>JAWHQI010000396.1:1200000-1800000 GCA_033032865.1 Dactylorhiza incarnata
TATTCGAAGTTACTTCGACTTGAAGTCGAAGCTGCATCGACTTCTATTTGACGCAGATTTAACTCAACTAAATTTTGGACTCTTTTGGACTGGTCTTTGACACCCTAATGAGAGTGTGACATCCTAGAACATCTAATGAACAAATTACCATCTCTATACAACATGGGTAATGAATCCTAGATGATGAAATCACTTTTACATATTTTATAAGATACATCAGAGGATGTTTTTCCCAACACATGTTTTTAGTGTACTCCACCACAAGTACCTATACCAGAACAAGCTAAGAAGCTTAGTTATCGTTTGAGCATTTACCGATCGGAGAAAACTCTCCCAAATCAGTCTCTACCATGATCCATCATCAAACCAGAGGGTTAACCTCGTGCTAAACTATATGGTTCGGGTTTGGCTCATCTTGTGTCGTTGCTCAAATCATGGCGATAGACAACACGATGCGGGTGCATCTTTACTTCGGCTCGTTAGCATTTTAACAACTACAATTGCTAACAATCAACTAGATACACACCTAATCCATATAAGTGGACCTAGGCTTTGCTATCACAATCAACGAAGGAGGTCTGAGACGACTCCAATAAGAATTTGTGATGAAGGTTTGCATTCAACTACACACAACCATGGAGCTTTTGTTAGGTATTTCAAGATACCCCTCTAACTCAAGTACCGCACACAATGACATATTTCACAGTCATTCTCCGGCACGCATACTAGGCTTAACCTAAATGCAACGTTACAAAATCCAGCATTACTGATCCAGGCCTATGGCCGCGGGTAGGTTTCACACACAATGCCTAAATCCGCACTTCTACAAAATTTCTACATGCAATATATTTTAGAGACGGGCACAATCGACCTAGAGTTCTGAAGAACTATAGGAAGTCCTACACTTCACTAATTAGTGAAAGAGACAACATTATGCAAGCATAGAAAAGAATGAGAGGATCAAACACGTCCTAAGACTGGGAGGAAGGATCGTTACCCTTTCTGATCTCCTTGGCGCCGTGAGAATCCAAAATTTTAGACGGATAGAAAGAACCACACTAGGCTGCTCTCCGTGGATCTGGAAACAGTTCTCAATTTGTTGCTCTGGAGCTCCAGTAATGGCCGAAAGAGTCACTCTCAACTTGCACAATTTTCTTCTGTCTTGAGCTTGGAGAGAGAGAGAGTCGGCTGAAAAGTGTCCTAATCTTTTTCTCCAAGTGTCTTTATATAGCACGGGACAAGACCCCACATTAGGTTTAAAGTCCCCGTAAAATAGATGGTTGTTGTTTGTCAAAACGAAACAGACAAAAAGACGTATGTGACTGTGTCGTCGAGTCACTCGACGACACAAATTTGTCTGTGTCGTCGAGTCCTCTCGACGGCATGCGCTCACGGCTGTGTCGTTGAGTGGTATCGATGACATGTTTTTCTTGGTTGTGTCGTCAAGACCACTCGACGACACAAAGCATGTGTTGTCGAGAGCTCTCGACGACACGCCCTCCAGCCTGTGTCATGGAAAGCATTCGACGACACACCACATTGGCCGTTCTTTTGTAGTTTACAGCTTTTGTTAGCCCATAAACATGGACTCCCCCCCCCCCCCCCCCCCCATTTGGAAAATGGGTGTTGCACCAGCGGTCTGACAGGATGAGTCACAGTTGGCGCAGTATGAGGAGCTAATCGCTGAGCTATAGTGACCAGGGCTTGGTTAACTGCCTCCAACTGCTGAGCGGTCTCACGGTGAGACTGCTCCAGACGAAGCTCTATGCGGAGCTCGAGATCTTCTAGAGTGAGTGTACTGCTCGAATTGTCTTGGGCCCTTGCGGGCGGATACTGCTGGATATCTCGCTCGACCATACTTAACCGCACAGTTCACTGAAATAACTCAATCTGAAGGTCGCGTGTTCGTTCTGTTGGTACAAAAATTGTACCTCCATAACTTCATATTAAGGGACACTGAGAGGGACTGATGAGTTGTCGGTTACTTGATGGTTAAAGAATGACAAAAAAGATAGGGATGCTGAGCGGCACGACCAAACTTACCCCGCCGCGGCAAATACTACTTGTGTCGGACAATTTAATAGATTGAAAGCTAACAGTTACAAAAGAGAGGTAACCGAGCAGTTAGCTATCAACTCAAAAGAGACTAGAGTTGAGACCACTTACACAAGTGGCAAGCTTCAGTATTCGAATCAGCATGTCTTCTCGGTACTTTTCACCCCAATTTACAGGTGCAGGGGTCTGCCCAAACGGGCATGCTCTAAAATTACGGGTTGCCCGGGATACAGGAGAACCGGGCAAGGGTGAGAGGTTACATGGGGTGCATATAGCAAGAAAAATGAGAACAGATCCCTGACTGTGTAGTCTGGCGGTCAGACCGGTGCTTGGTTCATGTCCTTCCATCAAGAAGCTGCTGGAGATAGCATAGCGGTATGGGCGGTCACAAAAATAGTGACCGCGCGGACCGGCTCAAAAAGAATAGAAAGCTAGTCACGGGATTTTGGGTAAACAGGAGTGTTACTTGCAGGCGAGTTAGTACAGATTGACACGCTCCTCTGAAGCTGTCCCATTATCAATGTTAATACTCCTTGGCATTGTTGTTGGTTGGGAAAACAGCGGCGGCGAACGGCGACGGCGAACAGCGGCAACGAACGACGGCGAAGAACATCGGCGACGAATGGTGGTGGTTGGTGCCATCGTGGTGCGCCCAAGGGGACGTACGCGGGAGGGCACGCCGCCGTGTGGGATGTGCGCAGGAGGGCGTGCAGCCATGTGGGACACGTGATGGATGGCGCACAGTCGTGTAGGGCATGTGTAGCACGAGATGCGCTTGCGTGCAGGAGCGCGCGAGCATTTTCTCCGAGAACGTGTGAGCATTTTTTATGTGCGCGGGCGCGCGACCCCCGATTGCACTTGCCCCTGGGCTCGATGTGAACCTAGCTTGGAGGCGCTCACACTTGGCCGACTTGGGCCACTTTGGCAGTTCGATCGAAGTCCAAACCGGCTTGCTCGAACAACTTTAGGGGAACCCCATCAATTATTATTATCATTACTGATATGCATTCGTTCATGGGCTCTCATCTATGAATACAAAGCCGGGTGGCGGTTACTCACAAACCCCACTCCACCACTAAGGCGATGAGGGATGAGTGGGAAAGTGGGCCAAACCCACCATCTCCACAGCCAACAGCCAGTACAGAGACGCGCGTGGAGCGCATCGCAGGGCCACACACAACGGCGCGTGACAGCACCACAAGCGGCTGCACAGCACACTGCCCCACGCGCTACCGCGTGCGGTAGCGGGCACGCTACCACCATGATGCGCATGGCGGTACCGCGCGATAGCATGTGCGGTAGCGCCAAGCCCCCCTCAAGGAGTGCGGCCTAACCGCACCCCTCTTGGGGTGCGGCCAAGCTGCACCCCCCTTAGGGTGCGTCCACACCACACCCCTCTTAGGGTGCATCCTAGCCGCACCCCCCTTGGGGTGAGTCCGCACCCCTCTTGGTGTGCGCCCACACCCCGTGTGGGTGCGGCCAAACAGCACCCCTCTCCTGCAGGGGGTCCTGCGGAATGTCTGGCTGAATCCCCATCCCTTCTTTAGGGTACGGCTTTCCGTTTCCAACCTCCTTACGCGCACAGAATGCTTCCCCGTTCGTTGCGCACATGGAAAGCTTATGAGCGCGCTCAGAATACTTCCGCATTCTGGGCTACTCACATTTTGTCTTTCCTAATTTCTCAGATTGCAGGACTCGCTTGTCGCTTTTTTACCTTCAACGAAGCTGCCCGAACTGCCCGAAGGGCGAGACAGTCATTTACGAAAAAATGGCGATCTGTGTGCTCCAATTCAACCAGCGTGATTCGTCTGTCAAGTGGTTATGGTGGTTACGATGGCAAACTTACCAGGCTACCCCCGGCCAAAACTATAAAAGGAGCCCAGAGCCTTCATTTGGGGGGACCTTGCCTTCCGCACCCGAGAGAGCTCCTTTGAAGATTTCTCTGGAATTCTCCTTCGGCGCTTGAAGATCTCCTTCGGGGCTTGAAGATCTCCTTCGTGACTTGGAGATTTCCTTTCTCCCGAAAGGCAACTCGGCATTGTCACTTTTGTTCTCACCAGCATTCTCACTATTATTCTCAGAAGAAAATTGGCTTAGCTTTCCGAGAGGTGGTCTGTCACCTTCGGAGCCCTCTCTTTCTCTCTCTACCATTGTAACGAGCAGCGGCCTATCGCGCTCAAGTTCTAAGTCTCTAATTGTAACCCCCCAAAAGATAGTGGAAGTTGGTCGCACAGCTCCGACCGCGTGGTTTTTTACCCTTTCCGGGTTTTCCACGTTAAGAAGTCCCAGTGTACTTAACGGTTCTCTAAGTGACTGTTAACGCGCTTGGTTCGCTTTAGAGCTAAGGTCGATCAAGTTTACCGATCTACCGAAAGCACCCAAGCGACCCGCAACAGTTTGGCGCCGTCTATGGGAACTGTGTTCCCAAATCCTCTACAAAAGCTTCTTAAAGACATCACCCACTTTGCCAAAGTACTCAGGTCCGGCAGGAATGGATATCCCCCAGACAATTTTGGATGCGTGCAGTTCCTCACTTCTTGTAGGTTTGGGAGAAAAGGCACTCATCACGGCACCCATCCTACCCCAGTGGATTGGCTCAGCCAGCAAGACGGCCCCTGTCATGGCGGAACAGGATTCGAATGATGTCGCATATCAGCAAAGGCGATCCCCCCTATCAAAGTCAATCCTGACATATCCAATCCTGTCATGGCCAAAGCTCATGTACTACAAGGAGTTTCACGGAGCAGAGGACCCGTACGGGCACATTAATCACTTCGTGATAGCGATGCAAACGTTCGGACCTCCCGACCAAATCAGCTGCAAAATCTTCACCAAGATACTGCGCGGAGACGCTCTCCGCTGGTATCGATCTCTGCCCAAGGGAGCAATCCACAACTTCACCGAGCTGTCCCAACTGTTCGTTGAATGACACGAAGCACGCACGCAGAGGATCCAAGAAGAGGAACGGGAAGAGCCCGAGACAGGCAGGTCCCCCCGCCCAGGGGAAGCGGAGCATGGCAAACAACAAGAAAAGATCTTCATAATATTCCGCCAGGAGCATCCCCGTGGATGGTTGGACTTCGCCTTAGACGCAAGCATAGGCAACCCAGCCTGTGAACAAAGGAGGGCGTTGATAACCCATCACATCTCATTCAACATCTTATTCATGGCATCTGTGGTGCGGCTCAGACTCCTAGGTGGGAACCTCAAGCTCAAAGCCGGCGATGCAGAACTCCTGGACGAAATGATGGTACCCAGCATAGGAGTCATCATCCTCCCCGTTCAAATAAGAATGCTCTCGGAACAGGTCCAGTATGACGTTCAGTTCACCATCGCAGAAGCAGACTCGCCCTACGACGCGATATTTGGGAGCCTCTTGCTCGACGCCCTGCATCATGACGTTTCCATGTCCGGACGCATGGCCAACAAAGGGAAAATCCCCAAGGATTCGATTCGTGGTCTCGACGCGGCCACAGTCGGTCTTCCTTGGATCAACTATGACCTGTCGCCAAATCCGAACTCTGAGAAACGCGGCGCACAGGAGGGCCGTGCAACCCCTGCATTGGCGAAGGAAGAAAATCTTCCAGCATCATCAAACCCGCAACAACTGAAGGATACGTGTCGAAAGAGAAAGGGATAACAATAACAGTCTGTGAAGGCCGGACGGCCCATCTAGAGCCGCACAGTCTGCTTCGGGGGGTCGGCAAATCAAAGCTCCCGGGTCTACACCCCATTAAACGCCCCCCCCCCCCCCCTCGTGAGCATATGCTGTCTGTAATCTACGACAACAAAATCATCAACTGGCCCAGACCGCTCTCCCAGCGTTGGGGATACCAATCCCAGTTTTGCAATTTCCATAAAGGCCTACGGCACCGTACAGAGAAATGTGTCAGGTTGAAAGAAGAAATTGAACGCCTTGTCCAGTCAGGACACCTTGAGGTTTTTCGCAAAGAAGCACAGAAGGAGGCCACCGAGGGTCGGTCTTCGGATTGATTAACACCTGGATCGCTACTGCCTACTAAGTTGAACGACCAGAAGAGCTCTTGCAGGCACAGCGCAAAGGGAGCTCGACATTACCTTCTATCTCGTCAAATTTGTATCAAAAACTTACTAAATCAGAAGCCGCAAGATTGCACTTGCGCATGTATCAACGTTTATTTTTTAATATGTGTTGTCTGTTATTATCTATTCTACTACAGGAGCCCTTCGGGTCCCTGCCCCGGGGACTTCACACTGTTGTCGATTGAAGGTTCGCCCTTCTGCTCCGTGTTTAGGTCCCGAGGTCATAAGGGCCTGCCCCTCTTACGTTCGTCCACAGTTTGAATATGCCCGCTATTCACCGGCCACTTCGGGGCCCTACCCCAGGGACTTCGCACTGCCATCGATTGAAGGTTCGCCCTTCTCCTCCGCGGTCAGGTTCCAACGTCGTAAGGGCCTGCCCCTCTTACGTTCGTCCACGGTTTGAATACACCCGCTATTCACCGGCCACTTCGGGGCCCTACCCCGGGGACTTTGCACTGATATCGATTGAAGGTTCGCCCTTCTCCTCCGCGGTCAGGTCCCGACGTCGTAAGGGTCTGCCCCTCTTGCGTTCGTCCACGGTTTGAATACTCCCGTTATTCACTGGCCATTTCGGGGCCCTGCCTCGGGGACTTCGCACTGCCATCGATTGAAGGCTCTCCCTTCTCCTCCGCGGTCAGGTCCGGATGTCGTATGGGCCTGCCCCTCTTACGTTCGTCCATGGTTTGAATACACCAGCTATTCACCGGCCACTCTGGGACCTGTCCCCCTGATCGCTACTTCAATAAGAAGCAAGACACTAAAGGCGCAAGTGACACATGAAAATGAATGCAATATATACGACGAAGGAATACAGCCACACCAGCTCAATGCTGCGCACAAGTAAGAACAATAACAGACAGTAATACTGAAAACAGAAAGGTAAAAGGTAACAGGTACAAGCGTCAATCCTCGCCTACATCTGAGTGATCATCCTCAGAAAGGTCCCCAGCTCCAAGACCGGCAATGCCACATCCGAACCTCCTCTCCATCATACGGAGAGTCTTCTGAATGTCTCTCTGAAAGGCAACTTCTCACTCGTCAGCAGTGGATCGACCTCCATCGCCATAACCTCGGCGCGAATCTCCTCCGACATCTAGAACCGCTCCTCTACAAAATCCAGATAATCTTTATACTCAGCCACACCCGTCACCTTCGCATCTTCAATGCTCAGCTCAGCGGATGATAATCGTTCCACCTCGCTCTTCAGAAAACCCAGCTCCCCCTCCAAGCGAAACATCTCCCCTGAGCCTCTGACAGCTGACGGAGGGCGTCCTGCGCAAGCGCCTTATCGTCGTCGTACTCTGCTCGTAGTTTCTCAACCTCCGATCGGGAAGAGGAGATATCGGCCTCCAACTGCCTGATATGGGCCAGATCACGATCCCTCTTCTTCTGCAAAACGGACAAATCACCTCTCGCCACGCGCAGCTCCTCCTGAAGAGTGAAATAACTGTCCTTGAGGTCCACATAATAATCATTTCATGTGAGAGCAACACTGGTCAGAACATTGGTCTGCGGGAAAACGGTAAACAATCAGCAAACATAAGACTGAAAAGAAAGAGTGCCAAACCTAAGGAGCCAGAATCCCACTCACCACAGAAGTCATCGCCTGAAGAGAGGAGGAAACTCATCTCGCTGGTGGTAAAGGAGGCGGCGGCGGCAAGTCCCCCTGCGGGACCTGGCCGGCGGTAGGAGACGCCAAAATTTCAATATCCGGATCAGATGGAATCGGCTCCACCCTGCGGCTGCTCGGACCAGCCTCGTGGTCGTGACTCCCGGGAACCGGTGGGATAGGCCGTGAACTGGAACCTCTGTTCTTGAAGACAACCTTCCTCTTCTTCCCTCGAACCAGGGGCACGACAGCCGCACGCTCAGCATCCCAGGAAAGCCCCACCGAGAGCAGTCGACTCTCCTCCACGCAATTGGAAATACAATACAGGGCCTTCGACAGTCCCTCTCGACCAGGAAAACCGGGTATAGGAATGAACTTGTCCTCCCGCCCCGTCTGCCGATGGCAGCGTCTGGGAAGCGCTCTCCATAACTCTGGAAAATCCCAACGGTTTCTAACATACCCATAAAGGGTGTTCCCATGTCGGTAATCGTTCTTCTCTCCAAAATGAAACCAACTCTTGTTGCTTCGGACTTCAATTCGATCGCCCGAGTTAGTACAAACCTCGCACTAGTCTTTGAACACCTCTAAAGAAAACCGCGAGCTATTCTCTTAGAAGAACACTATCATCCCCATTATCCTCACCATCCCGGTCGGGCTAAACTGGGTGATCGGGAAGCCGCAAAACCGAAACACCTCAATAGCCTCCTCATAAGGAGGAAAGCGAAACCCCGACTTCAAGCAACTCTTCGAAAGAGTCATAAAACCGGTAGGGAGTTTTGGGCACGCTCTTCCGCCTGAGGAACCTTCACCTCAACGTCCAATGGCAATCCCAAGCGCTTGCGCCACATGTCAATCCGCACGCCATCGAGAGTGGAACACAAACGCATTGGCCTCGATTAGACGTTCCATTTCAAAGCCTGAAATATACATAATCATGCTTAATTAAAAAGCAATGAACCGCTACATAAACGCACGCGTGTCGCAGAGCGAAAATCCTGAACACACGTGCATTATTCAAATTTCGACCACGAGTATGTCAGCCGCACACCCCCGCGGCCAACACCGGTCGAGCGACAACCGCTCGCACAGGCCGCCCGCGCGCAAGCCGCGTGCACTCAAGCCACTGTCGGCCGCGCGACAATCGTGTGCGCTGGCTGCCCGCGCGCAAGGCGCGTGCGCACAGGCCACCGTCGGCCGCGCGACAACCGCACACGCGATACACTCGCGCGAGGCCGACACCGGCTGTCTGGCAACTGCGCACGAGCAGTCAACACACGGACAGGCCGCACACCCACGCAACCGCCGCCTGCCGCACTGCAACCGCACGCACGGGATACCCGCGCGCACGCCGCGTACGCGCGAACCTCCACAGGCCGCGTGCGCACGGGCCGCCGCAGGACGCACGGCAATCGTGCGTGCATGCCGCCTGCGCACAGGCCGCGTGCGCACGGGCTGCCGCCGGACGCACGACAACCATGCACGCAGGCCGCACGCATGCGGACCGTGGCCCACACGTCTGCCACCGGCCGTGCGCGCGCCAGCCATGCGCGCGCGGCCATGCCACCGCCACCAAGCGCCTCCGACCACACGTGCACGATCATCACCGACCGCACCCGCCGACCGGCCAGGCATAGGCCGCACGACCGGCGGCACGCGCACGTCAATCACGCCGCTGCGCGCCCGCTCCCTCCCTTCTTTCATTACCTGCGTAAAATAACCTCTTATCTCCGGCATCGTGTAGCGCAGTGTGCAAGGATGATGATGATTGAAACCGCAGCGGAAGAATCAAAACCTTCGAACTCCTTTGTATAAAAATTCAGACTCCGAAAGTTTGGGGGGCTTATGATATGCATTCGTTCATGGGCTCTCATCTATGTATACAAAGCCAGGTGGCGGTTACTCACAAACCCCACTCCACCACTAAGGCGATGAGGGATGAGTGGGAAAGTGGGCCAAACCCACCATCTCCACAGCCAACCGCCAGTACAGAGACGTGTGCGTAGCGCGCCGCAGGGCCACACACAACCGTGCATGACAGCACCACGCGCGGCTGCACCGTACGCAACCCCACGCGCTACCGCATGCGGTTGCGGGCGCACTACCACCACGACGCGCGTGGCGGTACCGCGCGATAGCACGCGCGGTAGCGCCAAACCCCCCTCAAGGGGTGCGGCCTAACCGCACCTCTCTTGGGGTGCGGCCAAGCCGCACCCCCCTTAGAGTGCGGCCAAGCCACACTTCCCTTGGGGTGCGGTCGCACCCCTCTTGGGGTGCGCCCGCACCCCATGCAGGTGCGGCCAAACAACACCCCTCTCCTGCAGGGGGTCCCGCGGAATGTCCGGTTGAAATCCCATCCCTTCTTTGGGGTACCTCTTTCCGTTTCCAACCTCCTTGCACGCACAGAATGCTTCCCCGTTCGTTGCGCACTCGGAACACTTCTGAGCGCACTTAGAACACTTCCGCATTCCGGGTACGCTTACATTTTGTCTTTCCTAATTTTTCAGATTGCAGGACTCGCTTGTCGCCTTTTTTACCTTCTACGAAGGTGCTCGAACTGCCCGAAGGGTGAGACGGTCACTTAAGAAAAATAGCAATCTGTGTGCTCCAATTCGACCAGCGTGATTCGCCAGTCAGGTGGTTACGGTGGTTACGACGACAAAATTACCGGGCTACCCCCGGCCAAAACTATAAAAAGTGCCCAGAGCCTTCATTTGGGGGGACCTTGCCTTCCGCACCCGAGAGAGCTCCTTTGAAGATTTCTCTGGAATTCTCTTCGGCGCTTGAAGATCTCCTTCGGGGCTTGAAGATCTTCTTCGTGGACTTGGAGATTTCATTTCTCCCGAAAGGCGACTCGGCATTCTCACTTTTGTTCTCACGAGCATTCTCAATATTGTTCTCAGAAGAAAAATGACTTAGTTTTCCGAGAGGTGACATGTCACCTTCGAAACCCTCTCTTTCTCCCTCTCTACCATTGTAATGAGCAGCGGCCTGTCGCGCTCAAGTTCTAAGTCTCTAATTGTAACCCCCCCAGAAGATAGTGGAAGTTGGTCGGCACAGCTCCGATCGTATGATTTTTTACCCTTTCCCGGTTTTCCATGTTAAAAAGTCTCAGTGCACTTAACGATTCTCTAAGTGACTGTTAGCGCGCTTGGTTCGCTTCAGAGCTAAGGTGGTTCAAGTCGATCGGTCTACCGAAAGCACCCAAGCGACCCGCAACAATTACTAAGGCTTTGTTTGACACGACTTATTTGTTGTGATGTGTTTGGACAAAAATGTCATTATCATAGAATGTTTGTTTGACATGACAGTTATGACCGCCACAAGAAAAACTTGTTTTGAACATAAAAGTGGATGAAGTTCCTTAAGTGAGGTCGGGCGTTCACGAACGATGGTTCATAACCACAACATTCACGATCGCCACCACCCTGCTAAACTAAGCCTAAATGGTATTGCAATATTCATTTAATTATTATTTAATTATATTTAGTGAAATTTCAATTATTATCATTAAATTATATTGGAATATTATTATTATTATTATTATTATTAAGATTTTATGCAAGTTAAATTATTATTATATTATTTGCAATTTTATTATTAAAAAAAAAATATTTATACAATTAAAAATTACAATATTTCATTTTATGTGTAAGTTATATTGTTTTAAAGCGTAATATTTAGATTTTAATTTCCGTGAATGAGTTCATGTATGCACCTAAATAGCAGAATTATCAACTTTAATTTAGGCGATTATTAACCACAACCCGCATTTGGCTAACCGCACCCCCTTTTTTAAACACCTTCGTTTCCTATGTTTAACCCAACCCTAAAATTAAAATCCCAAACCTTTTTCACTCGCTGAATCCCGATGCGGAAACCCCAAATCCTTTCGGCTACTTGTTCTCGCTGAAGCCATGAAGCCTCCTTCCTCCTCTGCTTCATTGAAACCAAGCCCTTTCAGATCCTCCTCGATGAAGCCCGAGGGCAGAAACCTCCTTCCTCCTCTGCTTCGTTGAATAAATCGCGGTACCAACCTCCTACCTCCTTCCTCCTTCCTTCCACCTGAACACGCTGATGTCTTCTTCCTCCTTTAACCAGCCATATGTCGACGGAGACCAGCACTTAAAACAAAGAAAATGATTTTAGATGCTGATCTTGAGAAAGAGCCGGTTCTTGATGCAGTGGGGAAGTTATCTCAAGAAGTGAACAATATTGTAGAAGATGCACAACTTATCAGTCCTGTGGAGAAGAGAAAAGGGGAAGGTATACCCACTCTTTCTTGATCACTGTGTTTAGTTTTGGCTATTATTTGTTTTTGCAAGTATTGTTTTTAGTTTTGGATATATATATGATGTATAATTAGCTCACTGTGAACAATATTGGTATACCATTCCTACGGTGAACAATGTTGGTATACCATTCATACGGTGAACATTGTTTTTAGTGTTGGTAAACCATTCCTACGGTGAACAATTGTATAATTAGCTCATTGTTTTTAGTTTTGGATATATATTGTTACATATATCATAATCCATGTACTCAGATGCAATGCTTCTCCCATAGCATCATATCAACTTATTTTGCTTTATTGGTAGGTTATTCCTATATTGAGGAATCTTCAATTGATAACATCAAAATGTTGGAGTATGGTGCGATTTCATCTTTACATATGCTAGTTAAAGTAAATCGTTTACAAATAGATTTCAATATAACATGTTTTATACGATTCTTATTACATTTTTTTCATGTCTCTAGCTTTCAATAATGAAAATCAAGAAACCTTTGAAAAGGTAGCAGTGGATGTTGGTAGTCACTTTGATATGGACATATTGTTCAATTCTAAAGAAGAATTAGTCGAATGGGCTCGTGGTGTTGGCAGAAGTTTAGGTTATGTAGTAACCATAAAATCGTCTGATAAGCTGAATGAGCGATCAAAGCCCCGTTTATTTCTTGGTTGTGATATGGGGGGTAAATACCGAGAAAATCAGAACAAGAAAATTGGGTGAATAAAGGTATGTGTAGATCATCGTCAAAACGTTGCGGTTGTTTATTCTTAATAAAATGGCAAAGAGAGTTAATGTGAAATTTTCCAAGATCTAGGAGTGAGCAGGAATATAACTAAAAGTTCAAGCCAACCAACCAGAAACACATGAAGCAAACACAATCTTTATTGATAAGCAAAATTTTTCTTTACAGGGCGAGGTATACATGGCGAGACATGATTTCGCCAGTACACAAAAAACAGAAGAGAAAAGCAGCAGAAAGGAAAACCAGCTGTCTGACTAACTGAGACCGCTCGACCTGACAGTCCGCCCGGTTAGAAAACCAGATCGCCCGAACTGCCTGCCTGCGCCTTGAACAACACCAACTGAGAACCACGCGAACTCCCGAACTCCACTGATCCTCCCTGTTGAAACCAGTACCCGGTTTCAGCGTTCGAAAGGGGGATGCGGCTAACTCTTACTTGACCCAAGCCAAGACCCTTGACCGGTCACTAGGAACTGAGAGACTTGCCCTTGACGATTGTTGGAGCCTATAAACAAACCCCTGAAGCTACAACGTGGAGGTCTCACCACACACCCGGAAGCTCACTCAGAACTTCCCATCCCAAGCCAATGCTGAGCTTGGGCACGTTGGAGGGCACTAAGGATCACCTCACCGACCACCTTCAACGATAAGGGGAGGGGGAGGGGTAGTGCTTGCTCACGCGTGAGGGAGGGGGTAGAGACCAACCCTTCCCAAGGTGCCCATGAGGGTCTATTTATAGACTTTCCCAAAAATGGACTGCGAATAGCCAGAATCCCCCCAAAGGGAGGAAACGGGCGAGTGGGGTGTTGCCCCCACTCGCCCCCTCAAGAGAGGTCGGGCGAGAGGGGTGCTGCCCCCATTCGCCCCCTTAAGAGAGGTCGGGCGAGAGGGGTGCTGCCCCCATTCGCCCCCTTAAGAGAGGTTGGGCGAGTGGGGGGCTGCCCCCACTCGCCCCCTTAAGAGAGGTTGGGCGAGTGGGGGCTGCCCCCACTCGCCGCCTTAAGAGGGATTGGGCGAGTGGGGGGCTGCCCCCACTCGCCCCCTCAAGGGATCGGGCGAGTGGGGGGCTGCCCCCACTCGCCCCCTTGAGAGGGGTCGGGCGAGTGGGGTGCTGCCCCCACTCGCCCCTTCAAGGGATCGGGCGAGTGCGGGGCTGCACCCACTCGCCCCTCAAAGAGGGGGGATGGCCGAGTGGGGGGCTGCCCCCACTTGCCTTGCCAAGCCTTTTCTCCCTCCCTCGGGTCATTCCTTAGCTTCACTCGGTCTTGGTCGCCTCCGAGAGGTCGACCTGCTCATCTCGGTCACCTTAACCTCCGGTTTGGTTTGGCTCGTCGAGGTCACTCTCCCTACCACGACCTCATCTGCGTCGGGTCACACCGGCTCGGAAAACATGAGGGTTGTACATAATCCCCGCTCTTTTCGAGCTTGCCTCAAGCTCGGAAAGAAAGTTCAACCCACCTATTTGACGAGTATGTGGGACCTGAGGGGAATCCACGAAGGGACCTGCCAACGGGATACCCCTGCCGAGTCCTTCAGCTGAACCTGACTTGAGGTGGAAGGCAGACCATTCTCCACTAGACACCCCTCCTGTGAGCCGAGTGCAACGGGAGGTGGAGAAAGCTAAACACCTTTGGTCGAATGGAACTTGACCTGAGGTGGAAGAAAAACTCAACACCACTAGTTGAGTCGAGCTCGACTTGAGGCGGAAGGCAGACCTTTCTCCACTAGACACCCCTCCTGTGAGCCGAGCGCAACAGGAGGTGGAGAAAGCTAAACACCTTAGGTCGAATGGAACTTGACCTGAGGTGGAAGAAAAACTCAACACCACTAGTTGAGCCGAGCTCGACTTGAGGCGGAAGGCAGACCTTTCTCCACTAGACACCCCTCCTGTGAGCCGAGCGCAACAGGAGGTGGAGAAAGCTAAACACCTAAAAGGGAGCCGAGCTCACCTAGAGGTGGAGGAACTCAATCATCTCGCAAAAGCAGCTGGAGGCGGAGAACCAGTCCACGTCCTAGGTGCTTACCCTCACCGAGGGACGGAGGGATTCAGCCATCTAATTGAGGCAACTGAGGCGGAGATCCAATCCACGTCATATGTGCTTACCTTCACATAGAGGTGGAGGAACTCGACCGTCTTATCAAAACAACTGAGGCGGAGATCCAATCCGCGTCTTAGGCGCTTACCTTCACCTAGAGGCAGAGGAACTCCACCATCTTACCGAACCACTTACCCTTTCTGAAGTCTTACCTGCAGCGAGTCGACCCGATGAGCCTCCCATTTGCCGACATTACTGAGCCCGGTGAATGGTCTCTAGTCGGGGATCTTACCGATTGGAGGCGGAAGTACCCGTCCGCGTCCTAGGTGCTTTGCTTACCTGGAGGCAGAGGAACTCAACGCCCTCCCAATCCAATTGAAGGCGGAAGTACCCATCTACGTCCTAGGGGCTTAGCTTACCTAGAGGCAGAGGAACTCAACACCCTCCCAATCCCTTTACCGATTGGAGGTGGAAGTACCCATCCGCGTCCTAGGTGCTTACCTTCACCTGGAGGCAGAGGAACTCAACGCCCTCCCAACCTGACTGGAGGCGGAAGTACCCATCCGCGTCCTAGGTGCTTAGCTCACCTGGAGGCAGAGGAACTCAACGCCCTCCCAGTCCCCTTACCGATTGGAGGCGGAAGTACCCATCCGCGTCCTAGGTGCTTACCTTCACCTGGAGGCAGAGGAACTCAACGCCCTCCCAACCTGACTGGAGGCGGAAGTACCCATCCGCGTCCTAGGTGCTTAGCTCACCTGGAGGCAGAGGAACTCAACGCCCTCCCAGTCCCCTTACCGATTGGAGGCGGAAGTACCCATCCGCGTCCTAGGTGCTTACCTTCACCTGGAGGCAGAGGAACTCAACGCCCTCCCAACCTGACTGGAGGCGGAAGTACCCATCCGCGTCCTAGGTGCTTAGCTCACCTGGAGGCAGAGGAACTCAACGCCCTCCCAGTCCCCTTACCGATTGGAGGCGGAAGTACCCATCCGCGTCCTAGGTGCTTACCTTCACCTGGAGGCAGAGGAACTCAACGCCCTCCCAACCTGACTGGAGGCGGAAGTACCCACCGCGTCCTAGGTGCCTTGTTTACTCTTCTTCTTCGAGTTCTGCCAACTTATACTCCTGTCGCCTACAGTAATTATCATAAGCTGGAGTAAGAAATCTGGTTAAAGAGAAAATCGACATATTTACTATGGATAAAAACGTTTAAGATCATCGCCACTCCAAGTATTACCGAGGGGGATCCCCTCAGCGTTTTGAAGGCGATACCCCACAGACTTCAAGGCTTCCAAGATTACATAGGGCCCCTCCCAATTGGGCTGGAGCTTTCCTACGTTCGCCGACCTTCCCGCGGCGTCGACCTTTTTGAGGACTAGGTCCCCTGGGGCGAATTGCTTGATCCTGATATTCTTATCGAAGTACCTGGCCATCCGGCGCTTCACCTCCTCCTGTCGAACCGTGGCAAGGTCTCGGAGCTCCTCGACCATGTCCAGCGAGAGCCGTTACTCCTCTTCATTGTCAAGTCTCCAGTCTTCGTCTCCCTCTTCGGTGGCTACGACCCGGGGGATCTGACCTCGAATTCTACTGGGAGCACGGCTTCCGACCTATGTGAGAGTTTGAATGGCGTTTCTTCCGTTGCCGTATTGGGCGCTGTCCTCAAGGCCCATAAGACTGAGGGAAGTTGCTCCACCCAGCTCCCTTTCAGGTTTTCCACCTTCTTCTTCAGCAGGTTGACTATGACCTTGTTCGCGGCTTCTACCTGCCCATTGCTTCGAGGGTGGTGGACAGAGGCAAAATGGAGATCGATGCCCACTTGACCGTAGAAGTTAACGAGTTCATCGCTAGCGAACTGTGGTCCGTTGTCTGTCACTATGGCGAGGGGGAGCCCGTGCCTGCAAATTATTTCTCCCCAGATGAAATTCTTTACCACCTGCGAGGTCGTCTTTGCCAAAGCCTTAACTTCCACCCATTTGGAGAAATAGTCAATCATGACTAACAGGAATCTCCTCTGACCGCTAGCCTGAGGGAACGGGCCGACCAAGTCCATCCCCCAGATGGCGAAGGGCCAAGGCGCAGTGATCGTTCTGAGCCTTTGTGCGGGTTGAAGTTGGAGTGGCGCGAAGAGCTGGCACTTCTGACATTTCTTCGCAAATTCTGTTGCATCCTTCCGATGGGTCGGCCAGAAGTACCCCTGCCTTAACACCCTCTTTTCTAGGGTCTGGCTCCCTGAATGGCTCCCGCATTCCCCGGAGTGGATTTCTTCTAAGATCTTTGGAACTTCATCCTCCGTCAAGCACCTTGCCAGGAGCCCGGCCAAGGTCTTCCTATACAAACTTCCTTCCCGCAGCATGTAGTATGCTGACTTGTATCTAAACCTCCTCCTATCCAGGTCCCCCTCCGGGAACTTGCCTGAGGTCAGGAAGGTGAGGATCGGGTCTATCCACGAGGCCTTCTGATCGATCTCCATCAGCTCGCCCTCCTCGATGGATGGGCGGAAAAGCTCGGCCACCGTCGCTCCCGCGCGAGGGCCGTGCTTTGCTAGCCGATCCGCCCGGGCATTCTCCTCTCTCGGAATGTGTTGGATGGAGAAAGTGTGGAACCACTCGACGAGGTCTCTAACTTTCGCCAGATACCTCTGGAGGGTTGGTTCCTTCGCCTCGAACTCCCCTCGAACCTGTGAGGCCACCACCATTGAATCTGTGAAAACCTTCACGTCCCGGATCTCCAGCTCTCTTGCGAGACGGAGCCCTGCCACCACTGCCTCATACTCGGCCTGATTGTTGGTCACAGGGAACCGAATGTGGATCGCCTTCTCGATCCTGGTCCCGTGTGGGCTGACCAGGACCACCCCTCCGCCGAGGGAGTTTCTTCCTGACGCCCCATCTGCGAACAGGTCCCATGCTACCGACCTGGTCGGCTCTTGCCCTTCCATCTCCTTACCATACTCTGCCAGGAAGTCTGCCACTGCCTGTGCTTTCATTGCCAGCCGAGGGACGAAAGTGACGTCAAACTCGCTGAGCTCGACCGACCACTTAGCCAACCTGCCCGAATGCTCTACTCCCTCCATAACGTTGCGAAGGGGATGATCGGTCACCACCCTGATTGAATGAGCCTGGAAATAGGGGCGTAGTTTTCGGGCCGAGACGATCAAAGCGAACGCCAGCTTCTCCAGGGCAGGGTATCTGAGCTCTGCCTTCTTCAGGACTCGGCTAACGTAGTAAATCGGTAGCTGTCTCTTCCCTTCTTCCCGGACCAGGACTGAACTCACCGCCTCGACCCCTACCCCTAGGTAGAGAAAATGGTCTTCCCCTTCTATCGGCCCTTGGAGCAAAGGGGCTCGCGTCAGTTGTTCCTTCAACGCTTGAAACGCCTTCTCGCACTCTGGCGTCCATTCGAACTTTTGACCCTGGCGCAGGGCTTTGAAGAAAGGGGAGCACTTCTCTCCCGCTCTGGAG
The DNA here is from genome assembly GCA_033032865.1 of Dactylorhiza incarnata. Classification (NCBI taxonomy): domain Eukaryota; kingdom Viridiplantae; phylum Streptophyta; class Magnoliopsida; order Asparagales; family Orchidaceae; genus Dactylorhiza; species Dactylorhiza incarnata. Next base: position 1,218,246 of record JAWHQI010000396.1, read on the forward strand.
AGGAACCGGCTCAGCCCTGCTAACTTCCCAGTCAACCTCTGAATTTCCTTCGCGCTCCTAGGTGACTTCAACTCCAAGATGGCTTTGACCTTGTCTGGATTGGGTTCGACCCCCTCCGGGGTGAGTAGGTGACCCAGGAACTTTCCACGGCTCGCCCCGAAAACGCATTTAGAAGGGTTGGGCCTCATTTTGAACCTCCGAAGGGTAGCGAAGGTCTCCATTAGATCCTCCAGGTGGGACTCCACGTTCTTGCTTTTAACCATCAGGTCATCCACATAGACCTCTAAGTTGCGCCCCTTCTGATCCTTGAAGACTCGGTCCATCATTCTTTGGTAGGTCGCTCCTGCATTTCTCAATCCGAAAGGCATCATCTTGTAACAGTAGCACCCATCGTCCGTGATGAACGAGACGTCTTTGACGTCGGGCGGATGCATTCAGATTTGATGATAGCCGGCGAACGCATCCAAGAAGCTCATCACCGGGAAGCCGACAGCTGAGTCCACCAACGCATCGATCCGGGGCAACGGGTAGCAGTCTTTTGGACATGCTTTGTTCAACAGAGTGAAGTCTACGCACATCCTCCACCTCCCGTCCCCCTTCTTCACCATTACCACGTTAGAAACCCACCCTGGGTACTGGATTTCCTCCACGAAGCCTGCCTCTAGCAGTTTCCCCACTTCCTCTCTGATCGGCCCAGCGAGGGTGGGTGACACGTTCCTCTTTTTCTGGCGAATAGGGCGGACGTTTGGGTCGAGGTTGAGGCGATGACATGCCACACTTGCATCAACGCCTGGCATCTCCGCAGCGCTCCACGCGAAGACGTCTACATTCTGTTGGACACATCTTCAGATCTTCTCTTGATCCTGCCCGCTTAGCCTTCCGCTAATTCGTATCTTCTCCGGCCTTCCACTGCCACCGATGACCTCTCTCTCGCTCACTTCCTCTGCCACCTCCAACTTGTTCGGGTCACTGAACACCTGATCTGCCTCTTCTGCATTCTCTTCCCCTATTAGCGACCACGCCTCGCTGGGAGGAGGCGAGTTCCCCGGCTCTTTGCTTCCTGCCATGGGACTCGGCTCAGGGCTTTCCGAATTAACCGCTTCCACGCTCACCGCACTAGAATGTTGAAACCAGTAACCCGGTTTCAGCGTTCGAAAGGGGGATGCGGCTAACTCTTACTTGACCCAAGCCAAGACCTTTGACCGGTCACTAGGAACTGAGAGACTTGCCCTTGACGATTGCTGGAGCCTATAAACAAACCCCTGAAGCTGCAGCGTGGAGGTCCCACCACACACCCGGAAGCTCACTCAGAACTTCCCCTCCCAAGCCAATGCTGAGCTTGGGCACCTTGGAGGGCACTAAGGATCACCTCACCGACCACCTTCAACGACAAGGGGAGGGGGAGGGGTAGTGCTTGCTCACGCGTGAGGGAGGGGGTAGAGACCAACCCTTCCCAAGGTGCCCATGTGGGTCTATTTATAGACTTTCCCAAAAATGGACTGCGAATAGCCAAAGTCGGACTGCGAATAGCCAGAATCCCCCCAAAGGGAGGAAACGGGCGAGTGGGGTGTTGCCCCCACTCGCCCCCTCAAGAGAGGTCGGGCGAGAGGGGTGCTGCCCCCATTCGCCCCCTTAAGAGAGGTCGGGCGAGAGGGGTGCTGCCCCCATTCGCCCCCTTAAGAGAGGTTGGGCGAGTGGGGGGCTGCCCCCACTCGCCCCCTTAAGAGAGGTTGGGCGAGTGGGGGGCTGCCCCCACTCGCCCCCTTAAGAGGGATTGGGCGAGTGGGGGGCTGCCCCCACTCGCCCCCTCAAGGGATCGGGCGAGTGGGGGGCTGCCCCCACTCGCCCCCTTGAGAGGGGTCGGGCGAGTGTGGTGCTGCCCCCACTCGCCCCTTCAAGGGATCGGGCGAGTGGGGGGCTGCCCCCACTCGCCCCTCAAAGAGGGGGGATGGCCGAGTGGGGGGCTGCCCCCACTTGCCTTACCAAGCCTTTTCTCCCTCCCTCGGGTCATTCCTTAGCTTCACTCGGTTTTGGTCGCCTCCGAGAGGTCGACCTGCTCATCTCGGTCACCTTAACCTCCGGTTTGGTTTGGCGTGTCGAGGTCACTCTCCCTACCACGACCTCATCTGCGTCGGGTCACACCGGCTCGGAAAACTTGAGGGTTGTACACTCCCAAACTCCAGCAACCGGCATTGCAAGTCGCGAGACCGCCCAAACACCTTCAGAAGAGGAGGTGACCGCTGCTACCCGCACAATCCGCAGAAGCTGCACAAAACAAGTTCGATCAGCTAGCCGGCCGGTTACAAAAAACAGACCGCAAGAACAGGTCGCGAGCTCAGCTTACACTTGGTGCTATATTTTTGCTGCTACAGTGGCTCCTATTTATAGGCGTGAGACCTGATCCAGTCACCACCCTATGAGATAGGATCACCACCCCTTGACCGCGCGACCAGACCTGTCAACCCGCGCGATCAGCAAAAGATCCTCCTGCTTAGTGAGCTCGCCGACTCCAGCATAAGTCGCGCGATCATGACAACTCGCCCGATCAAGAAGCTCACCACCTGTGTTCGCCACCCGACCTCCTCCAGAGACCGCGAACACACCAGACCGACTAGGGCAACAGCCCGCCAAGTCGATCAACCACCTGTGACCGCATATACCAGCAGATCGCCGAAGGACTCGCCATGCGAACACAAACCGGAGACCGCGCGACTAAGAAGACCTTAGTCCACGCGCACCGCAAATAACCGGACACCACCAGACCGGGCTGCCCCCACCACGCGATCACGAGCACCAGACCGCGAAATAACTCCAGCTCGCCACGCGGTCACATGACCAGACCGCGCGGCCTCACCTCGGCACCCAGGGACAGAAGAACGGCGGTCACGCCGAGAAGCCCGCGACTAGACCAGAAAGGTCAGACCGCCAGAGGAGATCGCAAGACCGTGCTGTCAGATCAGACCGCGCGGTCTCCCCCTTGACCGCCAACTTCACAACTTCCACTTTATTTTCAACAGTTAATTACTGAATAATGGAAGATTTGCATTTTATACGGGACACACAATCATGAGAGAGTTAATCTCGAAGCACATGCTTACGCATAAATATTAGATAAGGAAGAGGGCAAATTGGTAGAACCGATGTACAATTCCGGGGCGAAGCCACACAAAATACTATCTGCGATGAAGAAGGAAAATAGTGGAAATACCACGATTATTAGGACAATTTACAACAAGCGGGTGAAGTTACTAAAGAAAGGGTTGGATGGAGGAACGTCTATCCAATATTTATATAAGTGTATGAATGATGTTGATTATGCTTCTTTTAACCAAGTATCTAGTGTTGGAATATGCGTTCTGCATCTCTTTAGTTTGACAATATTAAATCCCATGATGTATTTGATCATACATATCTTGGGTATAGTGTGCAGGTTTACAGGTGTGAAGACGTCGAGAACTCTACTCTTTCTGACCTACCATCGGGCGCTAGTCCTACCGCCGGCGCTAGCATATTCGACGGAACTTGCTATCGACGGGAAGGCTATCGACGGGACTTGCTTGATATCGACGGGCCTTGCTATCAACGGAACTGCCGCTGCGCGATAACCAACCGCGGGCGCTAACCATTGCGTCGATACGAATGTCATATCGTCTCAACGGTGCCGTCGAGAAAACTTATTGACTCGACGGATTCATCGAGAAGACTACCGCTGTGTGCTAGCCTACAGTCGCGCACTAACTCTGTCGACTAGAAGATTATGTCGACGAGATGACTCTGTTGTCATCGAGAAGAAATTGACGTGAATGCTATCGCGCCGTGTTTGCTACCGCGTAGTGCTATCTAAAGACGGCAAGAGAATGTTTTCAGGCACCTTCTTGATTTGGTGCTGGACAGCTGGCAAAAGCGCGTAAAGACGCTACCGCCGCGCGGTAACTCTACCGCCGGTGGTAACTTAAAGAATCAGTATATAAGCGTTATTTTTTTCCCAATGTGGGTCTGCCGAAACCTAAAAGAAGAAGTCGGTGGTTTCGCCGTTTCTGCACCAAGGAGCCATCACCGGAAGAGAAGAACCCTTTCCCTCAAGCTATAACGAAGAAGGTGATCAGAGTGCGGGATAAGAACGAGAATCTGAGCACCAACGAGTGCTTCCCACATGAAGATCAAAAGCGTTGTTCGCTCACCGCATCCAGAGACATACGCAGAGGGAGCACAACTTCTCATCTCTTCTAGTTCTTCTCTTTTATTGTTCTACATTTTGGTGTGTGAAATCGTCCGGTGTGGACGTCAGAATCTGGTTTGGAATCCGTGGAAATCGACCGGGGAGGTCGTAGGAATCTGGGGAGGATTCTGCAGAAAATCGTCCTGGGAGGGCGTTTAGATCTGGGAGATCTAGCGGGCTCCAAGACCCTTCCTGGGAGGAAGGTGAGGAGTGGCTCGAAGACTTTCCGAGGAGGAAAGGAAGAGAGCCAACCGGTCCTTGGATTTGGGTCGGGATAGAAAACCCAAAGTTTTAATATTCATTGCCTCCGATCTCCAATGTCATGGAGATCTAAGTCTATTCATGTAAACCATATTTTTATTATTTAATGATATCATGTTTCTATATTGCATAATATAACCTTCTGTGATCTTGTCTGGTAAAACATTGGTTGGAGCAGTGCTATTCCCGAAAAGATATTCTATGTTTAATGTGTTGTTTTCAGTACTAGCGCCACGCGGTAGGGTTACCGCCCTCCAGTGCGCGCTTTCCTGCAGTATTTTATATAAATCTCTAGTAATTAATTAAAGCCTTTATTCACCCCCCTCTAAGGGTGCCAGTAGATCCATCATCTGGTACCAATAACCAATTGGAAAGATTGTTTTGTGCACATCCGATTTCTATAAAGCTATGTAATATGTTTCCAACAATATTTTAATTAGACTGCACATACAAGACGTCATCGTATGCCATTACTATGCATTGTTTGAGTCACATCAACAAATCAGACATTTTTTCATACTTCACTTTTACGTCAAATGAAACCGAATCAAGATATAAGTGGGCCCTTGATTGTTTCAACTTCACCCTGCATTCGAATTTCCAACCGAATGTGTTTGTGACAGATAGAGAGCAAACTTTGATAAATGTTATCAAGGTTGTTTTTCCATCAACAAAAAATATTTTATGTCAATTACATATTAATAGAAATATTTTAGCAAATTGCAAGAAATTTTTCAGCAAGTGAAAGATCTTTGAAAGCTTTATGGGTGCATGACAAAAAGTGGTAGATGCTCGAACGAAAAATAACTTTAATATGTCATTAAACAAGCTTGTAGTTGATTACTCTACAAATTATTATGAAGTTGTGATGTATATCATGACAACTCAGATAAATCCATATAAAACCTATTTTGTTTCTAGTTGGATTGATAAATATCTTCATTGGGTAATTCAACCACCAACCAAGTTGAAGGCGCACATAGTCAATAATACAGACTCGATAGAAGAATCCGACAAAGGGAGAAGCAAGGAGAAAGAAGAGAGGAAATTCATGGAGCAACCCTAAACCTTATCATTCATCCAAGATAAAAACTAAAACACGCACTCCCTTATATAGCTGTGGGGGTGCAAATAACAATATCCGATCGGCGGATAACGAAAGACAAAATGACATCAAAATGAAAAGAATCCCCAGGTCGAGCATCGACGGACTCCTCCTCAATCGGTGGACTAGTATATGTCACCTTCCTTTACGCGTGAACTCGCCTTGGCGTGCACGACCATAATAATGTCGTCGTCTGGAAAATATGTCTTGTCCTCAAGGTAGTAGTCAACGAACTGGCCGTCGGAGTAGCCCTGGAGGAGTCGCGTGGCTTCAAACGTTTGACGGGTAATGCAAGCAACATGGGTCTCCTGCGAAGTATACTCCCCCGGAAGGTGGTAGCGGCGAACAAGTAGCTTGGTGGGGTAGTACAATGTCACTGGTCATCCTTCTTCCGGACTGGAAGACAGGGGCTAGAAAAAGGGCGCGCTTCGGGATGAAGGAGGCCCCCATCCGTATCACTCACACCAGATGTTCGATTCCATCCTTCTGCACCTGATCAGAATGGTATGGCTTTGTCGAGACTGCTACGGTCCTGGGCTAAAGGGAAAAGGCGTGGTTGGTCGACCAGGTCGATGGTAGTACAATTAGAGGCTAGACGACGTCATCGAGCGTGGTGGGAAGCTTCGGATGGTCCAGTGGGGATGGGGGAGGCACATCGAACAGTCCTGAGAGGGGCCGCAGCCCGGCGGAAAGGTCGGCGTCCGTGGTCCACTAGAACGTGCAGGGGGAGACCGGAGAGCAGAGGAGAGTGGAGTCACCGTCGAGGCGACACGGTCGGCCATTGTGGAGGAACTGCATGGACATAGTCACCCAATTGACGCACACCTCGCCAAGCGTGCGGAGCCAAGCCACCCCGAAAATGACATCGATATCGCCAAGGCTAAACACAGAGAGGTCTGCGGTCAAGAAAAATGACACAACAGAGAGAGTCACGACAGGGTAATGGCCCCACATCGGTCTGCGTCGCCCATCGCCAAGGCGGATTAAAAAATCTGGGGATGGCACCACGAAAAGTTGGAGTTGCTGCATCAATCGCTCGGAAATAAGGTTGTGACTCCCACCGCTATCCACCATGACAATGATCAGTTAAGCACGAAGCGTGCCCGTGAACTACATGGTTGGCGGTCCGGAGAGTCCGCCCCCGAGACAGAAGATAACTCCAAGCGGTGGAACGTAGCAGTGGCGGTGTCGAATGGAGGACCCTCCGCTGAAAGCTCCAAGGCCTCCTAGTCAGCCAGGGTAACTTCAGGGTCGCCATCGCTAATGATGTCGTGGAACTCCTTCACGGAGCACTTATTGTTGGGGGAGCAGGGTTGACGGCACCGAAAATATAGGCTCTTGCTGCGGAGCTCATTGTAATCATTGTTTGAGAGGTGATGAGGGGTCGAGGGCCGCCCTGGGCGGGGTCCCCCGTGCAGAGGGCATGGTAGAGGAGTCAGGGAAAGCGGATGCCAAAGTGTCTACGGAGGGGGGTGACTGGTCGGAGGAGCAGGAGGTCTAGGGGAGAGGTCGGCCGCCACCAAATGCGCCAAGTCAAGGGCGTCAACGACCGTCCGAGGGTGGTGCGTGTGAAGGCGAGAGTGAATCTGTGGCAGCATGCCCTGCATGAAGAAGCTCAAGTAATGGTCAGGCGGAAGGCCGGGAACGTGGGTGGCCAAGGCGACAAACTCGATAGCGGATGAGCTAGAGTAGCGGGTATCATACCACCGAATCATCTCCTGCATGAGCTCAGGCCAGGAGAGGGACGGGTTGGATTAGTGGAGCCAACGAGCCTAGTGGAGGGCGAGCCGTCAAGGCCAACCACAGTCGTAGACACCTTTTCACGCTCCGGTGTGTCGTTGAGGTCAAATATTTCTCCACTTTGGCTATCCAAACCTTCGAGTCAACACCAACAAAGGAGGGAATGTCCAGGGAGAGAGCGGACTGGCCGAGAGATGAGTGTTCTTGCGGCCCGGGTGGTCGCACTGGTATTGCACTGAGGAGGGAGCCCCCATCCGCGGCCGAGCCAGAGACAGAGGGGGTGGTCGGCGCCTAGAGCGAGTCGATCTTGCAATGAAGGACGATGAGTGAAGCATGCATGGAGGCGATGAGCTGATCCCGAGCCTCAATGCGATGGCTGAGGGCGTCAGAGGCAGAATCGGCAGCGGGGTCATCAGATGAGCATGTGGTGGGCGGCCATGTGGTAGAAGCTTGTGGATGGCGGCAGTAAGAGGCGAATCTGGGCCGGGCAGGCGGATCCTGGTGTTGTAAGGGCGCACGGAGGCAGATCTGCAGATCTGTCCGCTGGGAGAGCCGGAGACAGCGCCGAAAGGTCGAAGGAGCGCTGGCGGAACTCCCAGGGGTGGAGTCGAGCGATGATGGCGACGATGTGTAAAGGCGGACGCGAGCGATCGGGCGCGGAAGAGTCGAGCGACAGGCAATTGATGTCGTAGTGCAATGACGATTCGTTTGCGCGAGAGACTGGAGGACGACAAACGAAGCACCAACGACGAAAGCTGCAGGCGGTGAGGCAGGATCGGAACAAATAATACAGACTCGGTAGAAGGATCTGGCAAAAGGAGGGCCGAAGGTGGTGAGGGAGAAGCAAGGAGGAAGAAGAGAGGAAATTCAGGGAGCAACCCTAAACCTTAACATGCATCCAAGGTAAAAACTAATACAAGCATACTCCCCTTATATAGTTGCGGGGGTGTGAATAATAATATCCGATCGGAGATAGCGAAAGACAAAACGACATCAAAATGAAAATAATCCCTAGGTCAAGCATCGACGGTCTCCTCCTCAATTGGTGGACTAGCATCTGTCTTCTTCCTCCGCATGAACTCGCCCAGCGTGCGCAACCGTAACAGTCAACTTACAAAAATTTTAGAGGTTTCTATTAGTAATTTATCAATTATTTGGGGGACTTTCGATGAAATGATCAACATTCAACACACAGATATTAAACGATTTTTTGGTAGTAGTTGCATTCAAGTATATAAGGAGTTTGTAGGTTCTTTGTATTCCGACCTTAGGTCATGTATCTCTCAAAGCTCTACAATGCATAAAAGAGGAGGTTAATATGGTGAAGAGTGGAATGAAATTTTATATGGAAGATAAATGCACACATGAAAAGAGATGTACTATGGGTTTTTCCTGCACACATGAGTTGATGCCTAATATTGCCCAATCAAAAGCAATTCCATTATGGTTTGTACATACAATGAACTTGAAGCAATTATTCAGAAATTCAATTATTCAAATGACATAAAAAAGGTGTTAAAACGGAAGTTGCGAGAACTCATTGATCCATCAACAACCCAAACAACCGAGTCTTTAATTAAATTGCATTTAAACGGTAGGTCTAAAGGGAGTTACAAGAAATTTAGCGACAACTCAAAATCCACAAAGCGCGATCCATCTCATTTTGAGTATGTCTTGATGGAGGAAAATGCAATAAAAAAATCAAGGATCTTCCAAAGTTAAATGCATGCAAGCGAACTATTCATAAAAATGTTAATATCTTGCTTTCAAAGATATTGTTGGGTGGCGTTAAGGAGCAGTTGCTTCTTATTTATCACATGATAGACGTGTTCAAAAGACTGGGCCCAGGGGGGCCGGCCCGGCCCGGCCCGGAAAAAGCCCGACTTGGCCCGACCTGAGAAAAGCCCGGCCCGGGTCAAGGCCGGGCTTGGGGGCCTTATAGGGCCCCCATATCGACTCGGTGCCCGGCCCGGCCCGGGCCCGAATAAGCCCGGGCGTCGGGCCTAGCCTGTGCCCGACACCCAAGCCACGGGAAATCCCGCCTCCTGGCGGGAATTCCTGATGGAAACCCAGCCCCAGGCGGGATTTCCAATTCGCTTGCTGGTGGGATTCCCAATATAGGCGGGATTTTCTGCCTATTGGAAAACTGGGCCGGCTTAGGCCCGACCCGGTCTTGGGGGCCTTTGCAGGCCCTCTTTTTGAGAGGGTGCCCGAGCCCGGCTCAAGCCGGGCCCGACCCGAGCCCGGGTGGCAAAAAGCACGGGTCCGACCGGCCCGGTTCCAACCCGGACCCGTCGGGCTTTTTCAATAGGACAATTACATGATATTATGGAGGTTATTGATGTACTTGGTGATGGGCCTTGCGCTAATTGCGTAATTAGCCAAGTATTAAATATTGCGTGCGGTTGGGCACAAGTCCAATTTGATCTACATGAAGAAATTGAAAATCATATTCTTATGTATGAGAACATGTTTGGAAAAAACAAAAAGAGAAGAGTTGTTATGGTCGCTTGAATGCAATACAACTCTAGCAACTTTGGACAAATGGATGCCAGATATGAGACACGTTATCGCTTCATGTCACAATATAATATTAACTCAGCTATCTAAAGTTCAATCATTCACATTTCTTCCGTTGCATTCACCTCCACCGGCAGAACTGAAAACTGTTTTCATTGTATTTATCAATGGTAATCGTTTCATTGATCTTCGCATCCGTGATGAATGTTCGTTCCCATTGATTTTCCCTCTATGGAGAAGGTATTGTGGAGAAATATCACAAACATGGGAAACTTTATTTGCATCAAAGATGATAATGACGGAGAGCAATATTGGACGTTCAACTGCATTCATACATTTAGATGACTCTTCTTCCAAAGGTACAACAAATTTAATTCATATTGATTAAATTATGTGACTTGTGACATTTTAAAAGATAGAGACTCATTTTTGACAGTTTAATGCATGACTAAATATTTAATTATTTAATGCATTTACTATTGATTTGAAATATTCCTTGCAGTTGGTGGAGGTTGATGGCATGATTGTGATCGCACATAGTGAAAAAGATCTTCAATCTAAGTGAAAAATGACTGCTTTTGAGAAGTTTTTGACTAAATGTAGTTACTAAATATATGTAGTGAATGATTGACACAATTATAGTTTTCTTAATATGCAGTGATTTTAATTGTCTATGCAATTGTTATGCAGTGGGTTTTATTCTGGACAAATACCAGTGCATGATTAACCAAATATTGACTTAATATATGCAGCTAATGAGAAGTTTTTCGACTGTTTTTTATTTCATTTGCAGTATTTGGCTATACAGAGATACATATTTTAGGCAAAAATGCTAAATTAGTCTCTGAATTATGAGAACTTTTTAAAATCAGTCACTGAATTTGAAAGGTTGAAATAAATCCCTAAACTATTAAAACCCAAAAATTTTAGTCCAAAGGCTGTTTTCATTATCCAAGTTAACTTTCTCATTATATTAGTCCTTGATTAAGAGTTTTTTAATATTATTATTTATTAGGCTGTTAACGCTCCTCCTTCATTCAAGCTCCACCACCAATCCCTCTCCTCCTACCTTCCGTCGCAATCATCTTCGCTCACTATCCGTCCGTACAAATTTTCATTTAAGATGGACGAATGAGTTTGGATTTTTCTACTAAAATTTTTAGCTTGCGGAGTGTCGGCAGAAATGGGTTAGCTTGCGGAGACTCGGAAGCGATAGTGCTGCTTGGTGCAGCGGATTGGCAGACGAAGTGGCCTAGAATACCTTTTTTTGAATTTTTTAGTTCTGAAATTGGGTTTTGTGGATGGAGAAAAACTCGGCGGGAGAAGAACTGGTTGGGAAGGTGAGCAGAGATCGGTTTCTGTTGCCATGCTTTCTGCTTCAATTGTTGATGTATCCTTTCTGGTTACTGTTGGTATGTCTTATGCTTCAATTGTTGATGTATCCTTTCTTGTTGTTGTTCGCATGTCTTCTGCTTCCCTTCGTCTAGTTAGCGAGGCTGTTGAAGTCTCCGACGAGAATCTTCGTCATTGAAAGCTTGCTTTATTGAAGTGATGCTAGTAGACAAGAGCGGCGTCTGCTTTATTGAAGTGATGCGTCTCCACCTCCATCCACTGATCCACCTCCGACGACTTCAACAAATTAAAACTTTTAGTAAGAAGAACAAAAAAGAGATTTGATCCCTTGTCGAAGAGAACAAACTCATTATAATCCTGCACAGGGACGCGCAACCCTTCTTTTTATGCTTTTGGTTAACGGAAATTGTCATTTGGTTAACATAAAGAAGAGATTTGGTAACGGAAATTACTTTTAAGACTAAATTGCTTGGTTTTAATAGTTTAGGGATTGATTTCAATCTCTCCAAAAGCTCGAGGACTGATTAAAAAAAAATCTCATAGTTCAGGAACTGATTTAGCATTTTTGCCCATATTTTAATGTTAAATTGGATGGGGATCGAGATTGCTATATTCTAAAAAGAGTCGTACTAAAAACACTAGTGTCAAGATGCCAAAAATTATTTAAAATAAGTATTTAAATTTTTTGGTTGTAGATAAATTTTTATATTTTTTGGGCTACGGTTATCAACGGGGTGTGGCAAACCAAAAAAATGGGTTGCGGTTAACATTTATAAAACTTTCTGATTACAGTTAAATTTTGGTTTATGGCACTTTGCACCCCCTGAAATACATGTTTTTTGCACTTTGCATCCCGAATCTTTAAAATTAGCACTTTGCACCCCCATAATTATCGATTTCTGACACTTTGCTCCCCGTGCCGAAATTTTAAGGGTATTTAGGTCCGAGCAGCATCAAAAATGCTCATTCAATGTTATTTAGGTTCGAGCAGCACCCGTAATCCGGGGTACAAAATACCAAAATGAGCATTTTTGGTGCTGCTCGGACCTAAATACCCTTGAAATTTTGGCACGGGGGTGCAAATTGCCAGAAATCGATAATTAGGTGGTGCAAAATGCCAAATTTAAAGATTCGAAGTGCAAAATATCAAAAACTCGTATTTCGTGGTTGCAAAGTGCCAAAAAGCCGTTAAAATTTAGGTGCGACCAGCCAAAATCGGGTTGCGGTTAACAACGACAACAACACTCACGCCTTAATCTCACCATAGTGGGGTCGGCTATATGGATCCTTTGTCGCCATGACGCCCTATCTTTAATCATAGCCTCATTAATACCAAAGTAAATCATATCTTTTCTTATAGTTAACAATTGCCTAAATTTATATCAAAAGTGAGTTGAACGGACCCTAACTTTACACCAAGATGGGCCGGGTCCACTATCTATTTCTAATACCAAAATGAACACCGGCCCGGCCCGGCCCGGCCCACAAGGCAGAGAAGAAAACCTGATCAACGCCTCAGTCAGGTCAACCGGAATCCTCGTATAAAGCCACCTGTTCGAGGTCCAAACCCTATTACCCCGACATCGAAATCTCTCCCGCCCCCAAGAACGCTGTTCGGAAATCCAAGCTTCTTATTCCATGGCGGACGCTCTAACCTTCAAGGGGGTTCTCAGCGGTCACACCGACCAGGTGACGGCGATCGCCGCTCCCATCGACAGCACTGACATGATCGTGTCCTCATCCCGCGACAAGTCAATTCTCGTCTGGGATCTTAACAAGGATCAGTCATTCTCCGACGGTTCCTCCGCGGGTGTCACCCGCCGCCGTCTAACCGGGCACTCTCACTTTGTTCAGGACGTCGTCCTCTCCTCCGATGGCCAGTTCGCTCTTTCCGGTTCCTGGGACGGCGAGCTTCGCCTCTGGGACCTCAACACTGGCATAACCACCCGCCGATTCGTAGGCCACTCGAAGGACGTCCTATCAGTCGCCTTCTCCGTTGATAACCGCCAGATCGTCTCTGCTTCCCGCGACAAAACCATTAAGCTCTGGAACACGCTCGGCGAGTGCAAGTATACGATCCAGGACGGAGACTCCCACACCAATTGGGTTAGTTGCGTTAAATTTAGCCCAAATGCCTTCCAGCCGACGATAGTGTCTGGTTCTTGGGACCGAACTGTGAAGGTCTGGAATCTGACAAATTGCAAGCTCCGGTCAACCCTGACGGGGCATGGAGGTTATGTTAATACGGTTGCAGTAAGCCCCGATGGCTCCCTCTGTGCGAGCGGTGGGAAGGATGGTGTGACGCTGCTTTGGGATCTCTCTGAAGGGAAGAGATTGTACTCACTCGATGCAGGTGCTATCATCTACGCACTGTGTTTTAGTCCCAATAGGTATTGGCTCTGTGCTGCGACAGAAGACTGTGTGAAGATCTGGGATTTGGAGGGCAAGACCATTGTGCAGGAACTCAAGCCTGAACCGCCATTCATTGCTAAGAGTCAGGTAACCTTGTGTTTTTTTGGTGGCAGATTTACGCTTATGAGCAAATTCAGTATTTTATTTGTGCAAATATTTATGCCAAGGGCCTGCACTTCAATTTCTCTATGTTTTTTTGGGCCTACTGAAACTCAGTTTTATTGATATATCATTTGTCAAATGTAGTATTAGTTGAATATTGTATGTGTCAGTAGTTCATAGCTTATGTTTACTCCTTATGAAGTGTTTGCTTAGGTCATGCCTTAATTTTTATTTACTTCTTTTGAATAAATATAAGATAGTTATTAGTCCGTTGGAGCTTCAGGTTGATGAGTAAAATATGCCTTAGGGTCTATACTGGTCTTTAATTGTTTTGAATCAAATTAGCGAAATGCATACATAATTCTCCACAAAACTTTTGAACATGTCCTAAAATATGCATGCCATGTCTACGTCATGCTCTAATACTTATGTCCCTTTATGACTTAACATTTACCCTTGTGGGTGTCAAATTTCATCATTCGAAATTGGGTACGAGATTGAAGAGAAAATCACTCAAAAAGATATGAGATGGAATTGAGCAGCTGTGATTCAAGTATATTTTCTATTAATGATCATTCCATAGAATGTTGTGAAGTGTAGTAGTGTTTTTTCAGAGTAAAATTATCTTTAGTTTTTAATTTTTGTTTGTTTTCAAAACTAAGGATGTATTCAAAAAATGTAAACCTACTTTTAAGTTTTTTTCATTTGTTTCCAAAACAATTATCTCTTCTTTTAAATGCATAGATTGTCTTTCTTATTTGAAATATGTGGCCCTTGGACTGTTTGCATGCATTTTAACTCTCTTCATCCTTTTTTTATGTTTTTGAAAACTGAAAAGATATGCACACAAGTGAATCGTCGACCACCGATCGAGAGAGCGATCGTCAAACGGAGCTAGGGATCCCCATCGGTGTTAGCGATCGCCAATCTCCGATTGTCGATCAGAGGCTAGCGATCGCCCATCACCGATCGGAGCCTGCCGATTGCCGAGTGGACTACCACCGCGCGATATCTCCTACCGCAGGTGGTAGTGCTCATTTTTCACCACTATGTATGCATTTAGCTCGAGCAGTTCCTTATTGACAATTATTTGTATTAAAACATATATTTGCACCTTCACACAATGAAAAACTTGCAAATAGACATTAGAGACTTATCAAGATTAGTTATTCTCAAGCAAAGAGTGTCGAACCATGATCCAACACTAGTACTCAAGCAAGTCGTGATAGGTACCTGACTATCTTGAGTGACTGATTTTTGTAAGGTGCACGGTTTTAAATGTCCTCTGACATGTCCGATGTGTCTGCCGATATGTCGTTTTTAAGGGCAAAATAATAATTAAAAAAATAGATTATTTCCTTCTGTAAAATATCGGCCGACATATCTGTTTTTTTTCGATATATCGTTCGACACGATTTTTGAATGTCATCCGCTATTTTATTTTATATTATGTTAATTACCTATATGTATTATATTATATATACTTATATCGATTGGACTTATTATTTTATTTTCTTTAACATGTGATTATTCTTATAATCAATTTTTAATTAGTTACTATATCTTTCTTATTTCGTGTTACAAAAATATTAAAACTTGTAACACATTTATTAATTGATTATTTTTATATTTTTAACATAAATTTGCCAAGCATGAAAAAACCTATAATCAATCAAAAATATTTACCTTTTAAATTTTTGTATATGCTAAAAATCTTAATATTACCTAAATAAAATTATTGTTTAACGTTAAGTATATTTAATATTGTATCTATTTGTACTTGTTAATATTAGTAATAATGTGCTTTTATTACTTTATTTGGGATACTCTTTGAATTTGTTTTGGGATATACATGACTCAGTGTTGTAAACTTGTTATGTTAATTTTTTATTTTAGAACTTATTATCCTACTTAGCATACATAAAATATATTTTTGTATTTAAGAAATATGAAAATTTGATATTTTAAAATATCCCTAACATATCTCAGTTGAGGAGAAAGAACTTGATTAATTCAATTACACAAACCCTATACTCATATATATAGAGTAAGGGGCAAAGATACATAGGAGGACAGAAATACCCTTAGCGGGTAAAATATAAAATAGACTTGAATTCAACTCTCCCCCTCAAGTCGAACGATAAATGTCTGTCATTCCAAGTCTATGGATATCATCAGTAAAAACATCGCTTCCCAAACTCTTGGTGAAGACATCGGCCAGTTGATCTTTGGATTGAACAAAGGGAGTAACTAAATTTCCTTTTTCTAGGTGGTCTTTGATGAAATGGCGGTCGACCTCGACATGCTTTGTTCTGTCATGCTGGATTGGATTATGAGCAATACTGATAGCGGCCTTATTGTCGCAGAACAGAGAGATAGGAGTATCAATCTGAAGGTCCAGGTCTTTCAATACAGTGCGCAACCATAATCCTTCACAGAGTCCCTGAGACATAGACCGATACTCGGCTTCAGCACTCGATCTAGCTACCACATTTTATTTCTTACTACGCCACGTGACTAAGTTTCCACCAACGAAAATGCAATAGCCTGTTGTAGATTTTCTGTCATCACGACATCCAGCCTAATCGGCATCGGTAAAGACATCAATCTTTAAATGATTGTTCTTTGAAAACATCAGACCCCGACCCGGAGTCTTCTTTAAGTAACGAAGGACATGGTATGCAGCATCCTGATGTCTGATTCTGGGGGCATGCATATACCTGCTCAGGATTCCAACAACATAGGTGATAACACGAACGATTCTGTGTGTGAAAGGTATAACAGTCTGCCCACCAATATCTGGTAACTTGCAGCATCCGTGCGGTCTCCATCAATGTCCTCATCGATCCTATGGTTTTCCTCCATATGTGTGTTAGCAGGAGCACACCCAAGCATCCCAGTCTCAGTTAACAGATCTAACACATACTTTCGTTGCGAGATGAAGATACCCTGATCAGAGCGAGTCACTTCAATTTCCAGAAAATAGCGGAGTTTTCCCAGGTCCTTTACTTCAAACTCTGCAGACAGGAGGGCTTTCAGCTTCGAGACTTCATCAGAGTCATCCCAGGTGATCACAATGTCATCCACATAAACAATAAGGACGACAATCTTCCCCTTATTTTTCCTGACAAACAGGGTATGATCAGAATGTCCCTGTTGATAACCAAACTTGACCATGGCCTTGTGAAACCTGCCAAACCAAGCCCTGCGGGACTGCTTCAACCCATATAGGGACTTCCTTAGTCGACAGACAAGACTTTCTTGCCCCTTCTTCACAAATCCAGGGGGAAAGGTCATGTAAACCTCTTCATCGAGGTCACCATGCAGGAAGACATTTTTGACATCCAGTTGATGTAGATCCCATCCCAAGCATGCAGCACAAGACAAGATAACACGAACGATGTCCATTTTCGCAACAGGAGCAAAGGTCTCTTGATAGTCGACTCCCTGAGTCTGAGTGTAACCGCGAGCCACCAAGCGAGCTTTGCGCCGCTCAACTTTGCCATCCTGATTTTGTTTAACAGAGAACACCCATCTAGAACCAACAGCTTTCTTTCCAGGAGGAAGAGAGGAGATGTCCCATGTGTGATTTTTCTCCAATGCGGACATTTCCTCTTTCATAGCATGAGCCCATACTAGAATACCAACTGCTTCCTGCCACGTCTTCGGGATAGTGGTCATGGACAAGGAGGATATAAAACCCTGATGGGGCTGTGAAAGATGACCATACGCAACATGATTAGAAATAGGGTGATCGGTACACCCAACCTTACCTCGTAGCATAGCAAGGGGAACATGCAGGTCAGCATCAGAATCTGAGTCCGAAGGCGACACCGGCAGCAATGGAATCGCGGAGGACTGTTCACCTGTTTGCCGACGACGATATATATGAGGAAGAGGGGAGATAAGGGGCAGATGTTGGTATGCCGTGGAAAACAATGTAGGTAAAGGAGAAGTGGAAGGAGTGATAGGTGTAGGAGGAATGATAGGTGTAGAAGGAGTGGTAGGTGTAGGAGGAATGATAGGTGTAGAAGGAGTGGTAGGTGTAGGAGGAATCAGAGGTAGGGGAACCGAGTCGGTGACCTCAGTCTCCCCCTGACGAACAGAGTGAGGCGAGTCCACATAGTAGGATTCCTCCTCACGGAACGTCACGTCCACGGTACAGAAGACCCGTCTGGAAGGGGGATGGTAGCACCGATACCCCTTAGTGGTAGCAGAATATTCGAGGAAGACACAACGAAGGGCCCGAGGGTCAAGTTTGTCACGCTGAGGCTGATGGACGTGAACAAAGCAAACACCCAAAAATACGAGGAGGCAGATGAGCAGTATGAACAGTGGAGGTCGTAGAGAGACGGGCGAGAGGGGTAGAAAAATCGAGAACCCGTGAGGGAAGACGATTGATAAGATGAGTGGCCGTTAGGATAGCATCACCCCAATATGATTTCGGGAGATGCATGGTATGGAGAAGGCATCGGGCAACATCAAGGAGATGACGGTTTTTCCGTTCTGCCACACCATTTTGGGTGGAGGTGTAGACACACGTAGTCTGGTGGATAATCCCATGACTCGTGAGATACGATCCAAACGCTCCACGATCATCATATTTCCCCCCATTATCACTGCGAAGAACACGAATAGTAGCATCGAACTGATTTTGAACCATTTTATGAAAGGTTTGAAAAGCCGTAAACACCTCATTTTTTCTCTTTAAAAGGTAAACCCATGCAGTGCGAGAAAAAACAATCTATAAAGGTAACAAACCAACTATAGCCACTTAAGGAAACAACAGGGGAAGGTCCCCAAACATCCGAATGTATAATAGCAGAAGGAGTAGCACTAGGAGAAGAGACATGAGACAAAGAGTGTCGAACATGTTTAGACATATCACAAACATCACATTTTAAAGTTTTAACAATGTGCGATAAAGCAGGAAACAATTTTGAGAGATAAACAGGAGAAGGATGCCCAAGACGCAAGTGCCTGTGTCGAGTATCCGCAGCAGTAGTAGCAGAGGAAGAGAGAGCTAGAGACGGCTGGGAAGCATCCAGATAGTACAGGCCGCCACGGTTCCTACCACTGCCAATGGTCCGCATCGTACCCAGTTCCTGAAAAACACAAGAATCATGAAAGAAAGTTACCGAGCAGTTAAGAGACTTAGTAAGATTGCTAATAGACAGCAGATTTCGAGAAAAGGAAGGGATATGTAAAACAGACGGAAGAGATAAAGAGGGGGAACATGAAATGGTTCCTTTCCCAGCAATGGGAGACAAAGTACCATTAGCAGAAATCACCTTATCCCTACCTGACAAGGGAGTGTAAGAGGAAAAACCTGAGGAGGAGCCGGTCATGTGATCGGTGGCTCCGGAGTCAATAATCCACTCAGACTGAGAAGTGGCAGCAGCATTGGCACGGGGCATAACAGCAGTAGCAAAAGAAGTAGAGGTACCGCTCTGGGAAGAGTCAGACTGAGAGTGCAGAAGACGACGGAGAGCATCCAATTCCGACGTGGTGAAATGTCCTGGGAACGAACCCTGATGGTCATCATGCACCTCAGTGGAGTAAGCAGCATCATGAGGACGAGAACCAGTCTGGCGAGATCCCCCTCGACCCAGACCACGACCACGGCCTGGACCACGACCACGCCCGTATCCCGGTGGAATAAGATGAGGATGAAGTTTGAAGCAACCGTCCCGAGTATGTCCCCGTCGACCACAATGATCACAGGTCGGAACCCCACTTGTATTGTTGGAGCTACCACGACCAACACTGGTCAGGGCAGAACGATCTGGGGGAGAAGCAGTGCTGAAGGACCTGCGGCGATCTTCGTCACCAAGAACCATGCTAAACGCCTCCCGAAGGGAAGGTTGGGGAGAGCGGTGAAGAATATTCGTGCGAACCATGTCTAGGTCCATGCTCAATCCCATCAGAAACACATGTAGACGAAATCGTTCGTCTCGTTTCTGTAATTGGACTGCATCGACAGTACAAGCAGGGGTAAACTGATCGAAGTAATCCAATTCCTGTGCTATACGCTCGAACTCTGAGAAGTAGGAGGAAACCGTCAAGGTCCCCTGACGAAGCTCTAACAGACGTCGTGTCAGCTCATAAGTCTGAGTGGAACTGCCAATCTGAGAATACGTCTCCTCTGCCCGAGTCCAGATCTCGTAGGCGGAGTCCATCAACATATAACTCCTGTACACCTTGGGAGACATAGAGTGAAGGAGCCAGGAGACCACCAGGGAATTTTCAGAGTCCCACCGTTGCCAGGTGGGGTCAGCCTTAGAAGGTGCCATCTTCGTTCCATCGATATATCCAAACAGTTGATGACTACGAATGACATGCAGAGCAGCACGAGACCATTCCAAATAATTTGTCCCATCCAAGGGAACAGTGGTGATCTTTAGGGACCCAGAATGATCAGAGGAACGTTGAGGGTCACTCATACGGGGGGTCACCACACTTGGTGAAGGAGAATCACTGGCATCAGACAGATCAGCCATGAGAAAGAACAGGGGAAGCAGCTCACGACAAACTAGGAGTAGTCAGGCTTTCAACGAAACAGGAACAGTAGAAGGAGGAGCCGGTGCTTCGACGAGACAAGGGCATCCGTTCGTCGAAGAAGACCAGGTCCATCGACGGAAAAAAGGATCGTTCGTCGAAGAAGGCCAGCAGTCAGCACGATCGTCGAAGGATCGATCGTCGAAGGATCGTTCATCGAAGAAGACTGGAGCAGAGAGCAATCGACGAAGGCGCCGAGCACGTCGGAGACGGCAGGGGTAAAGGCCGAGCGATCAACGAAGGAGACGGCAGAGCGAAGAGGCCGATCGACGAAGACGGGACCACACGGCAGTCAGTGGATGCGAAGAGGAAATGAGAGAGGACGACGGAGAGAACGACGCATCATGGGGAGGGGCGGCTGGCTCCTTCAGCGTGCGGCTCCGTCGCCTGTTGCACCGCAGTGCACCATCGAAGAAGACGACAAAACAGAAGCGGGACAGCGAGCGGAGGAAGAGCGGAGAGCGGAGAGCGGCGCAATGGGCTGGAAAAAAGAGAGCGGCGGGATTAGGTCTTCCTCTGATACCAAGTTGAGGAGAAAGAACTTGATTAATTCAATTACACAAACCCTATACTCATATATATAGAGTAAGGGGCAAAGATACATAGGAGGACAGAAATATCCTTAGCGGGTAAAATATAAAATAGACTTGAATTCAACTATCTCTTACTTTAGATATCCAACTATTAGTCATGAGTGGATTTGATAATTAATTACTCAGATCTCTGTCACATCACACCATACACGTCACCATTAGATTGCGTACACGAATCTCTAAATATTGACCCAATTAACTTGTAAAACACAATTGTTCGTTCTCAACTCGTGTTATCGACCCGATAGCACCTGCTTACCCGTGGGTCGACCGACTTGTTGCTATTCGCACACCAATAACACGAATGTTGTACCCCCTCTTTCCCACTTTTCGCACCCATCAAGAGAACTTTCTCGGGACGCCCCCCAAGATGGCACGGTGTTTCAGTCAACATTAATAATCGAGATGTTCATCTTGATCGTCCAACCGTTCATCTCGATACCTTCCTCGCGCTACGTGTCTGACTTCCCTATCCCGCCTTTCTCTCCTGCCTTTCTCTTTCCTCTTTCTTCTCGCTCCTCGACCCTCTTTGTACGGAGGATCCCCTGTTCGAAGGATCATCTCGCTCGCGCCACATACCACTCACCGAGAAGATTGCTTATACACCATTCAGGCTTCGTCCCCGAGAAGCTATTGTCTAAGTTGAATTTATCTTGTTTCCACTAAGGTAGTGTTTGGAAGAGCTGATGGGCTCCGGTGCGGCAGGCCCAAAACGCCAGAATTTCTAAATGTGTCGTTTGGGAGTGCTTTTTTGAACATCACGTTTTAAATAAAAGTTATGATTAGGTCAAATCCCATCCGCAGCTAGGAGCTCCGTTTCACGCGTTCAGAAAGACACGTCTCGTCTTCCTTGTCCGTCCCGACCTTGTTTTGATCCCAATGTTTTGCAGTTCTTCCGCCTTCGTTCAGAGTAGATAAGCGAAGCCCTAGCCAGTAGCCAGCAACAAGCGCAAACGAGACGAAGAGACGGGGTCCTTCTTTTGGTTGCCGAGAATGGATCCTTCCCCTCTAGAGGCGCGACGGTGAGTTCGATTTCTCTCTTCTATAGGCTGCGGAGAACTCCAATATTGGATGCGTAGAGGTCCTTGACATCCGAGCCATGAAGAAACATGTGCTCTTCTTCAAACGTCGTCTCCAGGATAACCTCGAGAGGCTTGGAGGCGTGGAGTTTGTTTTCACGAAGGCGTGGAGGTTGCTTTCACGAAGGCTCTTAATTAATGGAGGCGTGGAGGTTATTTTCTTGAAGACTATTATTATAATTTTGCATTCCAATCTTTTCTTGAGTACTAGAAGTTTGAATTTTGAGGCTCGTAAGAAATATTTCTCCATTTATTCTGAATTTGCCTTTAATTTAGATTGGAATGCAAAATTATACAAGTATTTATCTCGATTCCATCTTTCTACAATAGCTAATACTTGAAAAGAAAAGGATGTGTATATACAATTGCACAGATGAGGTATATACTCCTTAGTAATTCCTAAATCAGAGCTCGGTTTATGTTTTTTTGCCATAGTTTTTGAGCATTTGGGGCTGTTTTAGTGTTTTTGATATTACCAAATTTGCGACTATACCAATTTGAAAAGAACAGTTTTTTAATGCAAACTCTGTTTTTACCAAACAGTTTTCGAAGCCTTCTTTTTGAACAACACTGTAAACTTCATTTCATCCAAATAATTTTATAATGCAAACTCCATTTTTCAAAAATAGCTCCTTTTCAAACTTCATTTATATCAGCTACTTTTCCATCAGCATCAGCTAAACCAAACACACCATAAATCTGCTCTTTCCACTACTTCCGGCTCCGTCCCGAGGGAATACACATTATCTTTGCTATTTATAGAAGCAAATTTTGACTACATTGACAAATCTTCCATTTTCCCAAAAATCCATGTCCTTTGCCCGACTAACAAGATCTTGCCCGATCTTCTCTCGATACAAACAAATGAATGTATCTATATTTACACGTATTGTTGGTGGGGTGTCAGGTGACAAACTCGGCCCTGACCTCGTATGGAGTATGGACAACCTCTGACAACCTCGATGAAAGGGACTATTCCTATGAACGAGATTCCACCATCGAATGATGGAGATCATCGTCAGAAATTTTCTTTTGTCATGACTCGACTCACTCTTGCATGAATATAGTCTAACTTGAGATCAAAGGAGGTATCAGTATCCCCCTCTCCTTTAACCCTCCTTCCAATTTCACTTGAATCCAGGAGACCTTGACATTTTCTGGAAAGGGTGCACGTTTGACAAGCTTCAGGGTGTGCGGTGGGACCTTCGCTGGGCCCTGACCGCTTTTGTTGTTCTCAGCCACCAGTTAGTAAGGTCAGCCCCGACATTTCACGGTACAACACTAACATTTAAAAACTCAATCCGGCATGTCACCGATATCCGATATTTGCAACCTTAGTAATGTGTTTGATTTAATCAAGTCTATCTTTGTGTGGTGGCTAGCCTCCTTAATTTCATTCATATGGATGCAATTGATCTTGAAATTTGCATGGTTTAACTGGCCACAAGCTCATATCTCTTTAACTTTTGGGCTTCTGGTCTTACAGTATGGCTTTTTTGTAGAGTGGGTTCTTTATAGTTGTGCATTATCTCAGGAGGGTACAAAATATATAATTAAGTCAATGTTCTTTGGTCAGATTTGTGTTGTTGCTTTGTAAAAGTCATTTGAAATCTCAGTGGAATATCTTGATTATTTTGGTTGTTTTCTGTTACCCTAGAAAAATCCTGGGATAAAAGCAGCTAGGTGGAGAGAGAGAGAGAAATGGGAGGAGAAGAGGGAAAGTGGAGAACTCCAGACTTCCTTCGTTTGAAAAGAATTGAGAGATAGGAATTGAAATTGACTCAATTCTAATTCTTGCATGAATTGGAATTGAGACAATTTCCAATTATGTTGTGCGGCTGCAATCAAGAATTTAATCACAGGAGTTGAATTTGTAATTTTGTTGTGCAGATGTAGGCAAGAATTTAATTGTACAAAATTGAAATTGGCATATACCTACAAACCTATAATGAATATCGAGAGAATAAAACATGCTATTATCACCCATAAGCAAAGTAGTGCACAAATATTTGCGACAAACTATTGTGTTTTGATGGTAAGAAATCAATGAGATCTAGACTAGCTTTCCTCTTTTCTAGATAACTGGAGTATGCAACTACTCAGGCAACATGAACTAATTTAAAGAAATTGATGTAAAAGCACCATCAATGTGATGGCATATATCGACAGAGTTCATGAAATCTGTGGAATTACAATGCTAATTGGAAGTAAGAGATGAAACAAAAAGAGAAAGAGGAGAAGAAATAACAAGAAAATGGATGTTCCAATGCAGAGGATAAATTCGAAAGGGCATTCCAGCAAGCAAATCTATCCAAAGGGCATTCCAATAAGCAAATCTACTACTGCATCATCTTAAAACGATACGCAGAATCCGACTCAAACAACGGTAGAATTTCTCGTCGTTGCTAAATTAGTGCAATGACATGAGCAAAGTAAAGAGGGAAAATAATCAGACTCGGCAGAAGGGATATTAAACCCTATATCAGAGGCGATACAGAGAGCTTCAGCCATTCCCCGTCTTTTCGAAGTGTTTTTCCCTGTCCAGACCAAGTCTCCAGCGATCGACCTTTCCAGTTGACGAACGGCTTAAGGAGGATGGAAAGAGGCAAAACAGGGAGATGGAGGAGGAGACCTTCGGCTGGGTCGAAAGGGCATCTACTGCGGGTCACATGGAGGGAGCGCACGCAGACTTGACAAGTTTTACCCAGGAGGTTGGAAATATGCTATTATGAATTCAGATGGAATTGAGCTGAATTCCAATTCCTATTTCAGAGATTTTGGATGCCGAACAACGGAATTGTTCTGTTCCTATCCCCCAATTTCTGCCCAAACGAACAGAGGGAATTTCCTTGGCGAAGCCCTAGGATCCAAACTGATATTCCAAGTATGAAGAGGTCCAAGTATAGGTCCTATTTCAAAAATGTAAATAGAAAAATAAAAGAATTAATGCAATTACAAATGCAAAAATGAAGATAACTGGCTACGCCTCCTCATCCCTGCCCGCAATCGGTGGTGTCCACCCCACCTGTTGCCGTCTACACTCATGTGGCCGTGCTCGTCCCTTTTATCTGTTCCGCTTTCGCTACATTTGATGTTAAATGAGTTGAAATGATAAAAAATGAACAAACAATAGGTTCTTTCCTAATTGATGATAAAGCTCGATTACCGTATTTGATTGTGGGGCAACAACAATAGGTTTGGAGGCCACTAAAAATGCATCACAATACATGATGATATTGGTGAAACAATTGAAATAATAGTGATTGAAATATGTAAATGTAAGTGGGGCCGAAAAATGCGGCTGGGTCGGCGCCTTCCCGAAAATGCCAAAACTACTTCGAAGCCCTAAATTCTTGGGTTCTTTACATTTTTCACCCTAAACCCTAGAGAAACTTAATTCTCCATCCTCCTTGACCATTGCCCTTGCAATCCTTCTTTTACTAAAATGAAATCATTCTGAGGATCTCATGTGATAAGAACTCAATATGCATAGTTTGATTATTGTTTTGACCAATTCCAACCATGTTTTAATTAGCATATTTTTTTGTTTTGGGGACATGCAGCTGCTACACTGTACAAGCTTGGCCTGGAGCTTCGACGGAAACATGCTGTACGCCGGGTACACTGATGGTCTCATCCGGGTTTGGAGGATTTCGCAGTACTGATGATCCTTTGAGCTCGGATATTAGTTTTTACTAATATCCGCAGATTTATATTTTTTTTTAAATTTTGGTCATTTTGGTCATTTTGATTTCAACCGATTAAATCAGACAAATGGTGTTTTTATTATTCCAGGCGATGTTTTGTTTCAGTTCCTGCTTTATTTGTAGCAGTTGGCATTGTTCACCTACTTTTATAACAGATTCCTGCTTTATTTAATTCCTTCTGTCATATTATCGACTGCCTAAGGCATACTTCTCCCGGTGGGCATTATCTAACATCAAAAGTTTCGCGTCAGCAGCATCTTTAGTCTTCGCACCGTCAATTTCGTTCTTTTTTTAATTTTATTTTGTTCGAGTTTAAGGGTTCATTTGGTTTAGCGGTTGCGGTTGTAAAAGGAGGTGTTGCAAATGGAGGTCTGTAAATGGAGCTGTTGGAAACTGGTTGCTGGAAATGGAGATCTGTTTGGAAAGTCTGCGTTTCCAGAGCTTTTCAGAACAGAGATTCATTTGGCAAAATAGCTTTTCAAAACGGAAGATTTATAAACTTTAAAAAATACACACTTTTACTCAAACAGTCTACCAAATACCAACTCGAAATCCCCTAACATGATTTCGAATTTTACACAAATAGTTTAGAAAAATAAAGTTCAAGCTCTGTGTAGCTGTTCGGCAATCGAGTCACGCAATGTCATCATCTCATCCACCCCTACCCGAACACCTCTAACATGCTCTCCACCTGAGCCTTCATTTGTTTGTCCTGTTCTTCTCTGAATGCCCGCTGGGTAAATGAAATGCTCGTCTTCATCACAAGTACGAAAATGAATATCTAAGCGCGATGGATGTCTGCGAATATAATTATGCAAAGTCATTGTTGCAATAACAATGTCTCGTTGCTTTGTCAAACTGTATGGTGGCATATCCCTAAGCATCTTCCACTTCTTTTTCCATACGCCGAATGAACGTTCTATAACACTGCGCAAGGACGAGTGAGCCTGGTTGAATATTTCCCGGCGCCCTTGTATAGGTCTACTGCCCCTTCTGAAATCTGGTAAATGATATCGTGTACCTGAATATGGTTTTAGAAAACCACGTTGTAGTGGATATCCGGCATCTACAACGTAATACTTGCCTGCAAATGTATATATTGCAAGCGATGCGTGAATAAAAACTACGATAACAAAAATAATCTTTAAATGCTCTTATAAAAGTGTCTCATGATATAGAAGACTCACCAGGTGGCGGATACGGGAAATTGTAACTAGGATCCATAAGAGCATGCTGAAATATACGGCTATCATGAGTGGAACCCTCCCAACCTGCTATTATAAATGTGAAACACATGTTGAAATCACAAACTGCCATGACATTCTGTGTAGTTGTGCCATGCCGACCAATGTACGATACTTGTTGATCAGCAGGAACTCGAGCATCCACATGTGTTCCATCAATAGCTCCTATACAATCTTTAAAAAATGGCATGTATCGAGCATCATTTAATATTTGTGGGGGAATATCAACGAAAAGATGATCTACAGGCCTAATGACATCAGAAGATAGTCTCTTAATTGCAGTGATTCCCTTTGCGAAAAATCTGCTTATAGTTTCTGTGGAGTGTTGAAATCGCTCACTTGCAAGCTGCATTGAAACATTATGACCTAACATGTGCAGGGTAATTGCAAGAATGTCGCGTGCTAGAGTTCTCCTTGTCCCTTTCAACCCATATTGTTGTATGAGGAGTGTCAACAAATCAGTAAATATTACCTTCGACATTCTAAAGGCACTGAAAAATCTCTGAGGGTGTCCATTGAGAAGCTCACCAACCCATCTAGCCCCTGTTTGGCTTGATGTCATGCAAGCTATATTTGATGATCCGCTAGCCACGGTTAACTCATAATCCATTGCTGTTAAGAAATGTTGGCCACAAAGTGCTCTATTACGATAATACGAGTCAGCGGCTTGTTGTTGAGCCTCCTCATTAGAACTGTCCGAGGAAGACATAGTAATTCTGCTCAAAATAGATATAGAATATTAACAACACGCATTATTACAAAAAGAGTCCAACAATAACATTCTAACAACAATGTCTAACAACAATGTCTAAATAGAAGAAATAGTTCAACAATAATGTCCAACAACAATGTCTAATAGTCTATCAATAATGTTAAGAAACAAACACACAGGATAAACATCAAGTGCTCAACAAACAGGATAAACATAAAGTGCAACTACTCCGATCGTTTTTCATAACTAGTCTGCAGCCATTTAAGCCGCCGATCCTTTCGAATGCTCATGAAAGTTTCTCGATTTTGTTTCTCTCTCAGAAACATGGTGCAGAAGTAATAGAAGTCATAGTTGGTATCAATCATAACCTCCGTCAAAGTTTCGAGTTCTGAAATAGCCTCGGGAATTGTGAATAATGATGAAGATATCTGCATGCGAGGCGGCTCCTTCATGCACATTCCAATAATGCGTGATGTTTCAGCTATCTCATCAATCGCCGACCTCCTTGCCTTCTTCTCCGTCATCTTACTCTTTCCCTTAGCGGTCCGTTTTTTCCTTGCTTCAACAGAACTCTGTGTCTCTGTCAAGTTTTGTGTCTCACCTTCATCAGACCCTTCATGTTCGTCAATGGACTCATGCTCAAAATCTCTAGAATTTGGGGCCCATGCAAGATCTCCAGTTGCTACAACCTGAGAAAACATCATACGTAGCTTGTCTTCTAACTCAGGGGATATGCCAGAGAATTGAAACTTCCTTGCAGTCGGATAAACCTAGCATATAAATGAACATGTATTAGACGAATAGATCACAATACTATAAGAAAAACAAAAAAAATCTAATGCATACCTTGAGGCGTTCTTTCCACCAATCTTCTGAAGCTGCAATAGTTTTGCGAATAGGATCCCAGCCTAAACCTGTTTCACGGCCCTTCAGCTCTCGCCACAACTTCCAATCTTTCTTTAACTGATCCCACTTGTTCTTCATTTGATTTCTATCATACGACTTTCCCGTGCGAGCAAAGAAATTGGTTGTCAAGTTGGTCCACCCATCCCTGCTAAAGTGTGTGGTTGGGCGATTACCCAACTCAATTTCTTTCAAGCACAAGTCACAAAAAACTAAAACATCATTGGCCTCCCAATTTGCACTAACACCACCTTCTTTATGTTTACCCATAACGCGTAAACTGAAATAAAGGAAAAAAAAGGTAAATAATCTACAAACCTACACACACACAAATACACACACACACACACAAACACATACACATACACACACATATATACAAACCTACACACACACACATACATACACATACACACACATACACACACATACACACACATACATATATACACACACACATACACACATACACACACATACATACACAATCACATACACACACACACATACACACACATACACACACACCATACACATACATACACACACATACAAAAAAACAAACACAATCACATACACACACATACACACACACACATACACAACCACTACACACACAAACACAACCACTACACACACAATCACATACACACACATACACAATCACATACAAAAAAACAAACACAATCACATACACACACATACATACACACACATACATACACACACATACACACACACCACACACACACATACACACACACACATACACACACATACATACACAATCACATATACACACACATACACACACATACACACACACCACTACACACACACCACTACTACACACACACACACATCATAATCACATACAACTTGCTTGTGCTGTACCTTATGCTTGTGCTGTTCCTAAACCTGTTTCACAACTCATATTATTACTCTACAGATTATTACTAAAGTGTGTGGTTATGCTAAAGTGTGTGGTTATGCTTGTACAGATTACTACTCTACATTTTCTAATAACAAAACAATACACATCATAATCACATACAACTCAACTACACATACACATCATAATCACATACACACACACACACACTTTCACACAATCACATACAACCAAAAATACTTTAATCACACACACACACATTCACACACACACACTCATATACTCATACACAATCACATACGACCAAAAATAATTTATAATCACACACACACTCATATACTCATACACATTCACATGGACACAATCACACACACAATCACACACACACACACACACACTCAACTACATATACACAAAAAATAAACACATCCACAACACATTCACAAACACAAACACCTACCCATAACACACACACACAAACACATTCTCACAAACATTCACATACACAATCACATACAACCAATAATACTTTAATCACACACACACACACACATTCACACACACACACACTCATATACTCATACACAATCACATACGACCAAAAATAATTTATAATCACACACACACACACACTCATATACTCATACACATTCACATAGACACAATCACACACACACACACAAACACACACACACACACTCAACTACATATACACAAAAAATAATCACATCCACAACACATTCACAAACACAAACACACACACAAACACAAAACACACACATACAACACATACATAAAACACACACATATACACAAACATACAACACACACACAAACAAACATACAACACACAAATGCACACAAACATAAAACACACACAAAAAAAAAACAAACCCAAATCATACAACACACACACACACACAAACATAAAACACACACATATACACATATGCACACAAACATAAAACACACACACAAACACAAACATACAACAACACATATACACATATGCACACAAACACGTATACACATATACATACACACATACACACACACAAACATAAAACACACACACAAACACAAACATACAACACACAAATAAAAAACAAACCCAAATCATACAACACACACACAAACATATACACAAACATACAACACACACACACACACATATAAAAAACAAACCCAAATGCACACATATACACACACATATACACACATACAAACAAACATACAACACAAAGGACAAACATACAACACACACATAAAACACACACATATACACAAACATACAACACACACACAAACAAACATACAACACACAAATGCACACAAACATAAAACACACACAAAAAAAAAACAAACCCAAATCATACAACACACACACACACACAAACATAAAACACACACATATACACATATGCACACAAACATAAAACACACACACAAACACAAACATACAACAACACATATACACATATGCACACAAACACGTATACACATATACATACACACATACACACACACAAACATAAAACACACACACAAACACAAACATACAACACACAAATAAAAAACAAACCCAAATCATACAACACACACACAAACATATACACAAACATACAACACACACACACACACATATAAAAAACAAACCCAAATGCACACATATACACACACATATACACACATACAAACAAACATACAACACAAAGGACAAACATACAACACACACATAAAACACACACATATATACAAACATACAACACACACACAAACAAACATACAACACACAAATGCACACAAACATAAAACACACACAAAAAAAAAACAAACCCAAATCATACAACACACACACACACACAAACATAAAACACACACATATACACATATGCACACAAACATAAAACACACACACAAACACAAACATACAACAACACATATACACATATGCACACAAACACGTATACACATATACATACACACATACACACACACAAACATAAAACACACACACAAACACAAACATACAACACACAAATAAAAAACAAACCCAAATCATACAACACACACACAAACATATACACAAACATACAACACACACACACACACATATAAAAAACAAACCCAAATGCACACATATACACACACATATACACACATACAAACAAACATACAACACAAAGGACAAACATACAACACACACATAAAACACACACATATATACAAACATACAACACACACACAAACAAACATACAACACACAAATGCACACAAACATAAAACACACACAAAAAAAAAACAAACCCAAATCATACAACACACACACACACACAAACATAAAACACACACATATACACATATGCACACAAACATAAAACACACACACAAACACAAACATACAACAACACATATACACATATGCACACAAACACGTATACACATATACATACACACATACATACACACATACAATTCACAAACACACACAAACATAAAACACGCACACGCACACAAACATAAACACACACACACAAACATAAAACACACACACAAACACAAACATACAACACACACATAAACAACAAACCCAAATCATACAACACACACACACACACAAACATACAACAACACATATACACATATGCACACAAACACGTACACACACACAAACATACACAACCCCACACACACATCCACATACACATCCACAAATCCAAAGCAAAACAAAAGCAGAAATCCAAAACCACAATTCAACAGCCATAATAATTGAAACATCCCCTAACAAAATATCCTAAAATTGAAAGCAGAAATTGGAAGCAGAAATTGGAAGCAGAAATTGGACCTGTTGATGAACGGGAAGTGGAGGAGGTCGTAGATCTGGAGAGGTCGGAGGTCTGTAGATCTGGAGAAGTGGAGGAGGTCGTAGGTGTCGCAGAAGACCTGAAGAGGCCTTTGCTGTCGCCTGAGAAGCGGAGAAGGTCGTCGATCCTCGTCGGAGAAGGGGAAGAGGACCGCGGGTAGGGCAGGGGCGTCGGGCTCGCCAGTTATCAGGAGGAGGTTGTCGGTGTCGCCGGAGACCAGGAGAGGCCGTTGCTGTCGCCGGAGAAGTGGAGAGGCCGTCGATCCTCGTCGGAGAAGGGGAAGAGGAACGCTGCGGTTGCGTCGATGCCCTAGCGCGCGCGGAGAGAGCGCTGGCAAAAACGCGCTGAACTGGAGGTAGAAGCACCAGCGGGACGCGATCGATTTTGAGCAAGCGGCTTTTCGCCCGAGGATGGAAACAGAGGCGCGTAACCAAATGGAAAATCACACCTGCGGTTGCGTTTAGGCTAAACGCAATGGAGCTAAACGCCCAAACAAATGAGCCCTAAGATAATACAATGATTTGACATTTGTGAAGAGTTTGATGATACAATCGTTCCGGGCACAGGCCGGCCTTGTCGAAATCATGACCCTCACTGGATCTCCTGAATGGACCGCCCCGACCAAGTGAAAATGCTTGGGAGCTGGACGCACAACGAACTCGAACCAGGCGTGACGAGCACGCTCGAGGGGTCGCGTGCCTGCACACGGGAACCACGCTCGCGCCCTCCCCCGCATGCGCAGTGTGCACCCCGCGTGCACCCCGCGTGCATGTCCGCGTTTCTTGAGTGCAGAACACGTCGCGCGCCGGCGGCGCGCCACGTCCTCCTGCCGTCGCCACCACCTCAATCCTCGCCGGCGAGCATGCCCGGACCGCCTGAGAGGTATCGTCCTCATTTTCAAAAAAATGGTGATCCAGATCAGAATCGTTCAATCTTATTCGTCTGTTTAAATTTCAAGATGCGCAATTACCAAGACGCCTCTCAGAAAAATTATAAAAAGGCCTAGACCTTCATTTGAAGACAAGCATGAAGCAACCAAGAAAGAGAAATATACATATATATATACATATATATATATACATATATATATACATATATATGTACATATATATGTACATATATATATTCTATGGAGTTTTAAAGTTTTTTCGGCGAAGACTTGGAACTCTGCTTACTCTCCTGCTCATGTGCTCAATTTGCTCAAGTGTTCATTCTGCTCGCTCTCTCGCTCAAGAGTGGACTTCGCTTTTCACGGTGTCTGCTCCAATGCTTGCTTTAGAAGCCGCTCCTGCGAGTTTTGAGGAAGAATTTGTACCCTTTTCACTTCAAAATAATTGTAAACGGAGCGGTGATATGTCACCCTCCTGAAGATTCTATCACTTATAACTTCAAGCAAATTAGTAGATTTGGTCTGCACCAAATCGACCTCGTGATTTTTTATCTTTCTGGGTTTTTCCACGTGAAAAGTTGTCGTTTCCGTTGTTCATTTTTAACTATTTGTGCGCTTTGCTCACTCTCGAGCTAAGACGATTCGATCTTCCGGACTGGGAGATCGCTAACCATATCATGAAAGTAAATTAACTGATCAAAATGTTTGATTGCTAACTCATTGCCATATATTTAAAAATAAGAGTTGTATTGTCATTATAAATATAACGTGATTATTATATAATCAACATAGATAATTGTTTGTACAAAAAATGTACCTCCAAAACTCACACTAAAAGAGAGAATGGGAACCGCGGAATGCAGGTTACTTAGGACGAAAATGCCAGAGGAAAGATTAGCACGAGGAAAAACTTCTACAATTGATCTCACAGTAAGGCTAAAAAGGAGGTTCAGAACAGGTCAAGAGGTGAGGTAGAAAAATGACAGAATTCGAGATCGCTTACACAGGTTTTAAGCCCGAAGCTCGAATCCAAAAGTCTTTTTTTCAGGTACTCCTATCCCTCTATTTATAGACGCGGTGGCTGCCCAAATGGGCAGATCCAAAAATTACGAGTTGCCCAGGGTACAGGAGAACCGGGGCAGAGAAAGGAGGTGCTAGTAACAAAAAAGGAGGAAAAGGGTCAGACCGCGCGGTCTGATGAAGGCTTGATCGCCTGTGCCTTGGGAGAACGCTGGAGGAGCTGGCGATCTGAGCGGTCTCACATATTTGAGACCGCTGGGAAGGTTTCTCTTGACCTGAGAAGAGAGGTCGCGGAACTCCGGACAAACACGATCCCCGCACATTTTCAAGTTGCGTTGGAACTTCGAAAATGTTTACTTTGTCCGCTGAGACCGCGACTGCCATAAATGCGTCAGGCTCTATAAATACAGCCCCACGACTTTAGAAAGCATAATCCTCAGAAAGGAAGGAGGGCTTGAACTTGGAGCGGTCACCAAACCTTAGATAAAAGCGATCTCAGAGATGGTGACGGTATTGTCTCGTTTGAGCAATCGAGCGCTAGGAGCGACCACTCCTAAGAAAAAGGAGACCGCCAGTTTGAGGAAGAAGGTGATGAAGGCTCCACAGAATCATGCCGAGGCGGGCACATCTATAGAGACCGCTCGAATTTCTCCATAAATTAGCCTGATTTGCCGGAAAGCTCAGTTTTGCCGGTCTCTACTGTTGCTGATTTGTCAAATAGCTCTTCAGGTCTTGTATTGAGTCTTCCTGACCTTTCCATTTCCTTTGATTACCAGAAAACTTTGGAAGCGCTTAGTCAGACCGCTGTTCAGTCTGGTGAGATCGTTTCAAAAGAAACCATTCTGTCCAGGATGCAAGAAAAGAAGGTTGAGACAGAGAAGATTCTACAGAAGATCGCTGATTCTGAGGAAGCTGCAAAGTCAAGAAAAAGAAAAGGCTCAAGTTCTTCAGCTCAGTCTGCTAAGAAAAAGAAAAATGAAGAAACTAAAGTTGTGACCGCTCCGACGGAGGTCACACTTCCTAAAAGCAGCGGTCTTCAACATCCTGCGGATGCTCCTGGGAAGGTAAGTGGCAAGTTCGGTCTCTTTTTCCCTTCTGTGATCTTAGCTTCTTCAAGAGAAGCGAATTCTGAATTGATCACTTATCTTGATGGAGATTCTTCTAATGATTTTTCTTGATCATCATTGCAGGTGCTCGATCCCTTTGAATCTGCCAATCTCCGGGCTGCTGCTGCAGAAAATGAGATCGCTGATAGGGAGGAGGAGACCGCTAAAGAAGCGGTCAGGCTAAGAGAAGAGGCTGAGAAGGAGAAGGAAGAGAAGGAGAAGAAAGAAAAAGAGGAGAAGGAGAAGGAAGAAAGAGAGGAGAAAGAAAAAGAGGAGAAGAAGAAGAAAGAAGAAGAGGAGGCAGTGCGAACTGCCGCCGAAAAGACAGAAAAAGAGGAGAAGGAGAAAAAAGAAAAAGAGGAGGCAGCGCGAACTGCCGCTGAAAAGAAAGAAAAAGAGGAGGAAGCACGAACTGCCGTCGGAAAGAAATAAGAAGAAGAAAAACTAACAGCTCTGCTCGCTGCAGAGAAGAAAAAGGAAAAGGAAAAAGCAGCTCTGCTTGCCGCAGAGAAAAAGAAGAAGAACAAGAAAGTTTCTAGGGAAAAGGAGAAAAAGCTGGATCGACAGATCGAGAAGGAGACGGACGCGCTCTCTAGCCTTCTGTTGAAAACTTCTACTTCTCAAGAAGAAAGAATAAACAAAGCGGCAGTAGATCGTGCCAAGGCGGTCTTTTCCCGGCGAACTGGCAAGGCAATGGTTTTGAGACCGCTCGAATTCTTTCCGTTGCCAACTGTTCGTCCTAGATCTCCAGAAAGAAAACGTGGGATCGTCGTCATTGAAACAGACGACATCCTTGTTAGCAACGAAGAGCTAAAGAGGAGAAGAAAAGATGGAGAGAGGTCGCAGAAGAGGGAGTTGGAAAGAATGGATCTCGAGCGCTTAAGGGGATCAGACCGCCTTTTGCTGACCGCAGAACCTGCGGTCACAAAAGATTTTGAAGATACCTTACGTAACTGCGGTCTCGATTTCTTTCCAAGTACTCTTTTTACACGGACTCTTCTATTTTTGAACTATCTGCAGTTGAGCTAAACATCAAATTCTTTTGACCGCAGATAATGATGTCGTGGAAGTTTCTGAAGAATGAGAACTTTCCCCGCAAAAGATTGTGATCCCTCCTCAGCTTTCCAACATTCTAAATCCAATGTTTGAGGATGTTCGCTCCATGCTGATTCGGGAGCGGGTTCAAAATGTCAACTCCGTGGCCGGGACAATCAGATCCGCGATCTTGAAGAGAAAATGCGCGTCAACGAAAGACGAGTTCGCGAGGAGTGCAATCTGAAGAATGTTGAGCTCGCTCGAGCACTTCGGAAAGCGGAAAAAGATGCAGAGTACTATAAGGGAAAAGCCGCCGCTCTATCTGCTGAGGTCGCGATGTTAAGGGGCGGTCCTGCAAAAATGGCGATGAGGCCCGGAACCTCTAGCGATCATCCAGAAGAGAGACCTACTGCAGAGATTGTGGTTATCCCCATGGAGCAGGTGGACAGGGAGATGTCAAAGATTCATCGAACTGCAATGTTAGCTAATCAAAATCTGGCTTCTGTCCTGACCGCGGTTAACGAAATGCAAGACATTGCAGCTCATGTAGGAAGGAAGCGACCTTACAAGAAATGAACTTTAATTACTAATTTCGCGCGATCTTGAAATACTCATTCCTGGACAATTTTAACTTTGTAATATGTATAATTTTGTTGTCTGTGATCTCTATAGTGCTGTAATGATTTTTATAATTGTGTGCTATTTATTATACCATGCTGCCTGAGATGCTGCGGTCTCCAATTATTGAGACCGATTATATTTGTGTCATTTCTCAATTATTTTGCAGGTTTGGCGGTCTGTGCAGTTTTACTGGGCGGTCTCGAGAGAAGTAATCATTACGGATATATCCATTGCTTTCTATAAATAGCAGACCTTTAGAATTTTTATTCCATATTTTCTGAATGCGCCCAAAACACTGGTCTTAGCGAACTCCAGTGATGGTGTCCGTGCGAGCTTCTTCAGCTGAAGTTTTCTTGGGAGTCAATCACAAACCATGCCGCCATTCTAAAGATGAATATGTGAACATTTTGGAGAAGCACCAGATTCAGAGTCAGATCGTTGTGAGACCGCAAAGAGAGGATGAAGGATTGAATTTTGGAGAAGATAACAAGTTTGTTATCCCCATTGATCACTTCGATAATGGGTTGAAAATCCCTCTCCCTTCGGAAATTCTCGAGGTGATTGAATATTACGGGTTCGTGCTCGCTCAGTTGCCTCCAAATTCAATCGGTCTCATCAATGTTTTCATTAACTACTTGAGATCGGAAAAGATTAAATTCACCATGACGCTCTTCCGCGCGACCTTCACTGCAAAAGTTCTAAAAGAAGGTCAAAAGAAAGAGGAATTTAAAGGACTGATATATTTTTCATGTGAAGGAGTTAAAATTTTGAATCTTCCTAACAAAGTTCCTTTCTGGACGGAAAGGTTCCTTATCTTTGAAGGCGATCTCGGCGGTCTCAAGAGCCGACCTTCATCGCGAGCTGAAAATGTCTTTAGAAAAAAATAAGGTGATCTCAAAAGAGGAGCTGGACATTCTGGCCTTTCTGGCGGGTAAGCCGCTAGACCTTATCCACTATCTAGCGATCTGGCCCGAGATTGTTGAGGTTTCTTCAGAAGAAAGTGAGTAATTCCCCTGCAGTTTCACGCGATCTCTCTATAAAATTTTAAAATTTTCTAACTCTTTCTTTTCAGCGACCTTCGCGATCCCTGTTGGTGACCCGATAGCACCAGCTGAAGATGTGCTCACCCAGAGGGAGAGAAGAAAAAGAAGAGATGAAGAACGCGAGACCGTTGGGTTCGCTGAGACTCCTGAGGCCGCTGGCGAGCCCTTTCCTTGGTGGGCTTTTCGAAGAAAATGAAAGATATAAAAGGAAAGCCCCTTCTCAAGTGGGGTGCAAAGTGGAAGACCGTGAGGGTTTCAACCGATCTCCCTCGTTGGAGCGGAAATCTAACCCACCACGCCTTCGCGGTCACCTTAGCTCTCTATGGAAAGAACAACCTCAAGGAAGCCTATGATTTTGAGACCGAGATGCTCCCTGACGCCTGCGCCCAAGCGACCGCTAGGTGCGCGGTCTTGAATCATCATATGGGGGCGATCTCTGCGAGGGGCCTTGAAAGAGATCGAAATCCTGAATGAAGAGCGAAGGGTAAGATGAATTTTTCTTGGAGTGTCTATCTCCTTTTATGTGATCGCGCGGTCTAACTGTTTTCTTCTGCAGCAATCAAGAAAAGCGGCATACGACCCAGATAATCCTTATTGTCTACTGGAGGTCGCTTCCTACCGATTGCTCTCAGGTGCATTCTTACCGCGTCACGTGAAGCTTCCTTATTGTATACTCGACGTTTCGCTTCCCCCTCCAATTAGCTTCATCACCGGAAAATCAGCCAACGGGAAGGTTCGTTATTGTGTACTGGCGGTGGCATTCTTACCGCTCTCAAGTGCAGAAGTCTTACCGCTCCCAGGGGCAGCTTCCTTATTGTCTACTGGCCATTGCTATCACTGCATCTTATGGCTTCAGAATCATGTGTAAGGATTTTTTAACTGTAAATAATTATTTAACCAATTATCACTGGATGTTATGGCTTCAGAATCAACTGTAAGGATTTTTTAACTATAAATCCTTATGTAACCAATTATATATTATATATTTTGGAACTGTAAGTTGTAAACGAACTCTAAGTCGATCTGTTATTAGAATCTCTCAGGGGCAGCTTCCTTATTGTCTACTAACCATTGATATCACTGCATCTTATGGCTTCAGAATCAAGTGTAAGAATTTTTTAACTGTAAATTCGTATTTAACCAATTATCACTGCATGTTATGGCTTCAGAATCAACTGTAAGGATTTTTTAACTATAAATCCTTATTTAACCAATTATATATTATGTATTTTGGAACTGTAAGAGGTAGACGAACTCTAAGTCGAGCTGTTATTAGAAGTTAGATTTCATGTTGGACTGTAAACAAACTCTAAGTTGCGTGTATCTATAAAATGTACATATAAACTGTAATTATAAAGTTTTTTTGAACTGTAAAATATACGTATTCTAGTAAGGCCAACTGTAATTTTATCAAAAACATATTTTGGAACTGTAATTGCGATTGTTTTTGGAACTGTAAGTCAAACTGTAATTATTATTCGTATTTTAACTGTAAGTTGAACTGTAATTATTATTATTGTTGTAACTGTAATTTTAATTGTATTTGAAATATAAGTTGTTGTATTTCTTTAAAAGGAACCCGTTGTGTTCCCTGTCGTGAATTCAGAGGAAGAAGCTTATAAAATGTACTGTGACTATGCACACCGAATTAGTTTTAGTGTGCGCAAACAACACATTATGTATTGGACGCATACAAGAACAATCAAAACTAGAGAGTATAGTTGTTCAAAAGCCGGAAATAAGCGGATAAATCCATCTCCGAAGAAGTTCCGCAAATTAGATACACGCACTGGTTGTCTTGCATGTATTCACTTCCATGCTGATATAGATGGCAAAAGTTGGACAGTAACAAAGTTTTTGGAGGAACACAATCACCCTCTCGCAACAGAGAAAGAGAGCCATTTATTGAGATCTCATCGCTCGATATCTGAAATGCAGGGTAGTCTACTGAAGAACATGACAGGGGCAGGTATTAAACCTGTTGCGGCATACAACTTTATGTTAGACGAAGCTGGAGGGCATGAAAATATTGGTTTTACCAAGACAGATGCTTTTAATTACATTCAGCGTGAAAGAGCAGCATTAATTGAAAGCGGTGACGCTACAGCCTTGCTTGAGATATTACAGGACAAGCAATTAAAGGATAACATGTTTTCATACCATGTTCGAACAGATGAGCTGAACAGGTTAACGGGATCCGTCTGGATGGATGGCAATAACAAAGTAGATTACGACTGTTTTGGTGACATTTTGATATTCGATACCACATATCGAATGAATAAGTACAATCTTGCATGTGCGCCTTTCATTGCCGTAAATAATCATTGGTAAAATATTTTTGTAAGAGGAGCTTTCATTACTGATGAAACAATTGAGTCATTTATTTGGGTTTTTGAGTCATTACTGAAGTGCGTTGATAGAAAGGAACCAATATCAATTTTTACCGATCAGGATCAAGCTATGTCTGCTGCAATTGAGCGAGTGTTCACAAAGACTAGACATCGGTTGTGTCAATGGCACAACTCCAAAAAGACGCCTTCTAAAGTTCCTAGCTTTAACGACGACAGTAGTCTTCGTGCATTTTTTTATCACTGTATGTCAAAGTGCGATGGGGAAATTGAGTTTGATAGAAATTGGTATGAGATAATCACTAGAGGCAATCTACAAGAAAATCGACGGTTGAACGATTTGCACGGTGTTAAGAGGAAGTGGTCAACCGCTTTTAACAAGGATTTGTTGGACCTTGGAATTTTATCTACCCAAAGAAGTGAATCAGCTAATAATTCCTTGCATGGTTGTTCAAAGAGTACTAGTTCTTTAGTTGAGTGTTTTCTTGGTTTAGATAGGCCTGTTGCATCATGGTGCCAGGGTGAGCATGAGGAGGATTTCAAAAGCAACCATGGTGTAGTTACCTTGAAGCATAACACATGTGTCTTACTAAAGCATGCTTCAAAATTATACACTAGAAAAATGTATGGTATTTTTGAGAAAGCATACACGGATGGGGCGCTTCGATTATGCATAGTAGATGAAACACGATATGATGATGAGCACATGGTGTTTGTAACAAAAAAATGTGATGATTCTGCGGATGAGAAAAGATGGTTTGTAAATTTCAACTCAATAAAATTTGATTCAGACTGTTCGTGTCGAGGATTTGAAACAAGAGGTCTTCTATGTCAATATATTTTAAGAGTCTTCAATTTGAGGAATGTAAAACAAATTCCAATGAAATATGTGCTAAAACGATTCACGGTGGATGCAAAGAAAGGATTGTACCTTCCGAATATACCATCTATTGCAGAGCATGATTCGAACAATATATTCAGGAACCAGCTTATGCGTTCTAGTTACAATTTAGCAACCCGCATTGAGAACTGCATACCTGCCAAAATTCATGTTATGAATGAGTTGATTAAGTACACTGATGAGATGATGGATAAAGATGAACGGCAAAAGAGTGGATTTGAAGAAGAGCAAAATCCTAATAAGACACCAACTCTTCGAAATCCACCAACAAAGAGGCGAAAAGGTGCAAGCAATGCTCGTCAGAAAGACCATTGGGAACAACAGACCAAGAATAGACGTAATATTTATAACCTTCATTCTAAAGATAAAACCATTTTGTAATGTGTTTCATTTTTAACACTATGATTTATAACTTTCATTTATCTAAATGATCCTCAACATATGGCAGGGAAAAAAGCTCCGGGCTGCAAAAAGGGTATCATTGTTGATGAAGAGCCTGGGACGAGGAATGAGATTAATTTTATGGGAGATTGCAGTTATGACAGACATACAATGCCACCTGGAGCGTCAAATTGTTTGCAAATACACGATGACTACCTCACGAATCCTACTATATTATCTTCTTTTTTTAGTTGAAAACTGCAGATGCAATGTTTTTTGCGATAGATTTTCGTCCTAATTTCACATTCTGAAAAAACAAGTAGTCTCTATGTTACTATATTTCTTAACTCAGTACTGTGGGTTTGATGTTAAAAAGCTGATTCATCGATGTTATGTTTTGAACTGTAATTTTAATCTCATTTTGGACTGTAATATTGCACAGTTATACAAATGTATTTTCAAACTGTAATTGTATACTGTAAAATAAAAGCTCTTTGTTGGACTGTAAATTTATAATAATTTGTACAATAACATACCTAATTAATGTAGTAATTGTTATACTCTTTTTTAGGATGACAAATAATAGAATATGATACGTACTACCCACAAATAATTTAGATATTTTGGTAAATTACGGTAGCAAAAGCAGTTCCTCCTACAAAAATTTAGAACATGCAGCATGTTCAAATAATTTTACTAGTGAACTAATTTTAGCAAATGTTGCAATCACATCAACTGCAGTATAGGAAGAAATTTACAGATGTTCACTAATCAAAAAGCAAGAGTTAACAGAAATATGAAATATTTTGAACTGTAAAATTCTTGTAATTTTGGACTATAAGTTTTAACAGTATTTAAAATTGTATTTACAACTGAAATGGTAAACTGTTATTTTTTAGCTGTATGTTGAACTTTCCAACTAATTTGTAGAAATAAAGGTAGGAAGAAAAGAAAGGTTGAGAAATAATTGATGTAAAACTTAGTAATAAGGAATGTTAAACAACTAATAAAGAATGTTAAACAGTAAATAATGGAAGCAAAAAATGTCTCCGCAAGTTAAGAGCATGTAATTTTAGCAAAATATGTCTCCGCAAGTTTAGACCAGAAAATGTCTTCGCAATGTTACATGTCACGTAATTTTAGTAAATATTTTAATTAAATCAACAGCAATTTCTGTAACAACCCTACTTTTCATTTTAAGTAGTTAATTGATTTCTGCTAACCGTAGCCCCCCCCCCTCTTTAAACCTAGCCGCAACTCCAGCCCCCCCAGATTCATTCTTCCGCACCCAAGCCGCAAGCCTTCCCGATCTCGCTACCGCATCAGCTAGGGCTCCCGTCTCGCAAAAAAATCCCGCAAGCCACAGGCCGCTCCTCCCGTCTCCTGCGCCCGCTCCCGCACCCCGCTCCCGCGTGCAGCGCCGTCGACGCCTCCTGCTCCCGTCGGCATCTCCTCTGTCGGCGCCCCGACGCAGCCTGCTCCTCCTCCCCTAGCCGACTGTGGCCCCTCCAACATCCCTCCCCCTTCCAGGGCTGGCAACCTCCAGCAACCCTCTCCAAGCCAGCAACCCTTCTCCTCCCTCCAGCA
The DNA here is from genome assembly GCA_033032865.1 of Dactylorhiza incarnata. NCBI lineage: Eukaryota > Viridiplantae > Streptophyta > Magnoliopsida > Asparagales > Orchidaceae > Dactylorhiza > Dactylorhiza incarnata. The sequence continues at coordinate 1,261,441 of JAWHQI010000396.1, forward strand.
GCAAGGTCTCTCCTCCAAGGGACCGACAACCTCTCCTCCTTCTCGTGAACAACAACTTTCCTCCCTCCGACATCACTATTCCCATTCGATTAGGCCGGTTTTGCAAGAAGAGCGCCTAGGGTTTTCTTCCCTCTCCTCCTCGGGCCCGGATTTGGCCTCTTTGGGTAAGGATTTCCTCTTTCCCCTCTCTTTTTCAGATTTTCATTGTATTTATTTTGGATTTCATTGTCCCTCAAATTTCGTATTTAATGAGATCCGTGCTTGTGCCAGCTTGTACTCATCTAATCCCAACTTAATTGTGATCTCCGGCGGCACTCCTCGATTCAAGTGTTAGGATCTCTCCAAGTCCTCTCCGATTTAGGGTTTCCCTAAGCTTAAGCTCCGCCAAATTCTGATTTTTGAGTGGTAATCTCATCTCCCCTCACATTTGAGGGAGGTAATTCCTAAGCCCTAGTTATTTAAATTTTCGCATCGTAGAATGCTTGTGTTAGCGTAGTGAATTTTACTATCGCTTTCGTTGTTCTTAAGCAGGTTTGAAATAGGATTTTTGTTCTTGCTTGCGTCGCTTAGCTGCCGCCGTCATTCAGCCTCATTTAAGGCAAGTAGAGATCATCCTCTCTTGCAAACATTGAATTTAATTGTCTTGTCTGTTCTTGTGTTTATACTAATTCACCCTTGAATGCTTGTTTCGTCAACTGAATTTAGACATTGAATCCCTAAACAGACATGTCTTTAGTTTGAGGTTCACGCGATTGAAATAACACGAGTTGTGAACATGAGTGATGGTTACTTGAATATTCACGCAGATGAATTGTGTCTCATTTGTTGGAAGACGAGTTAGTGAATGAAAGTGGTTTTAATTGGATTTTTATTTAAATGAATTGCATCTCATTTGATGGATAAATGTAAGACTAGTAGATCTCTTTGATTATGATCATTAATTGTTATAATAATAAATGTTAAGATTCCTGCTAGCAACTAGGTGAATTGTGCTCGATATAAAATCTTCGACTCGTACACATGGTTATTTAGAAGATATTCGTGTCTTGGAAATGACAAAATTTAAAGGAAAACTGGATATCCTAGAAAATGATGTATAATTATCTTATTACTCGTGAATACTTGAATCCGCAAGTTCCAAAACTCTTTATCGAGTTCTCTGAGTCATCGAATCTTGTTTCTTATGCCTATCTGGTTCTAAGACTTAAGAAAATAACGTTCTATAACTTGATTCCTCCTGTTTCACGTTGGTAAAATATACTTTTGTATATCTGAATCAGTATCTTGGTTACATGTCTTGGTATGCTAGAATCCGCGAAATCCTGCGCTAAGTCATTAATAATGTAAGTTAACATTGAAAGCTAGGGTTCAATTGATGAAACTCCTTGACTTGGGTTCCCTCTTGAATCCCTAATGGGAATAAAGGACCGGTCATAACGAGCTTAAATTTCTGAATCTCTTAGGTCCTGAGGGTCATAAGCAAATCTTGAAAACTAGGGTTTAGGTGGTGCATCGTCTTATTTGCATGGTCGCGGTAAGCAGGAAATACTCTTATTCTAGTAAGACTTACACTTGGACTTGAGTGTGAACCATGCGCACCCACTATAAACACCTACGCATTTCATCGATTACAGCTTATGTCGTTGCAAAATAAATGTTTAGGCTATACTTCGGAGTAGTCTAATAATTCTAGACATTTATGCTTGTCTCACTTGCTTGCCTGTCTTGTTAGCTCTGCTTCATGAAAAGTAGTACACAAATATTCTGTTTCTCCTGCTCGTATTTTATTTTGCTTGCTCTTGTGTATTTCAATGTTCTAAGGTTTTTCCTTCTGTTTGGATTTGCCTTAGTGTTCATGCCTGCGCCGCCTGCTCTCCGAGGCTGATCTGCGTCAAGTTTTAGGTTTTGTGTTTATGTTTCATTTCTTTTACTGTCGGATATTTCTGTTATGTAGTAATTACGATCAACCATTTTCTCTTGTTTCATGGACAACTGCTAGACTAATTATTATATGTACTAGAATTTGACATGTTTTGCATGCTCGTTCATTTGCGATGTTCACTGCATAAAAATTTGTTCCAAAACTTGTATCTTGAGCTTTTATTAAAATGCATGTGCACCTGTTTCAAGTTATCATATTTTAAAGCTTCCGCAACAAAACAAACTATTTTTCTTCAGATTAATTGTTTTAAAACTATTTGTAGTATTTCTGTCTCCGCCTTAGCAGACATGGATTTCTTTTCGCCCATGCCTGTGGCATCACGGCCCGCCCCGAAGCGCACTCTGACTCTTGTCGAGACGGGTCGTGACAGTTGGTATCAGAGCCAGGTTTGTTTCTAAAGATAAAGTATTTTATAATTATCAAATATTTTGAATCTTATTTTATAAATATTTATGCACGCATCATTACTTCACGCATCTTTTCATTATGTGTTGTTCGCGGCTGAAACACTCACACACTCACTCATAAGCATGAGTAGTATGCACACGAATGTGGAGTATGAGCAAACTTAACATTTTTGTGCATATGAATTCCACTAGGATATACACCGCTTGCGAATATTAAATGGTTATGGACAGTTTAATATTTTCAAGTGCGTTGGCATTAGAGTCTCAATATGCATGACATGTTAAGTGATATGGGCGCTTAACATGACATGTGTATCCATTCATTGCATTCATATCATAAATCATTGCATAAGTGTGAAGCCAAGAACAACAATAATGATTGTACACACATGGTTTTACTATTTGCTTGACATCGCACACGATCTCATTGTTGCACTTGCATGATCACTACCTAGAGTTGTCCAATAAAAATGCTGTAATTATTACATGATTTATGTACCTGACAGTAGGAAATAGCAAATAAAGAAAGAAATAGCAAAAAGAAAATCACAGCATAACACAAAGAAATATAGTGGTTCCCCAATCATTGGGTAGTCCACTCTTCTACCCCCTTGGTAGGAATTCACTATCTTGTACTGAGTCTTTTGATAAGGAGACTCTTAGAACCAGCCCGAGTCTTTTGATAAGGAGACTCTTAGAACCACTACAACTGAATTTTTTGAAGAGAGATTCTTAAAACTCTTTTACACAATTGAAATTTGAAATAAGGATATGAATGAGAAGAAGAAGAAAAATAAGAACAAGAAGAAGAAAAAGAATAAAAAACAATTTATGCAAGAAGGAATCTTCTTCCTAGCAAGAAGATTAGAAGCACAAGTATAGTGAATGTAATCTCTCTTGTATAGTGAGAAGGAGATTGTAGGCCTTTCTCTCTTTCAGTGAGAGCTTTCAGAAATTTGCAGCAGTATGACTTCAGAAGGTAGTAGAAGAAGAAGAATGCTTTTTCTTGCTGCAGCACTCTTTCACTTTTCTCAATTTTCTCTTCTCTCTTGGGAGCTTTTCCTCTTTTTCAGAAATGGAGTGGATCACTTCTGCTTATTCTTTGCCGACCTCCTTCTGTATTTATAGCTCTGTTTATTCAAAAATATTGCTATAGGAGAATAATCAATTAGCAGTCAGAGAAAGAAAAGTTTCCATAATCATTATATCTGTAGAAAGAAAAAGATCATTCTATTTTCAAATAATGTCCATAATAATCTTAATCAAATTAGCCAAGAATCATTTAGAAGGAAAGACTGATTCAGAACGGCTAGAAAAGAATAATATAATTCCATAAAATTCAGATCTACAGAAAGAAGGAAAGAGACCTGGCGAGTTTTTGAATCTGTCACAGAAATCGACGTGCGTCAATTACTATTCGACATAAGCGTCGATTTCAGCTTGGCTAGACGTCGAGAAGAAAATATGGAAGGAGCGTCGACTGAGGTGCGTCGACTTTACTGGGTGTGTCGACTAGAAATCAGAGTTACGTCGACTTTGGTTACGTCGAATTCTGTTTAGAGTACTTCGACTCAGTATGAGAGATGCGTCGACTACACTTCGACGTTGCGTCGACTCACTATTCTACGCATATTTTACTATTCTACACATTTCTAGGGGTTAAGATAAATCATTTCCCCAACAAACTGGAACATTGAATTGAAATGTTAAAAAAACTAGCATTTTTTTTACACTTACATCTAATAACCAGATAGAACTGCAAATATGGTCTTGCATTTATATTGTAAACATAGAAACATGAGCAAACACAAACAATTACAATCCATGACTAATAAATAGATTGTAATTATAAGTTAAATATGAAATGTTATGTGAACTGTAATTATAAGTTAAATATGAACTGTAATGTGAACTGTAAGTTAAATATTAGTCATGGATTATAATTATTTGTGTTTGACACTAAAATCTAATAAACAAATAGAACTGCAAATATTGTCTTTGACGTCATTGTACACATATACACAAATATTTACAATCAATGACTTACAAGTAATAACATTACCAAACAATGAATCATAACAAACAAAAAAGTTACAACTGGAACATTGAATTGAAATGTTTAAAAAAAACTAGCAGTTTTTTTTATACTCTCAACATCTAATAACCAGATAGAATTGCAAATATGGTCTTGCATTTATATTGTAAGCATATAAACATGAGCAAACACAAATAATTACAATCCATGTCTAATAAATAGACTGTAATTATAAGTTAAATATGAACTGAAATGTGAACTGTAATTATAAGTAAAATATGAACTGTAATGTGTAGCGTAAGTTAAATATGAATTATAAGCAGATACAAATGAACAATCACATGTTAATTGTTACAAGTAATGGTTGGAACTACCATTTACAATCCAAGAAATTTTAGAACTGCAAAAATAAACTTTATAGCCAATGTACAAAAGAAAACCATAAAAATTGGAGATTCCTTTGAGGAGGTAAAAAAGAGAAAATTGTAGTCCGCCGGCAGGAGGTGAATGAGCAGAACCTGCAGTTGTCGGCGGAGGATGAGTATCCTTAGAGGAGGTAAAAAACGTCGATTGGTAGGCCGCCGACGGGAGATTGGAGAGTTTGTATCAAGGAGGGAGGTGAGGGAGGAGAATTTGGTAAAAAAAACGGAAAATGGTAGGCCGCCGGCAGGAGATTGGAGAGTTTATATCAAGGAGGGAGGTGAGGGAGGAGAACTTGCAGTTGTCGCTGGGAGAACGAGGGAAGCTAGGTCGCCGAAACTCAGAAATGCTTTCCGCCAAATGTAACATAAGAAACCGAAACGTCGAGACGTTAAGCGGGAAAGGGAGAGCAGAAATTAGCGGACCCCACTCTATTTATTTAAGGACCATAAAATGGTACGCTAAACGTACACAAAATTTTCTCATATATATGTGTGGGGTGGGGGGGGGGGGGGGGGGAGTGTGTGTGTGTGTATGTATCTATATATATATAATATTCCTACCTACCTAACCTAATCATCAAAAGAATATAAAATTCCTTCCATGCTTCACCAGCCCACCTAAGTCTTTAAAAAGGGGGGGGGGGCGCCGGGTTCCACTCTAGTATGAGGGGGAAAAGGGGGGGGGGGGGGGGGGGGGGGGGGAGGGGGGAGGGAAGAGAAAGAAAAGAGGGGGAGGAGAAAGAAAGGGGGAGAGGAGGAGAAAGAGAGGAGGGAAAGGAAGAAAAAAGGAAGGGAGGGAGAGAGAAAGTGAGACAACGGTACGATGGTCAATTGTTGCCATTGATTTGGTGGCATTTTTCAATACGCCGCAAAAGCGTCGGGGATGCAATCATCAGAGTAGATTGTTGCAGCACTTTTTCACAAAAAACGCCTTCATAGACTTGAGGACTACTGCGACGTTTATTTTAGAAACGTTGTGGAATGTCATTACCTATCCCGACGAGTTTTTGTTAAACGTGGTTATTGATTGAGATTTTAATATATTTAAAAAAATATCAATGGCCACGCTTTTTTGATAAAGCGCTGCAATCGCACTGATTTTACAATTATAATAAATAGACCTTTCACACTACAAATGGAAGTCATCAAAGCAAATTTTTAATTACTAAGAAACTAAACTCAAACTTTGAAAAGGGGCTTAGCATCACCTGCATCATTCAAAATAATTAAACTGATATAATGATTCATAAATATGAGACCAAATAGCTAGAAATTTTTTTGATGATGACCATATTGATGATAATGAGATGCCAACGAAGGAAAAATAAACCCAATTTGCATGGAAAAACTTCAAACTTCAACAATGGAAAAACTTAATATTATAGTATATCATCTAATCTATAGCATACAAAAAGACAAGAATTCACGAACATAACTTGCAAGAAATAGGATAAATAAGATTCCTCTTGTGCTAGTTTAAGCACATTAGAATATTTGAAAAAATTTCTTAGTAACAAGATAGAAAGGTACTGAGAAATCATTCAATTCAAAAATAAATGAGGGTCATCCGATAACTTTCTCAAGCTACTCATTCAATATTCTTTGAATTTAGAAAACAGATATGAGTCATTTAAGATAATGGAATATAGTGCAATACCATGTTATTAATCATCCACCTCATGATAGTATTTAAAAAAGGACTGAGAACAAAAACAACATAAAGAACCCAGTATCATCAACAACAATGACTATAAAAATGGGAATTGATTGAGTTCAAATCAGCTGAATGATGACCGATATAAGTCGAACTACTTCTGCTTTGTCGTCTTTTTCTTCGAAGATTGTGATGCAGCAGCCTGAGGTTTTGGATGACGGTCCACCTCGCTCGGATCCAGCCAATCAAGTTGGTGGCGGTTGAAGGCCGGCCAGTTAGGTACAGTAACAAGTGCGGTCAAGAGCACACCGCCGGTGTAGATCAGAAGCATGGTTTGGAAGGATCCTGTAGCATAACCCACAACAAACGCCACTATAGCAAATGCCACCAAAAATATCTCCATCAGCGTCTCCACTAGCTTCTGCCCTTGCCAATCCATCTGCAGAAGTGGTCAGAAGTAAAATCTACTACACTCCTTGGCAGCATCTTCCTTGGCAGCATCTTCAAAATGAACTCAAAACTGAAAAGAAAACACAGAAGGGTGTTTACAGTATTGTTTTGTCAAAATTGTTGTGTTCAAAATTGTTGTATCCAGGCTACAGAGATGGATAAATTATACCATTACTGAGGATGACCCTTCACTCAACTTTTACAACTTTCTAGATATATATACAATGCATAATCATGCTAGTGATCCATATTTAAAACAGAACAAGATGTACTTGTTGGATCGGTCGGCGCCCTTAGAGGGGGGGGGGGGTGAATAAGGGTTTTCAAAAAACTTTAGATTATATTTGTAAAAACTTTGGAATATTGCAAGATTAATAAAGAGACAGCAAGTAAAACAATAATAAAGAGATATGCTTTATTAATATCAAATAATGTTTTACAAAACTTGATTTCTATGACGTTAGAAATCGGGGGCGACTAATAAAAATTCTTTTTCGTTTTCTATACCGACTCGTATCCCCACGAACCGGTTGGCTTTAGCCGATCTCTCCCCAGATACGGCCTCAAGCCGCTCTAGCCAATCTATCCCCAGAAAGGCCTCGAGCACCCCTTAGACCTAGCCTAGATCTAGTCGCCAACACGAGGCGAATTTCAGCCCTAAGTCCTACCCCAGACCTAGTCGCCAACACGAGGCGATTTCACTACCGTTTACAGAAAAGATATGAAATGAAAAGACAATAATATAAAAACTCCCTCTATGTGGATCTCTTGGAGAAGTGGACGAAGGCCCGCAGAGTATGATCGTAGTTGATGCGGCCTTTCGTCACGATGATGACGCATGTTGAAATCTTCTCCACGGATCTCCTTAAGGATTTATGGAATTGTGGGAGTATCGCTCTGAATCTTCCTCTCTCTGCTGTGGCACGAAGCTCTGGAGTTTGGGATTAGAGGAGGATGAAGAATTCGGAGCCAAAACATCCAATTTATAGCCTTTACGCTACCGCCGGCGCTATCCCGGATTAGGAAACGTTTTGCGCGGCAGGATCTTCAATCCGTGGCAACATATTGCTCCATGCCTCTTGTGCGCCATGCTACCGCCAGCGCTAGTAGCTACCGTCGGGCGCTAGCTCCTTCTAAAAATGATGTCGGAATCGTGCTAATCAACGCTAGCGCCGGGCGCTATCGCTACCGCCGGCGCTAGTGAGCCTCTTCGAATTTTGGCCTCAATTTTGGGTGCAGTCATCATGAGTACTCCTTGAGTCATATGGACTATGTTAACCTGCACACTTGAACACACAAGATCAAATACACATAGGATTTGTTATTCTCAAACCTAGGAGATGCGGAAGACCGTGTTCCAACAAACTCCCCCTTTTGATAATAACAAATCCATTAATGATAAATCAAAGCATTAATAAATAAGCATGATGAGACTATACTGGTGTGTGTGTGAGAGTGATGACTTTAGGATGATTGTTGATTTTAGCATTTAGAATTGCTCCCCTTAAATACATGCTCCTCCTATGTGAATGCTCCCCTAATATGTATGCTATCAACATGATTTGTCATGTTGGGTTTATGATAGCGGGTTACATTTATCATTGTTAGTTCTCCCCCTTTTGCATTTTATCATGTTAGTTCTCCCCCTTTGTTATTAGCAAAAGTGGGTAGGGAAACAGAGCACTAAAAAATGTGTAAATAAAAGAGAAGGCATGATCGAGCTTTTTAAGTAAATGATAAGGAGTTTTAGACTTGTCTTTCATTGAAAATGATCAGAGTTATGACTTATTTTATCCCTTTTGTTTGTAGTTCTCCCCCTTTTATATATCAGAGTTTAAGCAAAAAATAATAATTTTCCTTTTAAATAAGAGTTTTAAGCAAAAAAAATCATGATTTCCAAGTAATCAATCTACCCAGACAATATGTCAACACCCTAGCCCCGTACTAAGTGACGGATGGGCATGAGGAGCTGCAAAGATGCCGTAGGTTGGGGTGTTAATCTCATATGCAAACACTAGACAAAAAACTTAACCTAGCACTCTTTCCCCCCAGTGCCTCGCAAGGCCCCACTGGAAACCTCCCCGGTTAAGGACAAGACATGACTAGAGACAAGGTTATCTAATGTCTACAACCCTACGCCCCCGCTATGGTGAGAAATGAAGTCATGCATAACAATTATTGGAAACATTAAGCATTTAAATCTAATGGGAAATATCATAGCATATGGGTTTATATTTTTATTTGAATTTTTGAAATAAAACTCACATAGTTATATTGAAATTCATGAATGAATCAGAGTTTGAGTATTGCGGAAGATTTCGAAAAAGAAACATCATAATACTAAATAAGAGTTTAAGTTAAAAAGAGATGTTTTATAAGCAATATTTCACTTGTTGGAGGAGTGTTTAGAATAGAAATAGATCAGAGTTATAAGAAAAGAAAAAAAAATCAACCAATATAAAGTTTACCAAGCAAGTCTACCACTTGTTGCAAGAAAGGAATTTGAAGATTCAAGTGATGATGCACACAAGATAAAAGATTTTAAATAAGTATTAAAGTGCAAGGTAAAACAATTATATGGTTATGATGCGGAAGACATATAGAAGTACAAAAAAACATCTTATGGTAATCAATGATGGTTCATAAAAAGATATATGAGTTCAATTTCAAAAAGAAGATGTTTTTGTAAATCATTTTGCATTTAAAATTTTTGTTTTGACAATACAGTAACCAAGCATGAAATAATCTTATCAAAAAGAGATTACTACAATGTTACTTTAATTCACAATTTCAAAACATACCAAACATTGTAGAAAGCATGCTAGGTTATCTAGTGCATTTCATAAATAAAGAGTAGTATAGAATTAGCATTAGGATCCAATACTCATGAGAAGAAGTGTTATGGAAGATAATGATGTGCATAAAAGTGTATTTTGAATAGAGTAAACAAATGTTATAATAAAAAATACAAGTAATATGTAAAGTAAAGAGCACAATAAAACACAAATAATTTTACTTCTACTCACTTCAATGCACAAAGAAAACTGTACAACTACCAAGGTGCTTTGCACACACAATGCTCATTAAGACTTATCAGGGTGCAAAGTAGTGCTTGGGGGATCACATAATTTTATTGTTCAATATTGTTTTTTATTGTGATCCGGTGTACTTAAGAATAAGTGGTTTTTATTTTGAAAGAAAGTTATGGTTTGCATAAGATACTTTATTATTCTTTCCAAGGTGCTCAACCTCACAACGCTTATTAAGACTTATCAGGAGGTTCAAGTAGTGCTTGGTGGAGTTATCTTTGTCACTTTATTTTATGATTTTGTTTTGTACAAAGTTCTCCGAATACACTTGTTTTGCAAACCAATATAATTTATGAAAAAGATAACCACTTTTTTTAACTTTTAAAAGTGCAAATAAAGTTTGTGTAGGTAAGATACTTGTGCAATTTTAATTCATTGTACTATTACAAAATATACACAACATTCTTAGATTAAACACATAAGTAGACAATGCCAAAATAAGTGAGTGAATTGCGATCATTATCAAACATAAAACATTACTCATACTTAGAGGCATGCTACGCATAGTTCTACACAACTTTATGCACATATTAATAGATGTATCAGAGCATGATGAAGGCAATGTTCAAAGTAGTTTGAAAAGATAAATTGCAATATTATAGAAGTTCTAAATAATAGATTAAATCATGCTTGATTTTTACAATAAAGTCCATACAGATATTTTTGAAAAATAATTTTTATTTAAAGTTTGAACTTATAAAATTGATCTTGGACTTCCCGAGGGCTACCTTGTGAGAGGTTCGCCCGGTACTAGGTGATATGATGGGATGATAGCCCAAATCACCCTTTCGCAAGATACATAGAAAAGTTAAGTTCAGAAGAATAATTTTGATGCTTGTTTTTGTTTTGTTTTATATTTTTGTAGTTGATTTTTATAAATAAAAGCATATTTTTGTAATTTTTGCTTTTGTAATTTTTATATTTGATTTTTGCATAAATATGAACTTTAAATAAAGGAAACAACACAAGCAAAAAACAAAACATATTTTTTGTAATTTGGTTTTTGTAGTTTTGTATTTGATTATTCAAAAAATAAAGAAACACAGAAGTGCAAAACTAAGTAGAAAATATAGATTTATATATTTTAAGGGATTTTTAGAAATTTAAAAAATACAGAAAAATGAACCTCAACGCTAGCGCTAGCGCGGGAAACAGTAAGTGATTTTTTAGGGTTTTGAAAATTTTGATGCTTGAACTTGATTAGGTGTCCCAATAGTAGTTCCATGCTGAAGTTGCAGATTTTTAGGAGATGTTTTGGATGGTCCAAATTGCATGAAACGTTAGCGATTTCTTATATACTTGACAAAATAATTATTGCATGAGATATATTTACTTATGTTTTCATTTTGACTTTTCTAGAGACTTGTGATTATAATAAGAAATGAAAACCCAAGATATCATGTTTGAACAAATCAAATATGCATGATTTTAGAGATTAACAATAATGTTCATGCACAATCATACTATGGATAAGCCCTAGATGAGAATACCCAGCCTGTATATCTTGGTAAACAAATAAAGCCTAACATAGACACAAATATTCTTTAGGTGGCAATGTTAGAATGATAAATTTGAGATTAATGTTATACCAAGTTTTGATTGTGTTTCAACTTAGAGACCTAGAATGGAGTGACAATTCTATTTGATTTGATATCAAAATGATTCAAAGGTCTAAACTAGAAATAAATCACAATACACACATAATATGCCAACCATAGTAAGCAATTATAATACCAATTGTCATTATATAAAATGTGATAGATGATTCTTGATATGAATTATGATTTTAGAAAGTTTTAGCAAAAGATATCAATAGATCATGGTGGTGCGTATGTCATCAATATTTATGACAATTAATCTTTCAATATGTCTTATGTGTTTTTCTTTTTAATTTAGATAAATATCTCATAGCAAATTCAGAATTTTATCCACTTGTTGGTGAAGGCTACAAAATATAGTAACATGATTTAATTTGAAATATCTTATAGCAAATTTAGAGTTTGATTCATATGGATAATATAAGATATTTAGAAAAGATAGGTCATCAAAATAAAAATATGATTTTGAATTTTGATCAAAAATGATTTATAAACTCATTAAGCTTTATCATATTTCCAATACTATATAGGATGACCATGGCATGATAGTTTAAAAAGAACACAAAAAGAAAGATAGAAAAGACATTAAAGCACATCATGAAGTAGAAATTTGTGTATTTCATTTTAATTGATTTCTACTTCATGCACATGATGTGATACTAATGAATAAGAGATTTAGGTATCCAAAGAGGACCGGGAGTGACGGTTCCTTTGGGTACCCAAATAAATCATGTTTGCTTTTGGGGAGATGTGATTGAATGGGCCCTTTTGATTTGAGTTTGTATTTCATCTTTAACTTTTGGCCGTCATTCAAACATTGGTTTAATATTATTCTTATTTATCAAATTTCCATGACGATTTTGCAAAACATTCTTTATAGGAAATTTGTTTATCTTTAAATTAATGTTGGGAGAGTGGTTATTTTGTAAATGATAATGATTTGGAATTTTGTTTTCAAGCATTTGATATTCTTTATTTCCTTTGTTGGATTTATCAACATTTTGAGAAATTATATTCAACTTGCTTTTAGATATACCTTCAGATTGTGAATGAATGTTTTGAGCGTTTTTCTTAATGATTTCCTTAAGTTGATTTTTGATTTTAGTTCATCATTCTTGATTTTTAAATTATGTCTAGCTTTATTATAATTTATTGTGCTATTTTTTAGAGTGGTAACAATTGAGTCAATATGTTTTTCATATTTATCCCTATACTCATCAAATGTTTCATCCATCTCTTTTATTTCAATTTCATAGTCCTTACACTTAGCACAATTAATTTTTAAAGATGAATTTTCTAAACATAATTTTTCATTTTGTTCTCTTATAAAAATAATTTCTTTTTCAAGTTCCTTAACTTTTTCTTTAATATTATTACAATCAAGACAAGGTTTTGTATTTTCAATTGAAGTGACATGAGTAAAGCTAGATAAATCAGATTTTGATATTACTTTAACTTTTGCTTTTAAATTTTTATTTTCTAAGCGCAATAGTTTATTAGCATTCTTTAATTTCTCAATTTTGCGCCTAGTATTTTGTAACAATTGTAATGAAGAGATAGAAGTACAAAAGATAGAATTTGATTTTCTTACATTACTTTTCGATGATGGAGGATTTGAACATATTGTTCCTTTGTCTTCTTCTTGGCATTCCTCTTCCAAAAGTAAGATTTCTTCTTCTTTTTCTCTTGGTGTATTGTTCTCCTTTTCTATTTCAATATTCTTCATGGCTTCGCTCCGAGAGAGATCTTCTTGAATGATAATGGATGCTTGTACGTTCTTTTCCTCCTGTGTTTGTTCCACACCTGCGAAAGGAAGATCATACATTTCTTCAAGAAAGCGCCATATTTTGTATGCACTAGAAAAACAATACACAAATTTGAAAACTTCATTTGAGAGACCACAAAATAGATAATGTTTAGCTTTTGCATTTAAATGAAGTTCCTTTTTATTTGATTCATCCACACGTCTTATTATTGCTAAGTTCCATACTTCGATATCTAAAGTTTTAATACATTTTTCCATTAAAATTTTCCATCCTTTATAATTTGTTCCTTCAAATAAAGGTGGTGCAAGTGATTTTTCCTCTTCACAAAAATCTCCCCCACTAGTAGAAGCGAGATCATGAGACGCCATTATTCCCGGTTGTTAAGCCGATTGGAATAAAACCGCTCTGATACCACTTGTTGGATCGGTCGGCGCCCTTAGAGGGGGGGGGGGGTGAATAAGGGTTTTCAAAAAACTTTAGATTATATTTGTAAAAACTTTGGAATATTGCAAGATTAATAAAGAGACAGCAAGTAAAACAATAATAAAGAGATATGCTTTATTAATATCAAATAATGTTTTACAAAACTTGATTTCTATGATGCTAGAAATCGGGGGCGACTAATAAAAATTCTTTTTCGTTTTCTATACCGACTCGTATCCCCACGAACCGGTTGGCTTTAGCCGATCTCTCCCCAGATACGGCCTCAAGCCGCTCTAGCCAATCTATCCCCAGAAAGGCCTCGAGCACCCCCTAGACCTAGCCTAGATCTAGTCGCCAACATGAGGCGAATTTCAGCCCTAAGTCCTACCCCAGACCTAGTCGCCAACACGAGGCGATTTCACTACCGTTTACAGAAAAGATATGAAATGAAAAGACAATAATATAAAAACTCCCTCTATGTGGATCTCTTGGAGAAGTGGACGAAGGCCCGCAGAGTATGATCGTAGTCGATGCGGCCTTTCGTCACGATGATGACGCGTGTTAAAATCTTCTCCACGGATCTCCTTAAGGCTTTATGGAATTGTGGGAGTATCGCTCTGAATCTTCCTCTCTCTGCTGTGGCACGAAGCTCTGGAGTTTGGGATTAGAGGAGGATGAAGAATTCGGAGCCAAAACATCCAATTTATAGCCTTTACGCTACCGCCGGCGCTAGCGCTACCGCCGGCGCTAGCCCGGATTAGGAAACGTTTTGCGCGGTAGGATCTTCAATCCGCGGCAACATATTGCTCCATGCCTCTTGTGCGCCATGCTACCGCCAGCGCTAGTAGCTACCGCCGGGCGCTAGCTCCTTCTAAAAATGATGCCGGAATCGTGCTAATCAACGCTAGCGCCGGGCGCTATCGCTACCCGCCGGCGCTAGTGAGCCTCTTCGAATTTTGGCCTCAATTTTGGGGGCAGTCATCATGAGTACTCCTTGAGTCATATGGACTATGTTAACCTGCACACTTGAACACACAAGATCAAATACACATAGGATTTGTTATTCTCAAACCTAAGAGATGCGGAAGACCGTGTTCCAACAGTACTTACAAAATTCCTGCTATCAAATCATGAAGCATCAATTAATCATTAAAATAACATAACAACAAACTAATAAAACCAACCAGCAACAAGGTATTACGATTTCTTCCCCCGTCTGAGAATAGAGTAATTAAGCAAGGTAGAGTAATTAGAAAAGAAAGTCGAGCCGATGAGAATCCTTTTCCAAATTCCTTATCAGTAAAATTGATGCAAGCTAGTCTATAAAACCATATTATAAAATCTAAACATCTCCTTACGTGAACATCATTTCCATGTCTGATATCTATTAAGAAAACCCCCATTGAAAGTATTAAGTAGTGAGAAATAATTATGAAAAAAATTTCCCCGCTAACTTGCATAATTGCAGGGGGCTAATCTTTGTCTTTCAAAATTATCAGAACCTCCTCTTTAAGTTTACATTGTTAACATACGTATACCCAAAAAAACCTAGAAGACATACCTCATTCTCACTTCTTCCTTTTGGGTCAAAGTCACTCCCACCTCCTGCCTCTCCAGGCTTGTATGGTGATAAGGCATTCTTCAGAGTCTAGAAAAGAGAGAGATCATAAACCATGCAGTTTCACAAAGAAGAATAAAAAATGTTGGTGACATAGAAGAAGCTTCAAACTCCTAATAACTTACCTGTCTGCAATTGACAAAGAGTGTTGCAAGCTCTTTTTCTTGTTATCATCCTTGACCTTTTGCTTAAGCTGCCCATCAGATCGGGCCCGAAACTGGTTCATCACCAATACCCACGCGACTCGCGCCCAGTACAAGAAACGCTTGGCCAGCCTCTTCCAAGACGTTTGATCACCAGTCGTCGATTTCACATGGGAGCGCTCTGCTGGACTAGTCAGCAAGTAATTTAGCAACTCCTTCTCCGCTTGGGAAAATGGTTCCCCTGCAGATGGGGCGGGGACGGTGGCCGCCAATATCTGATTCAAACTAGGCAACTGTTGATCGACCATAAATGGCGGACGTGAACCAATCTCGCTGACAACAGATGTGCTAGCCACAACAAGTTCCTTTGTCGTCGTGATGACTGCATAAGAGGTTGGTTGATTTGAATTCGGGGTGATCGGAGATGCGGGTGGAACTGAATGTTCGGTTTGCAGCAACGACGGAATGTTGAGGGAGCCTGGATCGCCGTGCAGTTGGGACGCCTCGTAATGTGATTGCAAAGGGGAATGACGACCTGATAATGCCGATGTTGTTGATGTCGCACGCTTCTTGAGGCGTGCAAGATACTCCCAACGATTCTGAATCTCCTTGTGGGTCATCTCGAGCAGATCCTCACGACTGGAAGCAATGCGGGCGTATGCGGGGGCGACCACCTTAGTCCAATGAATGTTGTCGGCATGCCCGACATCAATCTCTTGCTGAACCAGTCGATCAATGATATTGTCTGATGATCCTTCAAAGAGTTGTTCGGGTGCTGATTGCAGATCCGATGCACGGGATTGACGTGAACTGTGATTGTCGTCGGTTGCCAAGGTGACTCTTCGAGTGGTAGTCGTCGTCACTGTCTCTTCTAACTGCATAATATTGAAACTGGTAACAGGGGGCGATCGCACTGGGGCGGTCGGGCCTCACTTCAGTCCGACTGAATCGGACTGAATTTTAACGCTGCCGTAAATGCCCCCCTCTCATTCTCCCCGATCCCCTCTCCTTTTGCCTCTCGCTGGGCAAGCTCTCTCCCGATTCGCTCTCTTCTCCTCCTCCCGAGCTCTCTTCTCCTCCAAATCGCGAGATCTAGGGCGCCGTCAATCGTTCCCATCGACCCCAGAGCGAGATCCTAGACTGCATCGGCCGCTCGCTCGCGATTCCTCTCTCCCGCAACCTCTCTCTCGCAAGGATCGCGTCTTCCCCCATCCAGTTCGGCGTCATTCCAGACCCCCTCCACCTCTGCCGCCAGAAGCCTCGCCGGGCTCGGGCGATCTCGCCTCCTTTTCCCGACCTCCCCTCTCCTTTTCCCAGGCTCTCTCACGCTCCCCTCTCGTTCCCTCTCCGATCCCCTCTCCTTTTCCCGAGCTCGAGCTCTCCCAGTCCCTCTCCGCGTGAAGCCGATCTCCCAATCCCGTGCCATCCTCGCTCGTGAGATCTAGGGCGCGATTGGACCCCGCTGCGATCTTGCCGTCCATCGTTCCCGTCGACCCGGAGCCCCAACCGGCGGCATCTCTCTCGGCGGCGTCTCTACTTGCTATAGAACTTATGCCTTATTCTTCGTTTATGAGGTAATCTACTTCAGTCACTCTACTTGCTACAGAACTTATGCGACATATTCCTTGCCGAATTTCTTATCCCTGCCCTCGTGTGAAGTCCAGTATTTGATGAAATCATCCATGATTCCAGATAGATGCTCATGTGGTGAGCATTGATGATTATCACAAGTGCTCAAGAGCAATGAGGAAGTCTTGAAAAAGGCTGTGACCAACCAGCTTGTCAGCGTATCCATTGAAGGCAGTATCAGGGATTTCCAGCTCTATCAATCGGTGAGTCCATCATATTTCTATCTTGATGAATTATCTTGTTAATGTGTGGTTTATGTTGGATCATTTAGTTAACATTGTTGGTGTATGGAACTCTAAAATTTTGTTTGTTCTTATTTTTTAATAACTTCACATGTCATATTTTTCATCAATGGTTTTAAGTGAACTTGGGTTGCTGTTTGTTTGTTTTTGTTGTTCATCTAAAATATGCATCCACAGTACTTCCTTATGCATATGTAATTGACAATACTTATGAAATTAGTATGATGACTACTTGTTCCTGCCTTTACAAGTTATGTTTCTCTTGTTATGTCATCCACAGTTGACAATTTCTAAATGCCATCAAAATTATGGCGAATCTAAAGATTTGATAAAAGATGTTATTAGAGATGCATTCAATAAATGTGCAAGGATAAAAGATGTTCTATTCGGCCTTAATTTTCGCCGTGTTCATGATATTGTTATGGCTCCTCATTGCCCACCAGAGCATCCCTCTCCTGCTTTTACATATGTTCTTGACCATTTTATGATAAAATATTTTAGCTCCAATGTCAAAGTAGAAGCTCTTGTTACCTTAGTTAAATCGTGATTGCTGCAGTTGAGTTATTGATATATATGTATGCCATTTAAAGCAATCACACATGTTAATAATGTACCTTTGGTATTGCAAATGCTACATTAGTTGTGTTTGTATGTACAAGTTAGTAGGCCCATCCCTTATCTTCTTTCATTTGTGCTTGTCAAGTTCCTAATTTTCGAACTTATTCTTAGGAAAATTATGATCAATGTCTATTTTTGGTGCATGTTCTGTACGACTTGTTGTGGCATTCTAGATGGATGGGTGGATTTTTTTATTCAGGTTTGCTTTAATATTATTTTCTATATTGTGTTGTTTTTTGTATAGTGCTTGTGTTATATTGCAGGTTCCCAATCTATTGCCTTTGGGAATTTTTGTTTCTGAAATTCGTACATGTTTGCTGCTTTCTTCTATTTGGTGTGTGGCAATTTGTAATGTTTTTAATCTTTTACGGGATGGTTGCAAGATTAGACTTTTATTCCTTCTGTTGGGTATGTTGAGAGAGAGTTGTAATAAGGAGTGTGATTTTGTATTTTGGATAATTTTTTAATGGTGGATTGGTGATCATCAAGTTGGCGTGTAGTGTATTTTGGATAATTTATTAAAGAGGAAGGTTATTGTCTTGTCATACTTTTCTGAACACATAATTAAAATGTTGCAATGCCAAAGCATGAGTATTTGAAAACAAGTCTTTTTGGATAGCATAGTTGCATTGTTTATTATCTAAGAACAATTCTAGCCTTCCTCTATGTAATTTCTCATCCTCTATGTCATTTTAGTGATATAATTGAAGTTATCACAGTTCCACTATACAAAAAAGAACTCAATTCTAGTGTCAAATCCTGCTTTCTAATTATTTGATATATAAGTGTTTCTATAAAGAAATCCAGTGTATAGTCATTATTAATTTGCTTCTATGCCATTTACTTCCCAGATGCATGCAGAAAATTCATAACAATCGATCGATTGTATTATTTGTTTATTCTGCATGACTGTTAATCAATCTATTTTTTTTATTTGAACCAGATTGTCTGCCTATTAATCATCATCGCCAATGAATGGTATCGACCTTGTGCTGCGGGGCATTGCGAAAACACAACGATCGGTGGAGACCCTCGTTCGTCGCTGCCCTGAAATTCCGCCGGAATCGATTCCGACCCAAACGCCGCCATTCTATTCGTCAGCATTTGACCGCCCCACTAGTGAGTCGTGCGTTTGTGGCAAGCAATCTGGCACATTGAACAAGATTCAGGAGGATTGGATCAAGATTCAACTGAAACTGATCGAGGATGGCATGTGCCCTCCTATCCGAATCGATCCGCCCGTGCCACTGTGGAGCAAGCGTCCCGACCTGAACGCGTATCTGCTGAAACCGTTGTTCGTGATCGATCCGGAACGGCAGTACAGCGTCAACGTGACAGCGGTGCATGCCTGTCTTGCAACAAAGCCGGCTTTCTTTTCCGCAAGCAATTCAGTGCCCCGCGAATCATCGATTGCATCGACACCACAACATTTGCTATCTGTGCTCGATACGTGTGCAGGAAGTCAAAGAGCTCAGGCGGCTGTGGTGCCACGTTCCATGTCATGGACGAGGCAAAAACCGAGAAGTTGATCCCGACGCCCATCATCCTTAACTATCCCGTGCAGCTGTTCGAACAGAGCGCGCACGACGTCGGTCTTGTTCAAATGGCATACGACTTGTACACGTCCCGTTCCGGCAGTGCTGATGCAGCCAAGGTGATTCATTGTGCCCGAACGACTCGATACATGCGTCAAGCCGCGCTATATCGTGGTCACGTGTCGTGGTATTTGGAAATGCGCGCTCGAGATGCCGCACTCGGGCAATCGTCGTCGCCTCAGGATCCGACGGTGTTTCCCGATTTTCCTTCGTTTTTTCAGCATTGCAACGGGTACAGTGGCACTCTCGGTCCAGTGGAATCAATGCTGACAGGCCTGATCAACGACTGCATTACTCGTCAGCTCCCGTTCTTCAACCGAATGGAAGGCGCCATCACCGGGACTCATCTCTCGGCAGACCATCATCACAACGTGCCAGGACGCATGAAATTGACGGATGAGTTCAACGGCAGGAAATTCGCCCCCGTTGATGGATTGCACTCCGTCTTGAATGAGCGCCAACAAATCCTCTCCCATCAATTCACAGCCACGACGGGCAATGCGGAACGTCGATCTATTGGCCGGGGTTTGCTGAAACGGTACAACTCTTGTGGCATTGATACTTCGCTGCTCATCATGTACCTGGACAAGTGCTGCGATGATCGGGAATGGCTTGAAGAGTTCGAGAACATCATTGTTCTCCTAGACAATCATCACCTGATCACGAGGTACCGGGACAATTCGAACGGCATGGATCGTGCTCGGCACGAACAATTCATGGCTGTCGTAGCCGAAATCATTGTTGGCACTGGACAAGCTCCAATGCGGGAAGGCTCCATCATTGAGGCTGAATTAGATGCATTGTTGGATCGCATTGAAAAGTGGGAAATGGAGAATGATGTGCCCCCATCCAAGCGCATCGTGACGAGCAAACTTCTCGCTTGCCATGAGACGCAGAAAAAGCACATCAGAAATTGCTTAACGCCGCCTGCATCCGCGTCGACTATCGTCGTAGATCGCTTCTTTCGTTCGAGTCTGCGTCGTGGATCGGGGAAGAATGAAAACTTGTGGCGCCATGGAAGAGCCATTTGCCCGGAGACCATATCCCTAGAAGGAGGGAACTTGCTGCTCCATGCCGTTGTCGCTCAAATCAACTTTCGAGGCGAACTCCAATTCGATCCTCGCTGGGCGTATTTGCCAATCTCTGGGATGCATATCATTCTCACTCAGTATCTCGCACTATTTTCGACCCATGGCATCACTCCCTCACCTACGTCTCTGTCGACGATGTTTCATCTATTGCCTCTCTCGATTGATGATTGTGACGATGAATTTGGATTGACGACAGCGTTTGGACAATCCCTTCCTCAACTGCCAAAAATTCCTGCAGGGCAACTGAAATCGCTGGGAATGGTCGCTGAATCAATAGCTGATAATGCAATTTGGTCGAGTCACACGTTCGATGCGATTGTGCACGATGTCCTTGATGTTGTCGTTGTTGTCGAGCGGGCTAACGATGATTATCACATCGTTGAAGAAGACGATGCTGCACCACAGGACGATGGTGATCAGTTGATTGGCGCCGAATCTGGCGTCAAAGTCAGTAACGCGCCCCATTCCATTCAGTCTAATCGCAAGCGCCGCAAACCAGGACCAACATCGCATGAGTGCGGCTCTTCATCGAGTCACCATAAGAAATCTCGCAGCCTAAACGCATTGGGAAATGAACGTCAATCGGCATTACAAGGGCTTAATCTATGGGAAGCTGTCATGAGCACTTCACCAATGATCAACCCCTTGGAGCGCCGCTTACTCCGAACGATTGCTCTCAAATTTCTTCAGCCCGATGAACTCCAGGATCTGAAGGAATTTCCAATTGAATCCTTGCATATTCCATAATTGCATCGAATCTGGTCCGTTCTTGTCTCGGCTTTGCGTTGCACCAATTTCGCTTTCAAACGGTTCATTCGGCCGAAATCGGAACAGGTCCTGAAACAGCACCTGGAGGATATGGTTGCCCAGGCCCGATTCAGATTGCCCATTCAACGATCAGCGCCCAAACGCAGCATCATTACTGCCCTTAATCAAGCCGCGTCAGTAATTGCTCCAGTGCGATCGCCCCCTGTTACCAGTTTCAATATTATGCAGTTAGAAGAGACCGTGACGACGACTACCACTCGAAGAGTCACCTTGGCAACCGACGACAATCACAGTTCACGTCAATCCCGTGCATCGGATCTGCAATCAGCACCCGAACAACTCTTTGAAGGATCATCAGACAATATCATTGATCGACTGGTTCAGCAAGAGATTGATGCCGGGCATGCCGGCAACATTCATTGGACTAAGGTGGTCGCCCCTGCATACGCCCGCATTGCTTCCAGTCGTGAGGATCTGCTCGAGATGACCCACAAGGAGATTCAGAATCGTTGGGAGTATCTTGCACGCCTCAAGAAGCGTGCGGCATCAACAACATCGGCATTATCAGGTCGTCATTCCCCTTTGCAATCACATTACGAGGCGGCCCAACTGCACGACGATCCAGGCTCCCTCAACATTCCGTCGTTGCTGCAAACCGAACATTCAGTTCCACCCACATCTCCGATCACCCCGAATTCAAATCAACCAACCTCTTCTGCAGTCATTACGACGACAGAGGAACTTGTTGTGGCCAGCAGATCTGTTGTCAGCGAGATTGGTTCGCGTCCGCCATTTATGGTCGATCAACAGTTGCCTAGTTTGAATCAGATATTGGCGGCCACCGTCCCCGCCCCATATGCAGGGGAACCGTTTTCCCAAGCGGAGAAGGAGTTGCTAAATTACTTGCTGACTAGTCCAGCAGAGCGCTCCCATGTGAAATCGACGACTGGTGATCAAACGTCTTGGAAGAGGCTGGCCAAGCGTTTCTTGTACTGGGCGCGAGTCGCGTGGGTATTGGGGATGAACCAGCTTCGGGCCCGATCTGATGGGCAGCATAAGCAAAAGGTCAAGGATGATAACAAGAAAAAGAGCTTGCAACACTCTTTGTCAATTGCAGACAGGTAAGTTATTAGGAGTTTGAAGCTTCTTCTATGTCACCAACATTTTTTATTCTTCTTTGTGAAACTGCATGGTTTATGATCTCTCTCTTTTCTAGACTCTGAAGAATGCCTTATCACCATACAAGCCTGGAGAGGCAGGAGGTGGGAGTGACTTTGACCCAAAAGGAAGAAGTGAGAATGAGGTATGTCTTCTAGGTTTTTTTGGGTATACGTATGTTAACAATGTAAACTTAAAGAGGAGGTTCTGATAATTTTGAAAGACAAAGATTAGCCCCCTGCAATTATGCAAGTTAGAGGGGATTTTTTTTTCATAATTATTTCTCACTACTTAATACTTTCAATGGGGGTTTTCTTAATAGATATCAGACATGGAAATGATGTTCACGTAAGGAGATGTTTAAATTTTATAATATGATTTTATAGACTGGCTTGCATCAATTTTACTGATAAGGAATTTGGAAAAGGATTCTCATCGGCTCGACTTTCTTTTCTAATTACTCTACCTTGCTTAATTACTCTATTCTCAGATGGGGGAAGAAATCGTAATACCTTGTTGCTGATTGGTTTTATTAGTTTGTTGTTATGTTATTTTAATGATTAATTGATGCTTCATGATTTGATAGCAGGAATTTTGTAAGTACATCTTGTTCTGTTTTAAATATGGATCACTAGCATGATTATGCATTGTATATATATTTAGAAAGTTGTAAAAGTTGAGTGAAGGGTCATCCTCAGTAATGGTATAATTTATCCATCTATGTAGCCTGGATACAACAATTTTGAACACAACAATTTTGACAAAACAATACTGTAAACACCCTTCTGTGTTTTCTTTTCAGTTTTGAGCTCCTTTTGAAGATGCTGCCAAGGAAGATGCTGCCAAGGAGTGTAGTAGATTTTACTTCTGACCACTTCTGCAGATGGATTGGCAAGGGCAGAAGCTAGTGGAGACGCTGATGGAGATATTTCTGGTGGCATTTGCTATAGTGGCGCTTGTTGTGGGTTATGCTACAGGATCCTTCCAAACCATGCTTCTGATCTACACCGGTGGTGTGCTCTTGACCGCACTTGTTACTGTACCTAACTGGCTGGCCTTCAACCGCCACCAACTTGATTGGCTGGATCCGAGCGAGGTGGACCGTCATCCAAAACCTCAGGCTGCTGCATCACAATCTTCGAAGAAAAAGACGACAAAGCAGAAGTAGTTCGACTTATATCGGTCATCATTCAGCTGATTTGAACTCAATCAATTCCCGTTTTTATAGTCATTGTTGTTGATGATACTGGGTTCTTTATGTTGTTTTTGTTCTCAGTCCTTTTTTAAATATTATCATGAGGTGGATGATTAATAACATGGTATTGCACTATATTCCATTATCTTAAATGACTCATATCTGTTTTCTAAATTCAAAGAATATTGAATGAGTAGCTTGAGAAAGTTATCGGATGACCCTCATTTATTTTTGAATTGAATGATTTCTCAGTACCTTTCTATCTTGTTACTAAGAAATTTTTTCAAATATTCTAATGTGCTTAAACTAGCACAAGATGAATCTTATTTATCATATTTCTTGCAAGTTATGTTCGTGAATTCTTGTCTTTTTGTATGCTATAGATTAGATGATATACTATAATATTAAGTTTTTCCATTGTTGAAGTTTGAAGTTTTTCCATGCAAATTGGGTTTATTTTTCCTTCGTTGGCATCTCATTATCATAAATATGGTCATCATCAAAAAATTTTCTAGCTATTTGGTCTCATATTTATGAATCATTATATCAGTTTAATTATTTTGAATGATGCAGGTGATGCTAAGCCCCTTTTCAAAGTTTGAGTTTAGTTTCTTAGTTATTAAAAATTTGCTTTGATGACTTCCATTTGTAGTGCGAAAGGTCTATTTATTATAATTTTAAAATCAGTGCGATTGCAGCGCTTTATCAAAAAAGCGTGGCAATTGATATTTTTTTAAATATATTAAAATCGCAATCAATAACCACGTTTAGCAAAAACCCGTCGGGATAGGTAATGACATTCCACAACGTTTCTAAAATAAACGTCGCAGTAGTCCTCAAGTCTATGAAGGCGTTTTTTGTGAAAAAGTGCTGCAACAATCTACTCTGATGATTGCATCCCTGACGCTTTTGCGGCATATTGAAAAATGTCGCCAAATCAATGGCAACAATTGACCATCGTACCGTTGTCTCACTTTCTCTCTCCCTCCCTTCCTTTTTTCTTCCTTTCCCTCCTCTCTTTCTCCTCCTCTCCCCCTTTCTTTCTCCTCCCCCTCTTTTCTTTCTCTTCCCTCCCCCTCCCCCCCCTTTTTCCCCTCATACTAGAGTGGAACCCGGCGTGAGGAGGAAGAAATGTGAGGAGGAAGGATTTAAATAATGGGAAAGGTGGTCGAGGAAGAAATGTGGAGATCAAACAAAACTGAGGAAGCATATGGCAGATCCTAAAGCTCTGAGCATTCAACGGATGAGAGATCTCATCTTGTTTTTGCTGGAGTTGTGTTGTGTGAGTAACGATGAGGTTGCGGAGGAGCACCAAGGTTGTCACATCTGTAGAGAAGTGCGGTCGACGTTGAAGTTGGTGATGCCGACCCTTGTCGTCCGCGGAGAAGAAAGACCGTGAACGACAACTCTGTTCAGGTCAAGGGGAAACTTCGCTAAAGATGCAAATTTCGAGAAACGCAAATTACGCATAAACTACATCGGAGAGGATCGTATCGATCTGTCTCGATAGTCACTGTGATAACTTGTATTTATTTAAATTCTTTGTGTAATTTATTGCGTAGCGATGTGGAGGAGATCATTTGTGGATCGAGAAGGGAAAACATGTATTTTTTGCGTGTTTTATACACGTTTTAGTGGTGGCTTTCTAGGTTAGACTCCGATCGTCCCGTGATTTTCACTTACCTGGGTTTCTGCGTTAAAAATTTCTTGTGCACTATTTTATTTTTGTTAGTGTGTTTGCATATTGCTAAGTGGCCGTTCAGGTGCTCTCACCGAATTAATTTGCAGATGTTCAGAACGAGTTTGCATGCTTTCAAACCCAACAACATCAACTTCACATACATTCGAAACTACAATCTATTTATAACAAATCAAAATCGACTAAAGAAAACTAGTGAAAAAAAACAAATTAACAGATTTCAAATCACGGTTAGAAAATATAGGCAATACGAAGTCTCAACCATTAATGTGTGCCCCTAGGAATGGAGGGATTCTTGCGTCCGAACATCGTTTTGAAATCGTTGTCCGAGATTGTTGTCCACGTGCAAGATCGAAGGGAGGCGATTAAAACTAAAAAAAACCATGGGGATTGGTGAACCCGTTCACGTATTGGAGCAAAGAGCAAATCGGAGTCCGCTCGTCGGATTCAAAAATTTCGCCTAGGAATGCGCAACAAAAAATACTTTTGAAAGGGGCATCGAAAGACTGCCATGGACATTGTTGCCCCCACAAATTTTGCACAGGAGGCCCTCTGCAAACCTTATTCATCCCCTTTATGATTGTCTATTTAAACCAACTAGAGTTGTCACTTAGAATCGAGAATTGTAAGCCGAACCAAAACCGAATTGAAACTGCATAGAACTGGATCGACTAGCTAGTGAATTATTTTGGTTCACTTTGTATTTTGGAATTGTGAATAAAAATGATTCGGGTACGGTTCCTTTATATTACTCGGATTGGAACTTGAACTACAACCAACAAGTTTCAAATGGTCACGATCCAAAACTAGCATGATCAAAACTGAACAGTCAAACCACAACACAATCTGAGATCACGGTTTTAATGAACCAGAACCGAATCGAAACTGTGACAACTCTAAAACCAACATAAATATCTCCTTGTAGGTTAGGAAGACCTCGCACCAATTTCTCATGATCTAATGTAACATATGATTTCTTTAAATATATTTGCCTAGCATAAAATTAAAAATAGATATGTATACGTTGTGCAAAGATAATAATGACCATGTACAAAGCCCTCCAACCAGTGTCCAAAGACAATAATACATTTACTGAATAACTCCATTCAAAATCATCTTCCACCGCACGCATTATGGGTCTGTTTGGAATAGCTTTATCGGATGAAAAAAACTATATTTCAACAGTTGGAGCTTTTTTTTTATGGTTTGAATACGTTGCTCTTTGAAAAACACGGATCACAAAATCGTGTTTTGCCCTATTTTCTGGAATCTGTCGAGCCCCCACGTTTAGCGCTCCTAAAATCACTTCTCCTAATTTTTTCATTCCCGTCTCTCGTTCCCGATCCCTAGGGAGACGGATGCCATCCCGGCGCCAATCCGTGCTCTTTCTGATCACCGGCACCAGCCCGTCCTCTTTTCGCTTTTTTTTTTCCACAACGCCGCTCCTCCCTCTTCTCCAGCAGGTAAAATCAATCTTCCGCCATCTTCGCCCTCTACTACATCGATAGGCATATTCCGTGACCTTCTCGCCCTCTACGCCATCTCCCCGTGAAGGTATGCATCTGTTTTGCCGTATCATGCTCTTGGGAATAGCTCGGTATGTAAGAAGGAAAAGATGCATTTTCAGACATCTAACTTGTGATGATTTTTGGAGTAGCTCTTGATTTTTATGGAGTTCGATTTTGAATTGCAAACGGAGTTCTAATAAAATAAAAGCAATTCAAAATCGAGTTTTGGTATGAAATTGTGAGTTCCATGCCTACACGATCTCATTGCAAACGGAGTTCTAATAATAAAAAACTCTCTATTGGTCTTTTCATGCTCAAAATACATAAAATGTATCTTGACTTTGTTTTAGAAAGTACAGCTGGTTTTTGTTGTACTACTACTGTGAGTTCTCAATTGTTAATTTGGATGACTATGATAGTGTTATAAATTGCCGATATATGTATTGTTGTTGGGTGAATTGTGTTTTCATATTTATTTTTGTTAAAAAAATAGCTTTCAGTTCAATTGAAAAAGCTCTGTTTGATCAACAATTAAGCACACTCTCTAAAAAGTCTGCAACTTTCTCATCACTACTTTTCTGACAGCTCTATTCAATCAACAAGTTTTTTCATCAGATCAGCTACCCCAAACAAAGCCCATGTCTATTTTTTTTGTTCAGTTTACTTATTTTTCTCTCTCAAATATTAATATATTTAATACATAGATGTGGAAACATTTATTGTATTCATCAATTTACTAACCAGGCATGTTAATTAAAGCAACACTAATTTAAATCAATACATCATATTATTATTTTGTTTGGGCGAAGTGAAAGATTCAAGTGAACTAATACGATCGAATAGATCCTAATAACAAAACCCTAAGTCGCCAATTTTCTTCCCAGCAGTGGGACCCACAAAAACTGTAACCAACAAAAAATAATAGGTATAAATTTGGTATAGCAAAAGAGCAGCACATCAAGTAAATTCATTCAATATATAGATATAAATATAATATAAATGTTTTGAAAATAAGAAATATGCAAGATACAATCATGTAGATAGATATCGAAAATGGATTCTAAATTCTACAGTTACTTTTGAAATCCCCAAGTCGACGATTTGAGGCACTATAAATGAGCGAAAATTAAATATCATTCTTCAGAACATAATCCCGTTCAAGATTCAGCGGTGAGGAAGTCGTCTGGTACCCGGAAATAGCAATCGAATCTTTTTGACACAGAAGAACAACTTGCTGCGATGAAACAGTCAAGCTCCATATTTGGGCGCCTTCCAAAGCTTGAACGCAATCTCGTGCAGAAAACGGTCAGCTAATATAGCAAGATTCGCCCCACTCTGCTTAAAGAGCAGCAGTTACATCTTAAAGTTAGAAACAAAAAACAATATTTAGAATAAATGAGATGGAAGTTTAAATCCAAATAAAATAATACTATACAAATTAGGGCCATTTACCAGGCAACTTGGAGTATTTTCGTGCAACTTGTAATTATGCTTTCTATGGGAAGTTTTGGCCCCGCTCATTCTAGAGGTTCGCGTATACCATACAGGCATGTATTTTTGCACAAGTTACATCTGTGTTACTTTCGATCTAAGCATTTTTTTCATTCCAAATTCTTCTGTAACTTTTTGTCGAACCACACGTAGATATCAATTTCTCTTTAGTCACAACAAGCTTAATTAAACTTTCTAAATTTGCCTTTAAATTTTCATGAATGCATGAAGCATTTCTGCAATTAAATCACTTCCCTTAGCTATGGAAATTATAACATCTGTATGTTAGATCTTCCTTATAACACAGAAGATACTTAAACTTGTCACATCTTGTGGTAATATTGATTGATAACATCAATATTTCATCCGCTAAAATTATCTATAATATATTTTGTTGCTGTTCGCCTAATCTCAAGCTAATTCCTTCTAAATACTTCTTTCATTGTTCTAGTTCTCAATTAATAAGCTTCTTACTGATTACAACTATATCAACGAAAATCAAGTAATTAGACAACTCAATAAAAAAATTGTATCCACATAACCAAAACATAAAGATACTTAGC
The DNA here is from genome assembly GCA_033032865.1 of Dactylorhiza incarnata. Classification (NCBI taxonomy): domain Eukaryota; kingdom Viridiplantae; phylum Streptophyta; class Magnoliopsida; order Asparagales; family Orchidaceae; genus Dactylorhiza; species Dactylorhiza incarnata. Next base: position 1,290,545 of record JAWHQI010000396.1, read on the forward strand.
GTTGATCCTTAATGTAATCCAACATGATTGGAATCTCTTTGATCAACTATAACTATTTATATTACTAGACAATGCTCCATTATACATAAATTTCATGAATCCAATAAATTCTGAAGACACATTTTTCATTTATGCGCACCAAACTAATTATCCCCATACTAGATCATAACCCTTCTAAAATTAAGAACCATTTACTTGGACCTCCCCTCTAAATTTGCTAAATTACAGGTTGCACCTCTCCTACTCTTGAAATTCCAAAAAACTCCCCTCTTACTCCTGAAATTACAAAAACCTCCTATCTAAGAGTACATTTCATAACATTCATGCAAAAAAAGACCCCCCCTGAAAATTTACTCCAAGGGGGTATTTTTGTACATGGATGTTATGAAATGTAAACTTTAGGGGAGATTTTTGTAATTTCAAAAGTAAGAGGAGTGCAACCTGTAATTATGCTAAATTCCAGGGGAAGTTTCGGTAATTATCAAGGTTTTGAAAACCAGACCGGGCAACGAACCGGCGGAGGGAAAGGTTCAAGGTTGAACCAGTCCAACAGTTATATATATATAATATGTTAATATATATTTTAGTATATATATAATTATATATACAATATTAGAAAATAAAAAAAATGAACATTATATTAAAATTTTGCATATATATTCGTAATTTATTATCATTATATTTTGATACAAATAAAATTGATATATCCATTATTACTGCATGCACATACTTTTAAATCTTATTTGAAGGATAGATATATGTATATATTACAAATATATTATAAATTTTAATTTTTAAAAGATAATTTAATATGTTAATATATCTAAAAAAAATTAATTTTATTTTTATATGCATATGTATATTTACTATATATGTTTATTTTATATTTATATAAATATGTATATGTATATAATATATTATAGCTAGATACAACAAGAACCAAATGGCTTGGTGGTTTATCTCTGCTGTGAATCCGGAACTGGCTTGGGTTCAAATCTCACCAATTCCTTATTTTCGGTTATTAAAATTTTGGGCACCTTGGCCCGCCAGATTAGGTAAACCCGCGTCTGGTTCCCGGATCACCGGCCCGCCCGCCCGGTTTTCCGATTCTTGGTCGGTCCGCTGCGCTACTGGGCCTTGAGCCTTGACTGGACTGGCCAGTGGTCCGGTCCTGTCCGCTCCGCGGTCCGACCGATTGAATTGGCCGGTCCGGTCGGAAATTTGCAGCGAGTTCTTATGAATACACCCGTAGGCACCATTTAATATTCTGGATTATTCTATGATGATTATCGGCATTTCATAAAGGTCTCGCGGGTTATATCGATCTCAACAAATTATTTCTAACAATGCTGAATATTTGGAGGTCTCCCAGATGTCACCCTGGATTTGACCTAGTTTCTTCTTGATTACTTGATGAGTATGCACCATGGATGTCACCCTGGGTTTCTGACCTAGTTTCTTCTTGATTCTAACACTAATGAATATTTGGAGGTCTCCCAGGTGTCACCCTGGATTTCCGACCCAGTTTCTTCTTGATTACTTGATGAGCACGCACAGACCATATGAACGGTATTTCCTCAATATTACCCAACGGGCTATCATCAACATTCACATGAGTGTTTACAAACTTCATAGTGCATTCGTGACATTTTTTTGTTGCTTCTTTTTCTTCGGTGAGTTTTTTCTCCAGTCCTCCGCCCATCCTGACAAAATAGAATCAGCTCGTGTGGCTTTATATTTTTTTTCCAGGACCTACTTGTGTGCGTTTTCCGTTGCACGCTTTTCGCATCGTCTATGTTTTGCTGCGGGACGGATACCCGAGAACCTTCTAGGTCGAGAATGCCATCTGCGATACCACCTCACAGGAGTATTGCAGCCCATCTCTGTTAGACCATTCTGCTCGACAACACGCATCGACCTCTCGTTGCGATCTCCCGCATGCTTCTTCCCGCGAGCTCTACCCTGCGAGGGCGAGCTCTTCCCTAGACGCATTGTTTCTTCCTTCTGCAAGCTCCCGTTACGATCTCCTGCGAGCTCCCGGTGCGATCTCCTGCAAGCTCCCGGTGCAATCTCCTATGAGCTCCCATTGCAATCTCCCGCGAGCTCCCGTTGCGATTTGATGTAGACTGAAATCTTGATATTGATTTTAAATATTAAGAGTTGAGAATGATTAAAAATATGTGGCGCTAGCGGAACTTTTCAAGATCAATATCGAGCGAAAACCGACCTAGGGTTCATAAACGCGCATAAGTGGACTACCATTTGTACGCTTTCAACTTTTGATTAATTCATCCGCAAGTGTCTCAAGAGAGAGGAAAATGACATTAGAGATATTAAATTAACGACAAACAGGAATTATGTCAACTTTGGGCAGACAAGTTCTGAATTTTTAAAATGATCACATGCATCCATGAAAATTAACTAATAGTAATTGAGACACAAGATGAGGTGAGAATCACACCAACATCGTGTGTGAAACGATGAAATCCCACTGTGAAGAAGTGGAGAACAGGGGCAAGCTCAGAATGGAGTTGAGTGGAAAAATCATCACTTATTGGAAGTTGCTAGATGTCTATTGTCGACCATGCACCTTCCAAAATACAATCGAGGTGATGTTGTTTTCACCATCGCTTATCTTTGAAATTCAGCATTTGCTTCCCCATCGTGTCTTCTTAATTTGTGGTTTGCTTCAATCAGGGTATCGACAAGTTTACACCAACTCATCCCCGTCTTCTCAAGAAGGTCCATGAAGTAGTTCCGTTGAGAAAAAAAGATACCTTGCAACTTCAATGCCCAAGAAATACCTGAGTCTTCCCTGGCCTTTTACATCCTACTCATTCGCCAATTTTTGTTTCAGTATCCAAATCTCTTCAGCACTATCCCTGTTATAACAATGTCATCAACATAGACAATGAGAGCAGTTAGTTTACCTGCCCTGTGCTTGATGAACATTGTACAATCTACATTGAACAGTCCCGAGAGGGGTCGCAGACTCGCGGAAAGGTCGGCGTTCGTGGTCCGCTGGATCGTGCAGAGGGAGACCGGAGAGCAGAGGAGAGCGGAGTCACCGTCGAGGCGACACGACCGACCCTCATGGAGGAACTGTATGGGCATAGCCGCCCAGTTGACGCGTACATCGCTAAGCGTGCGGAGCCAAGCCACCCCCAAAATGACATCGATATCACCGAGGCCGAACGCGTAGAAATCCGCAGTCACGGGAGATGACCCCACAGAGAGTCACGGCAGGGCAATGGCCCAACGTCGGTCTGCGTCGCCCATCGCCAAGGCGGACCGAAAAATCTAGGGATGGAACTGAGGAAAGTCGGAACTTCTGCACCAGGTGCTCGAAAATAAAGTTGTGACTCGCGTCGCTGACTCGCTGTCCACCATGACAATGATCGGGCGATCACGAAGCGTGCCCGAAAACTTCATGGTCTGCGGACCGGAGAGCTCACCCACCGATACACACGATAACTCCAAGCGATGGAACGATGTCGTGGAGGTGTCCAACCTGCCGTCACCCTCGGAGAGCTCGAGGACCTCGAAATCCACCAAGGTGATCTCTGGGTCGAATTCGTCGATGATGGTGTGCAACTCCTTGACTGTGGACACATGCGTCGGAGAGTAGGGCTGACGACACAGGAAACACAGACCCTTGCTGCGGCAATCGTTGTAGGCATTGTTGGAGATGCGTTGGGGAACCACCGGGAGGCCGGGTCGATCCCCCCCAGGGGGCGGTTACTGCGGGGCCGTCGAGGAGGGTGGCCGCCAGGGTGGACGAGGCGGGTGGTGCCTGGTTGCAGGCATCGGCGCCCTGGAGGCGAGGTCGGACTCCACCAGACGCGCCATGTCAAGGGCGTATGAGACCGTGCGGGATTGGTGCGTATGGAGACGGGAGCGGATTTGGGGCAGGAGCCCCTGCATGAAGAAGCCCAGGTAATGGTCGGGCGGCAAGCCGAGGACGTGGGTGACCAAGGAGACAAACTCATCACAATAGTCGTCCAGGACGGCAGTTTGGTGGACGCCACACAACCGCTCTATGGCGAAGCCGGAGTAGCGGGTGACATAACGCCGGATCATTTCCTGCTTAAGCTCGGGCCAGGGGAGGAGTGGGCTGGATTGGCGGAGCCACCAAGCCTAGTGGAGGGCCGAGCCGTCCAGGCCAACCATAGCCGTAGACACCTTGTCTTGCTCCGATGTGTAGTTGAGGTCGAAATATTGCTCCGCTTTGGCGATCCAACCCATGGGGTCAACGCCGGCAAAAGAGGTAATGTCGAGGGAGAGGGCAGATCATCCCGAAATGGGCAGAGGAGAGGTCCCGGTGGGAATGGGCGACAGCCCGGCGCCGAGGAGAGAGCTGCCGTCCACGGGCGAGTTGAAGCCGGACGCGACGGAAACGGCGGCGGCGGACGCCTGGATGGAGTCAATCTTGGAGTGGAGGGCGAGGAGGGAGGCGTGCATGGAGGTGATGAGTTGTTCCTGAGCCTCCACGCGGCGGCTCAAGGCGTCGGAGGTGGCATCGGGAGCGGGATCACCAGAGCGAAGGTTGGGAGCCATGGGGGGGATCCGGATGAAGGCAGCGGCAAAGGGGAGGATCTGTCCGTTGGGCAATCAGACGACAGCGCAGATCGATCGAGGAGTCGAAGCGTTGCTGGCGGAGCGTCGGGAGCCAGGCGGCCGATTGCAGCAGCCGATCAGGGAAGTCGATCGAGGCAGCGAGATGGCCGATTGCAACAGTGAGTCGGGGACATGGAGGATCGAAGCGGAAGACTATCAGGGTTGTTGTACGGCAAGGCGCGCGAGCGGAGGAGGCGTCACTGGATCGAAACGATCGAAACCGACAGAAGGGAGGTCACGGTTTGGAAGCAGCAGGGGAAATGGGACGAGCGTACTGTAGATTGTTGGAGAAGACTCGCGACTGATGGAGAAGGCGCGTTGGACGAGTAACAGGTGGACGAAGACCGATCGACGCTGGCGAAAGTTAATCGATTGGAGGCGGAACGCATGCGAGCGGGTCGATCGTCGCTTGCGCAAACTCACCCGCCCGCAGAAGACGGGATTGTTAACTGGCGCTGGAGCGAAGGTAGCGGGCACCGACAGCTTTGGAGGTGGGCGGTGAGGCAGGTCAGACCAATTAATACAAACTCCGTAGAAGAATCTAGCAAAGGGAGGGCCAGTGGTGGTGAGGGAGAAGCAAGGAGGAAGAAGAGACGAAACTTAGGGAGCAACCCGAAAACTTAACATTCATCTAAAATAAAAACCGAATACAAGCATACTCCCCTTATATAGCAGTGGGGGTGCGAATAACAATATCCGATCTACGGATAGCGAAAGATAAACCGACATCACAATGAAAATAATCCCTAGGTCGAGCATCGACGGTCTCTTCCTCAATCGGTGGACTAGCATCTGTCACCTTCCTCTGCACGTGAACTCGTCTTAGCGTGCGCGACCGTAACAGAAGTGGACAGACACTTTATCAAAGAGATATTGAGAGAGGTCATGTGTACACTATTTGCTCCATCTGACAGACAACTTGTCAACATTCACACAAAGATGTGTGAGAATGTTTTTGAAAAGATTGTTGGCAAGTTTGGTATGATAAATATCTGACGCCCAACTTGAGGAGTGCTAGTATTTACATGTAATACATACATTTTCGTGTCCGTCTCTGTTGTATGTTTAACTCCCCCTCTATTGTATGTTTTACTCCCCAACATGAAGGAGAATGGGTTACTTGTTAATGAATTAAGTAATTTTATTTTCCAACAAAAATGAAAAGTCTACAAAACAAAATCTAGAAGGGTTCATTTGTTTGGTTAGAATTGGGGCCACCAAAATAGAATCAGAGGTGCTTTTTATTGAAGTTAGACCTTTAATTTTAATTTTGAAGCCCTAATTCCATCCAACCAAACAGACTCAAATAGATATTGAAAACCATCATACTACCTAGTTTTCTGATAAGGAATAGCGTGTGAAACTTCAAGAACTATTGGAAGATTATAACATCTTGTCGAGATATTAGTTTTATATTATTAGTTGTCTTTTAGTCTGTGGTATTAGTCCCACATCTTGAGTTCATCTTTATGAGTCCATGTATTTACTATATAATGCTCCTATGAGGATGAATAAAACACAACTTCTATTTCTTTTCATTTCTTCTAACATGGTATCAGAGCTGGAATTGACTCCTCCCTGAAATTTGGTTGCCCTAATTTTGGGCAACGTACATTTCACGGTGGCTTCCTCTCTCGATTCCTCCTAATTTCTCCTCTCACGTGTCTCTCGATCCCGAAAAATGTCAAGTATGCATGCTGCCTCTGTGTCTCTCAACGCATGATCATCTCGTCGCGTGATCTTCTCGCCCAACGCGCACCTGCCTGCGTCGACGACCTCCTTCTCGATGATTCCTCCTGACCTGTTGTTTCTCTCGCATGTGCCTTAGGGTGTATGCGCTCTCGCACGGCCCTGATTCCGACGCTCTTCCTTCTGCCATTTTTCATCGACGATTCCGCCGGCTGCGTCCATAATTGCTCTCCGATCTAGTTGTTGTGATCTCTCCTTCTCTCGTCAACGATGTCGAGCCCGTCCACAACCTCCCTATTCAAGCTCGTCAACCTCTCCGCTGCTTCTCAGGGCTTTCTTCGCACATTGTCTGGAGTTCCTACTGCAGTTGCTCCAGTCAATGATGGCTTTCAATGAAGGTCCTGCCGCTGCTTCTCGTCGACTCCCTTCCAGTTCTTTGGCGACTGTGCTTGAAGGCTCTGACTGCTCATCCTACCTGGAGCTTCTCCTGCGGTTGACTGTTGTCAATCCACCCGAGGTCGATGATGTTCTGCTGCTCCTTGTTGTTATATGTTGGGTTGGCATTGCTTTGCCTCTCTCCACTTTCCGACGACTCCGACTCCCTCCAGTCGTTGTTCCCTTTTTTAGGGTGGTAATATCCCGTCGATGATGATGCTTGGTGGTAGTTTGTCGTTTTTATGTGTCTTTAATTGTCCTTTTTGATTAGTATCGTATTTGCTTAGTATGGTCTTGATATGCCTATATGCATGTGTTATTCACGTGAGGGAGAGTGTTTGGGACGAAGGCGACTCGATAATCTTTCCCGACCTTTCGCCTTTGTTCCACACGGCCTCTAGTCGTATATTGTTATGCGTCTCCCCATATTTCTTTCGATTGGTCGTGTTGGACACGCCTGATGTTGGTGTTCTAATCTCGGCGGGTTGTGTCGCGTTGGACTGTGTCATGCGAGACTGTGTTGTGTGGGACCGCCCTTTGTGTGGATTATCCCCAACAGATTATCCCCGACGAATTATCCCCGGTGGCCCGTTTGATGATTAACCCCACATCGTTTGTTCCCTTCTGCATGTTGTGTGTGTAGGTGATGTTGGTTGACCTTTCTATCCAGCGGGTTGTATTGTGTGGGAGAATCCCCGGTCACCCGTCTGTTGATTTCTTTCCAGCGAGTCCACGTCGTGTGTGGGACCTGCGTCGTGTGCGGGTTTACGTCGTGTGTGGCTATGTCCCCGACTTGATTCTCTGGTTTGGAATTTTACTCGGTAGCTTGTCTGTTGTTTTGTCTCACATCGCCTACCTCCATTGTCGTTATTATGATGTTCAAGTTGAAAGTTCCCCCTTCAACTTGAGGGGGAGTGTTGAGATATTAGTTTTATATTATTATTTAAGTCTTTTAGTCAATGTGGTATTAGTCCCACATCTTGAGTTCGTCTTTAATAGTCCATGTATTTCTTATATAATGCCCTTATGAGGATGAATAAAACACTTCTATTTCCTTTTTTTTCTTCTAACACATCTCAAAACAACAAAAAAGTAGGCACATAAAACAAATAGCAAAAGAGCTATATATTAAAGAAATCCGCAATTTTGGTATGTTTTTTCTTTTCAAATTTTACCCTAATATTTTCTCTTAATTATATTTTTTATGTGCAACTAATATTTATAATATGATATGATACTAAATGTAAGAAAAAAAATTATATAGATAATGCAATTGTTAGATATACTGTACATTCATATGGTAGATATAGCTTAGGTTCACCATGGGTGTTGTGATCACCCTCTCATGTATATATATGTATATTTTATTGCCATCATTTTCTCGAATTCTATCATGGTATCAGAGCCGATAGGTTGGGGTTTTCGCTCGCGTCCGCCGCTCCTGCTCGTCTCGCCGAGCACGTCCACTGCTCCCGCAGGCCACCGGACACCGCCAGCCTCCTCTGTTGTCTCCCGAAGGTTTCTCACTCGCGTTCGCCGCTCTTGCTCATCTCGCTGAGCCCGTCCGCCACTCTCGCTCATCTCGCCGAGCCCGCCCGCTGCTCCCGCAGCCCACCAGACACCGCCAGCCTCCTCCGCTGCCTCCCACAACCCGCCTAACACCATTGGCGTCCTCTGCTGCCTCCTGCAGCCCGCCGGACCCAGCCGGCCTCCTCTGTCTACTTTCGCGTGCCTCTTGATCTAGGCGTCTTCCTCTGTCCTCCATTGGTTCGATGGAATCGCCTCACTCCTCATCAGCCTTCCTCCAGAAGACCGATGTCATCCTCGACGGGCGGAACTACAAGGCATGGTCTGGCAATGTCAGTGTGATCCTCTGTGTCCTCGATCTATGGGGCCACATTGACGGCACCAAGCCTGCTTCGCCCCCATAGACTGCCAGTCCTGCGGACTCCTCGCCCACTGTCAGCACGACCACTTGCTCCCAGCGTTCCGACTGGGCGAGGTGGCGCTCAGACGACTATCACGCGATAGCCGTCATCTGTCAGTCCTGCAAGCTCCCCATTCGCATGAACGTCTACGAGCTACCTACGGCCAAGGCGATGTGGGATCACATGCGCGTCTCTACCTTCCATCTAGCCAGGCCTTGCGCTACTCCCTATTTCAGACCATTGGTGTCTGCTACCAGCGTGATCGGTCTGTACATGCTTTCTTTGCTGAGTTTTTGGACCTCTGGCGTCAGTGCGATGAGATAACGCCTTCCCCCTGCGCTACTTGCACTCAGTGTGTTGCTACATCTCAGGATCGCGATTTCCAGTGTATGTATGAGTTTCTTATGCGCCTACGCCCCGAGTTCGAGCATATACGTGCACAGTTTCTGCACCGGGAACCTCCGTCGTCTCTCAACGATACCTTGGCCTTGGTGATCGCTGAGGAGACTCGTCTTCACTCCTTGGACATTGTTACTTCTCCTGGTGTGATGCCTCATGTTGTTCTGGCTGCTCCTTAGCTTCCATTGCTGCATTCTCCTGGTTATAGTGCTCCGGTGTGCTCTGTTCCTTGTCCTCCTCCAACGCCCTCTGCTGCTCATTCTGGTACTTCTCGTCGCCCGTCTGCCCGCTGCCACTACTGTCAGTGTCTTGGTCATGTCAAATCTGAGTGTCGCAAGCTTCAGAGGGCTCAGCAGCATGCTCCTGGAGCACATTCAGCTCATTTTTCTGCTCTGGCGCAGTCACTCAATGTTTCTGAGCTTGCCCAGCAGCTCTCTCACGGTTCACTGCCTCGCTCATATGCCTCTTTGCTCCCACCGGATGCTTCTGACGTCTTTGCCTCTCACCCGGCTTCCTCTGCCCCTGCAGGTATCTCTCTCTCCGACTGGTTGCTTGACTCTGGAGCCTCTTTTCACATGACCTATGATGTCACCCACCTCTTGTCATGTCAGCCCGTCTCCTCTGACATTAGCATCATGGTAGCAGATAGCACTATTCTCCCCATCACCAATCATGGCCTCCTTTATACCAGCCATTTCCATGTTCCAGATGTTGCCTACAAACCTAAGATATCCATGAACCTTGTATCTGCCAGCTAACTCATATCCCACGGTTGTCTTGTTATTTTTGATGAGTTTGCGTGTCTTGTGCAGGATCGTCTGACAGGGACACTCCTTGGAGTTGGTCGTCATCGTAGCGGGGTGTACGTCCTTGATCGTCTCCATCTTCCATCCACTCCATCGTCACTGGCGGCTTCTACCCTTTGTCTTCCTTCGGTGAGCTTCTCTCAGTGGCATCACCGTCTCAGTCATCTCAGTGGTTCGCGTTTAGCGTCTCTCATCAGTCATGGTTTTCTTGGTCGTGTTTCTGTTGATCAATCGCATTCTTGTACGGGTTGTAAGCTTGGTAAACAGCTACAACTCCCCTATCAGTCTAGTGAGTCTAGATCTCAGCGTCCTTTTGATTTAGTTCATTCTGATGTATGGGGTCCCGCATCTTTTGTATCAAAGGGCGGACACTGGTACTACGTTCTCTTTGTTGATGACTATTATCGTTATAGTTGGGTCTACTATGCATTCTCGTTCTGAATTTTTTCACATTTAAGTTACTTTTTCTGCTATGGTGTGCACCTAGTTTTCTGCTTCCATGCGTATTTTTCATTCCGACTCAGGGGGAGTACCTCTCTTATGCTTTTCACGATCTGCTAGCTACCCACGACACTCTCCCTCAGCTTGCCTGTCTCGGTGCTCACGCTCAGAATGACACCGCCGAAAGGAAGCATCGCCATATTATTGAGACAAAACGCACCCTCCTCATCTCCTCCCACGTTCCTCCTCGTTTTTGGGCTAAGGTTATTTCCACTATTGTCTACCTTATTAACCTGCAGCCTTCCACTTTCCTTTAGGGCCAAAGTCTTGGTGCGCGTCTGTACTCTCGACACCCCCCCCCCCCATCCGTTACACTTATCTTCATGTTTTTGGATGTCGGTGCTATGTGCTACTCCCTCCACGTGAGCGTACCAAGCTCTCTGCTCAGTCTGTTCCTTGTGTCTTTCTTGGATACAATACTGAGCATAGGGGCTATCGATGTTATGACCCTATTGCACGTCAACTTCGCATCTCACGTGATCTCACCTTTGATGAGACTCACCCTTTCTTTGTGTCCACTGCCTCCTCGACCTCGCACTCATCTGTTACTCCCTCTGATGTGCAGTTTCTCACCATTCTCATCTACCCGCCTCATATATCCTCTCCTCCGATATGTCCACCTCCTCTCCCCTTGCTGTATTCTACACTGTCCCCGACCTCTCCAGTCTCACCTCCTCAATCCCCCCCCCCCCCCCCACCCCCACCCCCCCCCCCCCCCCCCCCCCCCCCCGTCACCCATTTCTCCCTCTGATGAGCTGTCCATTCGGGACCGTGTCCCTCTTCCATATCACTACACTCGTCGTCCTCCTTTTGTTCTCTCACCTCCAGTGCCCCCAAACTCAGTGTCTGTCTCCACCAGCGAGTGTCCTGTGGATGATCCTCCTGCGCGTCGCTACCCACTTCATGAGAGAAATCCTCCCGACCGCCTTAGCCTTAGCCTTGCTACACTACCAATGGACATGTCTGCCCTTCCTGTTACTGTTTGTGGTACTCCAGAGCCAACTTCCTACTGTGAGGCTGCCCAGATACCTGAGTGGCAGACTGGCATGTCTACTGAGTTGGAGGCACTTGAGCACACTCGTACCTGGGAGTTTGTTCCTCTTCCACCCAGAGCTGTTCCTATTACTTGCAAGTGATTCTTCAAGGTCAAGACTCGCTCAGATGGTTCTGTCGAGAGGTACAAGGCTCGGTTTGTGGCTCTTTGTTTTCAGCAGTAGCAGGGAGAGACTATGACGAGAACTTTGCTCTGGTCGCCCACATAACTACGGTTCGTACTCTTATTGCAGTTGTTCGCCACTAGTCTCTGTTCCAGTTCGACGTGAAGAATACCTTTCTTCACGGCGACCTTCAGCATGAGGTGTACATGCTTCCTCCTCCCAGTCTCTACTCCCCTCCAGGCCTTCTCTGTAGCTTGCGGCGAGCTCTTTATGGGCTCAAGCAGGCGCCCCGCGCGTGGTTTGCACGTTTCAGCTCAGCCATTACAGCCGCCGATTTTCAACCGAGTTCACATGATCCAACCCTATTTGTGCACTCCTCTCGTGGCCGGACTCTTTTGTTACTTTATGTGGATGATATGATTATTACTGGTGATGATCCTTCTCATGTGGCCCTAGTCAACCATCACCTTCAACTGCAGTTTCAGATGACTGACCTTGGACAAGTGAGCTACTTCATGAGCCTTGAGGTCACCTCTACAGACCATAGTTTTTAGCTCTCTCAGTGACGTTAAACATCAGATCTTTTAGCTCGGGCTGCTCTCTTTGACTCTCGCACCGTGGACACACCTATGAAGCTTCACCTTCAGCTACATCCGGATGATGGGGCTCCACTCTCTGATCCTACTCGCCATCGTCACTTTGTTGGAAGTCTCATCTACCTCACTATTACTCGGCCCGACATTGCACATGTTGTTCATGTGTTGAGCCAGTTTGTTAGTGCGTGCTAATGCATTATATATATATGAATATATATATATATATTATAATTTTTATGTATTAAATAAATACTTTTTATTTTATTTTATCTTAATTATAGTCTAAAACGCTTCTTTTTATATTTTCAGGAATAATTGGGCTGCTGATAGCAATTTGGAGCTCATAGAAGTAATCAGGAGATGATTTGAAGCATTTATGACGAAATCACAAAGCACACGCCCTAGGTCACAGGCATGACCTAGGGCGTGACATGTTCACGGCCACGACCTTCTCCAGAACAGCTGTCAGCGCAACTTTAAAGTTACGGCCTTGGTCACGGGCATGACCAAGGGTGTGACTCTAAGTCACGGCCATAACCCGACCCAGCCATGTTCCAGCTGCCAAGATCACGCCCCCAACTCAGTTTAATTCACTTCCTCGGTCACGGGCGTGACCGAGGGTGCCCGTGACCCGTCCAGTAACTACCGCAATCACTCCAGATCGAGTCGTCCCACTGACCATTCCAGATCCAGCCTGACACGACCTTGGTCACGGGCGTGACCTAGGGCGTGTAACTTCGAGTTATTTTAGATTTTGGTTGTTTCCTTCCCAACGTTCCCAGGGTTTTTAAGTGGCAGTTATTCCCAGACACGCCCTAGGTCATGGGCGTGACCAAGGACGTAACTTCCCAATTTTTCAGCTATAAAAGTCAGTTGCTGCCAAGTGATCCCAATCCAGTCCTTGTTTTTAGATTGGATCATTTTCTTCCATTTTGTTGTATTTTCTTTCATGCAATTTTACTTTGTCTTTCATTTCTAATTCCTAACTTAGCTTTATTTTTCTTGCAATTGTAATCTTTTTTCTTAGTTATAAAATTGTTCTTTCTTTTTAACATGTATAGTTAATCTTCTCGCATTTGATCGAATGATTTCTTTAGCAAAATAATTATTTAATTTCTTCTTCATAGCTTTTGATTTAGAAAGCTCAATTCACCTTTGATTTCTAATTTATTGATTTCATATTGCTAGTTTATGTTAATCAATTCTTGATTCGTATTCTAGCTGATCGAGAGATCCATGAATACGAGAAGATCACTCAACGGTGAAATGAGTTGCATGCACCCCTCGAGAGAGGATAACAAATCTTCCGGATTCGATTCAAATCCAATAGTGGTTTTAACCACGTAAAGCAAGCTTAGGGGTTTCGGCTAGCCGAGAAGGCTAGTTGGTAGTATTCCTCGAGAGAGGTGTTATCATGATTTGGGAACATCCATGGTCGAGTTGTTTTCATCAATTGCTAATGAAATTTAGATTTACTAATTATTTTACTTAAGATTGATTCTCAATCAAATGTTCTCTTTCTTTAGTTTTTTTATTCTCTAAACTCAATTTTATTTATCGATAAAATAATAATAATTTGTGTGAGTAGAAGTACTTAACAGCCTCGTGGAATACGACACTTGGTATTTTATTTTAAAATATCATATAATATGAACGATAGGTACTCTTGCCTATAGTTCATAGAATTTGAACATAATAATATCTCAAATTTTACTATCAAGTTTTTGGCGCTGCTGCCAGAGAAATTTTGTTGAAATTTTGAAAGGGGAAATTTTATTAATTTTATCATTCTCCTTTTCTTCCCCACCCCCCAAATTCTCTTTTTCATTTTTTTTCTCCAATTTCATTCAATTAAGTAACGGTTGTTTTTATTTTAGAAAAAAATGTTATCTCCTTTAACCGCTAAAATTGTCGTGCTTATATACAAAATTAACATATTGGAAGTCGCAACAAAGCGTCAAATTATTTGTAATTTTTATGGTGTAAATCATTCTAGTGAAGAATGTTCATTTTATTATCAAAATATTTTTTGTCATCACAATGATTTTTCTATAGCATAGCATTCTTATGAAATTCCTTCTTGCTCCGATATCAATTATTCATGGTGGCCAAATCACCCAGATAGTTTTCGGTGCGATGAAGAAAATTCATTTAATCGTGATTTTCATTCCTCCTCCTTTATCCCACCTAATTTTTCATCTTCTAATCTTGGGAATTTTCCGGATTTTCTTTGTCCAACTTTAAATAATTATTCTCAAGATCAAGAAGATTTTTTATACCAAGAATTTAAAAGAGCCATGAAGACACCGGACAAAAAAGCAAAACATGTTTCTTTTCCTATTCCGCCTGAATCCCTTTCTATTTTTCGTAAATTTCACACAACCTATTTATTTTGAAAAAGAAATTAATGTAAATATTGTGTCCCAAGAAATTATTCCACTTGGTATTCCACATGATTTTTCGGATAACAATTGTTCTTTAAACATTGAACAACCCGCACTTTCTCAAGTATTTTCCAAAGAAACTCCTTATGAAAATTTTTCTGATAAGCTTAATTTTTATTCTTTTGATACTAATGATTTTCATGTAGCAAATGAGCCGTTGCAACCAAACCTCATCAATGATCCATTTGCCACTCCTCTCCAGAAATCCAAATTACCTAAGGTATGTATAGGTAATTTGGATTCACGATTTCCAGCTAACGGACAACAAACGATTCAAGAGTATAGCGGAGGAGTCGTCGAGCAACGGTTATCGGGCAACGGTCGTCGGCATATTCACCTCAGTGTGAATTAAGGGAGTTGTCTGTGCATTTTAATTATAAATATCTTTTTAGCTAACCCAAAACGTCTAGCTAAAAGACGGTAAACAAATCGCACTTGGGAGACACTCCTTGCTTATCTTTATTTTTCTTGCACTTTTCTTTTTATGCATTTTCCTTGCAAGTTTTCTTCATACTTAATTTAGAAACATTGGAGACAATGTTTATTTTTAAGTATGGAAGTGTACTCTCTTATATTTTGTTTTTATTTAAAAAATCCAAAAAAAATAGAAAACCTTTTAAAAATCATAAAAAATTTATTTCTCTTTTCTTTGTTTTCAATTTTGTTTTTAAAAAATTTACCAAATACAAAAAAAAATCTTTTCTTTTAAATTTTTATGTCTGTGTCTTATTTTTCTTTCTATGGCAATTAAAATACCAAAAAATAAAAAAAAAAACTAATTTCTTGCGAAAGGGCCGTGTTGAGCTTTTATCCCACAAAACCTCCTAGTACCTTCCTTGAGAGCCCGTCATTGAGTATTCCTTAGGAAGTCCATGATCTAAAAAATATTTATGTTTTATGTTTAAAATAATATAGAAAATAAAAAAAAACTTATTAATTTTTTTTTGTTTTTACTATGTTTTTATAAATCTTGTAATATTAGCTTCCTCCTTATTTTTAATTGAGCTTAACTAATTTAAAACTGAGTTTTATTTATAGGCTTTTTAAAGAGTTTTCTTTTTATGCATTTTAATTTTATGTCTCTTCAGAATTTGTTAGATTTAATTTTTAGATGAATTTGATTTAATAAATTTTTTTCATTATCTTGATTTATTTAGAATATTTCTTAATTTTACTTTCTCTCTTTAAACTATCATGAATCAATTTTGTAGAAATTCTGCTAAAAATCTTTAGATTTACTTATATTAACTTTAGTTCATATATTCTTAAGATTTCTCAATTTATTTTCTATGTTCTCAAAATATTTATCTTTTAAAATTTATAGCCTTTAAACCCTAGCCCTTCCCTTACCTTTTATTTAACCTATTGATTGGCAATATTTAAAAAAAATTATAAAAGATCATGTCAGGGAATGAGAGGATAAAATTCATCATTCCTAAACATATGCACCCAAAGTTTATAAAAGATTATATGTCATGAAAATGAGAGGATAAAATTCATCACTCTAAAATATATACATTTGAGAATTTTTAAAAAGAGGAATAAAAAAATCTTAAAAAGAATATGTCATGGAAATGAGAGAATAAAATTCATCATTTCCTAAACATATACAAAATATTTTCCTCTTTGCCAATTTTTTCTCCCATTTAGCCAATATCAATTTATAACCAAGATATTTATGAGAGCTCAGTAAATATTTTGAGGTTTTCTATAAAGTTTTTAATGTTGTTAAAAGGTTTTATAATTTTAATCTTAGATTATTTTGCTTAATTCAATACTCTTGTTTGTGAAAAATTAATTAGAAAATTTTGAAACTAATATTTACTCTATTCAAACAATTTGTGAATCATGACTTATTTCTTATGAATCTAAATATTACCTCAATACTTATTTTAATATGAGTCATATATTATTTAAAGTATATAATTAGAAGTTAATCTTTTTGAAATGTTCTACGGATTCCACTCATACTTATGAATTGGTTTTGCTTTGTAATAGCAAAAGCTTAAGTATGGGGGTATTTGACAATGCATTATATATATTATTAATTTTATGTATTAAATAAATACTTTTTATTTTATTTTATCTTAATTATAGTCTAACACGCTTCTTTTTATATTTTCAGGAATAATTGGGCTGCTGACAGCAATTTGGAGCTCATAGTAGTAATCAGGAGATGATTTGAAGCATTTCTGCTGAAATCGCAAAGTACACGCCCTAGGTCACGGGCGTTACCTAGGGCGCGACAACTTCACGGCCACGACCTTATTCAGAACAATTGTCAACGCAACTTTAAAGTTACGCGCCCTTGGTCACGGGCATGACCAAGGGCGTGACTCTCAGCCACGGTCGTAACCCGACCCAGCCATGTTCCAGCTGTCAAGATCACGCCCCCAGCTCAGTTTAATTTTACACGCCCTCGGTCACGGGCGTGACCGAGGGCGTGACCCTTCCAGTAACTACCGCAATCACTCCAGATCGAGCCGTTCCACTGATCATTCCAGATCCAGCCTGACACCGTGACCTAGGGCATGTAACTTCGAGTCACTTTAGATTTTGGTGGTTTCCTTCCCAACGTTCTCGGGGGTTTTAAGTGGCAGTTATTCTCAGACACGCCCTAAGTCACAGGGGTGACCAAGGGCGTGACTTCCCAATTTTTCAGCTATAAAAGTCAGTTGCTTCCAAGTGATCCCAATCCAATCCCTGCTTTTAGATTGGATCATTTTCTTCCATTTTGTTGTATTTTCTTTCATTCAAATTTACTTTATGTCATGCATTTCTAATTCCTAACTTAGAATTTATTTTTCTAGCAATTGTAATCTCTTTTCTTAGTTATAAAATTGTTCTTTCTTTTTAACATGCCTAGCAAATCTTCTCGCACTTGATCGGATGATTTCTTTAGCAAAATAATTATTTAATTTCTTCCTCATAGCTTTTGATTTAGAAAGCTCGATTCACCTTTGATTTCTAATTTATTGATTTCGTATTGCTAGTTTATCAATTCATGATCTGTATTCTAGTTAATTGAGAGATCGGTGAATACGAGAAGATCACTCATCGGTGAAAGAAGTTGCATGCATCCCTCGAGAGAGGATGACATAAATCTTCCGGATTGGAGTCAAATTCAATAGTGGAGTTCACCTCGTAAAGCAAGATTGGAGGTTTCAACTGGCCGAGGGGTCATAATCGATCAACCTAAGGTTAGTTGGTAGTATTCCTCGAGAGAGGTGCTATCATGATTTGGGAACCTCGGTCGAGTTATTTTCATCAATTGCTTATGAAATTTAGATTTACAAATTATTTTACTTAAGATTGATTCTCGATCGAATGTTTTCTTTCTTTAATTTGTTGTATTCTCAAAACTCAATTTTATTTACCGATAAAATAATAATAATTTGCGTGAGTAGAAGTATTCAACAACCCTGTAGAATACGACACTTGGTATTTTATTTTAAAATATCCTATACTGAACGATAGGTACTCTTGTCTATAGTTCGTAGAATTTGAAAATAATAATATCTCAAATTTTACTATCAGTGCACCTACCTCTGTGCATTATGGTCACCTACTGCGGCTCCAACGATATCTCCGGGCGACGACTTCACGTGGTCTCTTCTTTTCCAGTTGTAGTTCTCTACAGCTCCGTGCTTACTCGGATGCTACCTGGGTCAGTGATCTTGTTGACTGTCGATCTGTCACTAGTTTCTGTTTGTTCTTGGGTTCTTCACTTATTGCATGGAAGTCCAAGAAACAGGCTGGTGTTTCTCATTCCAGCACTGTGGCTGAGCTTCGGGTCATGGCTACCACTGCTGATGATATTATTTGTCTCTGATGGCTTCTTGAGAACCTTGGTGTCTCTTCTCCAGATCCCACTTCACTCCACTGTGATAACACCGGTGCCATTCAGATTACTCTGAACCCGGTGAAGCACTCTCTTTCCAAGCATATCAGAGTGGATGTTTTCTTCCTACGTGAGCAGTATGGTCGTGGCACCCATGCTCTTTACTTTGTTTCTTCCGAACAGCTTGCAGATTTGATGACTAAACCACAGACGCGGACCCAACATACCTATCTATTGTCCAAACTCTAAGTGTATGATCCCTGTAAGTTTGAGGGGGGGGGGGGGGGGGGGGGGGGGGGGGGTGTTAGATATACTGTACAATCATATGGTAGATATAGCTTAGGCTCACCTTGGGTGTTGTGATCACCCTCTCATGTATATATGCATACTCTATTGTTGAGAGATTGTAGAAACAACCATCATTTTCTCGAATTCTATCAGCAATAATATAATATAAAAATATTATGAATAACTTTTATTTATAATTTAATTTAATTAATATATTATAGTATAAACTAACAGTCATGCATGAGTTCCCCTTGGGCAGTGGGCAGCGACAATAGTGTTTGACTGCTACTCGATATTCCTCTTCATGTATGATGTGAAGAACAATTTTGCAGAGAAAATCAAGTGGCGGCTAGTTAATCTCGACTTGGCATACTGCGCATGGAGAACCCGCTAGCCACTAGTTAATAAAAAAAGTAATCATTAAATAAATTCCAACATTTTGAACTTAACTGAAGCATACCTCTTTAAAATCTTCAAAGAAAAATTCTTTTGTCGTATCTCTACGGGTTAATCCCTCTTGCCACTGAGCAAGTAGCATTGCATGGTGATGCCTGTCCAATGCTAGAAAGTGAATAAATTTATAACTATAAGTTGAATTTCTGTAATTAAAGAACTGAGACGTCATGAAATTCTAACCTGATGTCATCCAATCTATGTCCTCCTTTCATAGTGTAACTTTGGATCGGAAAAAGTAAAGATAAATCAGAATTAGTTTCTGTAGTGGGGCTGGAAAGTAAAGAACAAAGCTTCTCATCCTCAGAAGCACATCCATAGCTCAAAAGAACCGAGAAGTGCAGTCGAGATCCAATAGTAGAGCCCAGATGAGCTTTCTCGAGAATTTTACCGACCAAGTCGTTGACTCCATTGGCATCCATGTTAAGCACTCCCACTTCATTTTTATTTTTATATTTCTCGCGTGATGTAATGTGCAGAAAAACTAGATCAAAATCATACTTTTCTAGAACATCACTTCCTGAAAATCCTAATAGATGCAGCAGTTTAGAAGCCATAGAAAAGCTGACAGGAACTTCTTCGCATGCTTCATTGCTCGAATAATCATGCATAACAAGCTCGTCAACCTGCAGTATACAAAATCCAAGTTTTCGGCCAAAGGATTGAATGCCTGGACAAGAAGAGAACAGAGCAGCTCGTAGTCCCATGAATCTGAAATTTGATAATCAGGTTAATGCGGTCATCCAAACAGTCAACAAAGCATTAATAGACTTTGATGTAAGTGGGAGAGCTGTGGGAAACCGGCGGCGGTTGTGAACGCAGTTCTAAAAAACACAGGTAGTGTTTGGGTATGTGTGGTCACTAATGTTATATTCACAAAAATATGTTTTAGGAAAAAGCGTCACCACAATCATGCAAGTGTGGTCAAGCTTTAGATGTCGTGAGCGCCGAGACCACACAAAGTGGAATTTGGCTTAAATAACTATCGTGGGAGTTCAAAACGCATATAAACAATTATCACTGTATTTATTATCACAGTTTCACACCGAGACTACTCAAATGCCACAAATATCCCAACCAGAGCCATAATCACTCCAGTAAAACAAAAGGTACTCCAACCTTTCTGATAATGTATCATAACCTGCTTTATCTTTGTGTTCTCCACGTTTCTGCACATATGGAGATTCAAAGTTACTGTACTTATGTGGAAGTCCTTATTTTGTAGACACTAAAACACTAAAGAGAAAAACTTACATCTGATAGGTAAAAATCATAAGCATCCAACAGTTGAGCGAAATCTCTAATGATTCTTTCATCTTCAGTTTCTGGAATTGAAATCGACAGCATGACAAACCAAAGTAATGACTACTCGCATTCCATTACTGCAGAACATCAATTTAATTAAAAAGAACGCAGAAAGAAAGAAATCTGTTAAGACTTAAGAGAATTACTTAACTAGTCAAAAATATGAACCAAAAACAGAAGGCGAAATATCTAATTATTTTTTCGCTATGTTGTACATTATGCGTGCATTGGATGCATACTTAGGGCCCTGCTGTGCAACGATACACTCAATTACACTAGGCTGCAAAAATCTTAGATTCGATGTATATGCCGCACACATCTTAGCTTAGGCAGAGCTCGACCAGAATATTTCATAATTTAACTCGTAAGAAACGAATAACCAGACGACCCTGACCAAAACTGCTGTTTGGTATTGATGTATATGCATGTAACAACAGATTTAAAATAATCTTTTTGAGAGCTTTTTATTACTATTATTATTGAATTCTTAGTTTAGCTGTGTAGTTTAACAGCCAACAATTTAAGTATATATATTATATAAAAGGGAAGCTCCCTCTTTGATATAACATTGATCTTCCATTTTTACCCCTTATTTATTATCTTTCCTACATACTTCAGTTTATTGTTAAAACGGGCGGCCCGGTGCACAAAGCATCCCAGCATAGCGAGGGTCCGAGGAAGGGTCACCACAAGGGTGAAATGTAGGTAAACCTTACCTTTACATTTTTGCAAGAAGCTGCTTCCAGGACTCGAACCCGTGACTTTAGTTTATTGTTAAAATAGAAAAAATAAATTATAATAAAAAAAATATAAAATAAAATATAAAAATATAAATGGGATAAATAAAGTAAACATATTAAAAATGAATAAAATATATAAAAATTATAAAGTAGAAGAAAAATAAAATAAACAAATTCAACAATGTAGAAAATGTGTGGCTGTTTTAAATACTCTCCACCTGCTATTGGACACGCTGAAAACCAGTAACAACTGAAGTATTGCCTCCGTTTGTTTGTTGTTACATTGTGCATGGGGGACTCGTGCCTATTTTGTTAATGCGTGTGTGTGTGTGCGTGTGCACGCACACATTTAGGGCACTCAGTTATACAAAAAACCATACATAAATTTATAGTATATGATAAATCACTAACCAATAAAAACTTTTTTTTATCTGAAGTCTTGTAGCAATGAAATCAATAAAAACAAAGATTAGCTAAAATGGTAAAATAATGTGGATAAAGATATCAAGAAAAAAAGCAACTTAAAATAATTTTAGCTAATCAATCAAAGCTGAAACAGAATTAGAAATGTGGGGTACAGGTTTCCCATTAAAAAGAGAGGTGGGTTACAGGTTTTTGTTAGGGTTCCACAATACCGTTATCCATTTATTTAATATTTTTTAATTTATGTTTGTGTCGACGTATAGCACATCTTTATTATTATGTCGTATCTTGTATCTTTATAATTCATGTTGTGTCATATATTATTATATTTCGAGTATGCAAGTCGATCCGAGGATGTGGACACTATTGTAAAAGCAGCGTGTCTTTTCTATGTATGGACCTCTTGGGTATGGAATGAAGCAAGCAATGAATGAATCAATATTTCTCTATTAGCCTCTCTCTCTCTCTCTCTTAGTCTCTCATCTCTTCTCCTCTCTCCCTCTTCAAGCTAGGGTTAGGGTTGTTGAGA
The DNA here is from genome assembly GCA_033032865.1 of Dactylorhiza incarnata. Taxonomy (NCBI): domain Eukaryota; kingdom Viridiplantae; phylum Streptophyta; class Magnoliopsida; order Asparagales; family Orchidaceae; genus Dactylorhiza; species Dactylorhiza incarnata. The sequence goes on from JAWHQI010000396.1 coordinate 1,312,696, forward strand.
AAGGCTTCCCTCTTCCGGATTCGTCTCCCTTCTACCCGACGAGCTCAGCTCCCGTGTATCGCTGCCTCCACCACCACCTCCGACGAGATATTCAGGCTATATAGGTTAGCCCATAACAACTTGGTATTAGAGCTTCCTGATCCCGCAACATCACTTATGCAGTCGTGCTGCTTAGTCCCACCAAGCAAACATCAATCGAACAAGTTGTTTACAGCGAGGCAAGCCGAGCTCTTTCAACAGGCTTCTCCCAGTAGTCGACCCCGACAGAGCTAGCATCGATGACATCCAGTTGCGCTCTCCCTCCCATTCACGCCGCTGCTTTTCGAAACTTCCAACTCTTTCCACAAGCTCCTTCCAATGGTCGGCACTGACGAAGCTAGCGTCGACGACTTCCAGTGCGCGTCTCCTGTTCATGTCGCTGCTCCCCCTCCCCCCCCCCCCCCCCCCCCCTCGAACGATCTTTTCCTGCGCTCAGCCAATCTTTTGAACAAGTCGGTCCCAATGGCTTCTATATCAAGCCTCCCTCCCCTTTCTCTCGATCCCAGGGTAGCAGGCTTTCGATCTCCATAGAGTCCAGCGCTCATCGAGACCAACGTCGAGCCCTCATTCTATCTCGTTGAGACCACAGCCCCCGGCCCCCAGCCCCCTATATTTGAATTAATTAATTCATTTCTTATTGGATTAATTAATTAATTGACTAATTCATTCTGCACATCCCTGACCTTTGGCCCACTCGCCAAGTGGCTTCGCTCCCTCGTCCTCTGATATTCGTGCAACCGCACTAACTCCCACTGGTCGTGGACGAGTCCACCGATCCAGTGTGGCAACACATCGCGACATTTAAAAAAATAAATAAAAGACAAACTGGCGGCCTCCATCCAAGAATTAGCCACTAAAAGTAGCTCCCATTTTGTCGGCCATTATGCACTTTGAAGTCATGCCCACCACACGCGCGGCCACCCACGAGACACCACTATCAGTCTCGACAGAAAAATTGCAAGATTTATTTGATGTGAAAAATTGCACCTCAATTGTTTGTGAATCAACGCGTGTCTTTTAATTTGTTTCCTGTAAACGAATCTGCTACTAAATAGGTTTAATTTCAATCAATTGTTTATTGCTATTTTAATTGGGCTGTCTCAATTGCATCTGCATTTACATTAGGGCTTCTGGTATTCACATTACATTACATTTAGGATAGTATCTTAAAGCATCCACATTCACAACATGCCCTGCATCAAAGAGGCTAAGAGAGAAATAAAGATTCATTCATTGTTTGCTTCAGTCCATGACTGAATGGGTCTATATATATAAAATACATGATGTTTTTACAATAAGGTCCACATTGATGGGAATTGGCGACGCGGACCCGTGGTGGAGCGTAAGTTTTGGGCCCATTCGAGGCCAAGTGGCTACTTGCCATATTTAGTGTTTCCGGATTGACGATCCGACTCCGCGACTACGTCCGGCTCGTCGTTTACTTACATTTTCATATATTGTAATGTAATATTTCATTTTATTTTCATTTAAATCGGGTCCACCGTATCCCCGGCCAATCATAGCCGTCGATGTCGAGGTGCCCAAATATTGTTTTTATTGCAGATTTTGGATAAGCTATTCCCGGAATCCGGCGATACCCTCACGGTGACGACTCCGTGAGGCCCTAAGTGGCGACTCCAAGGTGGTTTCCTGCATCTCTAAGGTATTCCATATCCCTAACCTTCATTTTCCCCCTCCCAAAACCCCAGCTGACACCCTCCATCCCTCCAAAACCCTGTCGTCGCCCCTATTCCAGCAAACCCCAACCTCTCCCCTCCTATCCCCATTCAGTTTCAGCCCAGATTCACCCGTATCCGCCAAGATCTGCCTCGATCCAAATTTTCTGGCTGTTTCATTGATTATTCCAGCAAACCCCAAGCTCTTCCCTCCTACCCCATCTAGTTTCAGCCCAGATCCACCCGTATCTGCCCAGATCCACCCGTATCTGCCCAGATCTGCCCTGAACCAGAAGTTCTTGTCGTTTCCCTGCCTATTCAGCAAACGCAGTCAGCAAACGCAGTCCTCACCCTCTCATTCTCAGTTTCCCACCTCATCCCCCCCCCCCCCCCCCCCCCCGGCCCCCTAGGAAGCCATGAGCTAGACTTCTGGACTGTTTCCCCGCCAGCCAGGCAAACAGCCATCTGGACTCAGCCATCCCCACCTCCAGCACTCGGATTCCATCCACCGCACAGCCCTCCAATCTCCTCCGGATCTACACCGCCGCTTCTCGATCACCGGATCTTCTCTCCTCAGGCAGCCCCCTTTGTGAGTTTTATTTTATTTACTTGTTGTATAGATCTTGTTCCTAAATTAAATATGGTGTTGTGATCTTCATACTTGCTTGGATCTCTTGGATTATGGTTGTTTGTTTTGAATTATTCTCGTGATTTGCAGAATCAATACGCCACACTCTTGGCTTTGGCCCTCCACGCAGAGGAAAGCCTAAGCATGCTTGCTTACAAAATAACTTTGCCTCGTTTTAAATTTATCTACTTGCGACTTAATATTTTATTACTTGACTTGATTACTCCGCCGGTCATTGCATGAGTTGCATTTAGTCGTAAGAATTCGAGTTATCCTACCACATGTCACATTAAGTTTGCAAGTCTAGTTGTGCTCTCACGTACCCTACCTTACTTTTAGAAGGAGTTTAGGTCTCATTGCATTCATTGTATGAGTTTTTACGTCGCATGTAGGGTTAGGGCATCGTAAGTTCGCCGCCTATAAATTCGTCCTGCGTCAAATGTTATCAGAGCCAAGTTGCGAGCACTCTTTTGATACGCAGTCATTGAGTCTATAGGTTCCTACATGGCTAGTTATCGACATCATTCCTCTCCTCTATTTGGAGATCCGGAGTCTATCTACACTCGATCCCATAGAGCCCCTTCTGAGAGATCCTCACGTTACTACGATGATTATTCTCGATCGCAGCACACCACTTCCAGAGATCGCGTTGACCCATCAATGTGATCCCACTATGGTAGCGACGATCACTATGGTGATTACCGCCGTCTGTATCCTTGTGCTCGAGCGGATCGTGTTGATCTTTCAACATGACTCGATTATCTTATGGATGATTATTATGAGGATTATCATTTTGAGAGAGATCTAGAGTGTAGGTTTCGTGTCGTTGCCCCATCTTTTGATGGTTTATCGAGTCCCGAGTCTTTCAGTTATTGGCTCGTGGACATGAAATATTACCTTAATTATTTTGAATTATTCGGTAAGCGTCGCATGAATTTGCGAAGCTTAGAGTTCTAGATCTGGCGAGAGCATATTGGTCTAACATTGAGAGGACCTGTGAGCGAGATCGTCTTCACCACATCACTAGTTGGGTGTAGATGAAGACCCCGTTTGGGGGGACTGATTTGCTCCGGTGCAGACATTTAAAAACGGAGGACCGCAAAACTGCTCGTTTGGGAAGAAAAAAATTGAACCTGCATTTTTAAAATAAGTGGCGCATAGTTTATTTATGAACCGCAGCACCGAGCTCTGTTCTCCGTTCGAACCGCACATTTGTGCTTTCTCTCATCCGCACACCGCGCTTCCTCATCTCGATTCTGATAGAAGCTCGCCTTCCTTCTTCAACTCATCTTGATCCTGATAGAAGCTCGCCTTCCTTCTTCCTCATCTCAATCACGATAGAAGCTCGCCTTCTTTCCCCTCTTCCTGTTGACGAAGAAGACCGGGTCTCTGATTATCGGGGACCTCTCTCAATCCTGAGACGCCATCAACCGGAGACTTTTGAGGTCCAGTGGTAAATATGGAGGTGTCGACGTCTACGATGACAGCTGAACGAGAGTAAGGAGCCGATCCTTGACGAGGCAGCGCGGGGTTCGGTTCAGGAGTGACGGGAGCATGGTCTGTCTGGTACGTCAAATAGAGGAAGTAGAGTGATGGCTTATCTCTGTACTCCACTGCGCCTTTTCAGTAGGAACTTCATTGAGCATTTCCCTATCTTCTTCCAGGTATTTGCCCATCTTACCTCGCCAGTTCTTCTATCAAATTCCTTCGAGTTTATGCATAATTTATATATATATTGGTATTTATATATATATTGTTTGAACTTCATACCTATAAGAGTTTTCTTCAATCTATTTTATGAAGTCAGGAACATCATCCCTATTTTATGAAGTCAATAGGTACTTTCCTATCTAGTATTATTCTTGCCTTAAAAAATTTTATGTTTTTTTTTCAGATTTTGAAGAGGGTTGGATGAGAAATGTGTTTTGAAAAAAACAGCTAACAAAACTTTATTTTTACCAAACAGTTTTTTGCAGTTTCCTTTTTGATCAGCACTGTAAACTTCATTTTATCCAAACAGTTCTATACTGTAAATTCCATTTCTCAGAAACAACTCATTTTTCAAACTCCATTTCTATCAGCTACTTTTCCATCAGCATCAGCCGAACCAAACGCACCCGAAGAGTAGGTTGTGTTAGAGGTATTTGTCTGCATCGTATCAGAGTCGTTTGCTCGATCAATTATTTACCCTTCATCAAGGATCCCTATCCGTCGCGGAGTACAAGGATCGTTTTGATGAGTTAGTTGTGAGGAGTGACATCCGAGAGGAGCCAGCTATGACCACTTCCCATTTTCGGTCTAAACTTCGATCTGAAATATGTACTGAGTTGTCTTATCAACGCTCAGAGTCCCTTGAATAGACATATCAGCTTGCCCTTCATCGTGAACAATCCTTGAGATCTAGAATTGGCCGAGTGGATTCACACCTTGACCACCCCAGTATAAGCCCCTCACATAGCACCACTTTGTCTACCCTTGTCCTGTCGGACATGATAGAAATGATACCTGATAAGAAACTCTCTCACCTCAGTGAGGTACTTAGTCCGGTGATTGGTATGTCATTTATTTCTGACTCATTTCTTGTGACCCTGACTGAGAGTGAATCTGAGCGACCTATTGATCCTATAGTGATGTGTCCCTCACCTACCCCCTCCTTCCGCCCTGCCCAGGGTTGGTTAGTGCCCCTATCATGGACCCATTTATTGACACCTTACCTATGGACCTATTAGGGTTTAGGGTTGCAAAGTCAAAAGTTTTAGTGACAAATACGTTCTACATGAAGAGGAAAAAACACTTAATTACGTTTAAGAGCGGACAAAACAAGTCACAAATTAACTATTTTATGACTCGCAAAATGGATAAAAAGATTTGTAAGGATTGCAAAGTCATACGAGGAGAAAGTTTGACAACGCAACATAGGCTAGTAGTGTTGGATGTGCAAATTAATATAGTAACTTTAAGAGAAAGACAAAAGTGTTGTCAAAAATTCGGTGGTGGTACTTGAAGAAGGAAAAATAGGTTGCTTTCAAGGCAGCGGTTATAGAATAACTAGTTGATGATCTTTATGTTAATCCTAGTCTCATATGGGAAGTTATGTCTTATCATTTAAGGATAAGTAGAAAGAACGTACTTGGAGAGTCAAAAGATCGTGCGCCCGCACATAAAGAATCTTGGTGGTGGAAAGAGGAAGTGCAAGACAAAGTGAGGGCAAAGAAGTCAGCTACAAAATAGTATATGATTGTAGGAATGATGAAAACTTAACAAAGTATAAAGTCGCCGAGAAATAAGCTAAAAATGTAGTAAGACTCAGCTTGGCTCAGCTGCAGCGACTCGAGAAGCAGTGGTGGGAGCAGTGGTGGAATAATCAGTTGTTTTGCAGAGTGGTGGCAAAATCTGTGAAACTGTTTGGAAGAACATCATTTGCAGTGTACAATGAGACAAATTTACAGCCGATTGATGAACCTAACAAATTTCATCATTTTACCAACTTGCTTCTTTTCAATCAAATGAGCCCTTATTGTGGTTTGAGTGAACTTCGTTGTTATCAAAACATAAATAGTTGATGAATTTTATCAAATCCCCATGAAATCTACCATAAATGCTTCTTCTCCCAAAAAATGGAGCTACTACAAAAATCTAGACCAAAAAATAGAGTGCCTGAAGGATTTGCTGGAACAGTCAAATCTGGAACCACCTGTCATGGAACCACGTTTATGATCTAAGTTATTTGCGAACTGGAAAAATACATTCTGTACGTCTGAAAGGAAGATCTGGAAGGAGAAACAAGGAAGGTTCTATTGTTCTGTAGTGAATTCACAATGTATTGCTTTCTCCTCCGACAGATCTGGAAGGAAGGCAACGCAGGTCGAGGCTCAACGGTGAACTTGAGTCGGAGGAAGAATAAATAGGGAGAACGAGGGTTGAGGCTCCTCCTACAGATCTGGAAGAAGGCAACACAGGTCGAGGCTCAACGGCAAGCTAGAGTCGACGGAAGAAAAAATAAGGAGAACGAGGGTGGAGGCTCCTCTGGTAGATCTAGAGGAGAAAGTAACACCCAGCCTCTTGCACACAGAAACTCCAAACGCCCTCTCCGCGATCAGGAGTCTTAAGAAAATATCACGACTCCAAATCGCAAATATTACACGATTTGGGAGTGGCGGCGAATTCCACTGCTGGCGTTAAAATTTCGTTTGGCGCGGCTGATTTAAAATCGGCGGCGTGCTGCTCCCAAAACGCCCCGACAAACAGAGTCTAAAGCAAGAAGTCAAGCTTATGAAGAATTTTACAAACGACTAGATACCAAAGATGGAGACCGTGATATATATATATAATTGCTCGAGCTAGAGAGAGGAAGACAAGATATTTAAGCAAGTTAAATGCATAAAAGATGAAACAGATACAGTTTTGACGGATGATGTGACTATTAAGAAGCGATGGAAAAGATACTTTTATCAACTATACAATGAAGAAAAATACAATGAACTGAACTTGGAAGAGTTAAGTAAATCTGAGGAGTATAGAAACATAAATTTTTATCATAAAATTCAAGCATCAGAGATAAATGACGCTTTGAAGAAGATGAAAAATGGAAAGGTGGTTGGGTCAGCCGATATACCCATTGAAGTATGAAAATGCTTGAGGGAATGAATTTTATGGCTTACAAGTTTCTTCAATAAGATACTGAAGACAAAGAGGATGTCAGACCAATGGAGAGAGTATTTTGGTACCTTTTGTATAAGAACAAAAGAAATACAAAATTGTGTCAATTACAGGGGAATTAAATTAATAAGTCATATTATGAAATTATGGGAACGAGTAATAGAAAGAAGAGTAAGACGAGAGACTAGCATCTTAGAGAATCAATTTGGATTCATGTCAGGGAGGTCAACCATGGAAGCTATACATCACTTGAGAAGACTCATTGACAACTATCTGGAAAGAAAAAAAGATTTGCATATGCTCTTTATCGATCTGGAGAAGGCTTATGATAGGGTTCCAAGAGAGGACTTGTGGAGAGTCTTAGAAAAGAAAGGTGTTAATGTATCATACATTGACGTAATCAAAGATATGTATACAAATTCAGTGACCACTGACCAGGATGAGGACATCTACAGGATTAACACAGGAATTCCCTATCGTTGTTGGTTTACATCAAGGTTCAGCTTTAAGCCCTTATCTCTTTACCCTTATCTTAGATGAGCTTACCGGACATATCCAACAAATAATACCTTGGTGTTTATTATTTGCAGATAATATTGTTTTGGTCGATGAGACGCGCAAGGGTGTAAACGTGAAACTTGAATCTTGGCGAGACACTTTAGAAAAGAAAGATTTTAGGTTGAGCAGGACAAAGACGGAGTATATAAAGCATAAATTTAGTAGTGCAAGAAGGTCGGATGACTCTGTCATTAAATTGGGTGACCAAGATATTTCCCGCAGTTAATGCTTTAAATTGGCTAAACCTAGTTGAACTCATCAACTATACTCAGCGAGCATATGTAGGTGCATGATGAGATACAACCAGGTGGCTGATGAAATCCGCACAGGATTTGTAAAGGAAGAAAACACAGTTAATCCAAGGGGTGATAACGCGCCAGCTCAGCAATTTCATGTTTAAAGTCAGAAGTAATCAGGACATGACAACTGGACCCTTTCTCGAAGAGTCTCCAAATCAACGGTTCTATTATGTATTTGTAATAGTATATAAGGACAATTATGTTGTAATCAAAATTAAGAAAATGACGAAGCTTAGTTTATTCTTTAAGTTAGCCTCTTTTTAGTTTTTCCCCTTATTCTGATAAAACTCACCGGCAACTCACCGCCGGCGAGCTTACATTGGTGCTCTTGTTGAGCCTTCCACTTCTCCGCCATGGCCTCCAACGACCAACCATCCACACGGTTAAAAGACTTGGTCACCGGCCAACAAGAGATGTGGAAGGAACTGGACGCACGAACAACCAAACTTACATCACATCTCAATTATCAACAAGAAACTTCGCAGAACATCTCATCTCGAAGAAGAACTGGTCAAACTCAACATTGAAATGCAACGATCGTCTCAACACGCTAGCCAAGAACTTCAGGAATTTCGACGGGAAGTTGGTTTATTTATCAAAAGTGCCCGATTGAATTCATCAGAATGTCAGCAATCTTCACCACCACCTCAGACAGATAATCCTGCCCAATCAACCTTGTCCTTGGTTGGTCATATGGGACCACCAGCAGTTGTCAGTCCTCCCACCAAGAATGGCTCGACTAACGTTGGGCAATCCCTCCCAAGACCTCCAGTTGACAATCAAATTCCGCCCACATCATCATCGGCGGGCCAATAAGGATCACCAGCGCACCTTCAACAAATTCAATCTGGCACCATGATACCAACAAAAACGATCCAGGAACATTGGTGCTCTCATTGAGCCTTCCACTTCTCCGTCATGGCCTCCAACAACCAACCATCCACACGGTTAAAAGACTTGGTCACCGGCCAACAAGAGATATGGAAGAAACTGGAAGCAAGAACAACCAAACTTACCTCACAACATCTCAACTTTCAACAAGAAATTTCGTAGAACTTCTCACGTCTCAAAGAAGAACTGCTCAAACTCAACATGGAAATGCAACGATCATCTCAACACACTAGCCAAGAACTTCAGGAATTTCGACGGGAAGTTGGTTTATTTATCAAAAGTGCACGATTGAATTCATCAGAATGTCGGCAATCTTCACCACAACCTCAGACAGATAAGCCTGCTCAATCAACCTTGTCCTTGGTTGGTCATACGGGGCCACCAGCAACCGTCAGTCCTCCCACCAAGAATGGTTCAACTAACGTTGGGCAATCCCTCCCAAGATCTCCAGTCGACAATCAAATTCCGCCTACATCATCATCGGCAGGGCAACAAGGATCGCCAGTGTACCTTCAACAAATTCAATCTCGCACCATGATACCAACAAACACGATCCAGGAACAACAGCTCGTCATACCGCCATTGGGACATTACGGACAACAGAGCTCATGGACAAGAATGGGACAACCTCAATATAACCAAGGTCAATGCTTGTCTATGACCGGCCCATCACCGTGTTTTCCGGTACAACCACAATACCCTTCACAGTGGACGTCCACCGAGTCATCCGGGCAACCACGGATACAACACCCATTATGGTCTTACTCAATACTTCAACTGCCGCCGCAGTCACAAGAATTTTATCAAGATAGTACTGAAGGTAACCAACGATTTTCACCGACAACACTCGGACAACCATATCAAGATACCAACATTACCTCGACATACAATAATCACGAGCATGTACAATTCTTTTCCAAGACTTGCTTCAGGTAATCCTCCTGATTGGATCACAAAGGATGAAGCCTATTTTCGTTTTTACAATATTGCATATCACGATTTTATGACAATCATCGCGATACACAACGTCGATCGTTTATCAAAAGCAGCATACTTCGCAAGATGGCACCAGTCTTTACACCCAGGAAGCGCTTATTATAATTTGATTGAATTTAAACCCGCCTTACTACACCGATTTGATCCCTCATTATTTGAAGATCCTATGGGCAAACTAAAACGATTAACACAACACTCCTCGGTTTTAGATTATAAAGATAATTTCGAAGCTCTGGCAACACAAATCAAAGGCTTATTACCGGATTTATTACAATCCATATTCATCTCAGGCCTCAAACCTTCCCTTCGCCAATCCGTTACCGCACAACGTCCGACTTCTTTGGATGAAGCTTTTGCTTTAGCAAAACTCTTCGAAGACGGCGGGACAGAGAAACCTCAGTTTATTAGACCCTTTTCAAAACCAACATTTCAAAGACCATCCGATTCCTCTTCTTTTTTTTCGTACGCCTCCTCACCAAAACGACCATCACCATCGGAATTAAAATTAAAACATGAAAAAGTCTATGTTATACCTGCGATGAAAAGTACATGCATGGACATCAATGTAAGAACAAAATTTCCTGTCTATATTTTGACAACGAATCCCCGGACATAATCGAACCTACGGAAGAGGACCAACCGGAGGAACTTTTGATCCCTCCTGATTCTGCAATTTGTTTTAATGCACTCATGGGCACATATTTTGGAAAATCACTTCGCTTCATAGGAAAGTTACAATCCACACCAGTTCAAATTTTTCTTGACTGTGGAAGTACCACGAATTTCATTTCAACGAGAACGCAAAATTTTTAGAGGTACCAATCACCGTAATTAAGCGCTTCCAAGTCTATGTAGGCAATGGTGCCACGATGGACTACGGTGGTATCTATCTAAATGCTGACATTACCATTCAGGGGTACACTTGCAAAACCAATTTTTTTGTCATCGATTTATATGGATCCAATTTGATTCTTGGAATGATTTGGCTAGAATCGTTGGGGCCAGTAATAACCAACTACAAACTCAAACAAATGACTTTTCCCCACAAGAATCAATTGATTACTCTACAGTGAATCCAGGAAGGTCCCAAAAAACCAGTCTCACCAAGCCAAGTAACCAAACTAGTTAATCAAGACGCCATAGCTTCCACATTTTTGTGCATGTTTTCAACACAACCTAACTCCGACCAGTGTACAAAACCCCAACCCATGTCCACCTCGAATTCCAAACCCGCCAAACTCACTACACTCTTAACTCAATATCTAGACATATTTCAACTCACCTCTCATTTACCCCCCCCCCCCCCCCACACACACACACGAAATTGCGACCATCGCATTCCATTACAACCCGTTGATACCATGGGTTAAACGTTATCGGTACCCACATTATCAGAAAATAGAAATTGACAACTAGGTACGTGACATGTTAGATAAAAACTTCATCAGGCCAAGTACTTCACCATTTAGTTCATTCATCCTTTTAATTAAAAAAAGGGACGGCTCATGGCGATTCTACGTAGATTTCAGGGCGTTAATCGCAATAACAATTAGGGTTGTTTTTCCTATGCCGGCAGTCGATGAGCTATTGGATGAGCTTCACGGAGCGACCTTATTTTCCAAATTAGACCTACAATCGGGCTACCATCAAATCAAAATGCACCCGCTAGATATACATAAAACAGCATTTAGAACGCATACCGATCTATACGAGTTCGTGATGATGTCGTTCGGCCTCACCAACGCACCGACCACCTTTCAATCTCTTATGAATACACTTTTTCAACCTTATTTATGCAAATTCGTAGTTATCTTTTTCGACGGCATATAAATCTATACGCAACTCTATAAACCCACATTTCCCATATTCAGACTATTTTTAAAATCATACGTGAAAACTCTTTATTTGCCAAACATTCTAAATGTAATTTTGCCGCAAAAGAGATTGAATTTTTAGGACATCTCATTTCCGGAAAGGGAGTACATCCCCACCCGGACAAAATTTCAACAATATTACAATGGCCCATACCCATGACCGTCAATCATTTACGCTCTTTTCTCGGATTGGCAGGATACTACAGACATTTTATCAAAAACTACGCAACAATAGCCACACCACATACTGATTTGTTAACCACATGCGGATTTAAATTGACTGAACAATCATCCCAAGCATTCACTCACTTAAAATAGCTCTATCTACGACACCAAACCATACATTACCAGATTTTTCTACACCATTTGTTTTAGAAACCGATGTATATGGTTGTGGGCTCGGAGTAGTTCTCTCTCAAAATGGTCATCCCTTGGCATATTTTAGTCAAAAACTATCTCAAAAGGACCAAAATAAATCAACATACGACCGGGAATTGTTGGCAATTTCGGTCGCCTTAGATAAATGGAGACAATATCTCTTAGGGGCTCCCTTTAAAATTAAGACTGATCACCAAACGCTGCATCATTTAGTTAACCAATTATTAACTACCCCATCCCATCAAAGTTTTTTATCAAAAATCTTAGGGTTTGGTTTTACAATCGAATACAAACCAGGACGACATAGCTTAGCAACAGACGCACTATCAAGACTGCCATCTCAGACAGATATTATAACTTTAAATACATTAAATTGTTCGATTATTAAATGCCACACATTCGACAAAGTAGAAAACAATTATCTCTCGGATGAGTTAGCTCAGGAAATTCTTCACGATTTAAATTTTCATCCAGGAAAACGACCACACTGGGCACAACGATATAAAACATTGTTTTATAAAAACAAATTATATATTCATGCCGGCTCCATAAGATTGGAATTACTAAAAGAAGCCCATGACACCCGCTCGAGTGGTCACTAAGGCATAACCCCGACAATTTATCGTTTAAAAAACCGTTTTACTGGCCGAGTATGTTAAAAGAGGTTCTGATGTAGGGGTAGGTTGTGGGTGTGCAAAACCTAGGATTCTAGTGAGAGTGCATGTGCGGGATACTAACTTATACTACATGCAATGCGACAATTGGCAGCGGCAAATAATAATTTAGAGCAATGAATATTTTTTATAACACCACACAGTAATCACAAAACTTAAGCAATATTTAATTTAGCGAGTAAGCGCGGCTTTCCTCCGGATCGGAGGGCCAAAGCGAGCGTGCGGCGAATTGGTCCCACCTGCGATTATAATAATATGTAGACAAATACCCACAAGTAGAAATCCAAACAAATATAGGAAATCACCGAATAAATAATATCAATTCAAATGTCACAATACAACAGAATACTCACGAAGTAGAGGGCTAAACCAAGGCAATGGAGAACTGGAATCCAGAAGCGTAGATCGGCGATCGATGGAGGAACCGGAGGCGTGACGGGATGACGGTGGTTGTTCTTGGCAGGGGGTGGGGAGATCGGGCCGGAAATGAATAGATCCGGCCACTAGGGAATAGATCTAGGTGGGGGTGGGTAGATCCGATGTATGAGAGCGGATCTGACTTATGTGATGATGTATGAGGGTGGAGATAATGGATCGGGGGCGAAAAACCTAGATCTGGACTGCTCTAGAGTTTTTTAGGGTGGAAGAAAGGTGGATCCACGTGGGGAGGGCTGAGGGTGGTCGGTTAGTGCTGGGGATGGGGCGGTGGGGCTGCTGGAACAGAGACAGGGGGCTGGCGGGCTGAACTGGGGCTGTAGGAAGGGCGGCAGGTGGCTGGGAGGAGGGGTGGCAGCAAGGCTGGTGGCTGGGAGGAGTGGCGGTAGCAAGGATGGTGGCTGGGAGGAGGGGCGGCAGCAGGCTGTAGGATGGGAGGAGGGCTGCTGGGCTTTGGAAAGCAAGGGGCGGCGGTTTGGGGGAAGGTTTGGATGGTCGGCGGTGGCTAGGAGGGGAAGAAAACCACCTAGGAGTCGTCACCTAGGGTTCCACGGCGTCGACACCGGTGGATGATCGCAGAGATCCGAAAATTTCTGTCTCCAAATTCTGCAATGCCTCCAATCAACCCACAAATCATCTATTTATAATAAAAGGAGGATTAGGGCATCCCACCATCGACGGCTATGATTGGCCAAAGGTGAGGCCACCCAAATACATTAAAACAAAAGCAAAAATAATAAACTAATATATCAAATTAATTCGCAACGCGAATCCGAGCACATCTGCGGAGTCCGATCGTCGATCCGGGCACGTCATATATGGAAAGTTGCCAAATCAGCCCCGAATGAACCCAAAGCTCGTCCTCGCCTCTGTTCCACATCAGGTTCATTCATTTATTAAAAGTTGAGATCTATGCCAGAAAGGGAAGACAATAACTACAGGTCTGTTGGGCCTCCAACAACTTCCTATACCATCCCAGATTTGAACGAATATTTGTATGGATTTTATTACTCATCTTCCCTCTTCTGAATCATTTACTAATATCTTAGTAGTCGTCGATCGTTTATCAAAAGCAGCACGCTTCACTCCGTTAAACAATTTAACATCCACCGTTGTAGCGCGAGCATTTTGGGATGTGGTCAGTAAGTTGCATGGTTTCCCCACATCTATCATTACCGACCGCGATCCCATCTTCCTTTCCAAATTCTGGAAGGAATTATTCAAACAAGAAACAAAGCAAAGGTTCAGTTCCTCCTACCATCCTCAAACCGATGTGCAGACGGAATGGGTTAACAGATGTTTGAACCAATATCTGCGGCTCTTCACTCACGAGAATCCCAGAAATTGGTCCAAAATCCTTACCTGGGCAGAATATTACTATAGCACCGCATACCACTCATCAGCCGGCAGACTCCTTTCGAAGCCATGTACGGCTGACCACCACTTGCACTTGTTCATCACTATACGGGCACTAGTTCGTTATAGGCCATTCATGCCGAATTACATGATAGAAATAAATTAATTAAATAACTGCAAACAATTTAACTCAGACTCAGGAACGCATAAAATAATCGGCAGATTGAACTCGTCGGGACGTCCAGCTAAAGATTAGCGATCTGGTCCTTCTAAAACTCCATCCATAAAAGAAGATATCTCTACAACATACACACAACGCTAGATTTAGTTTAAAGTTTTACGGCCCTTTCCTATAATTAAAAAAATCAACCATGTTACTTATAAATTGCAACTACCCGATGACTGCAAAATACACCATGTATTTTACATATCATTATTAAAACCATATTATCCAGCATCTACAGAAATTATTAATCATCTTCCACCCCTCGTCAAAAACAACCAACAAGTTCATGATATTTTATCAATCCTTGATGAACGCATTGTCTGGGTTAACCAGCGTGTCCACTAGGGGCAGGCACTTATTCAGTGGCAAGGATCGGGTCCAGAAGATAGCTCGTAGGAAAATGTCATGACACTACCCCCGCAGGTACGTGATCTGCTTCGAATATCTATAGATCCTAACTCTAGCTTATTTCAGGAATTTGTACCACCTACAACTTCAGACAAACAAACGTGAGACATCAGACAACATAATGTGGAGAAGGACTCCCTCACATCAGAAATACAAGAGGAGACCAATTTTAACACTACATCAACAGGCAAAGCTAAATAGGACAAAGACTTATCTGGGCCATCCACGCCAGCAACTCCTCCAGCCCTCGGGTCGACCGTCCTGCCGGCGAACACAGCTCCAGAAGTACCATCTACACACAGATCCCTGAGGTTGCAGCATCATTATCATTCCGCTTGCCTCCGCTGGTACACATTCCTCGCAGGAAGCACTCCCGTCGTCTGTCATTCCAGTGGAACTCTTCACTTCAACAGCAACCACTGGCGACAACCTAAAAACACAATTATATACGTGCTACGGGGACGTTGCTTTTTCACGGAGGGCAATGATGTAAAGGAAGAAAACACAAAGTTAATGCAAAGGGTGATAACGCGCCAGCTCAACAATTCCATGTTTAAAGTCAGAAGTAATCAAGACGTGACAGCTGGACCCTTTCTCGAAGAGTCTCCAAATCAATAGTTCTATTATGTATTTGTAATAGTATATAAGGAAAATTATGTTGTAATCATAATTAAGAAAGTAATGAAGCTTAGTTTATTCTTTTAGTTAGACTCTTTTTTGTTTTTCATCTTATTCCGACAAACTCACTGGCAACTCACCGATGGCGAGCATACAGGATTCCACTTTTTCACTACGCTTGGTACCTTAAAAATAGCTAGAGCGTCATCAGAAAGTCAAATTCATTTGCTACTCAAAACAATTACATTCATGATACAATGAAATATCAAAAAGGGTCCAATTTTTTAGCATTCATCATATCTTTCTGATACTTCCTTCTAATCTTTCAGTAGCAATGCATCAAACTCATCCCTTCCAACCCAATTATTATCAACATGAAAAAAGGACCAAATCTTTCCAACTAGGAATTAACAGAAAAAAGGAGAAAACATACAAATCCATTGATCTCAAAATACTCTCCTAGCTCAAAACAGGTGGAAATAAAAGGAAAAATGAGCAATTAAAGAAATAAAGGATAAGAACCTGAAGGGGGCGAGTCCCTGAGCGCAAGAAAGCCACAAACCGCCATAGAAGCGAAAGAATGGAGGTTGTCGTGCGACGGCAAGACCATTGTAGCGAGTCCGTCGCCGTATATCACCAGCGCGCGACTGGGTTTATCTGCCATAGCCGGCTAGACAAGCTCCTGTTCTCCAGAGAAACAGAATCACTTCTAACTGCATACAAGAGGAAAGCGACTTAGGTTACGTAGCCGGGATGCCGAGATGCTCCCAGGCGTTCATGGCTATTCGCACCCTCTAATTAAACACCAAATTCTTATTTTGTATATATTATAGGGCAATGTTAAAAGCACACCCTTATTTGCTATTGATCGCACCAAAAATAATTATTTTCACACTGATACGTTAATGACAGACTAATTTTAAAATGTTGATTTTTCGTACACCATATTTAAAAAAATTCCTTTTTGTACACCAAAGTTAACAATTGATTTACGCACACCATAGTTAAAAATTGATTTATGCACACCAATATAAAAAAATTTATTTTTTGTAAGATATTTCACTTCGTAAATTGTAGGAATGGTAAATATGTAGTACAAAACATCTAACACAGCAATCTTGTTTTTTGTTTAAATCAAGACGAAACATAATCAAAATTATGTGATTCCATGGATCCAAAACTTCATCAATTGCCTAGACGTGCATAGTAGAGAAAATATTAAAATTAGACATATTGTAATTTACGGGAAAAATATTAACTAAAATACCCAAATTTTGTAACAATGTATTTGTATCATTTTTGTTGATGAAGATTCATTGCAACAGTGACTTCACTATCTACATGAAATATTACGTTAAGGAATTTAATATTAACAATAAATATTTTTAGTATGAATAGCAATAGACAAACATGCATACCTTATTTTATGGATCGGCAACTCTAACTCGTGATACATAATTCAAGTCTCACTCTTCTGCAGCGATTGTCTGATATCTCATCCACATACTGATCACCGGCGGAAGTGGACTACCGTCGCGCAGTAATAATTGAATGAAGTGGTTGTTGTTCACAAAACCAATAAAGATAGTCTTCCGAGCCGTTGGAGGGGCCGAATGCAACGGTAGAAAAGTGAGATTGAAATTTTGAAAAATGAACAACCACTGCATTGTAACATGACGCGATGGCTAAGCCCATGTCCGGCATCAACATCCATTTGTCGAGTGGAGCAGGAGTACAAGTACAATCAAGAGAAGCCAATAGCTCTGTATTTTTTGCAATGTCGTACATGTGTACAAATAATCATTATTTTTTATTTCTTCTGATAGATCTTGACGCACTTGTAACCAATGTCACTCATCTCCAATGCTTGACTTATTAAACGGTAACCACAATGTCCATCTCCAATGTACATCTCCAATGTACATGTTGCTTGTACAAATAATCATTATTTTTTATTTCCTATGGTAGATCTTGACGCACTTGTAACCAATTGTCACTCATCTCCATTGCTTGACTTACTACATGGTAACCATAATGTCCATCTCCGAATACATTTATAGCATAGAGTACGTGAGTTGTAATGTAAGATGACATTTCCTCACGAATACATTCAAGAAACATATCCTTATTAGGCTTTCTTGTTAGAATTAATTTCTTGGCCTTCTCTTTAGCTTTTTGGTCCGCCAATAAAACATATTCGTATAGTGAGAGCTCTCTTTTTGTCGACTTGTAGTCGTTTTTGAAATTTTTTTGGCTTCCTTGTGGTCTCCCCTTTAGCTCACAACGCCCTCGTGCTCACGTCGTGCTCACGTCATGCTCTCAATGCCCCCGCGCTCACAGCGCCTCCTCGCTTATGGTGCGCACGATAGCTTACCTTCTTTCCTTCTCGTGTCCACAAGGATTGCAGGATTTGCCGTGTTCGTCGTTGATGGTCAAACCAACTACACGACAAGTGTTGTTTATGGGGTGTCTACTTAATCACCTAGAGGGGGGTGAATAGGTTATTCTTTTTATAAATTTCCCCTTTAGGTTTTTCTTCTTTCTGGTTAATAGATTTAAGAAGTAAAGAACAAACCACAGAAAGCACACAGCGATCTATAGAGGTTCCTCAAGACCGGGTGTCTTAAGTAGTCCTCTCTCCCTCTGCGCCTACCCAGCAGTGTGCTGGACTCGGCAAACTCTGCCAATAGCTTCAGGCCCTCAAGCCTTACAACACGGACCCGCAAGTCCCAACAGCCTAGGCCCTCAAGCCCCTACTTCCCCGAGCCCTACCACACGGACCCTCAAGTCCCAACAGCCTAGGCCCGCAAGCCCCTACTGCCCCCGAGCCCGCAAGCTCGACAAGACGCACCCGCAAGTGCACTACCCTGGCCCCCAAGCCTCGTAGCTCTCCAGCCCTCAAGCTAGACAATTTGGCCCGCAAGCCTTACAAGAAATTACAGTAAATAAAACTGCTTCTTCTGCCGGATGGTGATCGGCAACTTAGCCTGATGAAGATTGGCTTCTTACGGTTGAAGAGGACGCTTTAGATTTGATCTTTATGGCTCAGCTCCTTCTTCAATCTTCTTCTTTAGCCTGATGTTGAACGGCAACTTCTCAGTCAATGGAGATGACTGATTCTTATGAGAACTCTTGAATCTTGTTCTCTTTCTTCTCCGCTGAAGAATACTGTTCTATTGAAGAGCGACGGGATTCTTTTTCACTTTCTTTTCTTGCACCGCAAGCCTCTTCCCTTTTTTTTGTTCTAGGGCAATACTGTTTCCTTTTAAAGGACAGATAAGCCGCATAACGGTAACATCTGTTGTCCTTTAATGTCAGACGCCCATTCCATAAGAGCACGCGCTGATTGGACAATCAGGCGGCGGCATTAATTGCTGACATCATGTCTGCAAGATTTGAATTCTGTCTTCAGGATATTTGCATCATTATGACGGCAAACTGTCTCTGACTTTGTCGTCGCAATCTTCCTTCTGCCTCATGTCGTCGTAATCATATGTTCTCTCGACGATACAGGATATCCTGGCGATTCTGTATATACGACGATCTTCTTTCTCTGACAGTGTCATCGTGAGCTTTCTTCTTGCATCATGTCGTCGTAATCATATGTTCTCTCGACGACATGTGTTCCACAGGATGATGTCCTGTGTCTTCTCTGCGTTCGACAAACAGCATTCTGCATTTGCCGATCTCGCCATGTCTCAGCGGTCGACGAACACTTTGCTTCTCAGCGGCTGCTGCTCTATCCGTCATTACGACGATAAGCATTCTTTGTCGACGTAATCACTTGTTCTTCTCGACGACATTTCATTAACTTCCTGAGATTATAGGCTAGAGAAGTAATCAGATACAAGGTGAAGTCATCTTGACTTGGTGACTTCTTCAAATCAGGAATCATATGGGCATGATTCCCAACAATCTCCCCCTATTTGAAGAAGTCAGAATTCCAATTCAAGATGACTTACACTAGACAATAAATATTATAATCTCAACTTATAATCCAATTCAAGATTGTACTTATCTCCCTGAGTGCATCAAGCCAGTAGCTCCCCCTTGATTTGATGCCTCTTCTTTGCTCCCCCTACCTTTAAGGTCTTCTTGAGCACCATTTCTCCCCCTTTCTGACTTCTTGCCTTCTGCTGTTCTAACCAAGGAGTAGCACAAGCTCCCCCTTGCTCGGGTATGATTCTTCAAGATCCTGTGAGATTTTCTGACCACTCATCTAGAAATGCATTAGTAAATAGTAAAGCAGAGGTATACTCTGATTCTACTATCGAGATTGCCACACTGGTCTGCTTCTTATTGGCATGTCCCTGAGGTACTCTTTCTATCTTCCTTGCATCCTGCATAATCTGTATCTGAATGTCTAGCATAACCTGCATAACCTGCATCGGATTTCTGGCGTATACCTATGTATTATATTTTGTTAGTTAAGCATACAAGGTGCAGGGCACGTTGTCAGCAGACAATAGTAGTAATTGCATTTTATGAATACCATGCTGCAATAACATCACAGGCATATGCCTTATAAGCATTCATAGATAAATGTTCTCATATTAGAATTGTTCATATATGAGATTAGTCATATGACTGGACTAATTGTTCTTAGCATAAAATGAACTTAAGAGAAATGGATGTTTTTCAGTCGTTAATAAGCGGGGTGTCTTTGCTGGAGCTGGCGTTCGTTGCTTCCTTCTTCATCTTTCGCCTATAGAAATTCAGTGGCTTTGGAATCTTCTTTGGAGGAGGAGGGGACCGTGGGGAAAAGCCGTCTTATGTCTTGCTCTTTCTTCCAGATTTTTTATGTGACGACTCCATTCGATGGAGGAGTACACTCTTTCATGGTCCTTCTGACCATGTCCAAACGTTATCCACGATTCTGTGATGATGTCTCTTGAACGAGGACTCCATCTACCAGCTTCTGGGTCCTGCTCAACCTCACTTAGCCTCTTGTTGGGGAAATGATTTATCTTAACCCCTAAAAATGAGTAGAATATAAATTCCAAGAATGAAAAATTAGTCTAAGTAAATATGCGCCGAATAGTATTCGACGCAACGTCGAAGTGTAGTCGACGTTCCTCTCAGAATGAGTCGAAGTAGCTCTAAACAGAATTTGACGTAACCTATGTCGACGTAACTATGACTTCTAGTCGACGTATCTAGTGAAGTCGACGTATCTTAGTCGACGCTCCTTCCATATTCTTCTCTCGACGTCCAGCCAGTCTAAAATCGACGCTTCTGTCGAATAGTAATCGACGTACGTCGATTTCTATGTCAAATTCAAAACACGCCAGATTTCTTTCCTTCTATCTGTAGATCTGAATTTTATGGAATGATATTATTCTTTTCTAGCCGTTTTGAATCAGTCTTTCCTTCTAAATGATTCTTGGCTAAATTGATTAAGTTTATTATGAATATTATTTGAAATCGGAATGATCTCTTTCCTTCTACAGAAATATTGATTATGGAATCTTTTCTCTCTTACTATTTCTCTGTCTGCTAATTGATTATTCTCCTATAGTATTCTTTGAATAAACAGAGCTATAAATAAGAGGGAAGTCGGCAGAGAAGAATATGTGAAGTGATCCACTCCATCCATTTTTTAAAAAGAGGAAAAGCTCCCAAGTGAAGAGTGAGAAAATATGAGAGAAGTAAAGCTGTGCTGCAGCAAACAACAAGCCCTCTTCTTCTCCTTCTTTCTGAAGCCATACTGCTGCAATCTCTGATAGCTCTCATTGAAAGAGAAAAAGACCTACAATCTCCTTCTCACTATAGAAGAGAGATTTCATTCACTATTTCTTGTGCTTCTAATCTTTTTGCTAGGAAGAAGATTCTTTCTTATTTAAAATTACTTCTTCTACTTCTTCTTCTTATCTTCATTTCATTTTCAAATTGTGTAAAAGAGTTTTTAGAATCTCTCTTCAAAAAATTCAGTTGTACTGGTTCTAAGAGTCTCCTTATCAAAAGACTCAGGCTGGTTCTAAGAGTCTCCTTATCAAAAGACTCAGTACAAGATAGTGAATTCCTACCAAGGGGGTAGAAGAGTGGACTACCCAAAGTTTGGGGAACCACTATATTTCTTTGTGTTGTGCTGTGATTTTCATTTTGCTATTTCTTTCTTTATTTACTTAATTCTTGTTGGTGTGTGTGGGAAGCTTGAATCTGAGATTATTACACACATATATATATATATATATATATTAACTTTGCACAAAGTACTTTTAAATCTCTATTCACCCCCCCCCCCCCCCCTCTAGAGAATTCTAGTGAGGTTAACTGTGCACTTTCAATTGGTATCAGAGCTAGGTTGATCTAAAAAGGGTAACTCCTTGATCAAAAAGGTCCTACCTCATATATATATATATATAGATTTCTAAAACAATTTTTCACATGACACAAATCAAAGATTATGCTTCCACCAGACCACCAATTTGCAACCTTGAAAAGTTTGCACTTTGGAAAACAAGAATTAGGATCTATATGAATTCTATTGATGAAGATTTGTTCAATGTTATTTTGACAGGTCCTCCTAAGCCCTATAGAAAGGACTCAAGTGGTAAAGTGACTCAAACACTTGTCCCAAGGGCTGAGTGGATAGTTGAAAAAAAGAAGGTAGGAACAAGTGATGCAAAAGCTGTGAACATTCTTGTCTCAACCCTCTAAGATGAAATCTTTCAAAAGGTTGCTGACTGTGAATCAGCCAAAGAAATCTGGGAGGCTCTTACAAAGATAGTAGAAGGAAGTGCTGATGAAAGGAAAGATAGAAAGGCTCTATTGATCTCCCAATATGAGAACTTTCAAAAGAAGCATGAAGAAAGCATATCTGAGATGTATGACAGATTCAGTCTGATCATCAATCAATTAAGGAGCTTGGATAGAGAGATCTCTCTCACAGAGATCAATGACAAACTGTTAATGAGTCTCCCAAGTTCATGGGACTCAAGAATATTGGCAATAAGAGATACAAAAGGACAAAAGGAAATCTCAACAGATGCTCTCTTAGGAAAACTCAAATCCTATGAGCAACTACTGAAAACCAGAGAAGAGAAGGAAAGAAGGGAAAACACTCCAACCCCTTCAAAAGATAGAAATATTGCATTAAAAGCAACAGATGAAGAAACCTCTATGACTGAAGAAGAACTATTCAGCCTCTTGGCCAGAAGATTCAAGAAATGGGTCAGGCCAGATGGGTCTAGAAGGAGAGAGTCAAAACCAAGGTATGATAAGACTCCTACCAAAGATATTGTTTGTTATTCCTGCAGGAGAACTGGACATATTGCTCCAGAATGTCTAGAGAATGCTGAGAAAAAGAAAGATCTGAAAAAGAAAGATCTCAAAAAAAAGGGGAAGAAGAAAGAAAGTGGCTTCATTGCAGAAGTTTGGAGTGAGACAGATTCTGAAGACAGCACTTCATCCAAAAGTGACAATGAAGAGTCTAAACAAGAAGATCTATGCTTGATGGCTCTTGGAAGCACAGAAGAAGAATGTTTTGCTGAAACATGGAGTGAAACAGGATCAGAAGGAAGCATCTCTTCAACAGCAAAAGCAAATAGCCTTATTCTCATAGAGGAATCTGAGGATAAGGATGAGGTAAGCATTTTTGATGAAATAGATTTTCTATGTTATGATTTTAAAAATGATTTTGAAAGACTTTGTTTAGATCAACTAAAAGCTAAACAAGAAATTAAGGATCTAAAAGCACAAATTAATATGAGAAAAATAGAGGATACATGTTCAAAAAATTATGAACTAAGATGTAAAATCTATAAAACAGAAAAAGAAATTGATAGTGCTAAAATAGAAAATCAACTCCTTAAGAAGAAGGTATCCCAGGCAAAAGCTTTTGAAGAATCTATAAAAGTCAGAAGCCAAACACTTAAAGAAATCACTGAAAAACAAATAATCAGACATAAGAATCTGGGGTTAGGAGCTGATCCTTCAACTAGTTCAATACCATCTACCAAACCTGCTTGGATGAGCCCTGTTAAATTCACTAAACCCATCAAATCAACAAACTTAGAAGAAGACTCACAAAATACAGAAGACCTCACCTTCAAAGAGATGAACCACCTTAATGAATCATCATCATACCATTCAGAAGAAGACACTCAAACTACCTCTGAGAAAACAACTATGCCAAAAGAAACAAAACTCCAATCAGAAAAAAGGAAAAATAAAATCTGTGAAGATAAAATTGCGTCGACTTCATATCGACGCATGAATGATAGTACGTCGAATTCTACTCGACGCAATCACTTAGATGCTTCGACCTCTAATCGACACATGAATACCAGTACGTCGACTTACAATCGACGCAACTACTCCTATGCATCGATTCCAGATCAACGCAATCTAGAGAAAGCGCTGAATACATATCAACGCAACTCTCAACATACGTCGAATAGATATCGACGCATAAAATCTCAGAGCAACTTAAATACAGGACATGGGTATTCTTCAAAAACTTTCTATCTTAACCCCCATTCAGACCCTTTCATCCTGATCAAAATTTTCATCCTGATCAAAATTTTTATCCTGATCAAAACTTCTATCCTAATAAAAAATCTTTTCATAATCAAAATTACTATCCTGATCAAAACTTTTATCCTAATCACCATCTCTATTCCTCCCTAAACTTAAATCTCCTTAGTCAAAAGAAAATTAGGTGTTATATCTGCAATAAAATTGGCCACACTGCCAAACAATGTTGGCACAATCAATCCAACTGTTTATAAAATTAGTCCAAGGGTGACTTAGAAAACCTTAGGATTAGGAAGAAATAACCCCTCAAGAAAAACCTGAAATTTTCAGACAAAGTAAAAATCAAGTCGATTCCTTAATCGATGCATCGTCGATAACTAAAAATGATTAGTAAACTCGACGTATGCGTCGACTCATTTCGACGCATACGTCGATAGGAAACCCTATCAGACTATACCGACGTATACATCGACTTCCACTCGACGCAACGTCGACTTCATGAAAAAGAGCGGCAATACTGAAATATTTTCGGTCACATCTACGGTTGTACCAAATAAACCTCGAGTTGTGTCTCGTATCGACGTTTCACCTGACTTAAATAGACTCTTCAGTTAAAATTCTGCACACCCCTGAGCTTCTCTCATCCTTTTCATTTCTTAGACCAGCCATCTCTTCTTCTCTTTCACTGACCTAAATGGCTCCCAAGATCAACTCCGGTTTTGACATTGATCTTGAATCCTTCCAAGCCGCCGCCGAAAACTATAAGAGCATCATAGCTCTCTTCACCGAAGCTGGTTTAGACAAACTCATTTCCACCAGATGCAGAATCCTAGAGACAGAACTCACTGAGTTAATGAATCATGTTCAGATATCTGAGCAAGGAGAAATCACAGGAACACTCTATGAGACACCTGTCTCAATCTCAGCAGAACACCTTAGGGACACTTTTGATCTTCCATCAGGTACACTATCCTTGTTCAAATCAAAAAGGGGAAGCAAATTATTTTCTAAAGATAACTAAATAAATCTTCATCATCATTCCCTTATCAGGTGATGAACCTGTGGATCTCTCCCCTGAGGAAACCAAGAATCTATTACTCATCATGAAGTTCTTCAAAGATAAACCAATCCACCTGAAGAAAATAGATTTTTCTGAGGAATATAGACTATTGGCAGACATAGTAGGAAAAGTTCTATTATGCAAGATCTCTGCCCATGATGCAGTGCCCAAGCAGCAACTGAACATCATGGGGGCCCTTGTGCTGAAAAAGAAGGTTAACTGGGCCAGCTGCTTACTGAAAATGATAGGCTATAAATATTCTCACAAAGAGAATGCCTATATGAGGATCATGAGGCAGGTACTCCTCCACTCCTTCCCTGACCTATGTAGGTCAAAAGAAATCCCCATTTCCCCTGGAAAAAGGATGTCCATAGCCCTCTTCTCAAAATGGACCAGGCAAATTCCCAAGCCTGGTGCCATTCCTGATAGGACTCCCTCTCCTCCTAACTCTCCTAGCCATCCATCCTCACCTCCTCCTCAGCATACAGACATCTCTCCCCTACCTACATCATCCACACCAATAGTCTCTACTACCATCACAACTCCTATCCTACCTACATCTTCACATCCACCTGCTCAACCCTCCTCTATTCCTCCACCTCCTCCATTAAACTCACCTCATCACAATGATACAGTTCTCTCTCCACCTTCATCACCTCCTCCTCCACCATTATCTCCTACTCCAACACACCTTGATCCATCTCCATCCACTAACACTCTCATCACCCAGTGTATCCAATCAGCAACCCAAAAATTTCAAGAAATGCTGGATGCACACTGCTCCCAACTTCACTCCTCCATCATACACATGCAAACCCAAATAGATGGGGTCAATGCCTCTGTGCAAAGCTTGAAGTCCTCTGTCTCTTCCTCCAAAGTGACCAAGTCTTTCTTAACCTCCTTGGCTAAGAAGGTCAAGAAGGGGGAGAAATTAGATGAAGAGCAGCTCTCAAGTCACAAATCTCTCTCACACAAGTCCCTTCCTACTTCAAAAGCTGATAAGACAATTGGAAATGAATTAGTCCCAGAGCTACATACTGAGGACCAGATAACAGATGTACTCTCTATAGCAAGAGAAGCTATACGACAAGTAGTTCTCTTTCAAGGGGAGGCTAGCAGAGCAGAGAGAGAAGCTGAAAAGGAAACTTTTGTTGAAAAAGAAGCTGAAGCTCAGGGGGAGCCAAATGCTGATATAATTGAAGCTGGAGCTGAGAAAGAACCAGAAGAGGCAGAAGTAGAAGGCTCAAAGGAAGTTCCATCTCAGGGGGAGCAAACTGCTGTGACTCAGGGGGAGCTGAGTGAACCACATGTTACTGAGAAGGAGAACCTCTCTTCTTTAAAAACCTTAGTATTCACTAGGAAAAGAAAAACTCCCCTACCCCTCCTGAGTGATGTGTTGAACAATGTGTTGAACAAATGTTGATATACTCTATATTTTTTTCTCCATGCTTAAATACTATTTATGAAGTCTGTGTATATGATTCTATTTTCTTTTGATTACTTAGCATATTTCTTTCATATATATGAATGCCTTGCTGTGTTGATTAAAAGCTGGTACAATTTCTCCCTGAATAGGGTTAAGACAAATAGGGGGAGATTGTTGGGGAAATGATTTATCTTAACCCCTAAAAATGAGTAGAATATAAATTCCAAGAATGAAAAATTAGTCTAAGTAAATATGCGTCGAATAGTATTCAACGCAACGTCGAAGTGTAGTCGACGTTTCTCTCAGAATGAGTCGAAGTAGCTCTAAACAGAATTCGACGTAACCTATGTCGACGTAACTCTGACTTCTAGTCGACGTATCTAGTGAAGTCGATGTATCTTAGTCGACGCACCTTCCATATTCTTCTCTTGACGTCCAGCCAGTCTGAAATCGACGCTTCCGTCGAATAGTAATCGACGTACGTCGATTTCTATGTAAAATTCAAAACACGCCAGATTTCTTTCCTTCTATCTGTAGATCTGAATTTTATGGAATGATATTATTCTTTTCTAGCCATTTTGAATCAGTCTTTCCTTCTAAATGATTTTTGGCTAAATTGATTAAGTTTATTATGGATATTATTTGAAATCAGAATGATCTCTTTCCTTCTACAGAAATATTGATTATGGAATCTTTTCTCTCTTACTATTTATCTGTCTGCTAATTGATTATTCTCCTATAGTATTCTTTGAATAAACAGAGCTATAAATAAGAGGGAAGTCAGCAGAGAAGAATGCGTGAAGTGATCCACTCCATCCATTTTTGAAAAAAGAGGAAAAGTTCCCAAGTGAAGAGTGAGAAAATCTGAGAGAAGTAAAACTGTGCTGCAGCAAACAACAAGCCCTCTTCTTCTCCTTCTTTCTGAAGTCATACTGCTGCAATCTCTGATAGCTCTCATTGAAAGAGAAAAAGACCTACAATATCCTTCTCACTATAGAAGAGAGATTTCATTCACTATTTCTTATGCTTCTAATCTTCTTGCTAGGAAGAAGATTCTTTCTTATTAAAATTACTTCTTCTTCTTATCTTCATTTCATTTTTAAATTGTGTAAAAGAGTTTTTAAAATCTCTCTTCAAAAAAATCAGTTGTACTGGTTCTAAGAGTCTCCTTATCAAAAGACTCAGGCTGGTTCTAAGAGTCTCCTTATCAAAAGACTTAGTACAAGATAGTGAATTCCTACCAAGGGGGTAGAAGAGTGGACTACCCAAAGTTTGGGGAACCACTATATTTCTTTGTGTTGTGCTGTGATTTTCATTTTGCTATTTCTTTCTTTATTTACTTAATTCTTGTTGGTGTGTGTGGGAAGCTTGAATCTGAGATTATTACACATATATATATATTTATTAACTTTACCCAAAGTTTGGGGAACCACTCCATCCATTTTTGAAAAAGAGGAAAAGCTCCCAAGTGAAGAGTGAGAAAATCTGAGAGAAGTAAAATTGTGCTGCAACAAACAACAAGCCCTCTTCTTCTCCTTCTTTCTGAAGCCATACTGCTGCAATCTCTAATAGCTCTCATTGAAAGAGAAAAAGACCTACAATCTCCTTCTCACTATAGAAGAGAGATTTCATTCACTATTTCTTGTGCTTCTAATCTTCTTGCTAGGAAGAAGATTCTTTCTTATTTAAAATTACTTCTTCTACTTCTTCTTCTTATCTTCATTTCATTTTCAAATTGTGTAAAAGAGTTTTTAGAATCTCTCTTCAAAAAATTCAGTTGTACTGGTTCTAAGAGTCTCCTTATCAAAAGACTCAGGCTGGTTCTAAGAGCTAATTGATTATTCTCCTATAGTATTCCCCTCTTCCGGTACTCCACGCTGGATGTTCTCCTTCTCTTCCTAGTTGTTGCGGATTCATCTGATTCGGTTTCAGAGTCGGAGCTGGAGGAGGGTTCAGTGGGAATGTATCCGGAGGGGGGAACTTGAAGTGCTTGCTGCACCTGATTACTTACCCACTTCGCTTGATGCGAGCAAGCAGCTATGCTTCCCTTGACCTCTTCCCGGATTTCTTCTTCAATTATCCTTTCCCCGTCTTGGAGTACTTCTTTCACAGACTCCTTTAGTTCAAAAATCTGTTCAAGAGTTTCTTGATCCCCGACATCAATAAAATTTCTTAGTTCCATAAGACGAGCGTCTAGGGTTTGCTCGTGGTTGGTGAGTCTGTTCATGATGAGGTTTGTGGACTCCGCATGTTGAGTTTGCAGTTGTGTGATGTCCTCCTTTATTGACTTTATTTCCTCCTTCATCTCATCCCTGATTTTGTTTACTCCTTTTTCTACAAGAGCTTCCATCCGCTCCCATAGAAACTCGCTGGTTCCTTTTTCGGCTGACATTGTTCTTGGGAAGACAACAGGTCGGAGACGAAGAGGTGGCTTGTCGAGGAATATATTGGGGCAAATGAGCTCCAACCTTAGCATTCACTCTACTTATAGGGGGAGTAGGTGAAAAGGCGCGCACACATTTTGGGGTTTATCGAGGCATCGATGTATGCTGCAACGAGCGGCTCTGATTTATCTAATTTAAAATTATTTATGTTATTTAGACCCAGTTTCGACGGTACTATTTTGTCATTGAGATACGTCTAGGATACCCCCATTCTTCCCAATGCCTCTTCCTAAGGCATTCTCATGCCCAGCTTGGGTGTTGTCTTTTGGTACCAAACCAGCACCAAGATTGTTAGTGAGCAAATTTTGCTGTTCTGCCGAAGGGTCAGAACATCCACCTTGTCCAAGGCCCAGATTTACTTCTGGTGGGCACTTGGGCTACCTGCCATATAAGATTACAATCCCTTAGGAACCCAAATGAATTTGGATCCTTGGAATTTGTTAGCATTAAAAGGCATACTGGATTCAATTACTCCAGGGTGTATATAGTTGTAATGAATAAAGCGTTTTGCAGGCTTAACATTCGTTACCTTTGGAGCAGTTGGATTGTACCAACAATTGATTGCAAAGTGGCCTGTTTTGCCACAGCACCAACATTCAAACTTGTTGAACCACCTTTTTTGACTGACTTTGTGAACTGAGGTTCTTTGTATGTGAACAAATGAATGAGGCAAAGAATCACTCATCTTTGTTGATCTCTTCTCTATTCTCAATTTAGCTAGCTCACATGTGGAGCTCCACTTCTTGAGATTCCCAAGATCGGGTTGCCCACCCTTCCAGATGGAGGGTGAATTTACCTTCCTCAAGCTAGCCTGCATCCTGCATAGTCTATCTGATCTATCTTTCTTAAAGCATTCCAGCTCCCTATTTTGAGTGGAGCACCGACCATCAACCAGTGGAGAAGAGGTCTTTGGTTTGAAGGAGCCTGCTACTGAATTTCTTTTAATGAAGGATTTGTCCTCCATTCTTTTGACTTCATTAGCCCTCGTCTTCAGGAAACCCGCCCGATTTCTATCCCTCTTTAGAAGCATGATCTCTTTGCTGAGAGAGTAGCATGCTTCCCTGCCATCTACCAGCGCCTTCATGGTTTTTCCAAACTTGCACATTACGTCAAGGTTTGAGTAGGCATTGTAGTCTCTCTTGAGCTGGCAGAAATCTGCGTTCTCTAGAGTCAGCCTTTCAGCCTTTTCCGAGAGATCAGAGTTTCTGGCCTGGAGATTTATGATTTCATCAGCTTGCTTCCTGCATATCTCCTTGCTCCTTCTGAGCTCTTCTAGAAGATCCTCATAAGTTTCTGAGGGACTCATTTTAGAATCTGAATCAGTGTTCGACAGGGGAGCCCTTATTCCACCTTGTTCAGGGATGACTTCATTCTGAACTTCTTCCTTTGATTCAGATAGGGCAGTAAGTCCAAAGTGAGGCTCTTCCTCTGTATCTGTATTGCTTGACTCACTATCACTCAAGGTCTTAATCTTCCCCTTCTCTGATGATCCTTCCATGAGGATTGCCAGTGACTCCCATATTTCCTTGGTTGTAGTGCAGTGAGTAATTTGATGGAGAGTGTGAGTGTAACACCTCCCCTGTAGTGACCATATAATATGGGTCCGGCCGGGACCCCACAACATATAACCGCCACAGCTTTGGTATTAAAAGATGATATTAACTACCCAATCTCAAAACTCAGATAATACAGCGGAAACAAACCAAAACCACAGAGATTGTCCACAGTACAAAGGAGTCCAACTGGCCTTAAGGTCTTACACAACCAACGTCCAAATCATCAGACATTCAATACTAATAAGACATCCCAACAAAAGGGGAAAGATAGTTTTTCCTAAACTACCTCGGTATGCAAGCCGGATATAACAAAGTACGAAGAAAGTAATGCAGAAAAACAACTGAGCACTTCATGAGGCTTTAGGCCTTTTTGGCCGGCGCGCTGGGTCCAGCCTGCGATTCTTGCCCTGCAACCAAATCACAAAGAGCGGTAAACGAGGGTCAGCTATGGCTGACCACAAACGGTGTAGCAACATCCCTCCTCCCGGCCATCCTAGCGGACCCCGGGGAACTACTTTACCTTGCAAGTCAGCACTTCGTATGCAAATGTACATAAAGAAAAGCAACATAAATACAGGCATGAGTGTCACAAACATCATCCACGTTTCTATGTTGAGCAGGTAATAAAAGGGGCCTACCAATGCAAAATGAATGCAAACCCGGGTTTCACCCAAGGCACCCTAAAGCGTATGAATCTATCACATCATCATACATCATCATCACATCACAAACACAGGGGTACTTGTCATTTCCCCCCAAGGGCATCGTAACCCAAGGCCAAGAGCTCTCGCTGAGACCCACCTCGCCTAGCTCGCCATGCCATCGGGCTTGTCTAACAGTTCACACGCTCGGGCCGCCAACAACACATAAGACCGATACTAAGAATTCTGGCTAACAAAAACGTCCCAAGGCCCTGGACTTACTCTCGGGACAACGTCCACCGATTGCCTCGCCTGGTGACCGTCAACGGACTCATCCGTAGCACAGACATTCTCGTCAGTCAACAATCGAAGGGACTAATCTTGCCGGGACACTCTCCACACGTGAATCTCAGTCTTCACAGGATAGCCAGCTGACCACAAAGACCAATCGCGCCTTCGCACAACGCTAGGCATCACAAGCCCCATATTCCGCACATTACTTCCCCGCCCTAAACCCAATGTTCGTTACCACACGAAGCTACAAGGGCATCACAACGATGAGTTCGCCGTATTCGGATTTCTAACAACACCCCTAACATGCGCGTAAATCAACATCACCGAATCGGACCAACGGCCACAAATCCGGCTTCACCCACAATGCCTAATCCTCTAACGGAGCGGACCTCTAGTGCAAATCATGTCGAGGACAGACTCAATCAACCCGATGGTTCCTTTTGAACCAAGGCGACCCGGACCCCTCTCACTCGACGGATCCGGTGCCAAAATGCAGAAATTAAAGGGATGCCATGCACGCATCCTAAAGACCGGGAGGAGAAATGTCGTTACCCTTTGAGATCTCCTCCTAGCGATGAGAAGCTTGCAAACAAATGGTGGAGAAGAAGTGTCTTGACGCCCTCTACGCGTTGCCGGTCTCGGATCGGCAAACGGAGCTCCGAAGCTCCGGCAATGGCGGATTCCCCTTCTTCTTCCTCCTTGCCTCCTCCTCCTTTTTCCAACCTAAGAGAGAGAAATTCTTGGAAATAATGAGGGTTTAACTCCTCTACCAAGCCCTAAAACCCCCCATCCAACCATCGCAGCCGTTGGATCAAATCCCAAGATTTTTGGACGGCCGGATCATCATCCCCGTCACTTTTCGCGGAGCAGAATAAACAGTGCGCACGAGCAGCGGCGCACGGTCAGTGATTGTGCGCGGCCAACATCCCCTGATCGTGCGCACTACACAATCAGCCGACCTTCAACCCTTGTGAATTAACGCACGATCAGGCGCACGACCACTGGTCGTACGCGAAGGAGGCCAGTGAGCGTGCGCGAAGAACCTGCTATAGAATTTTCAGCCTATTCCGAGCGCGACGCTACCACTCTGCCTACCTCGCTGGACTACGATTTTTGGGGTGTTACAACTCCACCCCCCTTAAAAGAATTTCGTCCTCGAAATTTCAGAATTTAAACAGGAAATTCATAAAGCATACCTGGAGCAAAAAGTTCCGGGAAATCCTCCCGCATCGCTTGCTCACGCTCCCAAGAGAATTCGTCTCGCCCGCAGTTGTCCCATCGCACCTTTACAAGTTTGACTTCCTTGTTGCGCAACTGCCAGACTTCCGAATCCTCCACGACAACCGGACGAACCCTCGTCCCCAAATCCTCCATCACCGGCACCGTCGCCGCTTCGACTACGACGCTCGGCTCCACCAGAGCTTTCCTCAACACAGAGACGTGGAAGACATCATGTAATCCACTCAGCTCTGCGGATAATGCCAAACGATAGGCTGCTTCGCCTATACGTTCCGTAACCTCGAATGGACCCAGATACCGCGGACTCAACTTCTTGAGTCGCCGCACCCGCGAAACACCCTTGAACGGCTTGATTTTCAGGTAGACCATGTCGCCCACTGCAAACTCCACATTTCTGTGGCGCCCGTTGAAATACTTCGCTTGTCGATCCTGAGCAACCTTCATGCGCTCCTGAACCGTCCGCACAATCTCGCAAGCATCTTCCACCACTTGCTTCCCCAACAGCTTAGTGTCTCCCACCTCCTCCCAAGACATCGGCGTTCGACACTTCCTTCCATACAAAGCTTCATAGGTCGCCATTTTGATACTCGCCTGGAAGCTATTGTTATAGGCAAAATCCACCATGAAGAGGTGATCTTCCCAACCTTTACCAAAGTCGAGAGCACACATTCTCAACATGTCCTCCATCGTACGGTTCGTTCGCTCTATCTGACCATCGATCTGCGGATGGAACGCGGTACTAAACTTGAGCTTTGTGCCTAAGCTCTTCTGTACTAGCCTCCAGTCCATCGAAGTGAAACGCCCATCGCGATCACTAACGATGCTCTTCGGAATCCCGTGCAACCGCACAATGTTTCGAACATAGAGCTCCACGAGCTTCTCCACGCTATCGCCCTTCTGATTCGGAATGAAGTGAGCCACCTTGGTCAGGCGATCCACTATCACCCAAATCGCATCGTTACCCTGCTGCGATCGAGGCAAACCATGTACAAAATCTATGGAGATGTCATCGAACTTCCATTCGGGAATAGGGAGAGGCTTCAAGAACCCACCGGGCCTTTGGCACTCAGCCTTCACCAAGTCACAAGTCTGACATCGGCTCACATAGTCGGCTACATCCCGCTTCATCCCATGCCACCAAAAAGATTTCTTCATATCCGCGTACATCTTTGTACTTCCTGGATGAACGGAGTACTTCGTAAAGTGAGCTTCAAACATCAACTCCTCGCGAAGCTTGCCAAAGCGCGGAATACAGATCCTTCCGTCTCTCTTCAGAATCCCACCAACCATCTCCAAAGCCGTGCCTTCGCTTTGTTGAGCCTCCAACGCCCACTGTTGGCACTCTTCATCTGCGCTCGTCGCCTCTCGGATTCGATCTGTTATGTCATACTGCATTTCCATCCAGTTCAAACGAGCCACGCCAGACTCGCCTCTTGCCACACAAGAAATATCCAGGGACTCCAGGTCTCGTATCAAACGCTCATCATGCGCCGCCATCCAATTACCTTGCCCGGAGTACTTCCTACTCAAGGCATCCGCCACCACGTTGGCTTTACCCGGCGTATACTGAATCTCCACGTTGTAGTCCCCAAGGAACTCGACCCATCTACGCTGACGCATATTCAAATCCTTCTGGTCCAGGAGATACCTCAGGCTCTTGTGATCCGTGAAGATCTCCACCTTCGCACCATAAACGTAGTGCCGCCACAATTTTAGCGCAAAAATTACCGCCGCCAACTCTAGATCATGGACGGGATAATTCCTCTCATGAGTCTTTAACTGCCTTGACCCATACGCTATCACCTTGCCGTGCTGCACCAGCACGCAACCCAACCCGCAACCTGACGCGTCGCTGAAAATATGAAATCCTTCCGTCCCACTAGGAAGACTAAGGATTGGAGCAGACATCAACCATTCCTTCAAATTCTCAAATGCACGGGCACACTCCGGTGTCCATGTGAACCTTTGGTCCTTGCGAGTGAGAGTGGTGAGGGGCAACGCCATCCGCGAAAAGTTCTCCATGAACCTTCTGTAATAACCGGCTAGTCCAAGGAAGCTCCGGACTTCCGCCACGGTTCTCAATACAGGCCAATCCCTAATGGCTTCAATCTTCGCTGGATCTACTGCCACCCCATCTCCACTAATTACGTGACCCAAGAAAGCCACCTTCTCGATCCAAAACTCGCATTTTGAGAACTTAGCATAAAGCTGATTCTCCCTTAGAGTCTGCAATACCAGCCTCAAGTGAGACTCATGCTCTGCCTCTGTTTTTGAGTACACCAAAATGTCATCAATAAACACCACCACGAACGAATCTACAAACGGTCGAAAAACCCAGTTCATCAGATCCATGAAGACAGATGGCACGTTCGTCAGTCCGAACGGCATCACCGAAAACTCGTAATGGCCATACCGAGTCCCAAACGCTGTCTTAGCGATATCCTCTTCTCGAATCTTCAACCGGTAGTACCCCGACTTCAAGTCTAATTTGGAGTACACCACCGACCCTACTAACAGGTCGAATAAATCATCGATTCGCGGAATCGGATATTTATTCTTAACGGTCAATTTATTCAGTTCACGGTAGTCGATACACAACCGCATACTTCCGTCTTTCTTCTTCACAAACAATACCGGCGCACTCCACGGCGAAGAGCTGGGCCTAATGTACCCTTGCTCTAACAACTCTTGCAACTGAACCTTTAACTCGTCCAGTTCCTTCTGTGCCATCCTAAACGGAGGACGCGACACCGGCCTCGCATCCGGTACCAACTCGATCGAAAAATCGATTTCACGCTGAGGGGGTGCTCCCGGAAGCTCCTCGGGGAATACGTCCTCAAATTCTTCCACCACCGGAACTTCTCCAATGGCCAACTTTGTGGAGTGAGTCTCCAACAAAGCCAAAAACGCCTCGCCTCCTTGGTTTACCGTACGCCTCATTTGCACGGCGGAAATCAGGGAGCAAGCAACTCCGCTTAGGCCTTCGAACTTGACCTCTGCTCTACCTTCTCCTCTCAGGGTTACCACCTTCAACTGGCAATCGATACTAGCTCGCTGCGCGGCAAGCCAGTCCATCCCTAAGATAACGTCGAATTCGGCTAGTGGCAGAATCGCTGCTACCAACACGAAATCATAATCGCCAATTTGCAACACAATGCGTCCCTTCCTCATGGTAGCCATGAAAGACCAATTCGGTATACGCACACTCAGCTCCACTTCTTCCTCTACGGACTCAGCACCAATCTTCCGGATAAAACTTTCCGCAAGAAAAGAGTGTGACGCCCCCGTGTCGAACAACACTCGAGAGGGTAGCCCGAAACTAGCACGAAACCTAACCACGTGCAAAAATAAACATAAAAGGCCGCAACCTACATTATAGTAACAAACGAAAACTTAAACTTTTCGTACCTGTCACCACGTCGGGTTGACATATCGCTTCCTGTTGCCCAAGATTATAGGCTCTAGGCTGCACTGGAGGGAACCACGAAGCACTCGACTCCGCCGCTTTCCCCTTCTCTGCAACACCGGGACCCGAACGCACCGATTGTTCCTGTCTCGGCTCTGGCTCAGCTCCGCCCTCGGTACAAAACCGACTAATGTGACCCACCTTGCCACACTAGTAACAAGTCAACGGACCTTTGAATCGAAAATCTCCCGAGGGTGCGCCACTTCTCTCCCCAGTCCTATTAGGACGGGGTTTCTTCTTGTATTGGTTTCCCTCAGACTTCCACTGAGATTGGGACTGAGAAGGCTTTCCTTCTCCCTGCTTTGCCGCAACACCCTTTCGCCATTGGGTTCGCTCCAAGTCGCTCTCCAGTGTGCGAGCGGCTTCGACCAATTCATTGAATCCCGCATTCTTCAAGGCTATGAGTGGTTGCCTTAAATTTTCTCTCAACCCTTGATAGAAGAGATTATACCTCTCTTCATCATCTGCCATGGTCGTTCCCGCATAACGACCCAAACGAGTGAACTCTTGCAGATATTCATCCACTGTCTTCTCCCGCTGCACCAAATGCAGAAACTGTCGCTGCAGTGCTAACCTTGTCGAAGCCGGAATATAACGCTTTAGGAAAGCGTTCCCGAACTCCTCCATGGACGGAACACGCCCAACAAAATAGCGACCGTTATGGTTCACCCACCACAACTTCGCATCGCCCTCTAACATGAAACTCGCAAAGTGAGACTGCCTCTCAGCTGGGGTCTCAGCTACCTTCAAGAGCTCCTGGATCCTCGAAAGCCAACCCTCGGCATCCGTTGGAGTGCCCACTCCCTTGAATGTCGGAGGGTGGAAACTCAAGAAGTATTTCATGAATCGATCACCCATCGGAATAGTTCTCTCCGCTATTGGCTCTGCTTGCCTCACTTCGACATCCGGTGTAGCCGGCGTAGCCGCCGGAGTAACATAAGTCGCAACTTGCACCACCGGTGTTGGAACCCGTGGCATCGCTCCAGCTTGAGCCGCTACCATTGCTTCCGCTAGCATGCGACAGAAATCAGCCGGGGACATGCCCACATTCATCAGGCCCGGAGTAGTATCACTGCTTTCCGAAGGCTCCTCTTGCCTTCGTGACGTCCCCGCATCGTCGCCAACATCCTAGCATAAGCAAGGAAAAAGACTTATCAAGCTCTATTCGCAAGACTCAAACGCAGGGATACTCATGATCCCGCATAGTACTCCTATGTGGACAATCTCTTACGCGATCCAAATACACTAGACCTCGCAAGAATACTCAAACCTCCCTCTGATACCAAATTGTAACACCTCCCCTGTAGTGACCATATAATATGGGTCCGGCCGGGACCCCACAACATATAACCGCCACAACTTTGGTATTAAAAGATGATATTAACTACCCAATCTCAAAACTCAGATAATACAGCGGTCCAAATCATCAGACATTCAATACTAATAAGACATCCCAACAAAAGGGGAAAGATAGTTTTTCCTAAACTACCTCGGCATGCAAGCCGGATATAACAAAGTATGAAGAAAGTAATGCAGAAAAACGATTGAGCACTTCATGAGGCTTTAGGCCTTTTTGGCCGGCGCGCTGGGTCCAGCCTGCGATTCTTGCCCTGCAACCAAATCACAAAGAGCGGTAAACGAGGGTCAGCTATGGCTGACCACAAACGGTGTAACAACATCCCTCCTCCCGACCATCCTAGCGGACCCCGGGGAACTACTTCACCCTGCAAGTCAGCACTTCGTATGCAAATGTACATAAAGAAAAGCAACATAAATACAGGCATGAGTGTCACAAACATCATCCACGTTTCTATGTTGAGCAGGTAATAAAAGGGGCCTACCAATGCAAAATGAATGCAAACCCGGGTTTCACCCAAGGCACCCTAAAGCGTATGAATCTATCACATCATCATACATCATCATCACATCACAAACACAGGGGTACTTGTCATTTCCCCCCAAGGGCATCGTAACCCAAGGCCAAGAGCTCTCGCTGAGACCCACCTCGCCTGGCTCGCCATGCCATCGGGCTTGTCTAACAGCTCGCACGCTCGGGCCGCCAACAACACACAAGACCGATACTAAGAATTCTGGCTAACAAAAATGTCCCAAGGCCCTGGACTTACTCTCGGGACAACGTCCACCGATTGCCTCGCCTGGCGACCGTCAACGGACTCATCCGTAGCACAGACATTCTCGTCAGTCAACAATCGAAGGGACTAATCTTGCCGGGACACTCTCCACACGTGAATCTCAGTCTTCACGGGATAGCCAGCCGACCACAAAGACCAATCGCGCCTTCGCACAACACTAGGCATCCCAAGCCCCATATTCCGCACATTACTTCCCCGCCCTAAGCCCAACGTTCGTTACCACACGAAGCTACAAGGGCATCACAACGATGAGTTCGCCGTATTCAAATTTCTAACAAAACCCCTAACATGCGCGTAAATCAACATCACTGAATCAGACCAACGACCACAAATCCGGCTTCACCCACAATGCCTAATCCGCTAACGGAGCGGACCTCTAGTGCAAATCATGTCGGGGATGGACTCAATAAACCCGATGGTTCCTTTTGAACCAAGGCGACCCGGACCCCTTTCACTCGACGGATCCGGTGCCAAAATGCAGAAATTAAAGGGATGCCATGCACTCATCCTAAAGACCGGGAGGAGAAATGTCGTTACCTTTTGAGATCTCCTCCTAGCCATGAGAAGCTTGCAAACAAACGGTGGAGAAGAAGCGCCTCGACGCCCTCTACGCATTGCCGGTCTCAGATCGGCGAACGGAGCTCCGAAGCTCCGGCAATGGTGGATTCCCCTTCTTCTTCCTCCTTGCCTCCTCCTCCTTTTTCCAACCTAAGAGAGAGAAAGTCTTGGAAATAATGAGGGTTTAACTCCTCTACCATGCCCTAAAACCCCCCATCCAACCATCGCAGTCGTTGGATCAAATCCCAAGATTTTTGGACGGCCGGATCGTCATCCCCGTCACTTTTCGCGGAGCAGAATAAACAGTGCGCACGAGCAGCGGCGCACGGTCAGTGATCGTGCGCGGCCAACATCCCCTGATCGTGCGCACTACACAATCAGCCGACCTTCAACCCTTGTGAATTAACGCACGATCAGGCGCACGACCACTGGTCGTGCGCGAAGGAGGCCAGTGAGCGTGCGCGAAGAACCTGCTATGGAATTTTCAGCCTATTCCGAGCGCGACGCTACCACTCTGCCTACCTCGCTGGACTACGATTTTTGGGGTGTTACAGTGAGTATCAACTGCATCAGCTAGAATGCTTCTTGCTTCTTTATCCAAACTGG
This sequence comes from Dactylorhiza incarnata, assembly GCA_033032865.1. NCBI lineage: Eukaryota > Viridiplantae > Streptophyta > Magnoliopsida > Asparagales > Orchidaceae > Dactylorhiza > Dactylorhiza incarnata. Next base: position 1,352,332 of record JAWHQI010000396.1, read on the forward strand.
CAAGAAGAGTTTCATCTTTAATTATTGTCATGGAGGGACCATTTTGAACAATCAAAAACATTCTTGTATCCATCGCCTCCATGAATATTCTTGCTCTGGCTTTCCAAATGGGAAAGTTCTCTCTAGAGCAGATGGCTATTCTTGATTCCATGGCAATGATACTTAGACACCCAAAGGTAGATCTGCTCAAGATGTTAAGCTTTTCTTTGAACAACCTCCCTCTGATACCACTTGTTGTTTATGGAGTGTCTACTTAATCACCTAGAGGGGGGGGGGGGGGGTGAATAAGTTATTCTTTTTATAAAATCCCCCTTTAGGTTTTTCTTCTTTCTGGTTAATAGATTTAAGAAGTAAAGAACAAACCACAGAAAGCACACAGCGATCTATAGAGGTTCCTCAAGACCGGGTGTCTTGAGTAGTTCTCTCTCTCTCTGCGCCTACCCAACAGTGTGCTGGACTCGACAAACTCCGCTAAAAGCTTCAGGCCCTCAAGCCTTACAACACGGACCCGCAAGTCCCAACAGCCTAGGCCCTCAAGCCCCTACTGCCCCCGAGCCAGCAAGCTCGACACTTAGGCCCTCAAGCCCTACCACACGGACCCGCAAGTCCCAACAGCCTAGGCCCGCAAGCCCCTAGTGCCCCCGAGCCCGCAAGCTCGACAAGATGCACCCGCAAGTGCACTGCCCTGGCCCTCAAGCCTCACAGCTCTCCAGCCCTCAAGCTAGACAATTTGGCCCGCATGCCTTACAAGAAATTACAGTAAATAAAACTGCTTCTTCTGCCGATGGTGATCGACAACTTAGCCTGATGAAGATTGACTTCTTACGGTTGAAGAGGACGCTTTAGATTTGATCTTTATGGCTCAGCTCCTTCTTCAATCTTCTTCTTTAGCCTGATGTTGAACGACAACTTCTCAGTCAATGGAGATGACTGATTCTTATGAGAACTCTTGAATCTTGTTCTCTTTCTTCTCCGCTGAAGAATACTATTCTATTGAAGAGCGGCGGGATTCTTTTTCACTTTCTTTTCTTGCACCGCAAGCCTCTTCCCTTTTTTTTGTTCTAGGGCAATACTGTTTCCTTTTAAAGGACAGATAAGCCGCATAACGGTAACATCTATTGTCCTTTAATGTCAGACGCCCATTCCATAAGAGCACGCGCTGATTGGACAATCAGGCGGCGACATTAATTGCTGACATCACGTCCGCAAGATTTGAATTCTGTCTTTAGGATATTTGCATCATTACGACGGTAAACTGTCTCAGACTTTGTCGTCGCGATCTTCCTTCTGCCTCATGTCGTCGTAATCATATGTTCTCTCGACGATACAGGATATCCTGGCGATTCTGTATATACGACGATCTTCTTTCTCTGACAGTGTCATCGTGAGCTTTCTTCTTGCAGCATGTCGTCGTAATCATATGTTCTCTCGACGACATGTGTTCCACATGATGATGTCCTGTGTCTTCTCTGTGTTCGACGAACATCATTCTGCGTTTGCCGATCTCGCCATGTCTCAGCGGTCGACGAACACTTTGCTTCTCAGCGGCTGCTGCTCTATCCGTCATTACGACGATAAGCATTCTTTGTCGACGACATCACTTGTTCTTCTTGACGACATTTCATTAACTTCCTGAGATTATAGGCTAGAGAAGTAATCAGATACAAGGTGAAGTCATCTTGACTTGGTGACTTCTTCAAATCAGGAATCATATGGGCAGGATTCCCAACAACAAGTACATCAGTCGTTGTCAGGTAATAAATAAAACGGGAATGTCACCAACTATCGAATCTTTTGTGGAACACGACGGAGTGAATTTATCTATTGAGACAAGACTTGAGATTGATGTCTTATAAGTCAGATTTTACCGGGGGGTTTGGTTATTTGTGATCAACTAGTGCAAGAAAAGAAATCTAAATTAACTATGTGGGTCACGACATCGCTTCACACCTCCGCGGGTCGTAGGCCTCCGCTTCGCACCTCCATGGGTCGTAAGCCTCCGGTTTGCTCGTTGTCATAGCAACACACAACACAAATCAATCACAATCATAAGAGAACAACATGATGTAAGAACAACAACAAGAGGCTAGGTATCTTAAGCTACTCCAAAGGAGATGAACACAAAGAAGCTCAAAATCACATATAACATTCACAAACCAAGATCACATCATGTTCATTCATACCATCATCAATATAGAAGAAACAAATGCCAATATATACCAAATATGCGGAAAAATATGATAGGAATACAAACAGTGCTCAAGACTCTTTCGTGGATGCAAAGGGATTCCAGAGTATGAGTTTGTGTTGGCCTTGATCGTCGGCTGTCGTCCGGGGTAGAGGAATTGTTGTCACTGACTCCCAATGAGCCCATCTTATCGAGGGTTTTACACCGTTTATGTTCCTTCTTCAAGATCCTAGCTTGCAGAGAGAAAGGAATGCTTGATCTTTACTTTGGAGTTCTTGGACGATGGGGAGAGCCTAGGGGATGATCCAAAGCCCTTGGAGAAGAAAATGGAGAGATGGGATGTTGTTTGCGGAAGAAGAATGAACCGGCCTTCAGAAATCCCATTAAAATCGAGTATTTATAGATGAGCAGGAAAATTGACCTTCGCACGATCAGTCTAGCGGCAAAAAGTGTGGCAATAGGAGGGAAAAATAATGAACTGCGCACGACTAGTGGTCGTGCGCGAATGAGGTCCAGTACTCATGTGCCTGCCCGTGCGACCCTTGAGATAATTTGGGCAAATGACCACGCACAACTAGTGGTCTTGCGCAGAGGAGTCCACTACCCGCGCGAGAACAAAAATGCATGACCAGTGACTACCTTAATGAAATAGGGCCCAAACACCCGGGGGAAGCTACACGAGGCCTGTATCTACATAGAAAACTCCAGGACATGCAAATCAACAGACATCCGCACAGCCATACGTCAATACAAAAACAAGAAAATGAGATGGGAAGGAGATGAATTCTCCCTCGTGCATGGAATGAATGAAAACAAGCTCCAAATAACGATAAGATGCTCATATTACATAAGAAAGGATTATAAGCGATTTTTGCTGGAATCAAATGAAGGATGAGCAAAATCACTAGAAAACCAAGCTATCCTAGAGCAAAAATACTATAAAATACACTCATCAAATGCCCTAGACTTAAATTATTGCTCGTCCCGAGCAAACCATCTACATACAGGGAGCACGAGAGGCTAATTACAAATAAAAAATTGAACTAAAAGTATTGGACAGAGAAGTCTCATGCCCATGGGGAGTAAAAATATGTTAGAATAACTTTCTAAGCATATAATCTAATTACACTAGATTTAAACAAATTATCATAACAGTTATATCCACTCCTAAAGAAAGAATAAAGTGATCCATCCTAAGCATAATGTAAGCGAAAGTAGTGAGAACTAAGATAGGTATTATAGTCACACAACTATCAAAGTGACCTCCAAAGAAATCCATCAATGTCAATGTTCATAAGCTCGCTCAATCACACCTTCTCCACTATACTCAATACCAATCAACTCCACCAATCAGTAGGACTTAAATTAGGATGAACGTATATGCTTTGGTTTAATGTTGAGATATAACAAAGATAAACGTGAAGACTTTTCACACTTAAACAAAATATTTTTGAGCTTACAATAATAAATAACTACATAAAAAAGAGTGACACCCCAGACTTGATTTTTGATATGGGATCACTCAAACAAAACCTATACCATGGATTTTTTTCTTTTATCTTTTCTCAGAAAAAAATTTCATTTCTGATTTTTCAATTTCTTTTCAACAAGCACCCAAGTATAAGTAAGTTTTCATCTTTCCACCACATGAAAACATACAATCCCAATTTCATATAACATGAAAAATAAGACAATAAGCTCAGGTTTTAAGTGTGCAATTGGTTTGACAATTTAGCTTTGGTGATGAAATGGTGGGGGTGAATCAAGTGATAGACTCAAAATTGTGTTGGCAATGATAGTGAATGTAGGCTAGGGTGCATATGCTCAAACAATCCAAGGAAATGCCTAAATCATATAGGTAGAGTTAATTACTATTTTGCCTATATGCTTCGAAGATCGCTAGGGGTGAGTTCTATACATCGAGAAAAGACACCCCTTCGTTGTGATCATATAATACACCACTAGTGACACTACACACAACTTTACACTTGCGTTGGATAAGATTGCGTTCTAACGAAGAGTGGAAATACATCAATGAGAATTAGAAAAAAAAAGTATAATTACCATATGAAAAGAAATTAACTCTTAACCTATTTCTAGAGAACACGCACACTCGACTAGGAGCACTGCATGAGTTTGGTGTCCACTACCAAATTCCATTTTTTATTTATAAATTTATCTATCCTACACACAAATAAATAAATAAATAAAAACAAGGAAATAACAGTAATTCACGTCAAAACGTTGTGGGTTCGAAAAATGAAATGCAAATGAGCGATAATTTTTTTTTATTTGGAGCAAATCTGAAAAATATGCGCAAACGGGATGCAAAAATTATTTGTGTGCTCGAGCAAATAGTTCAAGAATGACTATGGGGAATGCAGTAAAAAGATAGGGTGAGAAACTCGTTACTAAATGCTCGAGAATGGGGCATTCCGAAAGTGACTAAATCTGAATTATAATTGAATTTTTCTCTTGGTTCCGGCTCGGTCAACGAAAATCAGCCACAACATCGGATTCCTATCGGGATTATGACAAAGAAAAATAGACAAACATATGTATATGCATTAGCACAAGGATAACACAAAACCGTCATGCAAACACACTCAAAAGGATTCATGCAACATACACGCATACAAAATTCAAAAAATTGTAATAAAAATGCGAATAACATTGGGGTGTCTCCTAAGAGTGCTTTGTTTAACGTCCTTGAGCTGGACCAAATACATGTATTAGCAGTTTATAATATTGTTCAGGCATAGGTAAATCTAAAACTAGCAATGTTTGAAAACTCTAATTACTACTAATACAAGATTATTAAAATAATCAGTTGTATGTTGATTTGAAGTAATAACTAGAAATGAAAGAAAGAAGGTCCGGAAACTAAGTAGTGGGGGTGGATAGGAGGGATAGTAATCCTCCATCCCCAAATCTCCTTCTTCTTCAACTTCTTCATCTCCTCTAACTGTTGGTCATCAATGAAAAATCTATTGCCTCCCTGCACCCAATCCTTAAGTGGAAGCACAAGCAGTGACAATGAGATCGAATACGCGACGTTTATGGTATCTACACTATACTTCCCCTACAATGGTTGTAGCTCAAGATTACCCAGAAATGGGTTTATAAATTGATGGACCTGCAGGGGCATATAATCAACATCTTTATAAGCAAGAGAGAGGGGGAATTAACTCAGCAAATTCAGGATTATAAGAAAGGTGTTCAGAAAATAAAATGGAAGAAGAACTAAAAGGGTTAAACAAAATAGGAGTGACCCCGATCTCACTTCCATCAGGTTTCACAAAGGGATCATTGTCGTTCACAATAATATCATTGTAGGGAAAAGGTGAGCTGCAACTACAAGGAACTTCGGTGATGAGTTGGACTTTCGCCTCTGGTGATGAAGTAGGAACCTCCTCACTAAGGAGAACATCCTCCTCAGTGCAACTCAACATAGCTTTAGGCTCCATAGGCACTGTTGGGAACAGTGCTCATAATGTTCCTGATTTGAATAAGCCCTCACAATATAGATGAACATATCTGTATTGGATGCATATGCTTTCTTGTCAAAATGATTTTAGGAACTTGAAAGTGCAAGTCTAACATATGGCTAGACTTAATGTCATCAGACATAGTTTGACCAATGTAATCCCTCATTGTGCAAAGCACCATGTCGACCTATAATCTAGATTATATTCGACTTGACACTAACTCTAAATCATCAAGTATATAAGTATATCAATTGAGCTAAAGCAAAGGATTTGAGTGGAGAAGATTAGAATTTTCCTAAGGCAAATATCGTCTTGGTAAGCTTCAATGTCATCGAGTGAAGGTCTCGATATCGTCTTGAAGACTCTAAGCTCCAAGACGACATTGTCTTGTGAACTCACAACATCACTCTTATCGTCTTGTCTAAGAAGAAGAAGAAGAATATCCAAATATCATCTTGGTAAAATACTTTCCGAGACAATATCGTCTTGACAAGGTTCATATACCTTAATATCGTCTTAAAAGTACACTACATATAGCTTGAAAGTTTTATATGAAGAAAAAATTAACTAAGTCAATTATCATCTTGGTCACTCGAAATGTCGTCGAGGAACCAAGACGACATTTCATGAATAACAAGATGATTTGTTTACAAGAACTCAAATATCATCTTGAAGAATATGAAGAAAGATCAAGTCGATTCAAGTAGAAGAATTGACTAGAAGGCTGAAGAAACAAAATATCGTCTTGAAGACTATAAAGAAAGATCAAGTCGATTCATAATGGAGAAGAATTGACTAGAAGGCTGAAGGTATGAAATATCGTCTTTTGGACAGCCAGAGCAGCAGATTTCCATTACAGCTAGCCCAGTAACATTTGATCGATTGGTCCGCCTAGAGCCTGTACGGATAGACGATACAACAATACGAGTCTTGCGACGAAAGAAGGTTCCGCTGGTCAAGATCCTGTTGTCGAATCACGGACAGGAGGAGCACACCTGGGAGCCCCTGGACCTTATGCAGCAAAAGTACCCGGAACTTTTCACGACAGGTATAATTTTAACGGCCTGAAAGTTTCTCAATCATTTACTTATAATAGGAACCCCCGTAGGCCTAACCTTAATTTTGGGGACGAAATTTTCTTTTATGTATTGGGATTTGTAACATCCCACAAACAACTAAACCCTAGGAGGGTTTTTGTCATGACTAGGTCATGAAAAAGCCCTAAGAAGACCATAAGGATCGTAAGGACCTAGGTAAGTAGATGAAATCACTTTGGTCTACAAATAACAATTTTTGGTTACTTAGTCTAGGGTTTGACTTTTGGGGGCCTAAGTTGACTATCTGACCCAACCATGACACCTCTAACCTCATAGAGAGTCCCTTGAGTCACTTAGGGCCCATTGGGGTCAACAAAAGTGGTCAAGTTGACCAAAGTTAACTCTAACCCTAGATAGGTCAAAATAACCTATTAAGGACCAATTAGCCTTCAATTGGTCAAATTGACCTCACCCAATCCTTCCTAACCCTTAAGGGATGTCAATGAGTCACTAACAACTTATTGGGTCCAATCAATTTCATGAATGGGACCAAAATTAACATTTGGTCCCAAAAGGCCCAATTTGACCTAGTTAGGTCAAAGTGATTCAATTTGACCCAAATTAATCACACAAAGTCACAATAGTCCTTGGTTGGTGTCAAGGGACCTATGAACACTCATTTGGGTCAGTCACACCCCCTAAATTGACCTAGTGTTAGGCTAAACTAATTAGGGATAACTAAGCCCAAATTGGGGAAATCAAGCCCAAGGCTCAATCCAATTGGGCTATGCCTAATTATGGTGATCCACTAAGTCCTCATGACTAAAATTACATGAAATGCCATTCAATTTCTGGAGGGGGTGACAAGGAAAGAGAAAATTAGAGTTTCCCCCAAATTGAAGAGAGAGAAAGGGGCATTCATGGCTTTGAATGCCATGAGTCACCCAATCTCTCCTCTAATGGTTCAAATTCTTCCCCCTTAATTAATTTGGGGGAGATTAATGGCTTTTCTCGGCATCCTAGAGGAGGAATTCAAAGAGATTCAAGGTGGCCAAAACATTTCCTTCATGGCCATTAATGGCAATCAATATTGTAACCTCCCCCTCCCTCAATTGAAGCCTTTAACTCCTTCAGGGGCCAGAGAGAAGAGAAACCCCCATCTTTCCAGAGGAATTTGTGCTCTATAAGCAAGGATTGACCATGGACCCCAAAGCTTCCCAAGCCTCCATGGTGAACCGACGACTGACAAGGCAAACGACTACCACTCAGGTCTGATCCTCTCCTCCTCCCTTGGTGCATAAATCTCAATCAACTTGGGGCTTGATTCGAGCCAAATCGGGCTCTGATCAAGCTTCCAAAGGGGCTCATTTTCGAGCCTATTTCCCCTACCAGAAATCCCCCTTCCGGCCACCTCCGGTTGGCAAACCACCCCTAATCGTCGGCCACCACCTCGACGAAGGTGGAGGTGGCAATAATCGGTGGGGAGGGTGCGTGGGTGGTGATGAGTCCCAATTATATACACTTTTATGGACTCATCTGGGTTAGTTTTCATTCTCTTGTGCGTCATTATCGAGCTATTATTGCATCTATTTCTCTATTGCTCATTCATGCACACTTACGTGCTTCGTGCTCCTTTTAGGCCCGTTTTGGTGTGCGTTTGCGCTCCACGTTATTGGGGGTAAGCACATGGTGCTCCCCAATCCTTTTTCTATGTTTGATTGGTGCTAAAGGTGTATTCCCAGCTGATTTGCTGTGCTTGCAGGTGTTTGGATCATCTCCTTTTGCCCAGAATTCATGAGTGTGTATATCGCACGATCGTGCGTTTTCTTGACGCACAGACGGCTGCGGCCGTGCGCCTTCATCTGGGGAGAAAACCGGTGATCTGAATTTGATCGTGCGTTTTTACGCACGTACGGATCGCCCGTGCGCGAAGGAAATGCACGACCGCCTGTTTCGCCAATATTCTAGCCAATCTGAATTTGTTCGTGCATTTTTACACACTAGCGGATTCGCCCGTGCGTGAGTAAAACGCACGGGCGCTGCTGCTTCTTCCTCACGCCTGGTTTCGCGTTAAATAATGCACAGGCAATGCACGGTCGTGCGTTCGCCCGTGCGTGACTAAAATTCTGCCCGTTTAGTATTTAAAGCAGGAAATCTGCTGGAAGAGAGAGACCAGCGGGAAAAGCTTCTAAAGCCCGCCATTTTTGCCCACTTCGCCGCACCACCACCATTTTGACGTAGGAGGAGCTCCGGTGACCTTTGGCTTGCAAATCTACCGCCAAAGCTCCATCCTTGGCCTCCTCCATCATCCTCGAGCTCAAGAAAGCCATAGACGGAGAACTTCTGCAGCATTCCAGGTGTCGAACAAGAGCTACCTCAAGCTAGACCACGAAGAAGACGGGTAATAGTAGAGGAAGGTGACAACTCCTCCGGACCACGGACGCAACTGAAGACCGAGACGGATGAGGCCTGACAACCCTATGATTCCGGCCGAGAATCTTTAGCATAGTCTTCGAGCTTTGGTTGACTCTTTCCCCCTACGCTTGTTTCAGAGTTTCTCTTTATATGTATTTGAGATTGTGGATGATGTTCATAAACCTTATGTTTTAGTTGTTATGATTTCATGTTTGTGAGATCCTTTATGGTTTATGAGATTTGAGGAGCGCCATAGTCCGCCATCCACTCCACCGCTTAGTAGCGCTCCACACTAGCAATTGCTAGTTGTGTGTTCATCGACGAGGTGCCTACGACCCTCATCCGCCAGACTTCTCGTCCACCCGCTCACCGAAGCACGACATCGCGGCCTGCATTCCATTCCGACAAGCGAAGCGTAGCTTTAGGCCCGCATTTTCTTTCTCCGTTGATAGCATAGGAAAACCACTTTCAAAACCCCCTTTTTATTAAGTGTTTTAGAATCTTTAAAAGAGTTTCCCTAGTAGGCAAATCATACTACCCAACTTGCAGTCCTTTGAGATCGATATTCGGGGAGTTTCTCCCTACTTTTATTACTTGACAATGACCGGTGCACTGTCGTCATACCGCATTTCGCGCTTGCTGATTAGCAGTGCTGAAATCGCGCGTCAAGTTTTTGGCACCATTGCCGGGGATTGCAAGCATGTATGATTCGTCCTTCGCAGGAATTAGTCTTGTACTTTTATTTGTGTTCTCTTTTCTTGCTTGCCTTTCTTGCTATTATTTTTAATTTGTTCTTTACCATGCTATTTTCTTTTTCTGCATCATGTGGGCGCATTTGAATGTCCGATGTACTTGGTGTGGGGACACATCCCACGCTAGTGATAGGTATCCCAAAGAGTATGGGGTTGTTCAGAAACCGTATGGAGCCCATAAATCTTTTGTCTACTCTACTGCGCCTCTGTTGTCGCACTTTTACTCGGCTGTCGCACCTTTGGTGCCGGTAATGCCGGTTAAGCAGTGTTTATTTTGCAAAAGTAGAGAGCATGCCTTGAAGAACTGTGCTGATTATCTTCGCCAATTTGCGGATGACGATGAACCGGACATCCGTATCATCCCATCTTCTAATTTTGCGAGCACAGCTCCTTCCTCTGGTTACGTGCCCCTTCCACCTTCACTTTTTGAAGGCTCTGGAATCGACACGTGCATCAGTGTCTCTCATGACTCTGTTTCTGATGCGACCCCCCATACCTCTTCGGTTCATGTACCACTTTGCGTGGATTTGTGCCCTTGTGTGGAGAGAGAGCCCGACCTCTTAAGAAGCACGTCTTCTCCCACTACACATGAAACTACATCTATTTCTGATGTTATCATTGAGGTCAATTTGCAGGATGTTGCAGACCTGCGCAGTGTCGTGCCCACTCTCATGGAGGAGGACAGTCTCGGTTGTGCTGAAGCAACCATTTCGGTCCAGTGCAAGGAAGTCCAAGTTATAGAGGAGGCTATTGCGTGCGCTGTTGAGTCTAGTGAAATCTTCGATGATATCATCAGTTTGTCATTGCCGCACCCTATGGGGGATGAAGCCGAGATTATCCCCTCAGATGATATTTCTTTTAGTTTTTCTTCCAATTTATTTCCTGACCCCCTTTCTTTATGTACATGGATGCAGGATGCCCTTCCTCCGGTTGATCAGACCTTATGCATGGAGGAGCTGAAAGCCTGGCGGGATGAGGAAGGTACAGTGAAGGAACATCTTGTTTCCTCATCATCATTGGTGCTTCCTCTTGTGGATTGGTTACAAGGGGGCAAGCGGTTTTTCTTTGAAGACATAATTCTGGAAGAGAAGAAGAGAGCGAAAAAGGACGAGATTTGGGGTTGGAGGCTGAGCATCCCACTTAATTTCCAGCCATACTACCAGGTCTTCAGACCTTTTTCTTCTATCTGCAGTTACTATTTTAAATCAACGTATAGTTGATTTCTCCATATGGTTGTGTAATAATACTACGTAGACTTGGATGATCTCTTCTCTTTAATTTTGCGTGAACAATTCTATAATCTGCTAATACAGGTATTTGGTCCACCTTAAGGACAGTAAACAAAAGAGCTTCTTGGGAGACAACCCATGGGGGAACCATTCGGTTCCGACCTTTCGTTAAGATTTTTGTTTATTACGTGTTATTTTGTGCTTTTTGCTAACATCGCAGGTTTAAGCTCTAGCTTGGGAGTTGAGGAAGGAGCACTTTAAAGAAGGAATTGCCGCACTTCTGGCATGCTCATTCGTGAGCATAGGTCCACTCTACCCCTATTCTCCTTATTCACGAACTCTTTATTTTATATGGTTTTGATCAAGTCTGGGGGAGAGATCGGTTATGCACATGTACGCATTTTGCATAGCATGTTAGAATGTGCTGACTTAGGATTTTTAATTTTGTTGCATACATTGCATACACTTGCACCCAGTTCACGCGTACTTGATCACACGCGCTTATTGGGTATTGCAGCGAGGTTCCCCGCTCGTAAGAATTGGATTGTTAGTGTAGGAGTGAGTGGTAGAGAAAAATGTCGACTCAAGTAGTGCTCTAGTCGAGTGCTCCCGTCACGCCTAGAAATTCAATTAGAGTAGAATAAAATTCAATGTTATAATTTAATTATTTCTATTATAGTAGCTGCAATTTATATTACTCTAGTGGTGAATCCAGTGAATCCAACGGTAGCATAGGGTCGAGTGTAACTGGATTAGTAGTAGCTTATTACTAGGATCAGAAGGACGGATAACCTTTCTCGGTGGCTAGAACTTGCACCAGGCGACTCTTGAAATGATTGCGTTGAATAACTCGTTATAAAGCGTGATGTAGGCCATTTCTTGATCCGTTTGTGCTTTTGAAATCCTAACCAATGTAATCACCCTTGCAAGCCCACTTGAGCCTTCCTATCCTTCTTGTTTAGCTCCACTTAAATTTCACCAAAGCCATACGGCCAAGCCAATTTTCGCACCAACAAATGAGTTGAAAGAAAGTTATATCTCCATCACGTGGTGTTATCTCTGGTGTATGGTGGCTGAGAAAAAAAAAGCTAAAGGAGAAGCTTAAAAAGTGCTTACAAAAGATATATTTGTCGAGACGAGAAAAAAAAAATTTGTACAAAAAGAACTTTCAAATGCAATCTCTCGACAAAACAATGTGTGGTCGGCTTAGCACACACCTAGTGTCCAATTGAAGTCTGGGGGTGTTGTGTGGTTCTTAATTTCCCTGTATTGGTGATTGTATGCTCTCATGTGCTCAGGTTATGTTGAGTGTGATGCCCATCGTTCTTCTACTTATCTAACCTAAGCTCATCCTAAGCCAAATCTTAACCTATAAGTCCTATTGATTTTAGATATGAGTCATCTCATGCAGTGGAGAGAGTGCGAACGTGCAAGCCTATGGACACCGACTTTGATGGATTTCTTAGGAGATTGTCCTGAGCTTTGATTCGAATAATACTCTCCTCATTAGTCACGTTATTTTCCCTTGTGCGCGACCGAAAGATTCACCGGGATTCACCACCCGAGTAAAGTAGATTTCAAATTACGGTTTTAGAAATAGTTAAATATATTCTTGAGTTAAATGTTATTCTAATGTATTTCTACGCACGTGCACATGCGACTTCACATGGGTCTCTACCGCTCAAACTCACTCTAATACCCAATTGTTTAGACGGAGAGCTGAGTAGTTTGCCCGAGACGTGCAAATGGTTAAGTCTGGGGGTGTGATGAGTCCCAATTATATACACTTTTATGGACTCATCCGGGCTAGTTTTCATTATCGAGCTATTATTGCATATATTTCTCTATTGCTCATTCATGCGCACTTACGTGCTTCGTGCTCCTTTTAGGCCCGTTTTGGTGTGCGTTTGCGCTCCATGTTATTGGGGGTAAGCACATGGTGCTCCCTAATCCTTTTTTTTTATGTTTGATTGGTGCTGGAGGTGTATTCCCAGCTGATTTGTTGTGCTTGCAGGTGTTTGGATCATCTCCTTTTGCCCAGAATTCATGAGTGTGTATATCGCACGGTCGTGCATTTTCTTGGCGCACGAACGGTTGCGGTCGTGCGCCTTCATCTGGGGAGAAAACCGGTGATCTGAATTTGATCATGCGTTTTTACACACCGGCGGATCGCCCGTGCGCGAAGGAAACGCACGATTGCCTGTTTCGCCAATATTCCAGCCAATCTGAATTTGTTCGTGCGTTTTTACGCACGGGCGGATTCGCCCGTGCGTGAGTAAAACGCACGGGCGCTGCTGCTTCTTCCTCAAGCCTGATTTCGCGTTAAATAACGCACGGGAAACGCACGGGCGTGCGTTCGCCCGTGCGTGACTAAAATTCTGCCCGTTTAGTATTTAAAGCAGGAAATCTGCTGGAAGAGAGAGACCCGCGGGAAAAGCTTCTAAAGCCCGCCATTTTTGCCCACTTCACCGCTCCACCACCATTTTGACCTAGGAGGAGCTCCGGTGACCTTTGGCTTGCAAATCTACCGCCAAAGCTCCCTCCTTGGCCTCCTCCATCATCCTCGAGCTCAAGAAAGCCATAGACGGAGAACTTCTGCAGCATTCTAGGTGTCGAACAAGAGCTACCTCAAGCTAGACCACGAAGAAGACGGGTAATAGTAGAGGAAGGTGACAGCTCCTCCGGACCCCGGACGCAACTGAAGACCGAGACGGATGACGCCTGACAACCCTACGATTATGGCCGAGAATCTTCAGCATAGTCTTCGAGCTTTGGTTGACTTTTTTCCCCTACGCTTGTTTCAGAGTTTCTCTTTATATGTATTTGAGATTGTGGATGATGTTCATGAACCTTATGTTTTAGTTGTTATGATTTCATGTTTGTGAGATCCTTTATGGTTTATGAGATTTGAGGAGCGCCATAGTCCGCCATCCACTCCACCGCTTAATAGCGCTCCGCACTAGCAATTTCTAGTTGCGTGTTCAGCGACGAGGTGCCTACGACCCTCATCCGCCAGCCTTCTCGTCCACCCGCTCACCGAAGCACGGCATCGCGATCTGCATTCCATTCCGACAAGTGAAGTGGAGCTTTAGGCCCGCATTTTCTTTCTCTGTTGATAGCATAGGAAAACCACTTTCAAAACCCCCTTTTTATTAAGTGGTTTAGAATCTTTAAAAGAGTTTCCCTAGTACGCAAATCATACTACCCAACTTGCAGTCCTTTGAGATCGATATTCGGGGAGTTTCTCCCTACTTTTATTACTTGACAACGACCGGTGCACTGCCGTCATACCGCATTTTGCGCTTGCTGATTAGAATTGCTGAAATCGCGCGTCAGGTGGCCGGTAAATCAAGCCTAAAGATCTCCCAGGATGAGAGATCATGGACCATCCAACCATTGGGGACGATGACCCATCGTCGTTGGATTGGCATGATCGGCTATACACAGATCAAAATGTTTTAGGCTTCATTTGGGAGAGCGAATGTTGTTGTAAAAGGAGATGTTGTAAATACAGGTTTGTAAATGGAGCTGTTGGAAACTTGTTGCTGGAAATGGAGATCTGTTTGGGTAGTCTGTGTTTGTAGAGTTGTTCAGAACGGAGAATCATTTGGCAAAACAGCGGTGTGATATTCTTATAATTAATTTTTGTTCATGCTACCAATACAACATTTATCAGCTCAAAAAACACACACAAACATAAAATAGAAAAACATATATACATCAACATTGCATAAACTCGAAATACGTGTAATCATCGGCGTAGAAAAATACATATACATCAACGTATGCAAAAAACTCCAAATACGTTCAAGATCTATGTAGTTGTTCGGCAATGGAGTCACGCAACGTCGACATCTCATCAACACTTACTCGAATCCCTCTGACATGATCTCCACTCGAGCTTGTTCTTCTTTGAAGGCTCGCAGGGTAAATGAAATGCTCGTCTTCATCACAAGCTCGAAAATGAGTGTCTGAGCGGGATTGGTGCCTACGAATATTATTTTGCAAAGTCATTGTTGCAATCACAATGTCTCATTGCTTTGCGAAAGTATATGACAACATATCCCTAAGTATCTTCCACTTCTTTTTCCATACCCCAAATGACCGTGGTTGGGTATTATGCCTTAAATATCTCTAGATTTGAAGAAGAAACTCAAGTATAGATAAGTCAAGTTGTTTTTGATATTGTATTTAAGTTCATGATCTGACAGATACATCAAAGTTATATCATTAGTATATAAACGATAAAAGTAATGAAAATCAACCAAGTAAAATATCGTCTCAAGACTCAACAGAGGAATCGTGGAGAAAAGTATCATATCGTCGAAATGGTTTCGACGATATTGTCTTAATGAAGACAAATCGTCTTAAAGAATGAAGAAAGCTTGTCGTTGATAAAGCTAAAGCTCAGATGTCGACGACACCGTCCTAAAGAAGAAGGCTTATCGCAGACACAACTAAGATATCTCCAAGATATTGTTAAGAAGAAATTATCATTGAGATATTACATAAAGCTTTGAGGAAGGATGTATGTCGACATAATGAAAGCATACTACATTGAAGATCAAAGGCATATTGCATATAAGGAAGTATCTCAGCGATATCATCCAGAAGAAGCAATTTCATTGAGATAACCAGCCAAGTATTGAAGTAGAAAGTATATTGACGGCATCGCCATGAAGAATATCTATTGATCAAGACGATATCGTCTTGAAAGAACAATGTCGTCGTGACAATTGCAGAGCTGCATTTAATGCACAAACATTATTGGAAATGAATAATCAGGGAACGCGTACGCCGCCTATCTTATGCACAAATCAAGGAGCCTTAAATGAAATATTCTCTGCAGAATATGGTCATTACACTGCAGTTAAGAAAGAAATTTATTATTTCTATTCTTTGCAAGTTCCAAGAAAGGCTAGTAATAATGACAAAGAATTTCCAGTTCTGCAAGTCATTTTCAAACGATGAATTAATTATGCAATCAATAAGGGTCTTTATGCATAAGTGCAGAAGAGTATAAAAGAAAGATTTTTCTTCTACAGAAGACACGAATACTTAGTATTCTTTCTCAAGTTCATTCTGACATACACTTACAGAAGAGAAAAAAAAGAAATCCAAAAGAAGTCTTCATTGCTGCTGGGCTGTGGAGTTCTATAGAAGATTCTGAAGAAAGGTTTATTGATCCACAAAATCCTTGGACTTTGAAGAAGAAGAAGATCTGTTATTCAAGTTTCATTTTCTAAAGTCTTCTCTTCTACAACAACAATTATGTACTACTTTGTAGGTCTCTTTGTGAGTCTGAGTTGGTAAGATCTAGTGATAAATCTGAGTTTGGTAGGGTTCTTGGTGAACCTGAGTTTGGTAGGGTTCTTGGTGAACCTGAGTTTGGTAGGATCTTGCTGAAGATCTGAGTTTGGTAGGATCTTGCTGAGGATCTGAGTTTGTAGGACTTGTAAAGTCTGAGCCTTGTAGGGTTTTGTGTGAACCTGAGTTGTAAGATCTGAGTATAGTGAAAAGATCTGAATTGGAGAAGTTGCCTAGTCTAGCACACTGCTAGATAGGTGGGAGGGATAGTTGACTACTGCTAGACACATTGTCTAGTTGGGAACCACTATAAATCATTGTGTGTTTTATGTGATGCTTGTGTGCTGAGATAGACAAATTATTAAATAACAAAGAATGTTGAAAACACCTAATCACCCCCCTCTAGGTGTAGTTTACAGTCAACCCATATCTTTCAATTGGTATCAAAGCTAGGTTGAGTACAAAAGCTTAACAACTTAGAACAAGATCTATAAAACTAGTGAGTTGTTACAAGCAAATGGCTGGTGAGCATTATAAGGAGATGAGCTCAATGAAGCTGCCTATTTGCACCAAGGAGAACTTACCCATCTGGAAGCAAAGAATTAGGATGTACATGGAAGCCTCAGATCCTAGAGTCTATCTGGCAGTAGAAGAAGGACCATATGTTCCCATGAACATTCCTGTAGATCCAACCATTGTTCCCACACCTAAGAAATTATCTGATTTCACCAAAGATGAAGTTGCCCTAGTCACTATGGACAAAAGGTCTAAGAACATCATTGTAAATGCAATTGATGATTCAACCTTACAGAACCTAATTCATTGCAAGACAGCTAAGGAGATGTGGGATTCCCTGGTTGTCTACATGGAAGGAACTGAAGAAGTCAGAGATGATAGAAAATCCCTCCTGAATCAGGAGTATGAATCCTTCAAGCAAGATAAGAAAGATGACATAGCTACCTGTTATGAGAAGTTCTTCAAGATTGTCAATGGACTCAAAAATTATGGAAGAGTGTTCAAAAACTATGAACTAAATGATAAATTCATGAGATCCCTGAACAAAGAATGGGACATAAAGCTATGTGTCATAAGAGAAGTCAGCAATCTGGGAATAATGGAGCCTAGACAGCTGTATGGCAAGCTCCTATCAAATGAGCCACAACTGAATACTAGAAAGGCTGAGGAAGAAAACTCCAAGGCTTACTCCAGAGAGAAGACAGTGGCCTTTAAAGCTGAAGTTTCCAGAAAGCTCAAGACAGTGGAGCTTGTTTATGTGTCTGATGAAGAGACCTCAAGCAACTCCACTTCAGAACTCTCTGATGAAGATCTATCACTGTTCACCAGGCAGTTTAAGAAACTATTGAGAAACAGAAAAAGAGGGAACAAAAAACATGAAGCTTCACCCTCCAGCTCCAGGAGAGAAGAAAAACATAGAAGAAAACATAGATCTGACATGTATGATTCCAAACCTAGCAAATAAAATTCTTCTAACATCATTTGTTACAGCTGTAACAAGCCTGAACATGTCATTGTTGAATGTCCATACAAAAGACAAGAGAAGAGTGAGGAAAGGAAGCACTCAAGGAATAGGAAGTCAGAGAAGAGCCTTGTTGCAAAGAAAATGAAGACACTCAGTGATAGTGATACTGATTGTTCCTCATCAGAATCAGATAACCACAAAGCAGCCATGACTCTGACAGATAAAGAATATTGTGATGAACCTCATCACAAACAGGTAATTCCTAAAGCATCTCATACTCTCTCTGACACAGATTCAGATGCCAGCTTCTCTTCAACAGAAGAAGAAATTGACATTGACTACATAGAGAAATTTGGTGCATTGTTTGATGCTCTTAAGAAAGCAAAAGCTCTCTGTAAGGCACAAGCTGCAGAGATCATCTCCCTGAGTGAGAAGAGAGATGAATTGCTTGAGAAAGTAACTGAGCTAGCTCAAGAAAAGACCAAATTGCCAATCACTCCACCTGGCATCTCTCCACTGAGTATCAGCACCTTGACTGAAGTCATCAAGCACAAGAATACTAACATCAAAGAACTAGAGGATAAGCTTCTTAAGGAAAAGAAAATTGTGGCTAGTTATTCCAAGACACAAACAGTTCTTCCCTTGATTGATAGCTTTTCACAAACAAATAAGCAAGTTTTGGGCTATTCTCAAGGTGAAAACATTGGGAAATCTACCCAAAGAAAGACAATCTTTAGATAAGTGATTATACCCACAAACTCATATGATCACATCATCATCTATGGATGAAAAGAAATCTAGGAGATTGACAGTGGACTTAAGCTGCCTTCTACCTGGCTGAGCAAAAGACAAACTTTCCTTGAGAAAAGTGCTTTGTCTGCACCCCAAAAGAATCCTCTAGTAAAGGCTTTCAAAAGTTGTCATGTTGGGGAGAACCTTTCGGCCTCCAAGAAGGGGAGGCCAGCGATTAAGCAACATCCTAACTCAATCAATTATAACACTACAAGAAAATCTAGATACAATTGATTTGAATGTTGGTGTTGTGGAAAGGTAGGGCACTTTGCCCTAGACTATTGGTTCAATCCAACTGTTCAAAATCATTCCCACATGACATCCAGAAAGCAAGCTATCAAATCATTCCCTAACAAGCACCTATGACCCAAGAGAAACTGGGTTCCTAAGGAAGTGTAGTTGTCTTGCAGGTATGTCCAAAGACCACCAAGACTCCTGTGTGGTACTTGGACAGTGGATGCTCCAGACATATGACTGGAACAAGAAGCCTATTGAAGGAGTTTTCACCTGTAGAAGATGGACCCAAAGTCAAATTTGGAGGATCTGACAGAGGTGTTGTCAAGGGCTATGGTAAGATCACAAATGACAGTATCACTATCACAAGAGTAGCTTATGTGGAAGGGTTACAACATAACCTTATAAACATAAGTCAGCTATGTGACTTGGGATATGCTGTTTCCTTCCACAAGGATAGGTGTCTGATCAAGAACTGTAAGAATGAATCCATTCTAACAGGTACTAGGAGTGAAAATATTTATTGTCTAAATTTCATTTGCATTAGAAAAAATGAGCATGTATGTCTTGTAGCAAATGTTGGAGTGTCTGGGTATGTAAAGTGGAAAAAGAGACTAGCCCACATTAACTACCAGTCTCTCAAGAAATTAATGGCAGAGAACTTGGTAAGAGATGCTCCTAAGCTGGATTGCTTAGAGATGAGTCCTTGTCATGCATGTCAAATGGGCAAGAAGACAAGAACTTCATTTAGAAGCATACATGACAAAGAATCCACTAGGTGCCTATACCTACTACACATGGACTTATTTGGTCCTATGGCAGTACTCAGCTTAGGAGGAATGACTTATACAGTGGCTATTGCTGATGAACATTCTAGATTTGCCTGGGTATTCTTTTTGAAACACAAGTCTGATACCCTAAGTACATTCAAGAAATTTGTCAAACAAATTCAGAATGAAGTAGGCAGCTCTATGGTCAAAATCAGAAGTGATCATGGAACTGAATTTCAGTCTAGGTCAATGACCAAATTCTGTGAAGAAGAAGGTATCTTACAAGAGTTTTCTTCTCCCAAAACTCCCCAACAGAATGGGGTGGCTGAGAGAAAGAATAGAACACTAATTGAAGCTGGAAGGACCATGCTAAGTGACTCCTCTCTCCCAGAATACCCTGAGGCAGTTAACACTGCATGTCATGTGCAAAATAGAGCACTCATCAATAAGAATCATAATAAGACTCCTTATGAGCCGATTAAGGATAGGAAGCCAACACTAGCTTACTTCAAAATCTTTGGAAGTAAATGCTATGTGCTGAAAAACAACAAGCACTACATTACCAAATCCTCTGAAAAGAGCTACGAAGGTGTCTTTGTAGGATATAACAAGCATATCAAGGCCTACAGAGTTTTCAATAAGAATGTTCTTACAATTGAGGAATCTGTTCATGTAATTTTTGATGAGAGCAGCATGTTGCATAATCCTTCTTCTAGTTCATCCGATGCAGGAATTGATGAAGGATTAGAGAACCTCAAGATCAGAGGAGAAGAACCAGTTGAGAAGAATAAGTCCTCCACAATGGACTCTATTCCAGAATCAGTTGAAGAGTTTTCTGAGGAGCCAAATCCCCTAAATGTGCACCTTGAAGCAGGAGCTGAAGAAGTTGCTGACACCAGAGAACCACCAAGAGTAATGCCTACTGCTATGAGACATCATAGAAATCATCTAACAAATCAGATAATTGGTGAGCTCACTGATGGAGTGAGAACAAGGAGAAATGCACTAAATGAAAACTTGCATCTTAGTTTTCTATCCCAACTTTAGCCCAAGAAATTTGAGGAAGCTAACAGAGACCAATTCTGGGTTATGCCTATGCAAGAAGAGCTAAATCAGTTCAAAAGGTGCAAGGTATGGAAACTTGTCCCAAGACCACAAGGGCACAATATCATTGGGATAAAGTGGGTTTACTGAAATAAGATGGATGAAGCTGGACTGATTATAAAGAATAAGATAAGACTGGTAGCTTAAGGATACATGCAGGAGGAAGGCATAGACTTTGATCAGACATTTGCACCTATTGCTAGATTGGAAGCCATCAGACTTTTTCTAGCCTATGCTACATATAAGGGGTTCAAAGTTTATCAAATGGATGTTAAATCAACATTCCTAAATGGAAATCTAAAGGAAGAAGTTTATGTAGCTCAACCACCAGGTTTTATCTCTCCAAACTTTCCTGATCATGTATATTTCCTCAAGAAAGCCTTATATGAGCTAAAGAAAGCCCCAAGGTCCTGGTATGAGACAATGTCTACCTTTCTCCTTGAAAATAAATTCTCAAGAGGAAAAATAGATAAGACTCTTTTCTCGAGAGAGTTAAGGAACCAGATCCTTTTGGTACAGATATATGTTGATGACATTATATTTGGATCAACAGATGAGAGTCTTTGCAAAAAATTTGCTAAACTTATGCAAAGTAAATTTGAAATGAGCAGTATGGGAGAGCTAAAGTATTTCTTAGGTCTCCAAGTAAAGCAATATGAGGAAGGAATTTTCATTTCTCAGACCAAGTTTACCTTGGATATCATAAAGAAATTTGGTATGGAGAACTCTACCCCTATGAGAACTCCTATGGGCTCTACTGTGTCTCTAGACAAAGATGAAAAGGGGAAACTCTATAATGAGTCCATGCATAGAAGCAAAATTGGCTCATTGCTCTATCTTATTGCAAGTAGGCCAGACATCATGTTTGCCACCTGTGTCTGTGCAAGATATCAAGTGAACTCCAAAGAATCTCACTACTCAGTTGTAAAGAGAATTTTGAGATATCTAAAGGGTACTCCAAATCCAGGGCTCTGGTATCCCAAGTCAAATGACTTTGAGCTGTGTGGATATTCTGATGCAGACTTTGCTGGGTGCAAATAAGACAGAAAAAGCACTCCACGAACTTGTCAGTTCCTGGGGAGAAGACTTGTGTCCTGGAGTAGCAAAAAGCAAAACAGTATTGCCATCTCCATAGATGAATCAAAATACATTTCAGCTGGCAGTTGCTGTGCACAACTCCTGTGGATTCAACACCAATTAGAGGATTACAATCTGCACATCAAGAGAACATCTCTCTTTTGTGATTCCTCAAGTGCCATCTCAATTGCCAAAAATCCTGTGGCACACAGTAGAACAAAGCATATTAAAATTAGATATCATTTCATTAGGGAGCATGTTGAAAAAGAGGACATCTACCTTGAGTATATGTTAATACTGAGAGGCAAATTGCTGACATTTTCACTAAACCACTTGATGAGTCTAAATTCAATCAATTCAAAATTGAATTGGGCATGTTAAGTTCTTGAAATTGGGTATGTTGAATCCATTGTATTCCTCTTTTGCAAGTATGCCATATTTTGATAGGCTGGATCTCAAACAAGGTCCACCTTAAAATGATCTGAAAATCTTAGATTTTTGAAGACAGGAACACAGAAGGTACAACTTTAAGTCCCCTAGAGCAAAACAACCTCTCAAAGAATACCATCTTAATCAATAACAATGACATTGATGAAATCTCAACGACATGAATACAGACATCTCGTCGATATAGATACTCTCGACGACACTCCAGACTGACAAAATGACGTCATAAAACTCAACACTGTCATGATTGCGCCGCAATTACGAGATCTTCAAAATAATACAGGAAAATTTGAATAGGTACGCGCCTCTTTACCTTCCCAATGCATTACTTTATATATTAGACATTATGTAAGCATAGAGATCACGTACACACAAAACCCTAGAATACTTCTTTTTTCTTCCTCCATACGACAACCCTCTGCTAACGAAATGGCGCCGAAGAAGAATGATGAGAAACTCCCTTCCAGATGAGAGCTTCTAAAAGGAGGTTTTGAGCAGATAGAGGAAGACCTAGATATGGAAATAACTCTTCTATATGCATCAGAACTAGAATACCTCCTCACAGAGCCAACACGTATCTACTATTCAGCCGTCTAAGCGTTCTATGAAAATGCCGAATTTCACTAATCAGAAAGGGAAATTCGAACCGTTGTGTCTGGGCAGCGCATTCCAATGACTGCTGAAAATCTATCCAAAATTCTACAACTTACCACCTTTGAAAAGGATGAGACAGAAGAAGACGTCACCGATTCAGATGTCTATGAAGGATTGAAATGGTGCGGTTTCGAAACCAAACCCTACGGCAGCTTGCAGAGAATATAGATGAATAAGCAAGGCAAACTACTGGCATACATCATTGGAAAGGTGCTGCTCTGTAAGACAGGCTCGCATGATCGAGTCTCAAAAGGAATGTTTGAGATTATGGTCAGAGTAATCTTAAATAAAAGGACTAATTGGGGAAAGTTATTGTTCGACTTGATTGCAGACTGTTGGACATGTGTGTCACATCCCTTTATTTGAGAATAATAAATCCCAAATTGTATTTGATCTTGCTTGTCGTGTGCTTATAGTGTGCAGGAACTATAGGTGCAATACTCCACAGGTAGAAAGCAGCTGAATTCAAAAATCTCAAACAATGCACTACCGCCAGCGCTAGCGCTACCGCTAGGTGCTAGCTCGTTCGACGAACTTGAAGCTCCATTCGACAAAAATTTCCGTTCGACGAATTTCGTTCGACGAACTTGAAGCTCCGCTCGACGGAAATTCCGTTCGACGAATTCCGTTCGACGAAAGTTTGTTCTGCCACACCACCGATGGTTTCACAACCGCTACCGCCAGCGCTACCGCCAGGCGCTATCTCAAGTTCGTGCACAGCTCCACGCCGCCGACGGTTTCGCAACTGCTCCATACGAACGCTACCGCAGGAGATAGGAGCTACCGCAGGCGCTAGCAAGAAGTTCTATATATTGGAGCTTTGCTTCTCGTTTTGGCTATCCATCCCAGAGAGGTTGCAAGTGCCACAATTCTATTGCTGCTATGCTGCCGAAGATGGATCTCCCACTAAAATCTTTAGGAGAATTCTGGAGGAGGACTACGTCACGCTACATCCGAAGGACGATCGCTTCGACCTCGCTTATGCTACAACGATCTTTCATCCTCATCTTCAAAGATCTCATATAGGGAGTTTTATTATTGTTATCATTATTTTCATTCCATACTTTTTGTAACTGTTTAGAGAATTCGTCTTGTGCTGGGGACTAGGTCTGGGTAGGACTTAGGGGGAAATTTGCCTTGTGTTGGCGACTAGTTCTAGGTGATTAGATCTAGGGGGTGCTCGAGGCCATATCTGGGGAAGGATTGGCTAGAGCGGCTTGAGGCCATATCCGGGGAAGGATAGGCTAAAGCCAACCGGTTTGTGGGGATATAAGTCGGTATAGAAAAGGAAATGATATTTACATTTGTACGCCTCCGATTTCTAGCGATATTGAAATCAAATTTATGTAAACACCTTTTTATTTAAATACAATCATGTCTCTATTTGTGTTTACTTGATTTCTATCATTTGGCATAATCTCTAAATATTGGTTACAAAGTTTTCAATTCTAATTACTTTATCTAAATTGTTTAGTTCAATCTCTTTCATCATAAAATAATTTAGTACTTGTTTCTAAACTTGGTTATTATGATATTCTCACAGATTAGCTAAATTGTCATTTTGCCTTTCTCATATTATAAAACAATTTAGTAATTTTCATAACATTAGTAAAAAGAATTTTTATTCCCTTATTCACCCCCCCCCCCTCTAAGGGCGCCGTAAGATCCAACAAGTGGTATCAGAGCTAGGTTATTCCAAACGGTTTAAAAACCAGGAATAATGGCGTCTCATGATCTCGCATCTACTAGTGGGGGAAATTTTCTTATAAATGAAAAATCTTTGGCACCACCTTTATTTCAAGGCAAAAATTATAATGGGTGGAAATTTCTTATGGAAAAATTTCTTAAATCTTTGGATATTAAAGTATGGAATATTACAATTAAAATGCCCCCAAGTATTTTAAATAAAAATGAAATGTTTTTAAATGCCAAATCTATGAATAGTCTATATTGTGCATTAGATCAAAATATTTTCAAACTTATTTATACACTTCCTACTGCTTATGAAGTTTGGAAATTTCTTGAGAATACTTATAGTCTTCCTTCCACAGATGATGAACAAGAGCAATTCCTTGTGGATCCCAGAGAAGAAACTGATGAGGACTTATGCTTGGAGGAAGAAGAACACAACGTCACAATATTAGACTCATTTGTTGGCAACACATCAAGCAAAAGTGAAGACGGAAATTCAACTATGGAAGAGGAATGCGAAGAAGATGTCAAAGGAACCCTTGGTTCAAATCTTGCCTCATCCCATAACAATGTAAGAAATTCAAAAACTTCTCCTTGTGTAACAAATTCTATTTCTACATCTCGTATGCTTAAAATTGCTAAACGTAAAATTTTAAAGTTAAAAATTGCTAATTCCAAATTGCGTTTAGAAAATAAATCTTTAAAAGCAAACGATAAAGTAGAATCAAATATTGATGTGTTAAATTCACTTTCATGCTCTTTAGTTAAAATTCCTATTCCTTGTCTTAATTGCAATTTATTAAAAAAAATTCAAGGAAATTGAAAAAGGGCTCTTAATTTCTAAAAAGCATAATGAAAAATTGATAATTGAAAATGATACTTTAACTTGTAAGTTAAGACAATTAAAATCTTTTGTTGAAAATTTCAAATGTCAAGTAATGACTTTCATCATAAGATTTTGAATAACAAGGATAGATTAACTTACAAAATCATTTCTAAAAAGGACCATTTTCACACATTAAATCAAAAGGAGTTTAGTTTCAAAAAGAATTATGATCCTCATAAAATTCTTAAGAGTCACTATTATAAGTCTCAATATATTTTCAATCATGACTCAAATTTAAAACCTCCTTTTCATGAAAATCAAACTACAAAATCTTTTCCTTCACATTATAAGAGTATGTCTATAAGAAAGAGTGGAAATGAAAATCATAAAAATAAGAATCAATCATTTAACATATATTGTAACCCACTCTTTCAACAATCACTTCCAAAGAAAGACAATCACTCTTATAAAATTTCAAAGAATCCATATTATAAAATTCATGATGATTATCAACATCAAGGTATTTTGAAAAATAATTTGAATAAACATAAATCTCAAATGAATTATTTTTCAAACAACTATCATCGCAAAAAGATGTCATATAATCATTATATGAATTTAAGTAATAAACAACCAATGTATGAATGGAGACCCATAAAGAAAAATGACATATCATCTTTACTTGAAAAAGCCCATTCATCATTATCTTCCCAAAAACCACCACGATGTATTTGGGTACCCAAAGGAACCATCCCACTTGGTCCCCTTTGGATACCTAAATCTCTTATTCATTAGTATCCTATCATTTGCATGAAGTAGAAACAATTAAAAATGAAATATCAATGCTCTACTTCATGATGTGCTTTATTCTTTTTTTTCTTTTATTTATTTTGCATTTTTTGATCCAAAATGTTTATGGTCATTTTATATTTCATAAGATATGACTTACTCATCTTAAGCCAAATGTTTATCAAATCAAATTGAATTAAAATTGAACATAAAGTCATATGATCTTAAAAGTGACCTACCTTTCATCTTTAAAAAAATTGCTTATATATATATCCTTTTAAATCCTTTACCCATCAATGTCTTGAATTAACATTATAATTAGATTACTGAAATTATTTTCAAGACTAATGAAATTATTTTTAAAAAATGGATTTAAATGGTTTATTAAAGGGCTTATATTAAAAATTAAAATGCGCAATGTTTTGATTATTTTCTATCTTGTTTGCTGCATATGATAGCCCTTATAATGAAGAATATTATCAAATAAAATCAAAAACAAAAATTCACAAAACACATGTTTAATCCTTCAAAAATGCGAGTTTTAGATCAAAAATTCAAAAGCCATATCTTTTGATCCGCTCGTACGATTTTTGCGTTTAATATCTTTTTGGAAAGAGCACAAAAATCTCCATTCACCGGAGAACTAGGCTTGACCATTTGAGTTCGTTTGGTGTTGTCAATTTGCCCAATTTCAACTCCGTTTAAAAAAAAGTATCTTAGTTTGCTTGATTTGGAAATTTTTGTGTTTATGGATTTTTTCATCACATGATATCCTTTGTATATTGTGTGTAATGTGTGTCACCATTGTTTGCATGTTATTTAGACCTTAGAATCGTCTTGTATCATTAAGTTCAAATCAAAAGTTTAATCATTTCATTCTTGGTCTAAAGAAAATTTATATGAAACCTTCTAATATTACATGCAACATTATCTCCATTAATCCCATGTAATAACATTGCATTCAAACTCATCATCCTAGCATCACTACTTGGTCTATGCTTATATATTTATGCTAGGTATAATATTTACAATATTATTCAAATTTCATGATAACTATGTGATTTGAAATCATAAATAGAATACTAAAATTCCAACAAACACATAGTTTATGGATTAATCATTAGAATATATATCTTGAAATTATATATTATCATGCAAAATCAAAGATCAATAAATTCAATTATTAAATGCAATCCTATTATAAATTTCAAAACGTTATATTTGTGATCTTTGTCTTTTATATGATTGCACACTACAACAAACTGCACTTATAGTAAGGACTTAAATCGTTACAATAAGTGCCAAAATTCGTTACAAAAACTCTTTGGTAACGAAAAAAACTTTAAGTAACGGTCCTCCTCTAAAGCTCGACGCTAAAGGTTCTTGTAACGAATGTATGCATGTCGTTACAAATAAAGTATTTGTAACAAATGATACTTTCTCACCAAAAAGAGATTCTTCCTCACAATAAATTGGTCACAATAAATATTATTTCGTTACAAATGTTATTTTTTCCTCACAAAAAAATAGTTATGATTAAAACTATTTCGTTACAAATGTTTTATTTTTTCCTCACTAAAAATAAAATAAATTCGTTACAATAAAGTATAATAAACATTATTTCATTACAATAGATTAAACAATAGTAAGGAAAAAATCGTTACATTTGTTTTCCATTCTTCTTACTACAGCCAATTCATTTATATATCAAAAATATTCCATTTCTATTTTTTGTGTTCCTGAGATTTTATTGCAAATAATAATCTTGAAAACACATATATATTTAATATTTCGTAACAAGATCAACATATATTTATTCACACCAAAAAGTATTACATAGAGTACAAGTTATTATCATCTCTTCTAAAATAATACAATATTACATTACAAGATCAACATGTTTCTAATAAATCTTCCGTCATTTTTCAAAAAATGAATCGTCCATCACTTTCTGACTAATGAATCTTTCGCCACTTGCCGGTCAATGCTTGAGTACCCTACAAATAAAAGAGAGCAATTAAGATCACCCTACAAATAAATGAGAGCAGAAACCGTAATTGATTTTAAAGTATTAGATAAATGAGTAATGCTAGTCAAATTAAAGCAAAGAGAACATCAATTAAATGTTGATGGATAGATTAATACAAATAAGTATCCCAAATAATATGTTTGTCCATCAAATATTCAACAATAAGTAATATCAACTTGAAACAATAATTTGCATAAGCAATAAGCAGACTGGGACTGATCGGTTGCTGAATTAAGTGGCTTCACAGTACTATGATTGTAATTTCGCACAAATTTTAGAAATCTTGGAAGGAGCCTACTATAATGGAGGGTCTCCGGTGGACCTTGGGGC
Organism: Dactylorhiza incarnata; assembly: GCA_033032865.1. Taxonomy (NCBI): domain Eukaryota; kingdom Viridiplantae; phylum Streptophyta; class Magnoliopsida; order Asparagales; family Orchidaceae; genus Dactylorhiza; species Dactylorhiza incarnata. The sequence continues at coordinate 1,380,972 of JAWHQI010000396.1, forward strand.
TGCTGTGGTAGGACTTTGGGCTGGTGGATAGGTTAAGGAGTGGAATTTCAGTGGCCTGGGGAGTAATCGCGTAGAGGGGTGGGCTGTAGCGTGGAGGAGATTAGGTTAGGGAAGAGTTTCAAGTGTTGGGAGATCCTTTGAAGGGTTCTGGATAGAATATGGGAGGCCATTCTGGGCTTGGGATGGTTGGTTGTGGGCAGGAAGGGGATAATTGGGTCTTGGAGATTGTCGGTTAGGAGTTTAGAGGGGAAAACAATTGGGTGAATTATACTGGTTGCTGATATGTCACAGTTGCACACACAACACTCAGCAAAGATGCACACACAACACTCACACCAAAGAGTGTGTTGCAGCTACAGCAAACTGGTTGTTGCAGTTTGCTGCAGCTGCAGCAAACTCGCTGCAAACTCGCTGCTGCAGTTTGCTGCAGCTGCAGCAAGCTCGCTGCTGCAGCAAACTCGCTGCTGCAGTTTGCTGAAGCCGGAGCAAACTCGCTGCAAATTTATTTGGAATGAAACACTGAGAAAAAAGTATAGGCACATGCAGCTATAACACACCAATGATTATAACCCACTGACAAGTATAAGTAAAAATATATTCATGCATGCGCATTCTAAAATTTACAACTTCGATAAGAAATGGTTTAATTTACTTGACCATGGCTTTCCTATTATGTGCTCTAATGATGAATGGTTAAGGCTTGTTACTTCATGTTATAAGATCTGCCAAACTTCAAATGTCTAAGAAGAATACCTTTACATCTTCTAGCATGCCTTCAAAATCTAAACCCACAGTTCTAGGATCGTAATATCTATACTCTGACCAAGGAACTCTGACATCATTAAAAATATTCTTGATTTCCTGTTCAAAAAAATATTAAAAGTCAGTCATGCAAAAACTGAAAGATGGTAGAAACAGGGCATCATCAAGGTAATTGGCATAGTGTGAAAAAGCACAACCCCAAGTAGGCAAAGATATCAGAAGTTTGGCATCGGGGAAGTAGCTTTGTATAAAAACTGCAGCAAGTCGAAGAGAACCAGTCCTGAATAGAGACTTTGTACAATGGCAACCTGAATTATAAAATATGAACCACTTGAGTAGACAATATGAATAAAAGAAATTCTTACTCTTGCTTGCTGGATGGCATGATTATCTTTTCCAAATAGCAATTCAGCGGTGGCTTTGTTAAAAGCATCCAAACCTTCAATTGGCAAATACTATAAACTCAAAAAGAAATTTGGATTATGAACTGCTTCTTCATAAAAGTGACTAATAAAATTAATTTTAGTTGATTTTATATGAACTTGTATACAAAAAATAATGACAAAAAGTAAACAACATAGTAAATAAGAAAACTAAACTAAACCTAACAACTCCTGGACAAGACCATGACCATAAGGTTAGAGTTCTGCTATCATTTACAACCAACTATGACTGAAATTTGCAATAGTTTTGATGTTAAAAACTCCTTATCATACTAATATCTTGAAAAAACAAAACACAAAAAACCTATGTCAAAATCTCACATGCATTCACAAGCATCCTTGCTGAGATGCGTGCCAAGAAGTCTTACCTTTGCTTTATTTCTAAAGATTGTATATAGCAATTTTTCATGGCTTCATCTATAGCACACTACAACAAAAAGAATCTTCTGCCACGCTATTTAAGGCTTTTAGCGACGCTTCTCAAGCGTGGTCAAAGCTTTCGCAGCGTTTTAATAACCACCGCGAGAGTGCATTTGCTGCTGTAACACATCACAATAGATATCTATGGGAGCAACACATCACATCAATTAAGGGTAGTTATAAAATGAGATTGCTGCTGTAAAAATTAAAATAGGAAAAGACACAGATAATAACATTTGTTATAACATCAAACACAATTTTTTATAATTTTTTCCCAACACAATCCATCATTTAAATAACATAAAGTTTTTACAAGAATGCAACATATTTGTTTGAACAAACACATCTAATAAATTTCTGCAAGATTACGTCCTACTTTTTCCTCGCATCTTCACGTTCGTCCAACAAATTCTGTATGAGACCTCCCAACTGTGTAGCCATAAGGAACATAAGTATCACTTGTGTAGAACCATAAAACCCAGCAAATTTAAGAGTTGTGTTATCAAGAATATCGCTAAATCTGAACATATTGATTTTTCAACACTTTACTAGCATAGTGATGGGTATGAATGATTTGTTTTGTTTTACCTCAAAGGTCCTCAGGTTATTATGACCTACAAGATTGCCTACTGAAATTTCATGTAGGGAAAGATATTATATGCACGACCCTTCAAAACTCAAATCGATGCAGGGGAGGAGGTTTGGGTAATTAATAGTATATATAGAGAGAGAGAGAGGGAGAGAGAGGGACACACGCACAAGCTATTCATACAAAAAAAGTGAAAGATCTTAAGAAAAGGCCAGTGAGATAATATAGTAAAAGCAAGAGAAGGAAGGATTGAAGTAGTAAACTTACAACCTACAGGTGCAAGGAGTTTAGTGTTTTGGCACCTCTGTAAAGTGACTTCATAAGCCCTATCGCATAGGTCTTGGAGAAATAGCTCCAGGACTTTTGCTGCAATTGGACAACAAATACATAAAAGTGAAAGCTCTGCTTGCTATATATAGCTTATTGGTATACTTCGAATACTTGTTATAGATATAAAAATGACCGTTGGCTCAATCTGCTAGCATAGAAATAGTACAAAAATCATTCAGGCCCAACATTGTACTGATCATAGGGACCAAATAGTTTAAAAATCATTCAGGCCTTTACAAACTCCTGTTAATCAGAACTTATACAAACTCCTGGAAAATATATACTTGGGAATCATATTCGACAACGAAGGATCATGGACCTATCAGTTATCTCAATAGACGAAGAAGTTAATTACTTAACAGATGTCATATTTTACGAAGAAGGATCATGGACCCGGCAATTAGAAAATCAGCAAGATTCACCAATACCTAGAGTAACAGTTGATGCTTCATCCATTCCACTCTAAAGCAAGATGATCTATAATACTCGATAGATGTCGAATAAAGACTTATCTTTCTCTGATTCATCACCACCAAAGAAATTCCTCATTAAAATTTTCTACTAGAATTGTGATGCCACCTTTTTCTATTTTACATTAAAAAGTTCTAAACAAGCTGTTAATGAGCAAGCTTGGAGGGAAGCTTTCAATGAAGAAATTGAGATTTGAAAGAAAATAAGTCACTAGTTTTGATAGAAAAATCACCAGAAAAAGTCATCAGACTGAAGTGGATTTATAAGACAATGCAGAAAATAAGTCACCAGAAGAGGTCACAAGTTAAAATAATTCTTTTAATTTTCATGCAGAATTTGAAAGAGCTTACAGACTGGACATGTAATTTTAACCAACAACCTAAAAGTAGCACTATGGAAGCAAGGGAAATCACTAGTTTAAAAGCAAGACAAAAAAATCTATACTAAATAAATGAGGATAACGACAATACCAACTAAAGTTTGAGAAAAAAGACAATAGAAAAGTGCCTGATTATTCAATTTTGAAGCGAATAAAGACTACCTTATTGCAACCTGGCACTAGATCTTGAAGCAGCTTCATTCTCTGACTGATTTTCTCTCTTCTAACCTGCGCAGCGGATAAAAAATGAGGTTTTGATCGGAGAGAGTCGTCAAGAAAGGATTTTTATCGATAATTTTACAAATCATACTCTTTCTGCAAGACTATGACTATGAGTGGCTTGGCCTCATCTTGCCCTGACATGGATGTAATCTTTGTAAGGGTTAGGCGCTCGTGATCTCATCGAACATGCTCAGCGCCGACGGATGGCTCATCTGCGCACATTACCCTAAAACATAGCCCTCCAGAAATCTAAACCCACAAGGTCGTCCAGAAGAGGAGAAACCGCTTACCATCCATGACAGATGCTGGTTCTGCTCTGCAATACAGGGCAGGTGGAGATCGCCGCCGCTCAAGAGAGGCGAAGAAGACCGAGGCTCGCCAAGACCCAGCTTGCCATGCCCTCGAACTTCTCGCAGGAATTCACGCCGCTGGGATCGCAGTTGGAGAGTGGAGGAGCAATACACCTTCTGCGTCGCCATCTGGAGCAAGGAAGGAGGTCAGTGTCGTCGATCGCGAAGGTGTATTGCTGTGTGGAGTGAGGTACAGGCGTCGGAGGCGAATCCCTAACATAGCTTTCGAGAAGTGGCGGCGGGAGAGGAGTTTGTGCGATCCGTAGGGAAAAAGGCGTCGGGCATCGACGCTGAAGAGTATGCGGAAGCGACGTCGTGAGGAGATCGCTGAAGCGACAACGTGAGGAGATCGCTGAAGCGGCGGCATGAGGAGATCGCGATGACCAAAGGGAAAGAGTGGGTAGATGGTCAGAAGCAGATGGCGATAAATGTGAATATTTATGGCTTTGGATTGGAAGCTGAGAGAAATGAAATTTTTGGAGGGAAATAAATTTTCCCTCCACATATATTTTTGCCTTAAATAATTTTAATGAAATTTTGAAAGCAATATTTAGCTTCTAATTAGCTAAATTTATTGGATAGATTTTCATGCTCGAGACAAAAAAATGCGATCCCGAAAAAATATGCTTTGGTACAAGATGTTCTTAAGCGAAAAATGTGTGCGTGGGCAAAATTGTGCTCCTGAACAAAAAAGTGTGCGCATGCGAAACCGCGCCCGGGTGAAAAATGAGTGCGGAGTCAAAAATGCGTGTTCGGGCGAAAATGCTCTGCTGGGAGACCATGTGTGTGATTGTATGTGTGTGTGTGTGTGTGTTTGTGTGTGTTTGTATGTGTTTGTATGTGTGTGTGTCTATGCGGGTCTGTATGTGTGTCTGTGTGTCTGTAAGTATGTGTTTGTATGACTGTGTGTGTGTGTGTACGTGTGTGTGTGTGTGTGTCTGTCTATGTGTGTCCGTGTGTCTATGTGTCTGTGTCCATGTGTGTATGTCTATGTGTCAATGTGTGTGTATGTGTGTGTGTGTGTGTGTGTCTGTGTCTGTGTTTGTTTGTGTGTGCGTGTGTCTGTGTTTGTTTGAATGTGTGTGTGTGTGTGATTGTATGTGTGTGTCTATGCGTGTCTGTATGTTTGTCTGTGTGTCTGTAAGTATGTGTTTGTATGACTGTGTGTCTATGTGTGTTTGTGTTGTGTGCGTGTGTGTGTTTATGTGTGTGTGTGTCTGTACGTGTGTATGTGTGTGTTTGTGTGTTTGTGTGTCTCTGTGTGTGTCTATGTGTCCATGTGTCCATATGTGTATGCGTGTGTGTGTATGTGTGTGTGTGTGTGTGTGTCTCTCTCTCTCTCTCTCTCTCTCTCTCTCTCTCTCTCTGTGTGTGTGTGTGTGTGTGCTTGTGTATGTGTGTGTGTCTCTATGTGTATCTGTGTCTGTGTTTGTTTGTGTGTGTGTGTGTGTGTGTGATTATGTGTGTTTCTATGTCTATGTGGGTGGTTATATAACTGAATGAAATTTATTATTAATTACTATTATAATTAATTAAATTAACATTAATACTCCGACAGCGACGGTACCTCCGCCCAAGCTAACAGTGCATATATAGGAAGTGCTCGTGCCCCGCACGACATTACCCTCGCCTCAATAGTGTCCCAGCAAGATGACGCTCCTGCAGTTCGCAGACCCCTGCGCGCGAAAATACCCATGCCATAATAGTACCACATGTCTACGACGATCGCGCACGGGGGTTTGCGAGTTGTAGGAGCGCCATCAGTTGATCGAGCGTGTAACAGGGCAATATCGAGGCGGGGGTACTGTCGCGCGGGTAACAGGGCTTCATGTGCACTATCAGTTGATCGAGCGTCCGAGAGCTAGCGGTTGAAATTGGGCGGAGGTAATTCTTATTTAAAATATATATAAATCTTATTTAAAAATTAATTTTTATTAAACCACATGTTTTATTTATCAATCGATAGAAATATTTTCATTAAACCACGTATTTTCTAGCCATCGATATAACATGTGTTTTCATATTTTAAGTTTATGTTTTTAAATTTAAGTTTTTGGTGGCAGTAAACGGGCGTTTTTGCTATCCCGAGTTCGCATCGTGCGTGCGCTTCTGCTCGGAGGTGGAGCGCGTGCGCAGGGGAGTGCCTTTTCATGCGTGCGGGGGTCGTGTACGATCTTTATTTTTATTCTAAAATTCTTTTAAAAAATAAATGTCATATTTGCGTTTATTTCTAAATTTTATATGTTGCGGGCATAGCCCGCCGGGGGCGGACAAAGCCTGCCGTCGCCGACCTGATACTGTAGAATGCGGGCGCAGCCCGCTAAGAGTCAGCGAGCATGGGCAAAGCCCGTGCGGAGCTGCTCGTAAAGTTTTATATAAAAACTTTATATGAAATTTTTATAAAAACGTTTTATAAAGTTTTATATAAAATTTTATGCACATTTATATGTAATTAAAAACGTTTTATAAATTTATATGTAAAGTTTTAGTAAGTTGATCGAGCGTCCGAGAGCCAGCGGTTGAAATTGGGCGGAGGTAATTCTTATTTAAAATATATATAAATCTTATTTAAAAAGTAATTTTTATTAAACCACATGTTTTATTTATCAATCGATGGAAATATTTTCATTAAACCACGTGTTTTCTAGCAATCGATATAACATGTGTTTTCATATTTTAAGTTTATGTTTTTAAATTTAGGTTTTTGGTGACAGTAAACGGGCGTTTTTGCTATCCCGAGTTCGCTTCGTGTGTGCGCTTCTGCTCGGAGGTGGAGCACGTGCGCAGGGGAGTGCCTTTTCATGCGTGTGGGGGTCGTATACGATCATTATTTTTATTCTAAAATTCTTTTAAAAAATAAATGTCATATTTGCGTTTATTTCTAAATTTTATATGTTGCGGGCGAAGCCTGCTGGGGGCGGACAAAGCCCGCCGTCGCCGACCTGATACTGTAGAATGCGGGCGCAGCCCGCTCGAATGCGGGCGCAGCCCGCTAAGAGTCAGCGAGCATGGGCAAAGCCCGTGCGGAGCTGCTCGTAAAGTTTTATACAAAAACTTTATATGAAATTTTTATAAAAACGTTTTATAAAGTTTTATATAAAATTTTATACACGTTTATATGTAATTAAAAACCTTTTATAAATTTATATGTGAAGTTTTAGTAAAAATGTCGTATTAATATAATATATTTAGTTGCGAGAAAAAAATAACAACTCGCTCCTTGATAGTGAAACGTAATCATATTATTTTTCATTGCGATTTAATAAAAATATCGTAAAACATATTATCTTTCGTTGCATGTGTTTTACAGAAATTGTCGTAAAATTAATATTCACGCTTTCTAAAACATGTATGATTATAGATGATTCTTCTTGTAGTGCAATAAGAATTCGTGGAAATTTTCCGATTTGGCTATTTAGAACTCATGTGCACTATCGGGCAATGTCGAGGCGGGGGTATTGTCGAGCGGGGAACATGGGCCTCATGTGCACTGTCAGTTGATCGAGCTCCTGAGAGCGGACAAAATTAAGCGGGGTAATTCTTATTTTAAAAAAACATAAATCTTATTTAAAAAGTAAATTTTATTGAACAACGCGTTGTATTTATGAATTGATTTGACATGTATTTATGAATTTCATTACACATTTATTTTCATTAAAGCACGTGTCATCCATCAATCAATATATATATGACATATATTTTCATTAAAACGCTAGCTCCCGAGCAAAAAACGTGTGCGTTGACAAATTTATTTATGCTCCCGAGCAAAAAAATAGAGCTAGTGCAATGCGCGCGACTGAAAGAAAAAAACGTGTGCTCGGGAAATAAAATGCGCATCCGAGTGAAAAGCACGTGCTCGAGCGAAAAATGGGCGCTCGAAGGGTACAATTATTTCACCCCTGCGCACAATGAAAAAATGTGCGTGCATGCGGGGCCAGTGCACGATCGTTATTTTTATTCAAAAATTACTTTAATATGTTTTAAATTTTTTAATTTGTTTTGTGCAAAATTTTTTTGGAGGGAAATTTTCCTCCATATATTTCATTAATGTGAGTCTGAGAGGGAAGGAAATAAACAAAACTTAATAAACTAGAGAAAGAGAACGACGCGCGGCGACGGCCGAGAAAGAGAACGACTATGGCGGCGGCCGTGGAATAGAGAGGTGACGGCGGCAGCCGTTGAAGAGAGGGGAGACAACGACGGCGGTCGTACGTGAAAGACATTGCTACAGCTCGCAAATGGATGTTTGTGTATTTGGTTGTCCGTGTGTGTGTGTGTGCATGTGTCTGTGTTTGAGCCCCGACACATGCAATACACGCTAGCTCTCAAGCAAAAAAAGGAAAACTACACGCACAAGAGTGCATTTGCGTGCGCGCGAGAGTGCATTTGTGTGCGCGCGAGAGTACATTTGCGTGCGCGCGAGAGTGCATTTGCGTGCGCGCAAGAGTGCATTTGCGTGTACGCGGGTTCGTGCGTGATTTTATTTTAATTCCAAAATTATATTAGAAAATTAATGTCATATTAATTTGCATTCATTTTTACATTTAATATATTTTTAATTTTTAGTTTTGTTTTGTTCAAAAATTTATGGAGGAAAATTTTTATCCGTATATTTCATTCATTCATGTGAGAGAGATAGAGCTGCATGGGAGAGAGGCAGAAAAACTTTTATAAAAAGTTAAAGATTTATAAAAAAACTCCGTACGCGCAAAAATACATGTCGCAATAGTACCAAATATCTGCGATAGCCGTGCAAGGATGTTTGCGAGCTGTAGAAGTACTATCGTCGCGTTAGAGCACTATCGAGGCGGGGTACTGTCGCGCGCATACAATTTTTTTTTTTAAATAATAATAATATATAATAATTCAAAACTTTGATAATAAAATTGTACAAAAATTGAAAATAAAATATGATATATTTTTTGTAACAAAATTTTAATAATAAAATATTACTATTAGTAAGGACAATGTTTTTGTCACAAAAAACTTTCATGATGTGGTTACAATTGATACTTATTGTGAGAAAAGTTTTCTTTTTGTAACGTAACATTAGTGTTGTTACAAATACTTACAGTTATAGTAACAAATTAATTATTATTGTAACAAAATTTAAAATATTCATTACAAAAAAGTTCTTTTTTGTAACAACAAAAAAACTTTGTTACTAAATATAACTATTAGTAACAAACTGTGTTTCAGTTACATTACAGTCCTTACAATAGGTGCAGTTTGTTGTAGTGGCATGATCATCATGTTCTAGACTTACAAATCAAACATGCTCTTCCAAAAGAAAATCACCAAATCATATTGCCATAAGTCTAGAAGGAATAGAATTCACATATATCATGATGATCTAACATATATTCTATGCAAAATTCTCTATAATCATAATTCATAATTCATGTTCTATCAAAAAATATCTTAAGTCAATAATGTCTATTTCCTAGGAATTATGAATCTTATGATAAAAATATGAATATTGTTTTTCTTTACATTATTTGATGTATGAATATGCTTTGCTAGTGATTGCATGTATCTCTCATATTTGTAGACACTAGAATCAACTTTGTAATGAAGGTATAATTCAAACTTAATCATCACTCTATTCTAGATCTATAATTTGAAATTCTATTTTGGAATACATGCAATATTAATATTAATCTTATGACATGACATTAAACCCAAAACTCATCATACTAGCTTTATCACTTATTGAATATTAGTAATTGTGCTAGTTATCTCATATCATCATCTCATAAAAGTAGAAAAACTATGCAGCTTTATATAACTCATCACATTAAACAAAACTCATAGTTTATATATCAACCCATAGTTTAAAAGCATAGGATGTCCAAGGATTATTCACCTATGACTTCATATCTCACAATAGCGGGGGCATAGGGTTGTATGCATTAGAGACCTAACCTCTAATTCATGTCTTGTCCTTAACCGAAGAGAGTTCCAGTGGGGCCTTGCGAGGCACTGGGGGGAAAGAGTGCTAGGTTGAGTGTTTTTTAGTGTGTGTATATGGGACTAACACCCCAACCTACGGCATGCGTGCAGCTCCTCATGCCCATCCGTCACTTAGTATGGGGCTAGGGTGTAGACATTTAGTCGGGGTAGTCTTTAATCTTAGGACATACTTATATTACTCTTCGCATGATCATTTTATTTACTTATCACTTAAATCATGCATATTTTGGGTTGTTTAATAAAAAAATGTCCTCATGTGTTTGCATAATTTATCTTTTTGAGCTTAAATATTTTTGTAAAACACATGTATTTGAAAAAGCAATAGTTTTATGCAAATTTGAGCAATCAAGACATCGCCAAAAATTACAAAATTTCTGCATAAGACTACTCTAAGGACACTTAATCAAAATCAAAAATAGAAAATTTAAAATTCTCAAAAAATCACGTATTGTTTGCCGCGCTATCACTAGCACTTGCGCTAATGTGAGTGTCTGATTTTTCAGTGTTTTAAAATTTCTAAAAATCTATAAAAATATGTTAGTTTATATGTACTACTGTGATTTGTATTTCTGACATTTATTATCTTTGTTTTAATTTATATTTAAGAAAATCAACTACAAAAATTCAAAATTAAAAAATACAAAAATATATTTTTTGAGATTTGTGTTTTATTCATATATTAAAAATCAACTACAAAAGTTCAAAATTCAAAAATTCAAAAAATATGTTCTTGAGATTTGTGTTGTTATTCCTATTATAAAAAATCAAGTGCAAAAGTTCAAAATTCAAAAATACAAAAATATGTTTTTCTGTTTTTATCTCATTAAAAAATGATAAAACTACAAAAAAACTGTATGATCTTTATTGCTAATATCAAGCATGAATGATTTCTATTATTTAGAATTATTTACAATGTTAAAATTTATTCCTTGAAATTACTATGAACATTGTTTTGTTTATCATGCTTTAATATATCTATTTAAAGTGCATCAATTGTATTGAAAAATATGTGTAGAACCAAGCTTAGCATGCCTCTAAGTATGAGTAAATGTATTATGATTGATAATGATGCCTTTCACTCACTTATTTTGGAAATCAACATGTGTGTTTAAATCTAAAAGTGCTTACTTGTGTATTGTATTTGTACAATGAATTAAAACTTGCATAAGTTTATTGCCTACACTACATTTGAATTGCACTTATGAAATTTAGAAAAGTGGTTAAGTTAAAAATTTGGGTTTGCAAAACAAGTGTATTCGGAGAATGTTGTCTCACAAATGTGAACAAAGAATTATATATGTAGACAAATATAACTCCACCAAGCACTACTTGAACCTCCTGATAAGTCTTCATAAGCATTGTGAGGTTGAGCACCTTGGAAAGAATAGTAAAGTGTCTTGTGCAAACCTTGGTTATTACACCACTTTGTTAAAAATTATGTGCATTAAAGTGTATGAAAGTAATTTACTTGTGTTTTATTGTGCACTTTATTTTACATATGTCTTGTATTTTGTTGATTTAAATCAATTGTTAACATTGCCCAAAATACACTTATGTGCACATCATTATCTTTCATAACACTTCTTCTCAAGAGTATTGGATTCTAATGCTTTATCTACACTACTCTTTATATAAGAAATGCACTAGATAACCTAGCACGATCTCTACAATGTTTTGGTATTTCTTGAACTTAAAATTAAGTAACATTGTAATATAATCTCTTTTTGATATGTTCATTTCATGCTTGGTATCTTTATGAAAATTTTTCAGATTTCAAAGGTTAAAACATCTTTCAATTTTGAACTATAACTCATATTTTTACTTATGCTTTTCATGCTTACAAAAAGATGTTTCTTATAATCTTCTGCTTGCTTACAACTCTTATCTTTTTATTTGAAATCTCTTATATATACTATGCTTAAACTCTTCATCATTTCATATATTACAAAAGCTCGATCACGATTTATAACTAGCTTAAAGAATGCCTCCTTACTACCCTCACACTACCTTCTTTTGATAATACCAAAAGAGGGAGATTAATTGAAGAAATCTATATAGGAGATATATAGAAGATTAAGGGGAGAATAAATTCATGTAATCTATCATTTAGGGGGAGTAAAACATAAATTGCATTTTTGTAGGGGGAGCATTAAGATAGGGGGATTATGCATATTATCATGTTTATCATATACTATAGTTGCACTATTATCTTGCTTATCCTATACTATAAACACTATTGTTGATTTCTTGCTAAGTGGATTTGTTATTATCAAAAGGGGGAGATTGTTGGACATGTGTGTCACATCCCTTTGTTTGAGAATAACAAATCCCAAATTGTATTTGATCTTGCTTGTCGTGTGTTTATAGTGTGCAGGAACTATAAGTGCAATACTCCACAGGTAGAAAGCAGCCGAATTCAAAAATCTCAAACAATGCACTATCACCAGAGCTAGCGCTACCGCCAGGCGCTAGCTCGTTCGACGAACTTGAAGCTCCATTTGACAAAAATTTTCATTCGACGAAAAGTTTCATTCGACGAACTTGAAGCTCCGCTCGATGAAAATTCCGTTCGACGAAAGTTTGTTCTGCCACGCCACCGACGGTTTCGCAACCGCTACCGCCAGCGCTAGCGCTACCGCCAGGCGCTATCTCAAGTTTGTGCACAGCTCCACGCCGTCGACAGTTTCGCAACCGCTCCACACGAACACTACCGCAGGCGCTAGGAGTTACCACAGGCGCTAGGAGCTACCACAGGCGCTAGCGAGAAGTTCTATATTTTGGAGCTTTGCTTCTCGTTTTGGTTATCCATCCCAGAGAGGTTGCAAGTGCCACAATTCTATTGTTGTTATGCTGCCGAAGATGGATCTCCCACTAAAAGATTAAGGAGAATTCTGGAGGAGGACTACGCCACGCTACATCCGAAGGACGATCGCTTCGACCTCGCTTATGCTACAACGATCCTTCATCCTCATCTTCAGAGATCTCATATAGGGAGTTTTATTATTGTTATCATTATTTTCATTCCATACTTTTTGTAACCGTTTAGAGAATTCGCCTTGTGTTGGCGACTAGGTCTGGGTAGGACTTAGGGGGGAATTCGCCTTGTGTTGGCAACTAGTTCTAGGTGATTAGATCTAGGGGGTGCTCGAGGCCATATCCGGGGAATGATTGGCTAGAGCGGCTTGAGGCCATATCCGGGGAAGGATAGGCTAAAGCCAACTGGTTTGTGGGGATACAAGTCGGTATAGAAAAGGAAAAGATATTTACATTTGTACGCCTCCGATTTCTAGCGATATTGAAATCAAATTTATGTAAACACCTTTTTATTTAAATACAATCATGTCTCTATTTGTGTTTACTTGATTTCTATCATTTGGCATAATCTCTAAATATTGGTTACAAAGTTTTCAATTCTAATTACTTTATCTAAATTGTTTAGTTCAATCTCTTTCATCATAAAACAATTTAGTACTTGTTTCTAAACTTGGTTATTATGATATTCTCACAGATTAGCTAAATTGTCATTTTGCCTTTCTCATATTATAAAACAATTTAGTAATTTTCATAACATTATTAAAAAGAATTTTTATTCCCTTATTCACCCCCCCCCCCCCTCTAAGGGCGCCGTAAGATCCAACACAGACAACCTCAACTCTCCAAAATTTGGAAGAATTCTATCCTTATATCTCTCAAATACCATCCCACATCTCCTAAAAATTTCAGAATCATTTCCTCTCCATTATCTCAAGAAAATAGATATCAGAACAATTAGCAGGTGAGAGAGAAGGTTCACAAAGAACGATGCAGGTGAACCTTCTGCTCAAGGCTCCAAGACCCTTGTCACAGCACCTTAAGTTCCTCAAGAACCCCTGACTCTAGTTGAGGGGGAGCCTATAAGAAAAGATATCCCTAGAATGGATAGTCCTTCTAATCCTCAAGAAGAAGTGGATCCAGCTCATCTAGAGCTTCCTGAAAGAGACCTAAGCAGTCATCCAGATGCTGAAGAACATGAGCACCCCTCAGAAACCCCTACACCAATGGAGGGGGAGCATACTGGTCTGACAACAATGTTGTCTTTACCCCCAATAATAGAAGTTGACCCACATCATCCACCCAGCATAACTCCCACAGTTCCATTACCTGACTTCCTGTCTCACATGGAAGGCATGTTGAGCAGTCAAAGAGAAAAATATGAGACCTATGTACATTAGGCTTTCACAAGCTGTAGAAATGATCTTTCTGCCAGGATAGATGTCCTTCAACAAGATATTCATCATATAAATCATCAAAATGCAAATGTGTATCACACTGCTGCAAATGATGTTGTTGATACAGTGAATGAAATAGTACATATCAATAAAGCAACCTGTCTGCTTGGACAACAACTTAATTTAGTGCTGGATAGAATGAACACTCTCAGAGATAATCAACAAGCAATTCTTGAGAATCAGGATGTCTCTTTCAATGACTTTGAAGATGCAGTGAATACTCTACTACAAAGAATTTCATCCTCTACTCAAATTACTCAAGAGTTAGTAAACAATGTTGGTGACACTCTACTACACCAATTTCAAGTAACCCAAGATCATCTGTCAAATTCTTTCCATCAAACTGTAAGGGCATCTCAGGGAACTCTCATAGATTCCATTGGGAATCTGAATAACCTCCTGGACAGACAACTTCAAGCTTTTCAGGCATCTATCTCTAAGGAAATATTTTCAGAAGCCAGAAAGGGGGAGATAATGTCAAGCCACCATGCCATGTGGCTAGCTAATGAAGTTAGATTCTCCATGGAGCTTCAACCTATTGAATATGGGATTGCCTATCAACATCCAATTCCTGTCTATCAACATCCCATTCCTGAAGGCAATCTCTCTGCAGAAGCTCCTCTCAGTGCAATGCCTGAGGCCCCTGAAGAAGAGTATCAAGTGCCTGAGAATTATCAAGAGTATTTTGTTGATGAGCCTGCAAGTGGAAGTAGGCAAATCAGGAAAAGCAAAAGACATTCTGTTGATCCTGAAGCGCTAGAAGCTAAAAGGAGGAGAATGGAAGAGGTTAAGAAAAATCCAAACTTTGAAGAATGGAGCCCTTGCTCTAGAGACATCATTTTAAATACCTGGAATTTGTTCCAACAGGGAAAGCATGATAGGGGCACCTTCTACAGCTCAGATGAATGACACAAATATGAAATGAGTGAAGATGGTAAAAGGGTGTATTGGGACAAGATAAAAAGGGGAGATAAGTCAGTACCTGCACATGTACCTCTCAGATATCATCCCAAGCCCTTTAACTACTTTGAAAGGCAAAGGCAGAAATAGAAAGAAGCTGAGCAATCAAAGAAGGTAGGACCCTCTGAAAAAGGAAATGATATTCAAAAGGATTGAAAAGAAGAAGGATTTTAGAAATCACTTGCACACCTCTATGCCTAACATTCATGTATCTGATATATATTGTTAATGTATTGGACTGTCATGAATTAACATATGCAGTGATCATTTGCCAAATTTATTGTCATTTATTATATTTGCTAGAATGGCTTATCTATACTTATAAGTTCTGGCTTCTTCAAATAGGGGGAGATTATTGGGTATTATGCCTTCAATATCTCTAGATTTGAATAAGAAGCTCAAGTATAGATAAGTAAAGTTGTTTTTGATATTGTATTTAAGTTCATGATCTAACAGATACATCAAAGCTATATCACTATTATATAAATGATAAAAGTAATGAAAATCAACTAAGTAAAATATCGTCTCAAGACTCAGCAGAGGAATCATGGATAAAAGTATCATATCATCAAAATGGTTTCGACGATATTGTCTTAATGAAGACACATCGTCTTGAAGAATGAAGAAAGCTTGTCGTAGATAAAGCTAAAGCTCAGATGTCGATGAAACCATCCTGAAGAAGAAGGCTTATCGCAGACACAGCTAAAATATCTCCAAGATATCGTCAAGAAGAAGTAATATCGTTGAGTTATTACATAAAGCTTTGAGGAAGGATGTATGTCGACTTAATGGAAGCATACTACTTTGAAGATCGAAGACATATTACATATAAGGAAGTATCTCGGCGATATCGTCCAGAAGAAGCAATCTCATTGAGATAACCAGCCAAGTACTGAAGTAGAAAGTATATCGACGACGTCGTCGTGAAGCATATCTGTTGATCAAGACGATATCGTCTTGAAGGAACAATGTCGTCGTGACAGTTGCAGAACTGCATTTAATGTGCAGACATTCTTGGAAATGAATAATCAGGGAACACGTACGCCGCCTATCTTGCGCACAAATCAAGAAGCCTTAATTGAAATATTCTCTACAAAATATGACCGTTACACTGCAGTTAAGAAAGAAATTTATTATTTCTATTCTTTATAAGTTTCAAGAAAGGCTAGTAATAATGACAAAGAATTTCCAGTTCTGCAAGACGTTTTCAAACGAGGAATAAATTATGCAATCAATAAGGGCCGTTACGCATAAGTGCAGAGGAGTATAAAAGAAAGATTTTTATTCTATAGAAGACACGAATCCTTAGTATTCTTTCTCAAGTTCATTCTGACATACACTTACAGAAGAGAAAGAAAAGAAATCCAAATGAAGTCTTCATTGATGTTGGGCTGTGGAGTTCTACATAAGATTCTGAAGAAAGGTTCATTGATCTACAAAATCCATGGACTTAGACGACGAAGAAGAAGATTTGTTATTCAAATTTCATTTTCTGAAGACTTCTCTTCTACAACAAC
Source organism: Dactylorhiza incarnata (assembly GCA_033032865.1). NCBI lineage: Eukaryota > Viridiplantae > Streptophyta > Magnoliopsida > Asparagales > Orchidaceae > Dactylorhiza > Dactylorhiza incarnata. The sequence goes on from JAWHQI010000396.1 coordinate 1,397,656, forward strand.
AATTCTGTACTACTTTGTAGGGCTCTTTGTGAGTCTGAGTTGGTAGGATCTAGTGATAGATCTGAGTTTGGTAGGGTTCTTGGTGAACCTGGGTTTGGTAGGGTTCTTGGTGAACCTGAGTTTGGTAGGATCTTGCTGAAGATCTGAGTTTGGTAGGATCTTGCTGAAGATCTGAGTTTAGTAGGATCTTGCTGAGGATCTGAGTTTGTAGGACTTGTAAAGTCTGAGCCTTATAGGGTTCTGTGTGAACCTGAGTTGTAAGATCTGAGTATAGTGAAAAGATCTGAGTTGGAGAAGTTGCCTAGTCTAGCGCACTGCTAGATAGGTGGGAGGGACAGTGGACTACCTCTAGACGCCTTGTCTAGTTGGGAACCATTATAATTTATTGTGTGTTTTCTGTGATGCTTGTGTGCTGAGATAGATAAATTATTAAATAGCAAAGAAAGTTGAAAACACCTAATCACCCCCCCTCTAGGTGTAGTTTACAGTCAACCCATATCTTTCAACTGTTCTATAATACTACACAAGGAAGAGTGAGCTTGGTTGAATACTTCGCGTCGTCCTTGTATAAGCCTACTGCCCCCTTCAAAAATCTGATAGATGATACCGTGTACCTGAATATGGTTTTAAAAAACCACGTTGCAGTGGATATCCGACATCAACCAAATAATATTTACCTACACAATTATTTAATAAGTGAGTCTAATGATATTAACTAAATAGTAGGATTAAAAACTAATGAAATATCAAAATATTAAAGTCTTACCTGGTGGTGGATACGGAAAATTATAACTCAGATTCATAAAAGCACGTTGAAATATACGACTGTCATGAGTAGAACTCTCCCAACCAGCTATTACAAATGTGAAACACATATTGAAATCACAAACCTCCATAACATTCTGTGTTGTTGTACCATACCGACCAATGTAGAAAACTTGTTGATCAGCTGGAACTCGAGTATCCATATGTGTTCCATCAATAGCTCCTATGCAGTCTTTAAAGAACGACATGTATTGAGCATCATGTAGAATTTGCGGGGGAATATCACTGAAAAGATGATCTACATGCATGATGACATCAGAAGATATTCTCTTAATAACAGTGATAACCTTTTCAAAATATCTACTTATAGTTTCTGTAGAGTGTTGAAATCGTTCGCTTGCAAGTTGCATAGATACATCATGACCTAAAATGTGCAATGTCATTGCAAGCACTTCTCTTAGTAGAGTTCTCCTGGATCCTTGCAATCCAAATTGTTGTGTGAGGATTAATAACAAATCTCCAAATATGAGTTTCAACATTCTAAATGAACAAAAAAATCTACTAGGGTGCACATCGAGAAGTTCACCAACCCATCTAGCCCATGTTTGTGTCTATGTCATGCAAGGTCTATTAGTGGATGATGATGCCTCGAATAACTGATAACCAACTGATGTTAAATATTATTGACCATAGATTGCTCTATTACGATTAACCCAGCCAATTACTACATGCTGAGTCTCCTCATTAGAACAGTCAGTGCGATCCGATGAAGACATGGTAGATCTGCACATATTAATAAAACATTATATTGCCCAACTTTGCACATATTAATAAAACATTACATTGCCCAAAATATTACACATAATCCAAATTATATATATATAGTCTATGAGAATAAAAATATATTGTCCAACATAGAAACATAAAGTACAACAGAAAAAAACATAAAGTACAACTACTAAAGAAGAAACATAAAGTCCAACATATTGTCCAATAATATAGTGCATCACAAAAGAAAACATAAACACAACTACTTCAAATTTTTTTCATAACGAATCTGTAGCCATTTTAGTCTCCGATCTGCTCGAATGCTCATGAAACTTTCTCTGTTATGTTTCTTTCTTAGAAACATGGTGCAGTAGTCGTAAACGTCAAAGTTGGACTCCTTCATAACCTCTGGATATGTTTTGAGTTCTGCAATAACTTTAGGGATTGTGTATAAGGACGAAGTTATCTTGATGCTAGGAGGATCCATCATGCAACGCCCAATTATGCGCGATGTTTCTGCTATCTCATCCATAGTGGAACTCATTGGCTTCTTGGTTGTCGCCTTATTTTTTTTCCTTTATCCTTCCTTTTTTGCTTCCTTCTGCTGAATTTGGTAACTCCTCCACGTTCTGTGTGCCATCTTCATGAGATAAGTCATGTTCCTCAATGGATTCGTTCCCAACAATTCTAGAATTTGGTGCCCATGCAAGATCCACAGTTGCTACGACATTACTAAACATCATATCTAGCTTATCTTCTAATTCGGGGGATATACCAGCATATTGAAACTTTCTTGCACCTGGAAATACCTAATATAAATATATATTTGATTAATTATCCACTATGACTGTATACTATAAGAATGAAAGATAAATATATATATATATATATATATATATATATATAATTACATTGAGCCGTTCTTTCCACCATTCTTCAGAAGCAACAATAGTTCTTCGAATCAGATCCCAACCCAAGCCTGTCTCACGTCCCTTTAGCTCTCTCCCTAACTTCCACTCTTTCTTTAACTGATCCCACTTATTCTTCATTTGAGTTCGATCATATGACTTCTCCGTGCGTGCAAGGAAATTATTTGTCAGGTTGATCCACCCATCCCTGCTAAAGTGTGTTGTAGGGCGATTACCCAACTCTATTTCTTCCAGACAAAGATCACAAAATATTATAACATCGTTGACCTCCCAGTTTGCACAAACACCGCCTTCTCGATGTTTACCCATGCTTACTCAACTGGATGGAATAATAATAGAAAAACTATTAATACACGTACCATACATACATAACACAAATAGACAACATATACATATACATACAACACATAACACAAACACAACACAAACAACACATATACACAAACACAACACACACACAACACATATACACAAACACACAACATATACACAAACACACAACATATACATAACACATACCACACACACATACAACACATTTACACACACATACACAAACACACAACATATACACAAAACAACACATATACACAAGACACACAATAAAACAACACTTAACACATAACATATACAAGATAAACACATAACAACATATACACATATATAATAATCAACACACATACAACACAAACACAACACATATACACAAACACACAACATATACAAGACACACAATAAAACAACACTTAACACATACACACACACACACACACACACACACACTTAACACACAAAAAAATGCTTAGTACACACACACAACATACTCACACACATTCACATACACAATCACATAAGCACTCAACTACACACACACATACATAAACACACACTCATATACTCATAAGCCTACACATAATAAATCAACACATACTCACAACACATTCTCACACACATTCACATAAACAAGCACATATAACCAAACATAAATAATCCCACACACACATACACACACACACACACACTCAACTACACATACACATAAATAATCACATACACACACACTTACACTCAACTGCACACACATAAACACACACACACACACACACTCATATACTCATACACATTCACACACACACACAACTACGCATACACAAAAATAGTAACATACCCACACACCCACACTCAACTGCACACACACACACACACACACACACTCATATAATCATAAGCCTACACAAATCTACACAAGCACATACACAATAATCAACACATACTCATCATAGATTTGAAAGGGGAAGAAGATATACCTGCTGACTTTTACTACTGCAGATCAGGGATCAAGCCTCAAAGTGGTGTGCAGGCGGGAGCTCTTTGCAAAATTGGGAAGAGGACTGAGCTCTGTGCAAAATCTGGAAGAAAGGTGAGCTTTGAATGGCAGAGAAGATGCAGAAAACACAGAAAATGCAGAAAAAATGAAGGACGCGATTGTGTACGAGACATAGAAAAAAGGGGGAGGATGTTGTCGTCTATGTAGAAAACACAGAAAAAATGTACCTGCTATCGTCTATGTAGATCCCGGAAGAAGCAAGGAGGGGAAGCTAACGGGAGGCGTGGATGCATTCGGAGAAGACGAGCCCTGCAGATCCTTGGCTGTCGTGAATGTCGTCGGAGAAGCAAGCTATGGATGCCGTCAGAGAAGAGGAGTCGTGGATGCCATCAGAGAAGAGGAGTCATGGATGCGGTGAGCCTTGGTTGTCATTGGAGAAGATGCGGCGGGATGTAGATCCTCCTCGCGACGGGAGATACGCCAGAGGAGTCGCTCTGCCTGATGCCCTCGGAGAAGAGCCCCAGAAATTTCTTCCTCCTCCCTAAACGCGACAAACTTGAGCTCACTCTGCGGGATTGGGGACGCAAAATTTTTTACGCCGGAGAGTTTACGCTCGATTCAAAAAGGAAGCAGAAATACAAACAAAAAATGAAGGAGCGGTGCGTTTGCCTTAAACAGACTGGCGTGAAAAGCCAAACCAAATGAAGCCTTAATAAATACATTTTATTTCATTCTGTCACATATTATGTAGTAATGGTTTTAATTATTAAAAATACATAGAGGCTTCTTATGTAAAATTGTTTAACATGACAAAGGTGTTCCTTGAGGTCAACTTTAATTCAAAATATGTTTCAAGCAATTTGACCCACAAGATCTCCCTCAGCACTCTTTTTGGTGCAATGTGTCTCTAAGGCTAGCCAGAAATTAAATTGAGTGCCCCATTGATCCACTCAGTCAAATAGTCTGAAAATTTAACCATAAGACAATCTATCCATGAATCACATATCCAAAAATCAGAATTTTTGGAGATGATTTTTCTATAGTTGTTGTAATAATTTAATAAATCATACATGAGTTAAATATAGGGTCTATGGACCTCCAAATCCCCCAAATCTCTGGTGGATGGTTGGTGGGGTCATTATATAACCATGATAAAAAGCTCAGACCATTTGGGTTTGATTAGACTTGGTAAACTAATATCCAATCTTGGTCACCCAGGGAAAGTTAACTCTAGTTAACCAAAAGTGCACTTTATGGATTTGAGTGGCCATACCTCAACCAAATGAGATGTAACTCTGATCACCACTTTGTTATCACATGAACACCCCCACAAATAATTTTAAAAGGTTTAGGGTTGGAATACCAAGAAAACCTAGTTCAACCCCTAGGGATACATATTATGGTTAATGAAGGAAATGAGGTCATATCTCCATGGATATGCTTGAAACTTTGTAGATAGTTTTCATAGGGTGAATAAATACCACATAATTTTTAAATTGGGAACTTTCATTTCAAGTGCAAAATATATGGTCATATATTTTAGAAAAGTTATGAATCTTGGACAGAGAACTTTTCATGATGCTATGAGTCTCTGGAAATTTTATTATAATAGTTAAATATGGTAATTTGGTAGTTTCTTCACATTGTGCCACAAGTCAGTTTCCATGATTTAAATTATTTATGTGGTCAATGATTTTAGGAAAATGTGAAATTTGTTCAGAAAGTCTCTAGGATTATTATAATGCTCTGCAATTTTTATTATAATTATTGGATAAGGATTTACAGTGCTTCCTTCAAAAATTAACAAAATTTAGTTCTCTTGAAATAATTAATTATGTGATCAAAATGATTTGTGAAAACTATGGTACTTATCCAATAAACCTTTTAGGTCATCGTTATACTCTGCGAATTTTGTTATAATTTTTGGATGAGATTATGTAGTGGTTCCTTCACAAATTGATTTAAATTTAGTTTCTTTGCAATAATTAATTATGTGGCTAAATGGAATTAGAAAAGTATGAAAATTGGCCAGTGAGCTTCTCTGGTCAATATGGAGCTCTGGTAATTTTATCATAATTTTTGGATGGATATTTACTGTACTTTGTTCATACATTTGTTAAAAGTAGCATTTGTGATTTATTTAAATCATGTGGGCTCATGATCTTGTAAAATAGTCAATCTCTTTTGGAGGACATTTTGGACTTATTAGGACCTCTGGAAATTGATTCATGTCATTTGGGTAAAAGGAAGTTAAAGTTCCTTCACAAATTTGGATTATGTCTTAATTATTCATATAATGATTTCCTTGGAAATAATCAGGGAGAAAATTATAAATTACTGATATTTCTTCTATATAGACCATAACCAACCTCGGTATGTGTGGTTCATCATATGAAAACCTGGGGGACATATAGGACCTTCACAAATGCTTATCTTTCCCCTTAAGATTGAAGTGGTTTGCAGATAGTAAAAAAAGGAGTTTAATGGTTTTGGGTCTCTCCATGTGTCCTTGGGTAGGGATTCTTCAGTGATAGGTTATGTATGTAAACTCTATGGTGGTAAGGGCAAAAGTCCCTTCAAGACCTCTCCTAGTTGTGGGTGTGAGTTGTATGGTTAGTATACACCTAAGTGAAGTATTGGTGTTCAAGAGAGCTTTAATCCTTCTAGTGAATCTTAATCCATCCTAGGACACTAGAGTAACATAAAAGAGTAGGTGTTGGGTAGTCACCAATAAAAGTAAGTGTCTTGTGAAAGGGAGGTTTGAGGTGTCACCCCATCGTACCTCCTAGTACTGCTCTGAGCCCCTCACAGGGTAGACCTTAGGAAGTCCAAAATTAACCCTTAAACTGATAGGACATGTAAAAAGGAAAGATTAATCTAATAACAAGTTATCAAGTACACATATACACACACACACACACCCATTTATTATGGGAAGATAGTTTTGGTTGGTCTAGACCTGCAAGCAGTGAGCTCGGTGTGAGTTTAATGGTGGAATGTACTACAAGTTGTGGCTTGATGTTTATTAGAACGTACTCATAAGTCCGGTGAGCCGGTGGCTCGGGAGTTCAATTGTAGCATATGTGCTTGTGCATATAAGTGGTGGGTCCTCGGTAATGTACAATCATTTACACCGACGTTAGTACGTTGGCTCAGCAAGTGGGAGTATTCAATTAGCCATAAAAAGACTGGTGGGATGCCAACATTAGTACAAGATGCTCTGTAGCACCTTACTAGGTGTATCGAGTAGTACGTAAGGTCTAGGTTAGGTAGTGTGAATAACTGCCTAGGTATGGGGTGGCCCAACCCATTGTCTCCATTTGCCACTACGGGAGGTACATGATAGTTTAACTAACTCCAAATCGGGGAACTAAAGGTTTGTGCGCACTGGTGTAAAACATATTCATTAAACCTTGAATTGCACTTCATATCATACATTGCATTGCCTAAAACCTTTGCCCATATCGAATAAATTATTATGAGATCTTTTATACGACTAGCCTTGCAAAATGACCCCTTCACTTATAAGTTTGTATGGTCATTCTTATAAGTTAAGGTTACTTTTCTCTGAGATGGTAGTTAACTGCTTTACCATTTACCGTACTGCTTCCTTGTTGTCATTACTTTTTTACTACTATACTGATGTTATATCATAATTGTGTAAGTAGGCCCTGTGGTAGATGGTTTTAGATTATGCTTCCTGGTAGATAAGACCACCACCATCTGCTTGTACTTTCTGCTTTGATGTCCCTCCTCTTCATTCATCCCGCTTGGTGCCTAGGAGTCACTGGGGGAGGGGTGGGGGATCTTGGCTTAGTATTTTGATTAATGGTCAGTTGTGACCAAACACCACAGGAGCTCCTATTAGGAGACATGGTGTAATAATCTCCCCAACACACAGCTCAAAAGGACGACCGCCAGCACCCACAACATCCAGCTCAAAAGGGTTCAACCTCAACCAGTCTGCAGACCATGCACCCAAACCCCCTCTCTGTCCCACCACAAGGCACAGTGGGTTGTTGGAGGTCGCAACCCCCCTTTTCAAGAGGAATGGTTTAGTTAAGCGGCAGTGTAGGGACTTCCCAGGAGGTCACCCATCCCGTGACTACTCCAGCCCGAGCACGCTTAACTATAGAGTTCTTCCACTCCTCATCACCAATTGAGCTGCGCAGGGACTTCCCACGAGGTCACCAATCCCTTGACTACTCTAGCCGGAGTATGCTTAACTATAGAGTTTTTCCAGTCCTCATCACCAATTAAGTGTGCTCAGGTTGGAGTAGTCATGGGTTGGGTGACCTCCGGGGAAGTCCCTGCGCTGCCGCTTAACTGAACCATTCCTAATGAAAAGGGGGGTTGCGGCCTCCAACAACCCACTGTGCCCAGTGGTGGGACAGGGAGGGGTTAGGGTGCATGGTCTGCAGACCAGCTTGAGGCTGAACCCTTTCGAGCTAGATGCTGGGGGTGCCGGCGGTCGTCCTTTCGAGCTATGTGCTGGGGAGACAGTTACAAAAAAGTGCACTTTTTATAACAGTATCCCCAACATACAACTCACAAGGACAAACGCCGGCACCCCCAACATCCAGCTAGAAAGGGTTCAGCCTCAACCGGTATGCAGACCATGCACCCCAACCCCTCTCTGTCCCACCACAGGGCATAATGGGTTGTTGGAGGCCGCATCCCCCCTTTTCATGAGGAGTGGTTCAGTTAAGCGGCAGCGTAGGGACTTCCCAGGAGGTCACCCATCCCAGTACTACTCCAGCCTGAGCACACTTAACTATATAGTTCTTTCATTCCTCATCACCAATTGAGCGTGCTCGGGCTGGAGTAGTACTGGGATGGGTAACCTCCTGGGAAGTCCCTGCGCTGCCACTTAACTGAACCATTCCTCATGAAAAGGGGGGTTGCGACCTCCAACAACCCACTGTGCCCTGAAAATTTAAGAAAAGGAAGCCTACCTGTAAAAGAAAATTTATGACTGAAAAAAGAGCTAGCAGAGGCAAAGGCCTTTGAGGACTCACTCAATGGGAGGAGTCAAAAGCTCAAGGTTATCACTTAAAATCTCTCTACGAGATTTAATCATCTAGGATTAGGGGCAGGACCCTCCACCAACACAGAACCTCCAAGGAAGCCTGCTTGGAAAAATCCAGCGTCCTTTGTTAAACCTAGTAGCTATTTACCCAGTGAGAAGAGTACTTCATCTAAGAACACAGATAACAATCACCCAGACAGGTTACACAAACCTAAAAGGGCAAATCTGAATAACAAGGAAAAACCCCCAGGCAAGGGTCATCTAGAGAGGTCAAATAACTACAACCAAAAGAATAAATCAAAACATAGGATAATCAAACATTCTGCTGATTTATTATATTTTGATACATTTTATTCTCATTTCAAGTATCAACATAATAGGTTTGGGAGATCCATTCCTTATCATCCCAAAGGGTATCATGAAAGACCCTTATATTCTTTCATTGAACCCTATAATGGTAAAAGCAAAGGGCCCAAGGTAACCAGGGTCCCTTCTAATGTTTGAGTTACCTGTGCAGGTGTAGGTAGGGTCCCACTCAGAAAAATTGAGTGGGAAGAATGATGTAGGTCATGAATAATGGAACAAGAGTCATTCAAGGGAGTAATTTCTATCTTGAATCCTCCTTAACATTTATAACATCATATTATGATCTATTTTCAATAAATAAAATTGATGGGAAAAATAGCAAGAATCTTCTAAAAGAAATAGATATGTTTATTAAGAGATGCATCGAATAGAAGTCGACGCACCATTGACTTCTACTCGACGCCAGCGCCGAGAAGCACACAGAGCAGACAATTTGAATAGAATTCGACGCAGCATCACGTTCTTATCGACGCATACGTCGACTTAATAATTCCTGATTAAATTCGAAGTCATGTCGATTGGAATTTGACGTAATGTCGACATGACTACGTCGACTTAGGGTCTCTGAATAATCTCGAAGCTACGTCGAGTACTTGTCGATGCAACGTCAACATATCAATGCGCGTAGAGTTGCTTCTAGAAGCAATCTCAACACAGCTTTGCGCGCCAAATAATAAGTATTATCGACGGTAGGTCGACTTAAACCCTAAGCAACGATGAATCGTCTTCTTTTAAGCAACACCAGCATCGAAATCATTACGCTTTTGAATTCTCTTGCTCTCTTGTCTTCCCGCTCTCTTGCTCTCCATCTTTCTTGTACACCTCTCTCTCTCTCTTTCACTCCGTCTTTGCAGGTACATTCAAAGAGATGGCTCCTCTAAAGGTTAATTCAGGATTTGATGTGGACATTGATTCGTTCAGTGCTGCCGCAGAAAGCTTCAAGACCATCCTTGGCCTATTCCTAGATGCTGGCTTGACCAAGCTGATCTCCACCAGGTACAAAATCCTGGATACTGAGCTAACTATGTTCAAGGATAGTATTCAAATAGGAGATGATGGCTCCCTTAGTGGGAAAGTGTATGAGACAGATATTCTTATAACAGAGGACTTTTTAAACCAGACATATGATCTTCAGACAGGGAATGAGTCAGATGAATTAACAGGAGATGAGATTAAGAAGGACCTGGACACTAAGCAGTTCAAGAAAGATAAGCCCATCAATCTAAAGAAGATTGATCTTGGGGAGGAATATAGATTCCTTGCAGATATTGTAGGAAAAGTGCTGATGTGTAAAATATCAGCACATGATGTTGTTCCAAAGCAACAGCTTCACATAATGGGAGTTTTAGTTCTGAAAAAGAAGATTAATTGGGGGAGATGCCTCCTAAAGATGATGGGCATAAGTATGCCCATAAGGAAAATGCCTATATGAGAATAATGAGCCAAGTGCTCTTCAAACATTATCCAAATATCTGCAAGTCAAAAGGAGTGCCCATTCCTCCTGGTAAAAGAATAAACATGGGAATATTCTCAAAATGGACTAGGCAGATCTTGAAGCCTGGTCAAGCTACACCATCCCCTCCTCCTCCTCTAGAGTCAAATAGGGAGATTCCAGATCCCCCAAGGGACGATCCTTCCCCAATGGACGTTGTTCCAGAACCCCATCAAGAAAATACACCAGCCTCACTGCAATAACAACAACAACAACAACAGATCCATTCCACTTCTCCACCTGAACCATCTTCTTTACAAACCCATCTACTTCCATCCATCCCACCTCCACCTCCAATCCATTTCTCACCTGAAGTTTACTATCCTCTCTCTCCCATTCAAGAAGACTTCCCTTCATCCCCTCCACCTTCAGCTCATCCTCCCATTGACATTGAGCAAATCATCTCCAAAGCAGTAGCCATTGCCTCCTCAACTTTTGCAGATCAAGTGGCATCTCAGACTAGGAAATTTGATAAGAAATACTCATAGATAGAGGGTGAGTTATTAAGTTTTCAAAAAACATTTCAGAGCCTCAAGGAATTTATCTCTTCCTCTATGGTTACAAGAGAATTCTTAACCTCACTGGCCAACATGGTCAAGAAGGGGGAGAATATCTTAGAGGAAGAGGGTCATATCTTAGGGGGAGAAATTCAGGAAGAAGCAGATGAAGAGCCTGCCCCTGACAAGGTGACTACCTTTCAGGGGGAGCTAGCAGATCAAGAGGAGCTCCTAGGCATTCAAAGGCAGCCTTAGGAGGATCAAGTGATGGATGAAATAACAAAGATTACACATGAAGCTGTAAAGGAGGCAGAGCATACTGCACAGAATTAGGGGGAGCCAGCTCCAGACATTTAGAGAAATCTGAATATGGAACTGGAAGCTGTGAGCACAGCAAGGGATCAGAGGGAGCCCCAAGATGAAAATCCACTAGGTGATGTGGACGAAATTGTTGTGGAAGCTGCCTAAGAAGCTGAAGAGAATGCACAAACTCAGGGGGAGCTTCCACAGGAGAAAGAAGATGCTGCAGAAGAAGATGATGACAATGAACATCTAAAGATAGCTCAGAGAAAAATCCCAAAGGTGTTTTCAAGGAAAAGGAAAACTCCTGAGAAAGAGCAGTAAGGCTCAGGTATTTTGCAAAGAAGTACAGTCTAATTTTAAATAGTTGGGATTAAATATATTTTTCTTGATTATTGAATGAGATGATCTGAGAAAACAGCTTGTCATGTTATTATGTCTACACTGTATTATATGAAATGAATTGTTGTTTATAAAAAGTTGTATAAAACCACTCAGAATAAAATGTAAAATTTGTTAAGATAAATATGGGGAGATTGTTGGGAAAAACCCTTGATTTAACTTAACAAATTAATTAAAAGTGATTTTATCTACTAGGATTTAAATTATCCATTGTATAGTGAGGGTAATATGGTCATTAGATGTCTTAGGATGTCACACTCAACCTAGAGTGTCAAGACCAGTTCAAGGGCTGCAAATTTGGGCAGAAGTTAATAATTGCGTCGAATGGAAGTCGACGCAACATCGAGTTGATATCGACGCTACTCCGACTAAAAGTCCAAGTGGTTCAACCCTGCTGTCGAAGTAACATTAGTTGACGTTACGTCGAATAGATATCGACGCAGAGACCAGAGACTTGTCGAAGGATCTTGAGAAGTCGACGCAGCTTTTACTTCAAACTTGACGTAGAAGAGAATACATGTCGAAGTCATCTAAAGTCGACGCAACGTCGACTTAATCTCGACGCAGATAATGATAGTCAGAGTTGATGCTGTTCAACTCGACGGGTGCATCGATAAGGAATCGACGCAATATCGACTAACTGAGTTCAGTCAGAGTACAGAAGAAATCAAAGCAGCTCTTAGATGAACTTGAAGCAGCGTCGATAAGAGAGGAAGTTAATTCGACGCTACGTCGAATACAGTCTATGAAAGTTCAACCTTTGTAGCTGTCATTATGATGCTTCTATCATGACCCACATCTTTCAGACCGTTCTCCAACGGACTAATAAGTGTCTGAAGTAGAAGGAAGCATTAAAGAAAGAGATAAAGACTTTCTTGGAAGTATACACCTTCCGGGTGGACGGTTCGAGAAGTAATAAAGGAATGAAAGAGAATGTCTATCAAAGATACCTTTTCAGGTCTTACCTAACAAGGAAACAAATTCAAATTGGAGACAGACTATATAAGGATAGAGAAGAAAGAAAAGAGCAAGGCAATTAATACATTTTCTCAGCCGTCTTCTTTCACATTAGGGTTTCTCTTCTTTCCTCCTCTCTCAGAAACCATAACAAAGAACAGAGAAGAAAAGATAACGACAACTGGTCTTCATCTGATAGACCAGAAGATCCAACAACTGCTTCTCATCACCATCATATAGCAGCAGGATCCAATAACTGCAGATCATCACCATCAAAAGCAGAGGCTAATCAAGAGCAGATTCTGTGGGGGCTTTACATTGGCTGTTCTTCAATCATCCATCACAAGAATTCTGAGAACAGAATTCATACAACATTCTTTCTTCTCCTTCTCTTTCTCAATCTGTAAAAGAGTTTTATTAATCCCTCTTCAAAGGATTCAGTGGTTCAAGATCTCCTTACCAAAAGATCTGGTGGTTCATGATCTCCTTATCAAAAGATCAGTGGTTCTAAGAGTCTCCTGATCAAAAGACTCGGGCACAGGTGGTGCATTCCTATCAGGTGGTAGAAGAGGGGAGTACCCAGGGTTTGGGGAACCTCTATAAAATTCATTGTGTTTGTGCTGTGATTTTATGTGCTGTCCCAGTCTTTTATTCTGCACTTTAATTCCTGCATTCTTTATTCTGCCTGGATTGTTAAGCATAACTCTTTAGAGTAATTTATTGTTAAACACAGTTTGGATAGAAATATTTTATAACTCTATTCACCCCCTCTAGAGGAATCTTAGAGACACAATGTGCACTTTCACCATCGGTACTACCTAAAGAGGAGAATAGGTTGTCATAGTGGAGGAAGTAGGAGTATTAGTGAGAGGGAGAATTAATGAAGGAGGACGTGATTGGAAGGCCTGGTTTGGTGGAAAAGAAGGCTCTATACATGTCAACATGGGCAGAGACTTTGCATAGCAATATTTTCCCAACAATATCTCTTCTATTTCTCTGTTGCACTATTACTTCTTCTCTAGAAAGAAGGTCAAAGGTACATCCTGCACATGTAATTCCTTTAACTAAAATTAAAGTCCATTATATCTATATTACCCTTCTTTTAGTTGGGTTGTCCCATTTTATTCATCCTGCACATGTAACTCAGACATTAGTAGGAACCCAGGATTACCTTGGGCCCATTGCTTCTACCTTGAAATGGTGAAATGAAAGTGGAAGCAAGTCTTTCATGATACCCCTTAGGATGGTAGAGTGGTAGTCTGTTAAACCAATAAGTTTTAGCATTGTGTCCAAGTTTGGAACAACAATAGCATCTTGAGTTGTAAGGAGAAACAAGAGAGAAGGGTCTAGATGATTGAAAATTCTTTACTGAAAACATGCGTCGATAAGGAATTGATGTATCTTTAGAGTTGCGTCGAATGTAATTCGACGTGTCTGTATAGTTACGTCAATAATAATTCGATGCAAAGTAATGATTGCGTCAAATAGGATTCAACGCATCCTCATACTTGCTTCGAGATGATGTCGAAGCATATGCAGAACTCCGTCGAGTTTCATTCGACGCATCTTTAAAACTACATCAAGTTCTATTCGACGCATAATTTCTTTTATTAAGAATTTTATGATTTTTATTGGATTTTCTGAGGGGTGCTTACCTAGAATTCCTATGTGATTAGTATTGTTTACCCTATTGAAAATAGTGATTTTATTAGTATTGCTGTTTAGTTCTTCACATGATTCAAAGTTGTTATCAGTTGATTTATACTAGAGCTAACAAACAATACTGATTTTTCTCATGCAGATTTACCAGGGATTAGTGTGCTGGTGGATGGATATGATCCTAGAGTAATATGATTGAATATCTTGGAGAGATTTTGTGTGATGTCCTTAAGCTTTTGACTCCTTCCATTGAGTGAGTCCTCAAAGGCTTTTGCCTTTGTAAGTTCTTCTTTTAAACTAGAATTTTCATTAATCAGTGCGTCTATTTCTTTTTCTTTACTACACATCTGATTTCTTAGCTCATAGTTGACTGAATACAGGTTGTCTCTCCTAAGATCTTCTAGTTCTTTTCTAAGTGTGTTAAGTTATTTTTGATTGTTAATATAATCTTGACAAAAGTCTTTAAAACAATCTTTAAAATCTTTTGAAGAGAAATCAAAATCATCAAAGATAGTTACCTGATTTCCTTCAGTAGAATCTTCCAAAGCCATTAAGCGGGCTTCTTCACCAGAACTCTCTTCATCACTGTCAGATGAAGAGGAAGTTGACTCAGAATCTGAGACACTCCAGGTTTCAGCTATAAAATCTCTTCCATCCTTCTTTTCTGTCCATTCATCAGAACTTTCTTCAACTAAACTGATCATTGTATCCCATATTTCCTTTGCAGACTGGCATTCAGCCACTTCCTGAAATATGTCATCTGACATAGTGGATGCTAGAATATTCATTGCCTTAGAATCACAGGCTTTTGCATTCTTTTCAACAACTGTCATTCATCTCTAGGGACCAGTTCCTGTTTAATAGTCCCACTTGCATCTTTCCTGAATGGGACCGGGGGACCTGTAATAATGACATTGAAAATGTTTTCATCAATAGAGTTCATATAAAGCTTTATTCTGGCCTTCCAGAGTGTAAACTTATTTAGGTTACACACTGGTGGTCTAGTTGATGCATAATCCTTAGAACTCATTTTCTTTATAAAATAGTTTTGATTAATTTATAATAAAGAGATGAGAGTGAGGAGATATTTGATCAAGGTGTTAACCTTTTAATGATCAACCTCGCTTTGATACCAATTGAAATTGCATTTTATGTAGCATTCTGAGCAGCTTCTTGAGCAATTTTATTGATTTCATCATCTTTGGGAAGCTCCCATATTTATCTTAACAAATTTTACAGATTGATTAAAGTGATTTTACACATAGTTTGACATAAACACAACTACAAATAAAACATACAGAGACAATAAAATTCATTGGAATGAAATCACAGACAATTTCATACATTGTCAAGTAATTATATTGTTCACCACAACTGTATATTGTATAATATTGACAGAATACTTTGACAGAATACTTGAGTTTCATTATTACTTCTCAGGAGTTTTCCTTTTCCTTGAGAATACTTTTGGAATTACCTTCCTTGCAGCAAAAGTGAGAGATTCATTCTCTTCTTCAGCATTCCTATCAACAGAGTTCATAAACAGTATAAAAATCTTTTCTATCCTAACAGAGCATACAATAAAAATACTAAGGTATAATGGAGACAGTAAAATCAAAGACAATAAAGCACAAATAGTTTGCAGGAAATAAACACAGAAAATCTAAAGTGTGGGCAACACAGAAAATCACACACACAAAGACACATGAATTTTTATAGAGGTTCCCCAAAATGTGGGTACTCCTCTCTTCTACCTCCCTGGCAGGATTGCACAATTTGTGCCTGAGTCTTTTGATAAGGAGACTCTTAGAACCAAAGATCTTTTGATAAGGAGATCTTGAACCACTGAGTCTTTTGCTAAGGAGACTCTTAGAACCACAGATCTTTTGATAAGGAGATCTTGAACCACTGAATCCGGCCTTTGGAAGAGGGATTCTTAAAACTCTTTACAGTAGTAGAATAAAGTAAGAAGAGAGAAAGAGGAAGAAGATAGAATAAAATTTTTTTCTATCCTAACTGAGCATACAATAAAAATACTAAGGTATTATGCACACATCGAAACTAAAGACAGAATAAAGCATAAACAGTTTGCAGGAAATAAACACAGAAAATCTTAAGTGTGGACAACACAGAAAATCACACACACAAAGACACAGGAATTTTTATAGAGGTTCCCCAAAATGTGGGTACTGCTCTTTTCTACCTCCCTGGTAGGATTGCACAACCTGTGCCTGAGTCTTTTGATAAGGAGACTCTTAGAACCAAAAATCTTTTGATAAGGAGATCTTGAACCACTGAGTCTTTTGTTAAGGAGACTCTTAGAACCACAGATCTTTTGATAAGAAGATCTTGATCCACTGAATCCTTATCAAAAGATCTTTGGTTCTAAGAGTCTCCTTATCAAAAGACTCAGGAACAGGTTGTGCAATCCTACCAGGGAGGTAGAAGAGAGGAGTACCAACATTTTGGGGAACCTCCATAAAAATTCCTGTGTTTTTGTGTGTGTGATTTTCTGTGATGTCTACACTTTAGATTTTCTATGTTTATTTCCTGCAAACTGTTTATGCTTTATTCTGTCTATGGTTTTGCTGTGTGCATAATACCTTCATATTTTTATTGTAAGCTCAGTTAGGATAGAAAAGATTTTATTCCAAAGAGTGATAGTCACTATTTTCAATAGGGTAAAAAATACTAATCACAGAGGAATTCTTGGTAAGCACCCCTCAAAAAATCCAATAAAATCATAAAATTCTTACTAAAAGAAATTATGGGTCGAATAGAACTCGATGTAGTTTTAAAGATGCGTCAACTTCAACTCGACGCAGAAGATGAAGTTCAAGTCCACGTCTTTAACTCGATGGTTAAGTCGATAAGTAATCGACGCAACGTCGACATCTGAGTTCAGCCAAGCTAAGAACAAATTCAAAACTACGTCGATAAGAACTCAGAGGTGCGTCGACATGAAGGATGATGAAGTAAACACAGCATCGAATACAATCAGAAAAAGGAAGCTTTTTTTGCTGTCCTTTTGAGACATTCTCAGAAAGACCACAAGGCTAAAGGCAGTTCTCTAACGGCTCATTATTGCCAAGAATAGAATGAAGCTTTTAAGGACACATCAAAGACAATCTTGGAAGGTATTCAAAATTGATGGACGGGTCGAGAACAAAAATGGAAAGGAAAATTAGGTGTCCGAAAACAATTCTATTTTAGGGCCGCCTAAAAGAAGAAAGGTTTTGAAATCTCAATCATGCAGCATAAGTATGAAATAGAGAAGAAGGAGACATACAACAGAGAGCAGTTATAAAATTATTCTTGTCTGTCGAATATGGTGTTGATCTTCTTCCTTCTCAAACCCTAGAAGACAAAAAAATATAAGTGTTCTCTCAGCACAGATAAAAGAAAACAGCTGCTTCATATTCTCCATCATATAGCAGCCAGTCTTCAAGAAGCATTCACAGAAAAGGATAAAATAAAATAACCCTTGCAATCATCACTATTATAAGCAAGGGTTCATCATTTCAGATACTGTGAAAGACAAAAGCAACGGAAGTGCTTCTGAAAAATTCTGAGACACATAATTCTATCTTCTTCCTCTTTCTCTCTTCTTACTTTATTCTACTACTGTAAAAGAGTTTTAAGAATCCCTCTTCCAAAGGATTCAGTGGTTTAAGATCACCTTATCAAAAGATCTGTGGTTCTAAGAGTCTCCTTGGCAAAAGACTCAGTGGTTCAAGATCTCCTTATCAAAAGATCTTTGGTTCTAAGAGTCTCCTTTGTTGGATCTGCAGGCGTCCTTAGAGGGGGTGGGTGGGGGGGTGAATAAGGGTTTTAAAAACTTATGTTGTATTTTGAAATACTTGAAATAATAAGAGATCAAAATAGAGTAAAACAAAATTAATCAAGTAAAATAAAATTGAGACATGATTTTATTACTTTGAAATGTAAGATTATAAAACTTGATTTCTTATGACGCTAGAAATCGAAGGCGAATAATAAAAAGACTTTTCATTTTATATCCCGACTCGTATCCCCACGAAGCGGTGGCTTTAGCCTATCCTTCCCCGGATACGGCCTCAAGCCACTCTAGCCAATCCTTCCCCGGATATGGCCTCAAGCACCCCCTAGATCTACACCCTAGGCCTAGTCGCCAACACGAGGCGAATTTCTATCCTATGTCCTACCCAGACCTAGTCCCCAACACGAGGTGAATTTAATGCACAAATACAAAAGAGTGAATGAAATAACAATATAAAACTCCCTATGTGGATCTCTTGAAGAAGTAAATGAAGACCCGCAGAGTATGATCATAGTCGATGCGGTCTTTCGTCACGAGGATGAAGTGTGTTAAAATCTTATCCAATGATCTCCTTAATCCTTCATGGATTTGTGGGAGTATCTCTCTGAAACTTCCTCTATATGATGTGGCATGAAGCTCTGGAATTTATGGTTCTAAGAAAGTTAACAAGACGGAGCCAAGGGGTCCATTTTATAGCCTTGGAGCTACCGCATGCGCTAGCACTACCGCCGGCGTTATATTAGTTTTGGCATTATTCTGCGTGTGCGTATCTTACATTCCAAGGAAAGCCAACCGAGATACCACTTGTGCGTCGCGCTACTGCCTGCGCTAGCCGCTACCGCCTGGCACTAGCGCATTCTAAAAATGCTCCTAGAATTTCTCTAATCAGAGCCAGCGCCTGCGCTAGGTGCTACCGCCGGTGCTAGTGGGCATGTTGGAATTTTGGCTTCAAACTTGGGGGCAACCTTCTTATTTTATCCTTGAGTCATATGACATTGTATCCTGCACACTTAAACACACAAGATCAAATACACATCAGATTTGCTATTCTCAAACCTAGGAGATGCGGAAGACCATGTTCCAACAAACTCCCCCTTTTGATAATAACAAATCCATTAATGATAAATCAGAGCATTAATATATAATCATGATGAAACCTACTTGTGTGTGTGTGTGTGAGTGATAACTTAGGATAATTGTCAATTTTAGTATTTAGAATTGATCCCCTTAAATACATGCTCCCATATGTGAATGATCCCTTAATATGTAAGCTATCTTTTTAATGATTAATCATGTTAGTGTTCCCATTTGATAGTGTTTTTATTTATCATTTTAATTCTCCCCCATTTGTTATTAGCAAAAGTGGGTTAAGGTAGCAAGATACATAAAAATAGGATTTTTTGAGTAAAAGATAAGGCATGATCAAGCTTTTTAGAGGAAATGAAATAATAAGGAATTTTTAGCATATAGATTTTCATAGAAATAAATCAGAGTTTTTAACATAATAACGTAATGAATTCCATATAACCAACTACCCAGACAATATGTCTACACCCTAGCCCCGTACTAAGTGACGGATGGTCATGAGGAGATGCATACATTCTGTAGGTTGGGGTGTTAGTCCCATATGCAAACACTAGACAAAACTCAACCTACCACTCTTTCCCCCCAGTGCCTCGCAAGCCCCCACTGGAACCCTCCCCGGTTACGGACAAGATATTACTTAGATGTTAGGTTATCTAATGCCTATAACCCTACGCCCTCACTATGGCGAGATATGTAATCATGAGATAATAATCATTGGAAAGATTAAGTATTTAAATCTAATGATAAGTTCATAGGCTATGGGTTTATATTTTTAATTGAATTGTTAAAAAAACTCACATAGCTATTTTGAAATCCATTAATGAATCAGAGTTTGTAGTATAAAAATGATATTCATGTTAGAACAACCAATATAAATTCTACCAAGCAAGTCTACCACTAGTTGAAAGAGGAATTTTGAGATTTAAGACATTGATATAAGCATGAAAGCGCAAGGTAAAAGTTATAATGTAATAGTGCGGAAGACTTATAGAAATACAAGAAACATCTTTTTGTAATCATGATGATTCATAAGAAGAAATATGAGTTGAATTCCAAAACATGAGTCCTAGTACCATACATCCTCCTTGCCCTTAGCCTTTCTGCAGATCTATAAGGAAGATGAGGGTAAAGATCCAAATACCCAAGTGGTACCACCCATAAATAAGTGGATGCCTTAGGTACCCAGATTTGCTTTAGAGATCCCTTGTTTATTTTCCTGTAAGAGCTAGACGTGTGTCCAAACCTATGACAGTTTGCACACTAAATAAAGAGGGTTGAAACCCTTTTCTGAAATTCTACATTGCTCTTACTGGATGAGGTATGAATTTTGGAATAACCAGAAGATTTTTTCATATGATGGGCTACCGCCGGCGTTAGTGGCTAGCGTCGGGCGGTAGCAGTCACTTTGATATTCGAGCCCAAATTTTTCAAAATCATAACATTGGTTCACCAAAATCATGTCCAGGGATTTTTGACCTATTCAAAATTTTTTGATAGCCATATTGAGGTCATGAGTTTGTTTTTTAAGAGATGTGTTTTCTTTTACAAGCGTGACACATTTATTTTCAAAACCTTTTTTGTTATTTTCAATTTGTAAGAGAGACGTTTTTAATTTTCTCTCTAAGTCCCCCATTTCTCTTGTAAGAGTTTTGATTTGTGAGAGGGCCTTAGAAAGAGAAACTTCAAGATCTTTTTCCTTACATAAGGAATGTTCACACTCTTGGCATGAAACCTTTCTCTTTTCCAAAGAAATTAATATTTTGGTAAGCTTATGATTTTCTTTGATGAGAGATTCATTTTCACGATTTAAAATATTATTATCTTATATACTTTTATCGTAGGCTTTGCAGGTTTGAACAAATTCATCAAAAAGTTCTTCGAAGGTGGGAGGAGTTACCTCAGTGTCACTAAGAACACTGGTGTCGTCATCATTGCCTTTTGTCATGAAGCATATGTTTGCTTCCTCATCGTCGCTTGAAGTTGTTGTGCTTGACTCCTCGGAAGACGTATATTTTTTCTTCTTGTTCTTCTTTTTGTGCCTCCTCCTTCTCTAGAATTTTTGGACACTCACTTCGAACGTGTCTGATCTTCCTGCAGTTGTAGCACTCTGGAAGATATTTCTCCACATCATCATGGCTCACCTTATTCTTCCATGACCCTTGCTTGTTGGACCCTTTGGTGAGGTATTTGTGAAATTTTTTTCTTCTTTCGGGATCCCACATGAATCTTTTGAAGTTCTTCACCAAGAGACCTTCTTCATTATTGTCTTCTTCATTGTCGGACTCAGTTTTTAATTTCAGCACCAATACTTTTGTTTTCGGCTCCATATTATACTCTTCATGTTGAATCTGGAGTTCTACCTTATGTGTTTTGAGATTCCCAATAATAAGGTTCTCAATCTGAAGCGTTTTCAGGTTGTGTGACTCGGAGATGGCCGTCACCTTTGGATTGAACCTCAGAGGTAGAGAGCGAAGAATCTTTCTGACCAAGTCGCCGTCGGTGAAGGTCATTCCAAGAGCTTTTGAAGCGTTGATGATCTTGGTGAAGCGCGTGTACATCAAGTTGATGTCTTCTTTGGCATCCATCCTAAACTTTTCATATTCCGACTCCAGTTGGAATAGCTTTGCATCTTTCACCTGCGATGTACCTTCATGAGTAACTTCCAATTGGTTCCAAATATCATAAGCAGATACGCATGCAGAAATTTGATTAAATTCAGTTCGATTTAAAGCACAATATAAGGTATTCATTGCCTTTGCATTATTTTTGAATTTAAGTTTATCGCTATTATCCCATTTATCCTTATGTTTTTCTACAATAACCTCTCCTATTACAATTGTAGGAGGAGAGTACCGAACTTCCACCATGTTCCAAACTTCTATATCCATGGTCACAAGGAAGCACATCATCCTAGATTTCTAGTAGTTGAAATCTGACCCAGTAAAAGAGGTGGTCTACTAACACCCCGACCCTCTAGAAAAGCGAGATCATAAGACGCCATTATTCTTGGTTGTTAGACCATTTTGGAATAAACCACTCTGATACCACCTGTTGGATCTGTAGGCGCCCTTAGAGGGGGGTGAATAAGGGTTTTAAAAACTTATGTTGTATTTTGAAATACTTGAAATAATAAGAGATCAAAATAGAGTAAAACAAAATAAATCAGGTGAAATAAAATAAAGACATGATTTTATTACTTTGAAATGTAAGATTACAAAACTTGATTTCTTATGACACTAGAAATCGAAGGCGAATAATAAAAAGACTTTTTCATTTTCTATCCCGACTCGTATCCGCACGAACCGGTAACTTTAGCCTATCCTTCACCGGATACGGCCTCAAGTCGCTCTAGCCAATCCTTCCACAGATATGGCCTCGATCACCCCCTAGATCTACACCCTAGACCTAATCGCCAACACGAGGTGAATTTTTGCCCTAAGTCCTACACAGACCTAGTCGCCAACACGAGGCAAATTTAACGCATGAATACAAAAGTGTGAATGAAATAACAATATAAAATCTCCATATGTGGATCTCTTGAAGAAGTAGACGAAGACCCGCAGAGTATGATCGTAGTTGATGCGGTCTTTCATCACGATGATGAAGCATGTTGAAATTTTCTCCAATGATCTCCTTAAGAATTCATGGATTTGTAGGAGTATCTCTCTGAAACTTCCTCTATATGATGTGGCACGAAGCTCTAGAATTTAGGGTTCTAAGAGAGTTAACAAGACAGAGACAAGGGGTCCATTTTATAGCCTTGGAGCTACCGCCAACGCTATCTCGATTTAGGCAATATTCTGCGTGCGCGTATCTTTCATTCAAAGGAAAGCCAGCCGAGATGCCACTTATGTGTCGCGCTACCGCCTGCGCTAGCCACTATCGCCTGGCGCTAGCGCCTTCTAAAAATGCTCCCAGAATTGCTCTAATCAGAGCTAGCGCCTGCGCTAGGTGCTACCGCCGGCGCTAGTGGGCATGTTGGAGTTTTGGCTTCAAACTTGGGGGCAACCTTCTTATATTATCCTTGAGTCATATGACATTGAATCCTGCACACTTAAACACACAAGATCAAATACACATCGGATTTGTTATTCTCAAACCTAGGAGATGCGGAAGACCATGTTCCAACATCCTTATCAAAAGACTCAGGCACATGTTGTGCAATCCTACCAGGGAGATAGAAGAGAGGAGTACTCATATTTTGGGGAACCTCTATAAAAATTCTCGTGCCTTTGTGTGCGTGATTTTCTGTGCTGTCCACACTTTAGATTTTCTGTGTTTATTTCCTGCAAACTGTTTATGCTTTATTCTTTCTTTGGTTTTGCTGTGTGCATAATACCTTAGTATTTTTATTGTATACTCAGTTAGGATAGAAAATATTTTAAATCTCTATTCACCCCCTCTAGAGAATACTCAGAGGCACACAGTGCACTTTTATATCATTTTCAAGTGGCCTATCTATTCTCTTTCTAGTTTCTATCCCTTTTAAATCTATTGCCTATAATTGTCTTTTATTATCATTATAAATGGAATACTGAATCTGTTATGTGATATTATCAAGATTAATGAAATCATTTCAAAAATGGATTTAAACGGGCTATTAGGGTTCTTAGGAAAAAATGTTTAATGTGCAATTTTTTGACTACAGCACTCACATAGTACGGGGCTAGTGTGTAGACACATAGTTAGGGTAATTTTAATCTCAGACATACTTATATCATATACATTGCATGGACATTATTTAAATCTTTATGATCACTTAAATCATGCATATTTATGTTCAGACATGCTTATCTTGTGTTTCGCATATTACATCTTTTTGAGCATTCATAATCTTGGAGAAACACAAGTACTTACAAAACATTTTTTTACACCTTAAGTTAAAAATTCAAATATCCGCAAACCTTCTTTTTAAACCTCTTTAATGCATAAAATATCCCTCATCATGATGAATCATAATGGATAAAATTTAAAATCAAAATCATGAAAAACAACTCTCTGGATGGGAGATAAAAGCTAACGTCGACGGTAGCTCGAAATGTTCAAATCTCTCATTTTTTCATCATGATTTAATCTCCAGTGCATTAAATGTTTATTTCACTGCTTACCTTCCTGTGCTACAATTTCATGTTTTGTTATTTTTTTGTATTTAAACACAAAATCAACTACAAAATTTCAAAATAATTTCTAAAACCAAAAATATATTTTTGCATGGAAATTTGTTTTTAGTCAAACTTTAGAGTCTCTTAAAATCAAAAACAAAAAAAATTTGTTCCCTTATGTCTTTATGAAAAATCAAATGTAACATTACAAAACAATTTCAAAACACAAAAAATATGTTTTTCTTGATATTAATGTTTTGCCTTTTTTATGAAAATAAAAAAACTCATAAAAACTGCTAAATTTTTATTGTTATTGTCAAGGATGACTAGATATATTTTCTAAAGATTCAATACAATGTTAAATTTAAAATTCAAGTTTCTTAAAACATTGTATTGTTTTGTCATGCCTTGAATATTATCTTGTAATACACAATAAACTTGATTATAGAAAACATGTGTAAGATTGCTTAGCATGCTCTGAGTAAGCGTGATGTTTTATGTTTGATAATAATTTATTCACTCACATCTTTGATAACCTACATGTGTCTTTAATCTTATTATTGCATGATTGTGTAGTGTAATAACTTAACATAATTGAGATGTATGACTAGATTACCTATACCACATTAAAAAAATCGTTCATGCAACTATTTCTCTTGAGAAGTGTGTTCAAAAATCAAAACTATATGTTTGCAAAAATAAGTGAATTCGGAGACCTTTGTCACTAAACTAAAATTCAAATGAATACATCACAAAGATAACTCCACCAAGCACTACTCATCCTCCTGATAAGTTTTAATGAGCATTGTGATGTTGAGCACCTTGAAGAGTTGTAAAGTGTCTTGTGCGCACACATCTAAACACCACTTCTCTTTTATACACCGGATCATAAAAAACAATCAAAATAAACTCTTATGTGATCTACCGAACACTACTTTGCCCCTGATAAGTCTTAATGAGCATTGTGTGTGCGAAGCACCTTGGTAATTGTACTATATTACATGTGTATTGAAAATAAAATAACTTTGTGGGTAGAAGTAATTCTAAGAATGCATTTTTAATAATGTTATGATTATTTCCTTTTACATGTCATGTGTTTTGATTAACTCACTTATATACTTTTATCAAACACTATTTGTACACATCATTGTCTTATATACAACTTCTACTCATGAGAATTGGATCCAAATGCATATTTATATTATTCTCTATAAACATAAGTAAATGCACTAGATTGCAAGCATGACCGCTACAATGTTTTTCGTTGACTTGAAATGCAAATTTAATACATTTTAGTTGCTTAGTTTTACTTAATATATTAAATCATACTGTATTTGTGTAAAACAGTATTAAATTTTTAATCACTTGGATAAAATTTCATACATCTTCATATGTATCTTTCAACAAGTGGTAGTAATATTTTTTTTCTAAAGGTCATAGTCTAAATGCTTACTCTAGTTTTTTCACTTTGTCTCCTACCCTTGCTCGATCATGCATATTTTTTCAAAAAAAGTCAAGTATTTCTCCAACATATGTCTTATCCATACCATTCATTCCTTTTATGCTTATTTCACCTCCACCCACTTTTACTAATAACAAAAGGGGGAAAATAAATTGAGAAATCTAAAATTGAGAAATCTTAAGATAAAGGGGAAGAATAAATCCAAAGATTTAGGGGGAGAATGAATCTAAAGATTAAGGGGGAGAATACTCTTAGAAACATAGGGGTAGTACGTAAATTATGAGCGCAAAAATTTCTTGTGTCATCACTACTCTATAAACAAAATTTAAATTTTCTGATTTCTTATTAGTGGATTTGTTATTATCAAAAGGGGGAGATTGTTGGAACATAGCTTTCCACACCTCTTTAGTTTGAGAATAACAAATCCCATATTGAATTTGATCAATCTTGTTTTGTGTTTATAGCCTACATGAACTCACATAAATGACACTAGGATGCTAAAGCTGAATGAGGCACTGATCTAGGATAAAGATGAAAAGTGACAACTAACGTTGGTGTTAACATCTCAATGACATTGTCCCCATGTCGGATGCTGGTCTAGTCGACATGAAGTCTTCCTGACTAATGCGTGGTGTTAGCTCACCCTAACGACATGAAGTCTTCCTGACTAATGCGTGGTGTTAGCGTCTAGATGACATGGAGCTTTCACGATGATGTGGATGTTGGTTTCGACGACATGGAGCCTCTTGACGATATGACTGATGGTCAAGACGATATGGAAGATGGATGCACATATGGAAGGATAGTACCGCTGAGCGGTATCGATAACGTCGGGCTTTAGTATTGCCTAAAATAAAATGTTTCCTGAACCACAGGATCTCCTTCACGGATTGAAGATTCCGACACACAAAATATTGCCTTAAGTGTTACCGCCAAGCATTATCAATATCGCCAGCGGAAGAGGTTTTAATCTATAAAAAGGCAATTTTCGATGCTCTCGTTGCTGATTGAGGAACCCTACTTCTACCACTCCGAGCACTTAGTGAGGGACCTTATTTCAGACGATTGAGAGCACTCCCATCTACAACTTCAAGATCAAAATGAGTATTTGTGAAGGAGGATTCACACGCTTATTCAACACGAGGAATGAATGCGTCGACAACGCTGATCTTCTGCATTCCTTCGCCATCTCCTTCAGAAATCTCTAAAGGGAGTTTTTACTTCATCTTGTATTTTATTTTGTATACCCGTAGAGAAATTCACCCGTGTTGGCGACTAGGTTCGTGTGTGGCTTAAGGAGAATTCGCCTGTGTTGGCGACTAGGTCCTTGTGTGGCATAGGGGGAATTCACCACGCGTGTTGCCGACTAGGTCTTGGGTTTTGATCTAGGGGGCGGCTCGAGGCTTCATCCTGGGAGAGATAGGCTAGAGTCAACCATCCTTGGAGGAAGGGTCGGTATAGAAAACGAAAAAAGATTTTTCATTGTTGTCTTAATTTCTAGCGTCATAGAGATCAAACCTTTTGTAATCAGAGTTATATGAAATAAAACATGTCTTTTTTTGTTATTTTCCACTGCAGCTCCTCACGACCATCCATCACTTAGTATGGGGCTAGTGTGTAGACACATAGTTAGGGTAATTTTAATCTCAGGCATACTTATATCATATACATTGCATGGACATTATTTAATTCTTTATGATCACTTAAATCATGCATATTTATGTTCAGACACGCTTATCTTATGTTTCGCATATTACATCTTTTTGAGCATTCATGATCTTGGAGAAACACAAGTACTTACAAAACATTTTTTTACACCTTAAGTTAAAAATTCAAATATACGCAAACCTTCTTTTTAAATCTCTTTAATGCATAAAATATCCCTCATCATGATGAATCATAATGGATAAAATTTAAAATCAAAATCATGAAAAACAACTCTCTGGATGGGCGATAAAAGCTAACGTCGGCGGTAGCTCGAAATGTCCAAATCTCTCATTTTTTTCATCATGATTTAATCTCCAGTGCATTAAATGTTTATTTCACTGCTTACCTTCCTGTGCTACAATTTCATGTTTTGTTATTTTTTTGTATTTAAACACAAAATCAACTACAAAATTTCAAAATAATTTCTAAAAACAAAAATATATTTTTGCATGGAAATTTGTTTTTAGTCAAACTTTAGAGTCTCTTAAAATCAAAAACAAAAAAAATTTGTTCCCTTACGTCTTTATGAAAAATCAAATGTAAAATTACAAAACAATTTCAATACACAAAAAATATGTTTTTCTTGATATTAATGTTTTGCCTTTTTTATGAAAATTAAAAAAAATCATAAAAACTGCTAAATTTTTATTGTTATTGTCAAGGATGACTAGATATATTTTCTAAGGATTCAATACAATGTTAAATTTAAAATTCAAGTTTCTTAAAACATTGTATTGTTTTGTCATGCCTTGAATATTATCTTGTAATACACAATAAACTTGATTATAGAAAACATGTGTAAGATTGCTTAGCATGCTCTGAGTATGCGTGATGTTTTATGTTTGATAATAATTTATTCACTCACATCTTTGATAACCTACATGTGTCTTTAATCTTACTATTGCATGATTGTGTAGTGTAATAACTTAACATAATTGAGATATATGACTAGATTACCTATACCACATTAAAAAAAATCGTTCATGCAACTATTTCTCTTGAGAAGTGTGTTCAAAAATCAAAACTATATGTTTGCAAAAATAAGTAAATTCGGAGACCTTTGTCACTAAACTAAAATTCAAATGAATAAATCACAAAGATAACTCCACCAAGCACTACTCATCCTCCTGATAAGTTTTAATGAGCATTGTGATGTTGAGCACCTTGAAGAGTTGTAAAGTGTCTTGTGCGCACACATCTAAACACCACTTGTCTTTTATACACCGGATCATAAAAAACAATCAAAATAAACTCTTATGTGATCTACCAAACACTACTTTGCCCTGATAAGTCTTAATGAGCATTGTGTGTGCGAAGCATCTTGGTAAATGTACTATATTACATGTGTATTGAAAATAAAATAGCTTTGTGGGTAGAAGTAATTCTAAGAATGCATTTTTAATAATGTTGTGATTATTTCATTTTACATGTCATGTGTTTTGATTAACTCACTTATATACTTTTATCAAACACTATTTGTACACATCATTGTCTTATATACAACTTCTACTCATGAGAATTGGATCCAAATGCATATCTACATTATTCTCTATAAACATAAGTAAATGCTCTAGATTGAAAGCTTGACCGCTACAATGTTTTTCGTTGACTTGAAATGCAAATTTAATACATTGTAGTTGCTTAACTTTACTTAATATGTTAAATCATATTGTATTTGTTTAAAACAGTATTGAATTTTTAATCACTTGGATTCAAATTTCATACATCTTCATATGTATCTTTCAACAAGTGGTATTAATATTTTTTTCTAAAGGTCATAGTCTAAATGCTTACTCTAGTTTTTTCACTGTGTCTCCTAACCTTGCTCGATCATGCATATTTTTTCAAAAAAAGTCAAGTATTTCTCCAACATATGTCTTCTCCATACCATTCATTCCTTTCATGCTTATTTCACCTCCACCCACTTTTACTAATAACAAAAGAGAGAGAATAAATTGAGAGTCTAAAATTGAGAAATCCTAAGATAAAGGGGAAGAATAAATCCAAAGATTTAGGGGGAGAATGAATCTAAAGATTAAGGGAGAGAATACTCTTAGAAATATAGGAGAAGTGCGTAAATTATGAGCGCAAAAATTTCTTGTGTCATCACTACTCTATAAACACAATTTAAATTTTCTGATTTCTCATTAGTGGATTTGTTATTATCAAAAGGGGGAGATTGTTGGAACATGGGTTTCCACACCTCTTTAGTTTGAAAATAACAAATCCCATATTGTATTTGATCAATCTTGTTTTGTGTTTATAGCCTACATGAACTCACAGAAATGACACTAGGATGCTAAAAGCTGAATGAGGCACTGATCTAGGATAAAGATGAAAAGTGACAACTAACATTGGCGTTAACATCTCGATGATATTGTCCCCATGTCGGATGCTGGTCTAGTCGACATGGAGTCTTCTGACTAACGCGTGGTGTTAGCTCTAACGATGACGTTAGCATCTAGACTACATGGAGCTTTCACGATGATGTGGATGCTAGTTTCGACGACATGGAGCATCTTGACGATATGACTGCTGGTCAAGACGACATGGAAGATGGATGCACATATGGAAGGATAGTACCGCTGGGCGGTATCGATAACGTCGGGCTTTAGTATTGCCTAAAATAAAATGTTTCCTGAACCACAGGATCTCCTTCACGGATTGAAGATTATGACACACAAAATATTGCCTTAAATGTTACCGCCAAGCATTATCAATATCGCCAGCGGAAGAGGTCTTAATCTATAAAAAAGCAATTTTTGATGCTCTCGTTGCTGATTGAGGAACCCTACCTCTACCACTCTGAGCACTCAGTGAAGGACCTTATTTCAGACGATTGAGAGCACTCCCATCTACAACTTCAAGATCAAAATGAGTATTTGTGAAGGAGGATTCACACGCTTATTCAACACGAGGAATCAATGCATAGACAACGATGATCTTCTGCATTCCTTCGCCATCTCCTTCGGAAATCTCTAAAGGGAGTTTTTACTTCATCTTGTATTTTCTTTTGTTTACCCGTAGAGAAATTCGCTCGTGTTGGCGACTAGGTTCGTGTGTGTCTTAGGGATAATTCGCCCGTGTTGGCGACGAGGTCCTTGTGTGGCTTAGGGGGATGTCACCGCGTGTGTTGGCGACTAGGTCTTGGGTTTTGATCTAGGGGCGGCTCGAGGCTTCATCCGGGGAGAGATAGGCTAGAGCCAACCGGTCCTTGGAGGAAGTGTCGGTATAGAAAACGAAAAAAGATTTTTCATTGTTGCCTTAATTTCTAGCGTCATAGAGATCAAACCTTTTGTAATCAAAGTTATATGAAATAAAACATGTCTTTTTTTTGTTGTTCAATAATTGAATTTTATTTCTTCTTCATAAATGTTTTAAATAATGTTTTTATCGAAGTTTACACTCAAATATTTTGCAAGGTTCATCAGTGTTCTATAACTCAAGGAATTCCTTCTCTATGAGTTAGCGCCTAGCGGTAGTACTTACCGATGGCGGTATCAAAGAAAATTTGAATTCTTCCTTTTCAAAAGTAACATTCGATATAATCTTTTCTGTAAAGTTAGATTACAATATTTCTATTTAATATCCCGAAACTGCTTTGTTTATCAATAATATTTTTAATTAGTCTTACAATATTAAAAACTCATATTCACCCCTTTTAAGGGTGCCAATAGATCGAATAACACATGCCACAACGCAACCGCACCATGCAGTTCAGCAGGAAAAGGACATTTTGGTATAACCCCGTTTCCATGGTAATTAAAAACAGGCACATGCCACTCCACACCCGCACAATGTAGTTCGACATCATATATTGCCACATGGGCGAGACCATTTGACTGGCACGAAAAGAGAGAACTGAAAGAAACGAAGCTGCACCGCATCGTGTAGTTGGGCAGAAAACAAACCTTTTGGTAAGCGACCATTTTCATGGTGATCGATCTGAACCCGCACCATGCAGTTCAGCATGAGGTGACCCCTCTTAAACCTATCATAGGATCTATAATAAGCATCTAAAAGCACACATTGTCTTAATGAGTTATGACAGAAGAGATATCAATCTGGATTTCTAACACTTTACTAATATTATTGGACCTCTATGAATAGCTGTGTTGACAGTCTACAGATTTGAAAAGTGCACATTGCGTTGTGAATAACATATATTCTCGGACGTGTCTTATCACAATTGAATGTCAAATTGGCGTCGATGTTGAACCATATGCAAGAAGAAGACTGCCTTGGTGATCCGACGACGGTTGAATAACGAGTTAGCTTCAGTCGAGTTGTAGAATGGCCAAGTACTCGAGATTGTTGAGCTTACCTTGTCAATCCTTACCATCACGTTGACCAATATGCCACCCTCAAGTATGTTGAGATCACACATGATGATGTTGCATATGGGGGCCATTTGGGGGGTAAGCATTCCCCTCCATTTATTCTAAATTAGTATTTCTCAATGGATTGGACATGAATAAATGGATTCTCTTGCACTAAAGACAAGCTTATGAGAACTGCATGAAGATTGAATTGCAATCAAGAGGAATTGCAACTCAACTTTCCCAACAAAATTGTGTCTATCCAAGAGGTAACAATATACCTGCACCTTGATTGCTTACTTTCTCCTACCCACTTAGGGCTCATTGTATTAGAGAATCAAAAGAAAGGGAAGCTCATTATATAAACCTTTTTTGGAAAAAATTTAGAATGTTCTAGAAACTGTTGAGAGCCATATGGATACTGAAAGAAGAATGATATTTGGCATTATGAACTTCCTATATTCCGTTACTCCTGCAATGTTAAGGGCCAGTTTGGGTGAGCTGTTGCTGATGAAAAGTTGTTGATTGTAAAATTGTTGTTTCTGGAAAACATAGTAGGGCATGTCGCCGTTGGAGATCAGGAGGGAAGCTTAATCGCCGGAGGAGGAGTCGTCGCCGTCGGAGTCGGGAGCGGAGAACAGGAAGGGGGAATCACGTCGATTAACAAGGAATGAAGCCTAATCGCGTGGTCGAACTGGGAGGGGGAATCACGTCGCCGTTGGAGATGAGGAGGAAGGCCTAATCGCCGGAGGAGTCGCCGTCGGATCAGGAGTGGAGAAGAACGTCGCGAGCGCGGATATGGCAGAATGGCGATCGAACTGGGAGGGGGAATCGCGTCTAGCGTTTATTATAAAAACGGTTGGTAACCCTAAACTCTGTTTCCAGCTTTTGACTGCCAAACACAGCTTTTCTTCGAAACTCCATTTTTATTAAGCTGTCGCACCGGAGCAGGTAAGCTGTCTCAAACGCTACATAAATCTCAGAGAAAATATTACCTTACAACTCCTCTCACAATGGTACATGCATGCAAGTTCCTCTCTTTATGCTAATAATATATGGGATTTGAGCCTTGTTTGAAATTTAACATACAATTTTACAGCTTACTCAACAAGATAAGAAATCATATACCTTCTCAGATTCAGCTGAAGCAGGACAAGAAAAAAACACATACAGACACAGAGACAGACAGAGGAGCTGGTAGAGAGAACTTAGAAAGAGAAACATATAGTAAACGCTAGTAGTTGATTAATTAGATTCAAGCTGGGCATACCAAATACCCTGAATCTTCACATCCTTCGGCGCCTTGGCCCCAAGATCTGTATCGGAAGGCTGCAAGCTCTCAAACACTCCGATGACCTCCCCTGTCTCCGGCTTGCTTTTGGTCACACTCAGACTGATATTTCCTGTACTAGAAGAAGAATTCTTTATATTCTCCTTTGCGAGCTCCTCCTCATCCCCTCTCCCTCCGGCGGGCAACGCCACCGCGTTATCATATCCAGTGGATCCTCCCCTGCCCTTCGGGTCCAAAAACGACGACCCCCTGTAGCTGGGAACGAGGAACTTCCCGCCGAAGCTCTCGGGCTTCCCGGTGGCCACCAGCTGCTTGACTGTGAACAAAAATGGCACGCGCTCGCCACCGGGAAGCTGAACTGTAACCGCAGCGTAGTCTATGCCGTCCTTCTCCTCGAACTTGACGGTGCCGTCGGAGGAGACTTCGAGTGGCCCCTCTATCTCGTCGAGGGTGTACGTGAGGCGGGTCATGAGCTTGGTTGGCTGGAAATCAGGGGCGGCGTTCTTGCTTATGCCCTCGGCTTTGACGGTGAAGGATGTCGGCTCTAAGCAGAGCTTCTTGACGTAGTACTTGCCGGATTTGAAGCTGAAGGAGTCGGCGCCGCCGTCGATCGTCGGACACTGGTTCGCAGTACCCGTTCCCTTCACCTCCATGTACGTCTTGCTCTGTATTTCGTCATATGTCAGCCGCCTTGGCACCCCCTCCGCGTTGGCGCCCTGCAGATAGTATGGACAGAGGTCCTGCGTGTTATTCTAAACTCTTAAGATTTCAGCCTATTAAGTAAAAGAGAAAGCAGACCGCGGCGAGGAGGGCGGACGTGGCAAGCGCGAATCCGGCAAACTTGGCAGCGTCGAGACACCTGTGGGCGACATCACGAAGGTCGGACTGGACGGAGCAGCTAATCTTTCCGGCGGAGTGCTCAAAGCCAAAAGCTTTAGAGAGAATGTGAGCTTGCCTGAGCTGTAGCCCTGCAGCAGATCTCGCCGGCGCTGCAACCTTAGCGGGCAGCAGCGTCGCCGCCGCTTGGAGTGAAGCTGTCATCCTCTTATTTTTGGGTTCTAAGTGGGATTCGGGGGTATTATTACTGCTCAAAGTGGGGTGGATAAGGGGTTTGTAGCTCTGGATAAGAGGAGGCAATTGATTGGTGGAGACACTTGGCTTGACACGTGGCATTATCCGGTGGTTTTATCAGTTGGGAATTATGCTTAGCCACCCATTTTTCATAAGAAATTAAGCTATGTGATGAAGGAGAGGTTAAAGAGTACTACTTTTTCTGTAATTTTAGATAAATATTTTGCTTATTAAAAATATTAATTAGGCTGTTCAATTCTAAGAGAGTAGATATTATAATAACTATCTTTTGAAGAAAAAAAAAGGAAATCACATATTTATATAGCATAAAATTAAACATCGGCAGTGTATGAAAACAAATGCAATTACATAAAATACTATCGTAGCCCAAAATTGTATAAGTATATCCAGAGTTGTACATGCGAACGTAAAATAGGATAATAGGAATATATAAGCAAACATAAACATATGCTATTAGAACATCCTATCTATAAGGCTCTCTAAATATGGGTGGAGTAGTAGATACTATCGTTGGAATCATCTCCAAAGCCGACATGTCATCTAGCTCTAGTGTCTTTGACTAGTCAATAGACAAAGTGGATTCTTTTCTCGATCCCAAAAACATCATATATGCTTAAGGGAAAGACAGAGAAAAACTTCAAGGGCAGTCATATAGCTGAAACACAATTTGTATGCAAGTAACGGGTAATGAGTTAGGTAAAACGTTTAAGTAACCAATCATATAGACGCTCATACAAATTTATATAATTGAGATATTGTATATTCTAAACTACTCGAGGCAGGTAATTAATATGAGTAAACAATCACATGTACTACATATTGTCATGACCTATTACCACACCCTATTTAGACATAGTTTGACCTTCGCTTCACGTAGGGTAGCTAACTGTACAAGTCTCAATGTAACAATGAGATAGTCTTTCCCATTCATAGGTTGGTTTCGTACTACAAACCTACGCTCTCTCATAGATCATGTTGGGAAAAACTTTTTAGATTTAACTTAACAAATTAACTATAAGTGATTCTATCTCTTAGGTTTCATTACCCATTATATAATGAGGGTAATTTGGTCATTAGATGTCTTAGGATGACACACTCAACTTAGAGTGTCAAGACCAGGTCAAGACAAGCATAATTTGGGTTGAGTTAACAATTGCGTCGAATAGAAGTCGATGCAACTTCGACTTAATGTCGACGCAACTTAGACTAGAAGTCCAAGCAACTCAACCTCTCTATCGAAGTAGATCAAGTCGACGCTAAGTCGAAAGGAAATCGACGTAGATGAAGGAGCATGTCAAAGCTAACTTTGAAGTCGACGCAACTTCGACTTCAACTCAACGCAGAAGGAAGAGTCTGTCGAAGACGAAGTCGACGCAACTTCGCCTACAATTCGATGCAGACAATGAAGTTCAAATACAAGTCTTCAACTCGACGGTTACGTCGATAAGTAATCGACGTAACTTCGACATTAGAGTTCAACCAGAGCTAGAAGGAATTCGAAGCTGCTCTTACAAGAACTCGAAGGTGCGTCGATAAGAGAGAAGGTGAAGTCGACGCAGCGTCGAAGACAGTCTGAAAAGGAAACCTTTTCAGTTGTCCTTTTAGAACTCTCTCTCAAGGCCCACGGTACTGAAGACCGTTCTACAACAGCTTGTTTATTGCCTCAAATGGAAAGGAGCATTCAAGAAGATAGGAAAAACTTTCTTGGAATGAAATCAAACAGCTGGTAGACGGGTCGTGAACAAAAGAAGAAAGGAAGATAAATTATCCAAGACTATGCCTTTTCAGGACAACCCAGAAGAGGAAACTAATTCAAAATTAATCATGAACAATAAATAGGATAAGACAAGAGAAAAATAGAGAGCATTCATTACCATCTTCAACAGCTTGTCGATTAGGGTTTCCAACTTCTTCTTCTTCCTCCTAGAACCCTAAAAAGACAGAGAAAAGAAGTGCTCTCTCAGAACAGGAAAACTGAAGACTGATATTTCTTCAATATCATACAACAGCCAGATTACAAACAGAACATCATACAAAAGATTTGAAGCATATAACCCTTGCAAATCATCACAATCATAAGCAAGGGTTCATCATTAGCAGATCCACTAAAGGGGAAAATAGAAGCTGAAAGCTTCTACGGAATTCTGAGAACAGAATTCTTCTTCTCTACTTTTTCCTCTTCCTTCTCCTATTTCTTCAACTGTAAAGAATTTTAAGAATCCCTCTTCCAAAGGATTCAGTGGTTCAAGATCTCCTTATCAAAAGATCTGTGGTTCTAAGAGTCTCCTTATCAAAAGACTCAGTGGTTCAAGATCTCTTTATCAAAAGATCTTTGATTCTAAGAGTCTCCTTATCAAAAGACTCAGGCACAGGTTGTGTATTCTTATCAGGTGGTAGAAGAGTGGAGTACCCATATTTTGGGGAACCACTATAAAATCATGTGTCTTCTGTGTGTGTTACTTTTCTGTGTTGTCCCATATTGCTTATTGCTTTTCTATTATACTTTACAACACTTATTTTATTCTGTGTTTTTGGTATTGTTGAAGCATAACACTTAGTGTTTTTATTGTGTGTGCACAATTAGAATAGAAAATATTTTAAATCTTTATTTACCCCCTCTAGAGTATACTCAAAGGCACACTGTGCACTTTCAATTGGTATCATAGGGAGGTTGATCATTAAAAGGTTAACATTTTGATCAAAAAAACCTCATACTCTTATTTCTTTACAATAAATCTATTTTATAAAAAAAAATGAGTTCTAAGGATTATGCCTAAATTAGACCACCAGTATGTAACCTAAATAAGTTTACACTCTGAAAGGCCAGAACAAAGTTGTACATAAACTCCATTGATGAAGACATCTATGATATTATACTTATAGCCCCCCCCCCCCCCCCCCCCCCCCCCCCCCCCCCCCCGCCCCCCCAGCTCTAGTCAGAGAAAGTGGTGGTGAATCCTCAACAACAGAAGTTGTCCCAAGAAGTGAGTGGACAGAGGCTGGAAAGAAGTAGAAGGCATGTGATGCCAAGGCTATGAATATTCTGGTTTCAACAATGTCAGATGACATTTTCCAGAAAGTAGCTGACTGCCAATCAACAAAAGAGATCTAAGATTCTCTCACCAGAATGGTGGAAGGAAGCTCTAATGAAAGAAAGCACAGGAAGTCCCTTCTCATATCCCAATATGAGAACTTTCACAAGAAAGCTGATAAGAATGTTGCTGAAATGTATGACAGATTCAGCATCATTATTAATGAGCTAGAGAGTCTAGACAAGGAAATTTCCTTGACTGAGATCAATAATAAGATCCTTATGTGCTTCCCAAGCTCATGGGTATCTGGGCCATCAGAGAGTCCAGATGCCATAGAGAGATCTCAACTGATGTTTTGTTGGGAAAGCTAAAATCCTATGAGATGCTACTAAAGAGCAGGGCAGAGATAGAGGCTAAGGAGACAATCTCAACTCCTACTCACAAGAATCTTGCCATGAAAGCTTCTGAAGGAGAGCGCTCCACTCCTGAAAATGAAATGTTCAATCTCCTAGCAAGGAGATTCAGAAAATGGGTCAAGACTGAAGACTCAAGGAAGGGAGAGGTGCTCAAAGCCCAGATATGATAAGACTTCAAGGAAGGAGATTATATGCTTCACCTGCAATAAGCCAAGGCACATTGCTCCAGACTGCTCACAGGATCAAAAGGACAGGAGCAACAACAAAGATGAGCAGAAGAAGAAGTCTTTCAGGAGGAAAGACAAGAAGAAAGCCAAAGGTTTCATTGCTGAAACCTACAGAGTTGAGCTCATCCTCATCTGAGAGTGATGAAGAATTTGAAACAGAGGCTGCCTGCCTGATGACCTTGGGGATGTCCTCGGATGATAAGGAAGAATAGGTATCCCTATTTGATGAATTTGATTTTAATTCTGATGAGTTTAAAAGTTGTTTTACAGAATTTTGCAATGATTTCCTTCATATACAAAAAGAAATAGAAACAGCTAGGTTAGAACTAGAAAATCTAAATCAAGATGAATTATATCTAAGAAATCAAGATTTAACAAATGAAATTGATAATAAAGAATCAGAACTAATTGAAATTAGAAAAGAAAATCAAAAGTTAAAAGAAGAGCTAACAAAGGCAAAGGCCTTTGAGGACTCACTCAATGGGAGGAGTCAGAAGCTCAGAGATATTACAAAAATCTCTCAATGAGATTTAATCACATAGGGTTAGGAGCAGAGCCATCCACTAGCACAGAAGTCCCTAGGAAACCTGCCTGGAAAAATCCAGTTAGCTTCATTAGACCTAGTGACTATAAATCATGTGAGGGTAGTGCAAAAACTAAGGATTAGGAAACTAATAAACCAGAGAAAATAACTAGAGTTAATAAAGCAAATCCTAACAAAGAAAAGAAATCTCTAGGCAAGAGTAATGCAGAGAAATTAAACAACCAAAAGGCTAAAGCCAAACCTAGAGTAATAAAATACTCTGCTGATCTTTTATATTTAGTTACATATTATACACATTACAAATTCTAAAATAATAACCATATGTTTGGTGAACCCATTCCTTATCATCCTAAAAGATATTCTGAAAGACCCTTCTATTCTTCATTGAACCATACAATGATAAAAGCAAAGGGCCCAAGGTAACCTGGGTTCCTTCTGAAGTTTGAACTACTTGTGTAGGAGTAGGTAGGCTTCCTTATAGGAGAGAGTTAAAGAAGAAGAAAGAAATATATTCAACCAAGTGAAAGATTTCTTCTCACAATTCCCTTACTATCTATATAGTCCATAAAGATAATAATATAAACACTATTTTCAACAAACATCATTACTGGAAAAAACAGCAAGAATTTTCTAAGAAAATAGAACTATTTATTCAGAGTTGCGTCGAATAGTAATCGACGTACCGTCAGATCCAACTCGACGCCAGCATCGAGAAGCACTCAAAGTGGATAATTCGACTAGAATTCGACGCAGCGTCAAGTTTATATCAACGCATGCGTCGACTTGATGGTCACTGATCAAATTCGAGACCACGTCGATTAGAAATGGACGCAACGTCGACATTAATTCGTCGACTTAAGAATTGCTGAACAATCTCGAAGTTGCGTCGAATATTAATCGACGCACATCGATATAACAGCGTGCGCAGAGTTGCTTCTAGAAGCAGTCTCGACATAGTTTGTCGCGCTAAATATTAATTGTTATCGACGGTGCTTTGATTGCAACTCTAAGCTGCGACGAATCACCTTCTTTTAAGAAATCTTGACGTCGAATTCATTACGCTTTCAAATTTTCTTCTCCTTGCTCTCTTGCTCTCTTCTTCTCCAGTTCTCTCATGCTCTTGTCTCTCTCTCTCTCTCTCTCTCTCTCTCTCTCTCTCTCTTTTCCTTGTGTTTGCTGGTACTTACAGTCCAATGGCTCCACCCAAGATCAACTCTGGTTTTGACGTGGATGTGGATTCCTTCAATGCTGCTGCCGAAGGTTTCAAGGCCATTATAGGCCTTTTTCAGTCTGCTGGTCTAACAAAGCTCATTTCTACCAGGTGTAAGATTCTAGATGTAGAAATTACAGAATTAAAGTACAGTATCCATATAACAGATGATAGATCCCTTGAAGGGACAATTTCTGGATAAAATATCTGTATATCTGAAGAAATACTATCTCAAACATTTGATCTACCCACTGGGAGTGACCCAGATGAATTGACAGAGGGAAGAAATCAGCCAGGCTTTGCAGCTCATGCAGTTCAGGAAGGAGAAGCCAATAAATCTCAAGAAGATTGATGTCGCAGAAGTGTACAGGTTCTTAGCTGATATTATTGGCAAGGTTTTGTTATGCAAGATATCATCCCATAATGCCATTCCTAGGCAGCAGCTGCAGATCATGGGAATCCTAGTTCTGCATAAGAAGATAAATTGGGGGAGGTGTTTCCTAAAGTTAATTGCTCATAAATACTATAATAATGAAAATGCCTTCACGAGGATAATGAGTCAGGTG
Organism: Dactylorhiza incarnata; assembly: GCA_033032865.1. Classification (NCBI taxonomy): domain Eukaryota; kingdom Viridiplantae; phylum Streptophyta; class Magnoliopsida; order Asparagales; family Orchidaceae; genus Dactylorhiza; species Dactylorhiza incarnata. The sequence goes on from JAWHQI010000396.1 coordinate 1,438,000, forward strand.
CTGCTTCACCACTATCCTAGTGTGTTCAAGTCCAAATATGTGCCCATTCCACCTGGGAAGAGAATAAATATAGGTATCTTCTCTAAGTGGACCAGGCAGATCCTAAAGCCTGGTCAAGTTGCATCTTCACCTCCTCCCTCTCTAACTCCACAGGACACTGTCCTAGATCCCCTAAGGGATGACTTTCAAGTACAAGTCCCTACAGCAACCCAGCAAGCTCCAATCCCATCCCCAAAACCTACACCTCAACATTCCCTCCAACAACAATATCAACCATCCACTGTCATCACAGACACTCAGTCTGCTCTTCCACCACCACCATCATTTCATATCTCTCCAGAAGTCTATCATACACTCTCTCCCATCCAAGAAGACTTGTCTCCATCACCTCCTATATCTACCATACCTACCCCTCCCATTAATCTTGAACAAGTCATTTCCAAGGCAGTAGGTTTGGCATCTAGCACATTTTCTAACCTATTAACTAGCCAAGTCAGAAGATTTGAGAGAAAGTACTCCTAAATGGAGTCTGAACTCCTAGATTCAAAAAGATCTCTACAGGGTCTCAAAGATTTCATGTCCTCCTCCTTGGTGACAAAGGATTTCTTAACCTCACTTGACAGTAAGGTTAAGAAGGGGGGAACATTCAGGAGGAGGAAAAGCCTGTTCTAGAGATGAGTGACCATGAAAAGGGCAAGTATGTTGAAGCCCCTGACAAGATTACTATCTTCCAAGGTCCAAATGTCCAGGGGGAGTCTCATGTGGAGCCTCCAGAGAATCAGGGGGAGCTAGCTGCAAAGCTGAACCAGGAAAAGATAATAGCTGAAGATGGAGCACCAAATCAGGGGGAGCTTCTAGTAGATGATAAAGTATCAAGAGAAGATCGGGAAGCTGCTCAGGATGCTGAAGTGAATGCACAATCTCAGAAGGAGCCTATTCCAGATGTTCAAAGAAATGATGAAGGGGAAAGGATTGCTGAAGATATTGATGTGAACCAGGAAAAGGTGATTCCCTCTACTCTGGGGGAGCCTCATGAAAATGAGCTGCTGGATGAGGTTGTCAGGATTGCTAAGGAGGCTGCTCAGACTGCTGAACAAAATCAAACCAACAAAGAAGCAGTAATGTCTCCTGAAGTTGATGAGCCTCTGAAGATTGCCCCAAGGAAGGTAAACCAGAAAAGTCTTCTCCAGAAAAAGGAAAACTCCTGATCAAGGACAGCAAGGTTCAGGTACTCTAAATTGTGAGGATTTCAATACACTACGGGTGGATACAATTATTACAAACAATATGGTTTATTAGCAATATATGTTATGGTCTGAAAGTCCATTCATTCATGTATGTCTCTAAATATTTTATGCATAAATTGCTTATTTTAAGCTTTATGTAAAAGAATATGTAAAATCACTTTAAAATAATCTGTAAAATTTGTTAAGATAAATATGGGGAGATTGTTGGGAAAACTCCTTTGATTTAACTTAACAGATTAACTATAATAAGTGATTTTATCTCTTAGGTTTCATTACCCATTGTATAATGAGGGTAATTTGGTCATTAGATGTCTTAGGATGTCACACTCGACTTAGAGTGTCAAGACCAGGTCAAGACAAGCATAATTTGGGTTGAGTTAACAATTGCGTCGAATAGAAGTCGACGCAACTTCGAATTAATGTCAACGCAACTTAGACTAGAAGTCCAAGCAACTCAACCTCTCTATCGAAGTAGATCAAGTCGACGCTACGTCGAAAGGAAATCGATGTAGATGAAGGAGCATGTAGAAGCTAACTTTGAAGTCGACGCAACTTCGACTTCAACTCAACGCAGAAGGAAGAGTCTGTCGAAGACATCTGAAGTCGACGCAACTTCGACTACAATTCGATGCAGATAATGAAGTTCAAATACAAATCTTTAACTCGACGATTACGTCGATAAGTAATCGACGTAACGTCGACATTAGAGTTCAACCAGAGCTAGAAGGAATTCGAAGCTGCTCTTACAAAAACTCGAAGGTGCGTCGATAAGAAAGAAGTTGAAGTCGACGCAGCGTCGAATACAGTCTGAAAAGGAAACATTTTTAACTGTCCTTTTAGAACTCTCTCTCAAGGCCCACAGTATTGAAGACCGTTCTACAACGGCTTGTTTATTGCCTCAAATGGAAAGGAGCATTCAAGAAGATAGGAAAAAGCTTTCTTAGAATGAAATGAAACAGCTGGTAGACGGGTCGTGAAGAAAAGAAGAAAGGAAGATAAATTGTCCAAGACTATGCCTTTTCAGGACAACCCAGAAGAGGAAACTAATTCAAAATTAATCATGGACAATAAATAGGATTAGGGTTTCCAACTTCTTCTTCTTCCTCCTGGAACCCTAAAAAGACAGAGAAAAGAAGTGTTCTCTCTCAGAATAGGAAAACTGAAGGCTGCTCTTTCTTCAATATCATACAATAGCCAGATTGCAAGCAGAACATCTTAAAAAGGATCTGAAGCATATAACCCTTGCAAATCATCACAATCATAAGCAAGAGTTCATAATTAGCAGATCCACTGAAGGAAAAAATAAAAGCTGAAAGCTTCTATAGAATTTTGAGAACAGAATTCTTCTTCTCTACTTCTTCCTCTTCCTTCTCCTATTTCTTCAACTGTAAAGTGTATTAAGAATCCCTCTTCCAAAGGATTCAGTGGTTCAAGATCTCTTTATCAAAAGATCCGTGGTTCAAGATCTCCTTATCAAAAGATCTGTGGTTCTAAGAGTCTCCTTATCAAAAGACTCAGTGGTTGAAGATCTCCTTATCAAAAGATCTTTGGTTCTAAGAGTCTCCTTATCAAAAGACTCAGACATAGGTTGTGCATTCCTACCAGGTGGTAGAAGAGTGGAGTACCCACATTTTGGGGAACCACTATAAAATCCTGTGTCTTCTGTGTGTGTTACTTTTCTATGTTGTCTCATATTGCTTATAGATTTTCTGTTTTACTTTACAGCACTTATTTTATTCTGTGTTTTTTGTATTGTTGAAGCATAACACTTAGTGTTTTTATTGTGTGTGCACAATTAGAATAGAAAATATTTTAAATCTCTATTCACCTCCCCCACCCCCCCCCCCCCCCCCCCCCCACCCCCTCTAGAGTATACTCAGAGGCACACTGTGCACTTTCACTTGAGTTTGTCCATTTCTTTGCTCATAACAATCAGCTTCTCAGCTATCTCTTGGAGCTCAGATTGGTCAGATTTCAGGGATGCTAACTCCTTAGATTGAGCTCTAAGAAGTTTCTTTCTTATTTTCAAAGCAATCCACATAGCCTCATTATGCTGCGCTAGGTTAGATTCAACCTCATGTGGGGATCTTGAGGATATGCTACTACAAGCAGATGCACACTTACTCGCATGCACAGAGACTGTCATTGATTCAAAATTAGAGACAGATAAGGGGGCTCTAATAAGTACCTTCCTAGGAGAGGTGCAACCATCCTGGATTTCTTCAATTATGGCCATATGGCCAATGAGAACTTCCTTCATATCTTTTGATGAATCTAAGTCAGAATCACTGAGTGTTCTGATTTTCTTAGCAATGTGTTCTTTCTCAGATTCCTTCTTGTCCTTTAGACTTCTTCTATCATCACTTTTCTTGGATTCTTTCTTCTTAGAGGGGAAGTCATCAATCATGTGACATGTCTTCTTGCAGTGACAACACACTAAGTTAGCCAAATCAGATTCATTGAGTTTAGAGTTATACCTTTCCTCCTTTGAAGATTTATCCTGGTCATGTTGACTAGATCTTTTGGAGTTTGAGGAGGATGTTTTCTATCTGTTTCTTCTTTTTCTGAAAATCTTTTTTTTTTGAGCTGCTTGTTGATGAGTACTGGCTCTTTAACAATGTTATCAGATTTTGATGAGCTTGCATCAGAAGCTTCTGCGTTCTTAGAGACATTCTGAATTATCAGAATATTATCTTTGGTACTCCTTAAGCTTTCACCCTCAAGAATCATGACCCTTTCTCTAGTGTTATCCTTTGAATTTTCTTCTTCAGTTTCCTTCATGTAGATCTCCAAGGAATCCCATATATCTTTTGTTATTTTGCAATGACTTAAGTATTGAGATGTAGAATCACCTATTGCATTCTTAAGTATGTGTTTTGCTCTCTTATCCACAGTTATTAGATCTTTATCTTCATAGGTGAACTGTGAAAGGGTGTTAGGGACAAAAGTTGTAACATCCCGATTTTTATTGGGTCCCTAGACCCTAGTGGACCCAATAAAAGTAAGCCCCAAAGGTAGGAAGTAGCATGAATAGAGGATATAGTGCTAAGAAACTTCGATTCGACTTCTGTCAGTTCCGTTGGGCTCATACGAACGCAATGGAACTCGTTCCATCCTGATCCAAGGCCGTTTAGAGAAAACGACCATTTTGAGTATCGTAGCGCGTCACAACCACGTTGTTATGACATAGTGATCATACGTACTCCGATTTGACTTCCGTCAGTTCCGTTGGACTCGTATGACCAATACGTACGCAACGAAACTTGTTCCATCCCAATCCAAGGTCGTTTAGAGAAACAGATCATTTTGAGTATCGTAGCGCGTCACAACCACGTTGTTATGACATAGTGATCATACATACTCCGATTTGACTTCTGTCAATTTTGTTGGACTCGTATGACCAATACGAGCACAACGGAACTCGTTCCATCCCGATTTGAGGTCGTTTAGAGAAAACGCCCATTTTGAGTATCGTAGCGCGTCACAACCACGTTGTTATGACATTGTGATCATACGTACTCCGATTTGACTTCCGTCAGTTCCGTTGGACTCGTATGACCAATATGAGTGTAACGGAACCTGTTCCATCCCGATCCGAGGTCGTTTAGAGAAAACGACCATTTTGAGTAGCATAGTGCGTCGCAACCCCATTTTTATAATTAAGTGACCATACGTACTCTGATTTGACTTCTGTCAGTTCCGTTGGACTCGTATGACCAATACGAGCGCAACAGAACATGTTCCATCACGATCCGAGGTCGTTTAGAGAAAACGATCATTTTGAGTATCATAGCGTGTCACAACCACGTTGTTATAACATAGTGATCATGAGTACTCCGATTTGACTTCCGTCAGTTCCGTTAGACTCGTATGACCAATACGAGCGCAACGGAACTCGTTCCCTCCCGACCCAAGGTCGTTTAAAGAAAACGACCATTTTGAGTAGCGTAGTGCATCACAACCCCGTTTTTATAATTAAGTGACCAAACGTACTCCGATTTGACTCCCGTCAGTTCCTCAGACTCGTATGGTCCATACGAGCGCCACGGAACTCGCCGCACTCCGATCCGAGGTCATAAAGAAAATATGTTTGTTTTAGGTTATGCAGATCACCCCTGCATAATGTACGAAATATGAAGCACACGAACTCGGAATCGACCCCAGTAAATCCTAATGGACCCCTGGGACCATGGGGGACCCCACCATAAGTTGACCTTGGTCAACCCCCCCGCCCCCTCCCCCCCCCCAGCTTGAATTTTTGGAAAGGAAAAGAAGGGGGGAGAAAAGGGACTCCTCCCCCAAGGGGAGGAGGGCTGCCCATCGGTGTGCAGCCCCCTAGAGTAGTGGAGGGGAGTGGGGGGGGGGGGGGGGGGGATATCTCCCCCCCACCCTCCCTTTAGTCCCACATTGGGAATAAAGGGAGGGAGGCCCCCTCCTCCCCTATAAAAGAGACCAAACTGAAAGGAGAGGTTAGTTCTTTTGAATTATTAAAACTCTTGTTTAACTTTGTTTCAAAATAAATGATATATATATATATAAATATATATGAGTGCTGATTGAGAGATAAAATCAAACGGTAGATGGGCATATAAAATACAGCACACCAATAAGGAAATAAAACAACAAGCAAACCACACATCCAGATGACACAAGATATATAGTAGTTCCCCACTAAACCTGGGTACATCTACTCTTCTACCCACTGGTAGGAATCCACTAGGAGGTTGTTGATCAGGTGCCCTCACACCAATGGAGGTTTGATCAGATGCCCAAATCACCTATAAGCTTTTGATAAGGTGCTTAAAAACCAAGGGAGCTTTTGATCAGGTGCTCTAACCAAGATGCAGGTTTTTGCTAAGGTGGCCTGTCACCGGGAGTTAACTTTTGAAGGGGGTTATAACTCTTTACAAGATGGGAGAAATAAAAGAAAACACAAGATTATGTTGTTCTTCTCTTTGCTGAGAAGACACTTGATGAAGATGTTGAAGAGAGCTCCCCCTGTCTGATTTAGTTTGATGACAGCTTGTGGATGGAGCTCCTTCTCTTGATTGCAATAACACTTCTTCTTCTTCTTGCAGTTTAGATCCTGAGCAATTGATAGTGTTTGGTGTCTCAGGATATGTATGATCTGCAAGAAAGAGTTAGGCAAAAAGAAGATAATATATTTGGATCTGTTCTTCTTTTTTCTCCTGTTCTTCTTTTTCTCTTCTTCTTCTTCTCTTTTTCCTGTACAGCAATATGATAATATGTTCTGTCTATATGAAATCTGTACAGCTGTATAAACTATATATGTAATCTGTCGAGATCAAACAGCTGTATATGATTTGTTGTATATTTATCTGTTGTATAAAGAGATGTCTCCTGCTGTCGTATATATAAGTTGTCCTCTTTCCTGGCTGATTTGAATCCTTGCCGACCAAAGAGGAAAGGAGTAATATCTCTTTCTTTTTCCAGAACCTCGAGCAGAACAATTTCTTTCTTTAGCTTGTTGCAACGGCTACAGCATTTATTACTTTAACAGCTGTAATGTTAAATCAGCAATATATATATATAGAAATATATAAATAGAAATAATAAATATTGCTTTATAAATAACTCCGTCAGCATATATATAATATTTAATGATATAAAATAATACTGAATAAATTCGTCGAGCTGAGGTTCAAGTTCGTCGACCTCATCATTTGATTCGTCGACCTGAACATTTGATTCACTGTTTCTGAACATCTGCTGAATATTCGTCGAACGCAGACTTGAGTTCGTCGAACGGAAGGATTCGTCGACCGCTGAGACTGGGTCTGTTCGTCGACCGCTGAGCTTGAGCAAGAGCGTCGAGCGCTGAGCTTGAGAAAAAGGCATCGAGCGCTGAGCTTGAGCAAAAGCGTCGAGCGCAGAATGAATATCTTCGTCGATCGCAGAGCGCCGTTCGTCGAACGCAGGAGGCCGTTCGTCGAACGCAGAGAACTTATGTATTTTTTATTCTTTCTCTTATTTTCTTCCTATTATATATATTTATATTTCTTAGTATATTATATATATATATTATTGTATATTTCTTATTATATATATATATTATTTATATTATTGTATATTTCTTTTTAGCCTTCTACCTTAATAGGATTTAATCTAAGTTATAATATATGTTATGATTGAAACTTAGATACTAAAGGTGGATCCTAACTCAAATCAAAACTAAGGTTCCAACACAGACCCCCCTTACCAGGACACACCTCCCAGCCACCTCCCTCTCCCCTGCCGACCAGCCACCCGCCGGAGCAGCCACTGCCCGGGCCTCCACCGCCACTCCCCCCATGGCCGCTCAGCCTCCTCCCTCCCGAGCCCCTCCTATGCAGGTGGAACCCCTCTCCCTCACCCTTCCCACCTCCCCCGAGGCAAGCCAACCCCCCCCCCCTCATCGGAGCGCCGCCAGCCCCGCCCCGAGCCTTGCCCAGGCTCGGGTGGGGGCTGGCCGTGAAAGCCGCACCCCCAACTCCGGTGGTGGCGCTGGGGGAGCAGGAGCCCCACCTGGGGACCTCGGCTCCGGCGAGGGAAGGCGGCAGGGCCGCCGGAGAACGCCTCCCCGGCGGCTCCCCACGCTCAAAGCCCCCCTCCCCGTTTTCCTGTATGGGTTTGACGCCCTCCCCCGGTGGCGGCTGGCGGCGCCAGGCCACTAGACCACCACCGGAGGTTATCCCCTCCCCCAGCGCCCCAGCCAGGGGTGGGGGGAAGGCTCCCCCGGCGGGGGAGGTGGCGCTGTACAGGCCTGCTTAACCCATGCAGGTTGCGCCCCCGCCCCCTTTTTTGGTTAAATTCGGCGGTGGCCCGCCAGGCCGCCGGACCACCACCGGAGTGGTCGTCGGCCTCGGCGCACCGGACAGGGGCGGCGCCGGGGCTAGTAGGCCGCTTCCCTGTGGCGGTAGCGACCGCCTCCCGTGGCAACCCCGCAGTTTAGCGGGGGCCGTCCGATCTCCACGATGAGATCGGACGGCCCCCGTCTTCTTAACTCCCGCCCCTCCTCCACATACGTTCCCCCCACAGTGGATTCACTGTAGATCCACTGTGGGGACCTCATGACCGCACACCGTACAATGCCCCCTGCCTCCCTCTATTTCTTATACGCACCCCAAAAGCTCCCCCGCCCCCAATCCTGAATTTTCTGAGGCCAAATAAGACCCTTATGTCAAAAACTCCCAAAATAAAAAATGTTCCCCACCTAGAGGGGCATCACTTGTAATTTTTTGAGATTTTTAGGTGGTGTTTTGCTATTTTTAAAAGCATATTTAAGATTTCTTTAAAAGAATTAAAGGCTCAAATAACTTTGGAAAATTCCCAAAAAAATTATAGGCTCACTCTTAGGCTATTATACAACTTCTACCAAAGTTTGACAATTTTAGCAATTCTTTTGATATTTTTACAACCCTAAATAAGATTTCTACGAGCAAAATAACGTCCAAAAATAGACGAAAATAATTGGAACAATCTTGCGGGCCCTCGACGCGTTATTATAACTATATAATGAATTTTGTGCGAGTCAATTAAAGATAAGTGGCAGGCTCCCAAATTTCGGCAAGGAATCGACTAAATTAAAAGCACAATCGGGTCGCAATCGCGAAGCAACATTTCTAAATGAGTAACTACATGGAAATTAAAAGGTAAACCCAAGGCACACTAAAATAAACAAGCTCCTATGAACGGAGAAGAGACCCATATGAATGAGGACAGAACAGAATTTCCTCCTAAGAACGGAGGCGACACTGAAGCCTCCTGATATGGAGTGATTGGACTACTAACCCGTTTATTTACTTATGTTCTCCAGTCTTGCACTGGTCCTGCATTTACTTTTGTAATTATTCTGTTAATACTCCAGTCTCGTACTGGTCACTTAGTTATTCTTTCTGTTCGTTCATTTCCAGTACTCCAGTTTTGCTCCTTTAATTGATTTCTATACATTCTTTTTGATACTCTAGTCCCGTACTGGTCCCGCTAATTCGGCCCTTGCCTTCGGCCTTCATACTATTAAGTATTTTTATTACTCAACACAACAGTTTACTTTGCTCTATTATGTCCTAACCTCGGGTCCCACGCTAGATAACGGTTATTTCTAGGCCGCTGGAGGATCTTAGTTGAGGATAACCAAGACTCGAGTTCTTCCTCTAAGATTAGCACCAAATAAGATGCCCCGCTTCCGCCACGTCTCCCGGTCATAAGTTGTGTGGCCGTTGGAGCCAAGGAGTCGCGGTGGACCTGGAGTAGTTGTCCTTGCTTAAATTGTTTGCCAATTTGCTTGCTATAAAAGTGGCGGGCCGGTCACGCACGCAAACCGTTCGTACCGGTGTGGGAGAGATGACGACTCACGGTGACAGGGAGATGTGCACCGCGGGTTATCACCACTTCGAACCCGCTGATTTGCCTCCACTGGTCGGCCTAAATCTTAGAATCACTGGATGTCGCTCACATCCAGTTAGTACACCAAGTTGTACGGGAGGGCCTGAGCGATACGGTACGACTACACTCAGAAGTGGCAAGACTGGCGACTGTCACCGACGGCCACATCGGTGAGGCCCACGGGGTTCGCTACCCTGCTTGAAGAAAAGCGGTCTAAACTGTGTAGACACAGGGTTGTGTGTGTATGTACAGGTTTGAATACCTGATGTATATGCAGGATAGATTTGTTAATATTGCTATAAACTGTGCGCTCCCCACTGCTGTATAAATGGTACAACCGGTAGGCCCTATTGATATATATATATACCTGCTGCTAACCTTTCCATGCTTTGGCTATTTACTTTAGTACTTTAGCCCGCCCCAGGATACGGATCCGGGGAGGGAATGTGTTTCCACTTAGCTCTGTGACTAACGGTTATTCTTATAACCATTCACAGGAGATGGGACAGCGCAAAGCCCCCGCACAGCAGGATGATCTACCAGCCCTAGAGATTGCCCGATCAGACACTCCAGCCTCGCCCCCAGTCTTCCGTGACGTGAGTCCTAGAGTCTAGGTTTAAATAAGGAGTCTTTGATGTACCTATTATAGTCCACGAGGCGTTTTGTGTAAACAGTAGGCTACGACCTTTCGGTTGGATATATATATAGCCTTGCCTCTTTACTTTCTTAAATTCTGCTCCCGCTGTGTGACTCTGATATGCGATGTGGTGATTCTTGTGCCTGACAAGGCGGTCGCTTAATGCTTGAGAGGATGGGTCGTTGCCACCCGGGAAGCGCTAGGTGGCCGTACTTGGGCAGTAAGACCCCCTCTCCCTAGACCGGGTTCAGTTGGGGGGGGGGGGGGGGGGGGTCTTACAAATGGATCAGAGCTACCACAATCTGACCATATGGGGCAGTCTTTAGATCCTCTCCCAGGTTCCATTTCTGGGTTCAAGACGAACCACGCAGCGGAATCCTGGTGGGCCATTTGGTTTAAGTTTTAAGGATCCTAGACTGCACAGTAGTACACCCACACGTTTTTCAATTCCATTTCAGTCAGTTCTGCAAAATCCCCTTACTTTTGCAAGTACTGATGTTCGTCTGTTACTTCTCCAGATACCGAAGTCCAGTAACGGAAGATCTTCCTCTAGGGATCAGTACCATCCTACCACCCCACCACCAGCCCCCGTCCGCTCTAGCTGCAGTCCCTTTTGCTGATACTGGCTTGGGACGGACACTGATAGCTTTACTATCCACCTTTCAGACATCTATCCTACGGCCACCCCAGCAGACCACCGTGCCCACCGACCTTCTGAAGACATTTTAGGGGCTAAGGACCACTATCTTCTGAGGTACCGAGTCTGCCATACAGGCAAAAGAGTGGGTAGAGAGAGTTGAGGAGCTCCTAGTCGGGATGATGTGCCCTACCGTGGCTGCAGTATCCTTAGTAGTGACTCTATTGGAGGGCTATGCCCGAGACTGGTGGATGGAAGCAAGCCGTTCAACATTCAGAGGACGACCGCTCAGTACGATCCTCTAGGGAGAGTTTTTAGAGGCCTTCCTATATCACTTTATTTCAGATGCGGATAGAGTTTCACTTCAGGAGAGGTTCCTGCATATCTGATAGGGAGAGAGGACGGTGCCAGAGTACCAGCGGGAATTCATTCACTTGGCTCGTTTCGCTGGGACTTTGGTGACCACAGATAGAGACAGAGCTGCTAGGTTCTATCATGGACTGCGAGACGACCTCCGACAGGCTTTGATCATGATCTCACAATCAACCTTTCACACGATCGCCACACACGTTGCGACATTGGAGATGGACCAGAGGATGGTGGCCCAGCAGCGAAGGGGACATATGGATGCCCCTGGGCTCAGGGCCGAGAGAGGAGCAGGCCCTCGCAGACAGGATCAGGATAGGAGACAACATCAGCGCCACCAGCCATACAGACAGGAACCCCAGCCTCGACAAACACCTCCAGCCCCAGCACCCCGACTAGCCCCAGCACCTCAGCCCACCCCAGCCGCACGACATGATGTTCCCTTTGCAGGGAACTGCTTCCTGTGCCAGGACCTAGGACACATGAGAGCCTTTTTCCCCCCAAGCTATAGGGAGGCCTGGCCTAGGAGCAGTGCAGGGAGCCGCATCGAGAGGATGAGGACGAGGAGGTCGCAGAGGACGACCTGCGGGCAGGAGGGACCCGGCCAAACAGGGCCGAGCAGCACCGCTTGAGGCGTACGCATTAGACCTTCAGCATGGACCTGCACCGGACGTAGTGATAGGTATATATCTTCGTCAGCGATGCTAGACTGAGATGATATATTCTAGTAGAGATACGTGATATAGTTTTTTGTTTAGACTATGTAGTTACTCCTCTTGTATATCGGAAAAGAGCATGTAATCATAGTATATGTATATATGTTACCAGGTTTACTTTTGTTAGAAGGTCATCCCGCTAAAACGCTATTCGATACTGGTGCCACGCATTCCTTCGTCTCCTAGGATTTCATCGCAAACAAAGGAAACATCGTACGATCGTCTGGAATGTCAATACGAATACGACTCCCGGATGGATCAGACATGATATCCATAGAGAAGTGTTCTTTCCAGGCAACGTTGGGAGGCTCGGAATTCGAAATCTTCGCGACTATTTTAGCAATAACCTGATTTAACATCATCCTAAGAATGGACTGGTTGGCCGAGCACAACGCCCAAATCAATTGCTCAACCCAAGAGATCAACCTCCAGAACCCAAATGGGCAATCTATCACTCTAGCAGGTATACCATCTGTCACCCGCATCATTCTAACGTCCACTTAAACAGTCAATGAAGTCTGGCGGAAGGACGAGATGTACTTGATCTACTTCGAGATGGAGGACAAGACGTAAGTACTCGCTAAAGTACCCGTAATTCGAGACTTCCCTGACGTCTTTCCAGAAGCCCTTCCCGGGTTTCCCCCGCAACGAGAAGTGGACTTCCAGATTGAACTTACCCACAGAGCTCGACCAGTATCCTGAGCACCTTATCGGATGACCCCAAAGGAATTAGCCGAGCTCAAAATACAATTACAGGAGCTAATTGATACAGGTTTCGTTCGTCTGAGTACCTCACGATGGGGAGCCCCGGTACTGTTCGTCAAGAAGAAGGATGGATCTTTACGTCTGTGCATCGATTATAGGGAACTAAACAAACTCACCATCTGAAATACCTATCCACTACCTAGGATAGACGAATTATTCGATCAATTGCAGGGTGCATCCGTTTTCTCCAAAATGGACTTAAGGTCCGGCTACTACCAGCTTCGAGTACGAGAAGAGAACATCCCCAAAACAGCCTTCATCTCCCGCTACGAGCTGTACGAATTTATGGTAATGTCGTTTGGGCTGACCAATGCCCCATCCGCCTTCATGGCTCTAATGAACAAGGTGTTTGAACCCTTCTTAGACCACTTTGTAATCGTTTTATAGACGACATACTCATCTACTCGAAGAACAAGACAGATCATTCCAGGCATCTCCAAATGGTGTTACTCAAGTTACGGGAACACTCGCTCTTTGCAAAATTCAGTAAGTGTGAGTTCTGGATGGAGGAAGTCGGATTCCTTGGGCATACGATCAACAAAAAGGGGGTAGCAATAGACCAAACCAAGGTACAAGCAGTACGAGACTGGCCACCACTTAAATCAGCGGCAGATATCAGGAGTTTCTTTGGTCTCGTCGGCTAATACCGCAAGTGCGTGGAAGGTTTCTCTAAGATCTCTTTACCCCTCACTACCCATACCAAGAAAGATACGACGTTCCAATGGACACCCAAATGCGAGGCAGCGTTCGTGGAACTAAAGAACCGGCTAACATCTGCTCCGATCTTGACACTCCCCTCAGGCACTGAGGGCTTCTAAATCTACACTGACACATAGCTGAAGGGATTAGGACCCGTACTAATGCAGCACAACAGGGTAGTCGCCTACACCTCATGGCATTTAAAGCCTCACGAGCTAAACTACGCAACTCATGACTTGGAACTGGGTGCTGTAGTATTTGCGCTAAAAGTCTGGAGGCACTATCTATACGGAAAAAGATGCGAGATATTCTCCGACCACAAGAGCTTCAAATACATCCTCACCCAGAAGGAGCTAAATCTTCGACAATGCCGGTGGTTATAATTCCTATGCGATTACGACTTCGCCCTCCAATACCACCCCGGCATGGCCAATAAAGTTGCGGATGCCTTAAGTCAGCAACCTTCGGCGACCGGGAGTTGGCTGGAGACGATACCAGAAGAATTAGTCATGTCCTTGGCAGACTTGGATATCATCCTCATCACCCGCAGAAACCCGATGGACTACCAAGCCCAGCTATATTGGATGGAGATACAGTGTGATATTAGAGACAGAATGCGAGAGGCACAGAAGATCGACGTCGAAGCGGCTCCAATCATCCAGACCTTATAACACGGCGCACAAGAAGACTACAATCTGTATGATGGCATTTTACAGTACAAGCACCGTATATTCATACCCTCTGCCGAAGGAATCTGGGAAAAGATACTCCGCGAAGCACATCAATCGAGGTATTCAATACACCCGGGTGTAGTAAAAATTTATACGGATTTACGAAGAACGCTATACTGTCTAGGTATGAAAAAGGACGTCACCAATTTTGTGGCGCACTGCCAGACCTGTCAGATGGTCAAGGCAGAATGCCTCAGTCCAGGAGGCCTATTACAGCCCTTACCCATACCCGAATGGAAATTTGAAGACATCTCCATGAACTTTATCCATGTCTTGCCCCGATCTCGTGCGGGAAACGACTCAATATGGGTCGTGGTGGATCGCCTCACAAAGGTGGCCCATTTTATCCCAAACCGATAAGGTGACGGTGTCGATGTCTTAGCCCGACTCCTTATAGAACAGGTGGTCCGATTTCATGGGATACCCAAATCGATCATATCTGATCGTGACGGACGCTTCACTTCCAAGGAATGGAGAAGAGTCCAAGCGTATCTGGGAACCAGATTGGCATTCAGCACCGCGTTCCACCCTCAAACGGACGGGCAATTAGAAAGGATGAATCGGACAATGGAAGACCTCCTCCGACTATGCATAGTGGAACACAACGAACCTTGGGAGCAGGTACTACCCTTAGTAGAGTTCTGATACAATAACAACTTTCAGGCGAGCATCAAGATGGCACCATACGAGGCCCTCTACGGGAGACGTTTCCGAACACCATTATTATGGGCACAGGATGAGGACCCAGAAGCTTTAGGTGTCACCTACATAGATGACACCATGATGGCAATAAGGTTAATCCGAGATCGAATGCAAGAAGCACAGAGTCGCCAAGCAAAATACTACGACGCACGTCATTGATGGGTGGAATTCAATGTGGGAGATATGGTATTACCGAAGATTAAACCGATGCATGGGATATCCCGGATAAAGAAGCAGAAAAAGCTAGATCCCCGCTACCTAGGCCTGTATCAAGTTATAATGAGAATAGGCCTTGTTGCCTATAGACTAGCCCTGCCAGCTGTATTGGGAAATCTTCAAGACGTATTTCACGTCTCCTCACTAAGACGCATCCTTCGCCAACCAGAGCAGCACCTTTCTACGCCACCAACATCAATACAATCTGACCGATCCGTCCAGCTCGAATCGGTAAAGATAGTAGATTCCAAGATCAAAGAACTGTGGAACAAGACCATCACGATGGTTAAGATCTTATGGTCAAACAGTGGACGCGAGGAGTTTACCTGAGAACCAGAAACACTTGTTCGATAAAGATACCCGGCACGTTTTCCCTAAGTATACATATGAACCCCCCTACTTTAGGCAATTTTCGGGGACGAAAGTCCCTTTATTTTTATTGGATTGTAACATCCCGACTTTTATTGGGTCCCTAGACCCTAGTGGACCCAATAAAAGTAAGCCATAAAGGTAGGAAGTAGCACGAACAGGGGATACGGTGCTAAAAACTCTGATTTGACTTCCGTTAGTTCCGTTGGACTCATACGAGTGCCACGGAACTCGTTCCATCCCGATCCAAGGCCGTTTAGAGAAAACGACCATTTTGAGTATCGTAGCGCGTCACAACCACGTTGTTATGACATAGTGATCATACGTACTCTGATTTGACTTCCATAAGTTATGTTGGACTCGTATGACCAATACGAGCGCAACAAAACTCGTTCCACCCTGATCCGAGGTCGTCTAGAGAAAACGATCATTTTGAGTATCGTAGCACATCACAACCACATTGTTATGACATAATGATCATACGTACTATGATTTGATTTCCGTCAATTTTGTTGGACTCGTATGACCAATATGAGCGCAACAGAACTCGTTCCATCCCGATACGAGGTCGTTTAGAGAAAACGGCCATTTTGAGTATCGTAGCACGTCACAACCACGCTGTTATGACATAGTGATCATACGTACTTCGATTTGACTTCCGTCAGTTCCGTTGGACTCATATGACCAATACGAGTGCAACGGAACTCGTTCCATCCCGATCCGAGGTCGTTTAGAGAAAACGACCATTTTGAGTAGCGTAGTGCGTCACAACCCTATTTTTATAATTAAGTGACCATACGTACTCCGATTAGACTTCCGTCAGTTCCGTTGGACTCGTATGGCAATACGAGAGCAATGGAACTCGTTCCATCCCGATCCGAGGTCGTTTAGAGAAAACGACCATTTTGAGTATCGTAGCGCGTCACAACCATGTTGTTATGACATAGTGATCATGCATACTCTGATTTGACTTCCGTCAGTTCCGTTAGACTCATATGACCAATACGACAACAACGGAACTCTTTCCATCCTGACCTGAGGTCGTTTAGAGAAAACGACAATTTTGAGTTGCGTAGTGCGTCACAACCCCGATATTATAATTAAGTGACCAAACGTACTCCGATTTGACTCACGTTAGTTCCGTCAGACTCGTTTGGTCCATACGAGCGCCACGGAGCTCGTCGCACTCCAATCCGAGGTCATACAGAAATATGTCCGTTTTAGGTTATGCAGACCACCCCGGCATAACGTACGAAATATGAAGCACACGAACTCAGAATCGACCCCAGTAAATCCTAATGGACCCCGGGACCATGGGGGACCCCACCATAAGTTGACTTTGGTCACCCCCCCCCCCAAGCTTGAATTTTCGGAAAGGAAAAGAAGGGGGAGAAAAGGGACTCCTCTCTTTAGTCCCACATCAGGAATAAAGGGAGGGAGGCCCCCCTCCTCCCCTATAAAAGAGACCAGACCCCCCCCCCCCCTTACCAGGACACACATCCCAGCCACCTCCCCCTCCCCTGCCTCCCAGCCACCCGCAGGAGCAGCCACTGCCCAAGCCTCCACCGTCGCTCCCCCCATGGCCACTCGACCTCCTCCCTCCCGATCCCCTCCTATACAGGTGGAACCCCTCTCCCTCCCCCTTCCCACCTCCCCGAGGCAATTCACCCCCCCCCCCCCCCCACCCCCGTCGCCGGAGCGCCACCAGCCCCGCCTCGGGTGGGGGCTGGTCGTGAAAGCCACACCCCCAACGTCGGTGGTGGCGCTGGGGGAGCAGGTCCCCTCCTGGGGACCTCGTCTCCGGCGAGGGAAGGCGGCAGGGCCGTCGGAGAATGCCTCACCGGTGGCACCCGCACGCTCAAACCCCCCCTCTCCTTTTTCCTGTACGGGTTTGACGCCCTCCCCCGGTGGTGACCGGTGGTGCCAGGTTGCCGGACCACCACCAGAGGTTAGCCCCTCCCCTGGCGCCCCAGTCGGTAGTGGGGGGAAGGCTCCCCTGGCGGGGGAGGTGGCGTAGCACAGGCCTGCATGGCCCATGCAGGTTGTGCCACCGCCCCTGCCCCTTTTTCTGGTTAAATCCGGCGGTGGCCGGCGGCGTCAGGCCGCCGGACCACCACCGGAGTGGTCGTCGGCCCCGGGCGCACCGGCCAAGGGTGGCGCCGACGCCAGTAGGCACTTGCCCGGCGGCGGCAGCGGCCGCCTCCCGCGGCAACCCCACAGTTTAGCGGCGGCCGTCCGATCTCCGCGATGAGATCGGACGGCCCCCGTCTTCTTAACTCCCGCACCCTCCTCCACATATATGCCCCCCGCAGTGGATCCGCTGCATATCTGTTGTGGGGACCTCAGGACCGCACACGGTGCAGCGCCCCCTACCTCCCTCCTTTTTCTTATCCGCACCCCAAAAGCTCCCCCCCCCCCTCCTGAATTTTCTGAGGCCAAATTTGTCACTTATGTCAAAAACTCCCAACATGAAAAATGTTCCCCACCTGGAGGGGCATCTCCTATAAATTTTAAAGACTTTTTGGTGGAGTTTTGCTATTTTTAAAAGCCTATTCAAGATTTCTTTAAAAGAATTAAATGCCTAAATAACTTTGGAAAATTTCCAAAAAAATTATAGGCTCACTCTTAGGCTATTATACAACTCCTACCAAAGTTTGACAATTTTAGCAATTCTTTTGATATTTTTACAACCCTAAATAAGATTTCTACAAGCAAAATAACGTCCGAAAATGGACGAAAATAATTGGAACAATCTTGCGGGCCCTCGACGCGTTATTATAACTATATAATGAATTTTGTGCGAGTCAATTAAAGATAAGTGGCAGGCTCCCAAATTTCGGCAAGGAATCGACTAAATTAAACGCACAATCGGGTCGCAATCGCGAGGCAACATTTCTAAATCAGCAATGACATGGAAATTAGAAGCTAAACCCAAGGCACACTAAAATAAACAAGCTCCTATGAACGGAGAAGAGACCCCTATGAACGGGGACAGAACAGAATTTCCTCCTAAGAATGGAGAAGACACTGAAGCCTGCTGATATGGAGTGATTGGACTACTAACCCATTTATTTACTTATGTTCTCAAGTCTTGCACTGGTCCTACATTTACTTTTGTAATTATTCTGTTAATACTCCAGTCTCGTACTGGTCACTTAGTTATGTTTTCTGTTCGTTCATTTCCAGTACTCCAGTTTCGCACTGGTCATTCCTTTATTTGCTTTATGTACATTCTTTTCGATACTCCAGTCTCGTACTGGTCCTGTTAATTCGGCCCTTGCCTTGGCCTTCATACTGTTAAGTATTTTTATTACTCAACACATCAGTTTACTTTGCTCTATTATGTGCTAACCTTGGGTCCCGCGCTAGATAACGGTTATTACTAGGCCGCTAGAGGATCTTAGTTGAGGATAACCATGAGTCGAGTTCTTCCTCTAAGGTTAGCCCCAAATAAGATGCCCCGCTTCCGTCGCGTCTCCCGGCCATAAGTTGTGTGGCCGGTGGAACCAAGGAGCAGCGGTGGAGCCAAGGAGCCGCGGTGGACCTGGAGTAGTTGTCCTTGCTTAAATTGTTTGTCAATTTGCTTGCCATAAAAGTGGCGGGTTGGTCACGCCCGCAGGCCGTTCGTACCGGTGCAGGAGAGATGACGACTCACGGCGAGAGGGAGATGTGCACCGCGGGTTATCACCACTTCGAACTCGTTGATTTGCCTCCACTGGTCGGCCTAAATCTCGAAATCGCCGGATGTCGCTCACATCCAGTTAGTACACCAAGTTGTACGGGAGGACATGAGCGATACGGTATGACTACGCTCAGAAGTGGCAAGACTGGCTACTGTCACCGACGGCCACATCGGTGAGGCCCGCGGGATCCGCTACCCTGCTTGAAGAAAAGCGGTCTAAACTGTGTAGACGCAGGGTTGTGTGTGTATGTACAGGTTTGAATACCTGAAGTGTATGCATGATAGATCTGTTAATATTGCTATAAACTGTGCGCTCCCCACTGCTGCATAGATGGTACAGCCGGTAGTTCCTATTGATATATATATATACCTGCTGCTAACATTTCCCTGCCTCGGCTATTTACTTTAGTACTTTAGCCCGCCCCTAGGATACGGATCCGGGGAGGGAATATGTTTTCACTTAGCTTTGTGACTAACAGTTATTATTATAACCATTCACAGGAGAAGGGACAGCGTGAAGCCCCTGCACCGCATGATGATCTACCAGCCCTAAAGATTGTTGAAAATATTGAAGTGGAAGTTGGCGGTCTGGAGGGGTGATCACGCGGTCTGCCTAACCGCGCGAGCTCGCGGTCTCCTTCTGCGGTCTGTTCTCTTTGGTCTAGCCGCAGGTCTATTCGGCTTGACAGTCATTTTGTGTCCAAGGTGCATGGGTGAAGCCACGCGGTCTGGTTTGTGAGACTGTGTGGCGTGTTGTTCTGTATCGTGCGGGTTAAGTTGTTAACCGCGCGGTCTGTTCTCTGGAAGGGGCAGTCCGGTCTGGTGTCTGTCCGGGTTCTTGGTGGTGCGCGACGACTAAGTCTTCTTAATCGCGTGGTCTCCGGTTTGTGATCGTATAGCTGGTCCTTCGGCGATCTGCTGGTATTTGTGGTCACTGGTGTTTGGTCGACTTAGCGGGCTGTTGCCCTAGTCGGCCTGGTGTATTTGTGGTCTCTGGAGGAGGTTGTGTGGCGAACACGGGTAGTGAGCGTCATGACCGGGCGAGTTGTCATGATCGCGCGGCTTTCTGTTGAAGTCGGCGAGCTCACGACGCAGAGCGATCTGCTGACCGCGTGGGTTGACCGGTCTTGGTCACGCGGTCAAAGGGTGGTGACTCTATCTCATAGGGTGGTGACTGGATCAGGTCACACGCCTATAAATAGGAGTCACTGTACCAGCAAAATAATCGCACCAAGTGTAAGTTGTGCTCACGTCTATTTCTTGCGGTCTCACTCTTGTGACCGGCCGGTTAGCTGATTGAACTTTCCTTGTGCAGCTTATGCGGATTGTGCGGGCAGCAGCGGTCACCTCTTCTTCTAGGGTGTTTGGGCGGTCTCGCGACTTGCAGTACGGGTTGCTGGAGTTCGGGAGGATCAGTGGAGGTCGCCGAGTTCTCGGTTGGTGTTGTTCAAGTCGCAGGCAGGCAGTTCAGGCGGTCTCGTTCTCTAGTCGTGCGAACTCGTAGGTCGGGCGGTCAGGTGGTCTTAGTGAGCAGACCGCTGGTTATCTTTCTCAGCTTGTATTTTCTCTTATTTTTTGTATACTGGCGAAATCATGTCTCGCCATGTATACCTCGCCCTATAACCAAGTTTTCTACAAGTACCAATAAAGATTGAAGTTTTTCATGTGCTTCTGGTTGTTGGTTATAGCTTTGAGTTGTTCTATTCCTGCTCGCTCCTAGATCTTCGGAAAATATCACATGGTATCAGAGGGAGGTTGGAGTGGATAGAGCAGTGAATAACTCAAAGTTGTCATTGCCTTTGTGAAGAAGGAACCAGTGGTAGAGCCATGGAAGCAAGAGGTCTTGGAATTGAGATGCTCAACTCAACTAACTTCAAGAAGTAGAAGTCGTGTATGCAGAGTTATATTCTGGGTGAGGACCTCTGGGAGGTGGTTGGAGGAGATAGTACGGAGGAAGTTGTCCCTGTTGGGGATAATGGTCATGAGGTGAGGAACTGGAGGAGGATTAATGCAAAAGCAGAATTCACTCTAAAGAGGGCAATATCACCTGACCTATTCGATCACATATTGGGATGTGGATCAGCTGCAGAGATCTGGAGAGCCCTGGACGGGCTGTTTAACAAGAAGAATGTAGCGAGGCTACAGTTTCTGGAAAATGAGCTGGCCAGGTCGGCTTAGCGTGAACTTTCTATCTCTACTTTCTTCTTGAAGATGAAGAACCTGTGCGCCAAAATTTCAGCACTGGATCCTGATGAACCAATTTCTGAGGCGAAGCTGAAGAGGCACATCATTCGTGGCTTGCGGAAGGAATATGTGCCCTTTGTGACGTCGGTGCAGGGTTGGGCAAATCAGCCATCTCTGCTGGAGCTGGAGAATCTGCTTGTGTCGCAGGAGAGTCTGGCAAGGCAGATGACGGGGGTGTCAGTGTCTGGGGGAGATGGCGAAGTCCTCTTCACAGGGAAGAAGAAGAAATGGGATAAGAAGAAGAATACCACCGGAGGCAATGGGCCTTCAACTTCGGGTCGGCAGGAGAGGGGCTATGCTCCTAAGGCTGAAGGGAAGAAGAAGGGAGAAGAACCCAAGTGCTTCAGATGTGGAAAGCATGGTCATATCAGGAAGGATTGCCGAGTGAATCTTCAGCCGGGGCATACTGCTGCAGGGAAGGAGGAAGCTGAGGCCAGGCAGAATGATGGAGGAGCCTTCTCGGCTTCTGTTGGAGATGCGGCTCCTATCAACTATCAGGAGGACTGGATCGTGGACTTGGGGTGTGGTCATCATCTCACCGGGGACGAGTCGAAGCTTGCTTCAGTGCAGCCTTATTCAGGTAACGATGCCATCATAACTACTGATAACACTGTGCATAGTGTCGAGAAGGTGGGGGTTGTTTCCTTGGGCAGTGATAGAGGGCCACTAACGTTGAAGAGTGTCTATCATGTGCCCGGAATGAGGAAAAACCTCTTCTCCGTGACCAACATTGTAGACGCTGGGTATCACGTTCTGTTCGGCCCAACAGAAGTGAAGTTTCTAAGAAATGTTGAGACAGTGAAGGCCGAGGTCGTTCATGTCGGGAGGAGGGCAAAAGACTTGTTCATTTTATCGACAAGTTCTTATGCCGACAAGATGAGGGCGAATGATAGTGCTGTCATATGGCACGAGAGGTTGGGGCATGTAGGGATGGACAAGCTGAAGGCTATGGCGGTGAAAGGTCTGGTCAAGGGCCTGCCTAGTCTATCTTCCTACGGTGACGGTCATGTTTGCGCGGGATGTCAATTCGGCAAGTCTCATCGACTGTCGTTTGATAAGTCGCAGATAAGAAGTAGTGTGACGTTGGAGTGCATCCACGGTGACTTGATGGGACCGACTGCTACCCCAAGCCTCGGAGGCAGCATGTATATGCTAGTGTTGATCGATGATTACACCAGATATGTCTGGGTTTATTTCCTGAAGGAGAAGGCGGAGGCGTTTGCCAAGTTTGTGGAGTTCAAGGAGCTTGTGGAGGGTCGGCTAGGCCTGCGGGTTAAGAAGCTGAGAACTGACAACGGGGGAGTTCACCTTTGGTGAGTTCTCTAGTTTTTGCAGGAAGGCGAGCATCCAGAGGGAGCTTACTTGTGCACATACTCCACAACAAAACGGAGTTGTAGAGCGGAAGATCTGTCATATGACGGAGACCTGCAAGTGTTGGCTGCATGCCAAGAGTATCCCAAGGTCCTTCTGGGCGGAGGGAATGTCTTGTGCTGCCTACGTCATCAACAAGATGCCTCTCAGTCCCATCAACATGTTGACCCCGCGTGAGATGATGTTCAAGGAAAAGCCAAGCGTGGCACACCTTCGGGTGTTTGGTTCCACATGCTATGTGCACGTTCCAGATGCTCTTCGGACGAAGCTAGATGCGAAAGCAAGGAAGCTAGTCTTCGTTGGATATGATGATCGGAAGAAGGGCTGGAAGTGCATGGACCCGGACACACGGAGATTTGTTGTATCTCGCAACGTCGTGTTCGATGAGGTGACGTCGTATAAGGGAAGTTCTGGTGTTGAGCTACCAGAAAACAGGGCGGAGGAGCAGGAGAAAGCTGTGGAAAATCTTCAGGTGGAGCTGTCTATGTCACCAGGTGGTCCATCTACTTCTAGTTCTGAGACGGAGGCCTCTGGATCAGGAAGCAGGGGGAGCGATGCTCCTAGTACGTCTGGAAGGGGAGCTAGTGAAGAAGCAGCTGAAGGCAATGCTAGTCAGGGGAAGGAGCTGAGGAGATCGAAGCGAACGATCATTGCCCCTGATCGCTATACGGGAGGAAACATGGTGAGCTTCGTCTCGTGTTTCTTTGCTGGTCCCTTGGATGAGCGGGAACCAGTGAGCTTTGAGAAGGCCAAAGGCGTAAAGCAGTGGGATTCGGCCATGGAAGAAGAGATGACAGCTCTCGAGAAGAATGAGACTTGGTATCTGGTGCCCAAGCCCAAGGGTATCACCCTTGTGACATGCAAGTGGGTCTATAAGCTCAAGAAGAAGGCAGATGGTAGTATCGAGCGGTACAAGGCTCGCCTTGTGGCTCGGGGATTCTCACAGCAATACAGTGTAGACTATGAAGAGACATTCAGTCCGGTGGCAAAGATGACTTCAGTTCGGTTTGAGATTGCCTTGGCGGCGTTTTGGGGGTGGAAGATCTGGCAACTCGACGTAAAGAATGCCTTCTTGTACGAAGAGATTGACAAGGACATCTTCATGGTCCAGCCGCCAGGCTTCGTATCTGAAGATTTTCCTGACTATGTCTGTAAGCTGAAGAAGGCCCTGTATGGATTGAAGCAAGTGTTGAGGGCGTGGTACGGGAAGATCGCAGAATATCTTCTATTCTGTGGGTTCGTTGCTTCAGACTCTGACTCGAGCTTGTTTGTCAAGAAGAGCGGGGAGCTTCAAGTCATTGTGCTATTTTACGTCGATGATATGATCGTGATGGGGAATTCGAAGGAGGAGGTAGCAAAGCTTCGGGCTGAGCTATCTATCAGACTTGAGATGAAGGACTTAGGTGAGCTTCACCATTTCCTTGGACTCGAAGTGCAGAGGAAGGGAAGTGGAGTGCTGGTGTCCCAGGATGGATATGCGGAGCGAATCGTGGAGCGATTCGGCATGAAGGAAGGGAAGTGCATCTCTACACCTCTGGAGAAGGTCATGAAACTTCGGATGGATGAGGGGAGGATTCTGGAAGATCCGCTTGTGTTCCGAGCTCTGGTTGGGAGCTTGATTTATCTGACGATCACTAGGCTGGATATTGCATATGCAGTTGGCAGGGTGAGTCGGTATATGACGGAACCACGGATGCCTCATCTACTAGCGGCCAAGAATATTTTGAAGTATGTCAAGGCGGCGACGGATATGGGTCTCCTATACAGGAGAGATGCGGGCTTCGAGGTGCATGGGTACATGGATGCTGATTACGGGGGAGATTCGGATGATCGGAAGTTGACGTCTGGATTCGTCTTCATGGCGGGCCCCACGGCTATATCATGGTGCAGCAAGAAGCAGGATTCCGTGTCTGTCTCTACCATGGAAGCGGAATACAAGGCTTCGGCCTTGGCAGCTCAAGAAGCCATCTGGCTTAGGAGGTTGGTGGGAGACGTCCATAAGGAGGTTCGGGGTCCGACTCTGCTCCACGGCGACAATGAGAGTGCTCTCAAACTGGTTACTAATCCAGTTTGTCACGCGAGGACCAAGCATATCGAGATCGAGCATCATTTCATTCGTGAGAAGGTGCTGGAGGGGTCTCTTTCGGTCGAGCATGTTCGGAGTCAGGACAACGTTGCTGACATTTTTCACAAAGGCGTAGTGAAGGGGTCGTTCACTTGGCTAAGGAATTTACTTGGGCTGTTTTCAACTTCCCACTTCAAGGGGGAGTGTTGAAAATATTGAAGTGGAAGTTGGCGGTCTGGAGGGGTGATCGTGCGGTCTGCCTAACCACGCGAGCTCGCGGTCTCCTTCTGCGGTTTGGTCTCTTTAGTCTAGCCGCAGGTCTATTCAGCTTGACCGTCGTTCTGTGTCCAAGGTGCCAGGGTGAGGCCGCGCGGTCTGGTTTGTGAGACCGCGTGGCGTGCTGTTCTGTATCGTGCGGGTTAAGCTGTTAACCGCGTGGTCTGTTCTCTGGAAGGGGCAGTCCGGTCTGGTGTCTGTCCGGGTTCTTGGTGGTGCGCGTCGACTAAGTCTTCTTAGTCGCGTGGTCTCCGGTTTGTGATCGCATAGCTGGTCCTTCGGCGATCTGCTGGTATTTGTGGTCACTGGTGTTTGGTCGACTTGGCGGGTTGTTGCCCTAGTCGGCCTGGTGTGTTCGCAGTCTCTGGAGGAGGTTGTGTGGCAAACACAGGTAGTGAGCGTCATGACCGGGCGAGTTGTCATGATCGCGCGGCTTTCTGTTGAAGTCGGAGAGCTCACGGCGCAGAGCGATCTGTGACCGCGCGGGTTGACCTGTCTTGGTCACGCGGTCAGAGGGCGGTGACTCTATCTCATAGGGTGGTGACTGGATCAGGTCGCACGCCTATAAATAGGAGTCACTGTAGCAGCAAAATAATCGCACCAAGTGTAAGCTGAGCTCGCATCTATTTCTTGCAGTCTCACTCTTGTGACCGGCCGGTTAGCTGATTGAACTTTTCTTGTGCAGCTTCTGCGGATTGTGCGGGTAGCAACAGTCACCTCTTTTTCTAGGGTGTTCGGGCGGTCTCGCGGCTTGCAGTGCGGGTTGCTGGAGTTCAGGAGGATCAGTGGAGGTCGTCGAGTTCTCGGTTGGTGTTGTTCAAGTCGTAGGTAGGCAGTTCGGGCGGTCTCGTTCTCTAGTCGTGCGAACTCGCAGGTCGGGCGGTCAGGCGGTCTCAGTGAGCAGACCGCTGGTTATCTTTCTCAGCTTGTATTTTCTCTTGTTTTTGTATACTGACGAAATCATGTCTTGCCATGTATACATCACCCTGTAACCAAGTTTTCTGCAAGTATCAATAAAGATTGAAGTTTTTCATGTGCTTCTGGTTGTTGGCTATAACTTTGAGTTGTTCTATTCCTGCTCGCTCCTAGATCTTCGGAAAATTTCACAGAGATTGCCCGATCAAACACTCCAGCCTCGCCTCCAGTCTTCCGTGACGTGAGTCCTAGAGTCTAGGATTAAATAAGGAGTCTTTGATGTACCTATTATATCCCACGATGCGTATTGTGTAAACAGTAGGCTACAACCTTTTGGTTGGATATATATAGCCTTGCCTCTTTACTTTCTTAAATTCTGCTCCCGCTGTGTGACTCTGATATGTGATGTTATGATTCTTGTGCCTGACAAGGCGGTCGCTTAGTGCTTGAGAGGATGGGCCGTTGCCACCCGGGAAGCGCTAGGTGGCCGTCCTTGGGCAGTAAGACCCCCTCTCCCTGGACCTGGTTCAATTTAGGGGGGGGGGGGGGGGGCTTACATAAGTTCCCTCTTCAACAATTATTAATAATCTGGGATTTGATGCTTCCATGAATAACTTGACTCTTAACTTTCATATGACAAAGTTCTCTTTGGTGCAGATGAGCAGCCTCATTGATCTCATCTCTATATGATGCTCACAAGCCATTTGTTTAGTACAACCAACTGAATTTGTAGATCTTATTCTAAGCTGTTAAGCCTTTGAACTCAACCTACCTCTGATACCAATTGAAAGATTATGGGTTGTCTATAAACTACACCTAGAGGGGGGGGGGGGGGATTTGGTGTTTTCAAATTACTTTGCTATTTAATAATTTATCTATCACAACACACAAGCATCACAGAAAACACACAATGATTTATAGTGGTTCCAACTAGATAATGTGGCTAGAGCTAGTCCACTGTCTCTCCCACCTATCTAGCAGTATGCTAGACTAGGCAACTTCTCCAACTTAGATCTTTTCACTATAATCAGATCATACAACTCAGGTTCACACAGAATCCTACAAAGCTCAGACTTTATAAGTCCTACCAGCTCAGATCTTCAACAAGATCATATCAAACTCCAGTTCACCAAGAACCCTACCAACTCAGATCTATCACTAAATCCTACCAGCTCAGTCTCACAAAGAGCCCTACAAAGTAATAAGTACGTTTGCTGTTGTAAAAGAAAAGTCTTCAAGATGATATGCCTTTTTAATAACATACTTCTTCTACTTCTTCTTATAACTGTAAGATCTGTGATCTTATGGATTATAGGTTTTTTCTTCTGAATCTCCTCCTTTGATGATAGATGCACTTCTAGTATAGGAGAAAGATCCTTTCCAGCTTTCTCAGCAAAGTGATGAAGGTTTTCTTCTAGTTCTTCTTCTTTTCTTTGCTTGATGGGATTTTTGTATGCAGTGAGAAGTACTTTGAAATCGACAATTTCTCCATTTTATATTCTTCTATAACTTTGCATAAAAACTCCTTCAGAACTCTTCCATAAATTGCCTGACAGAATATTTGGAAGAATCAGCTGAATTGATTATAATAAATGTCTTGCCATTCTTGGAACTTGTAGAATATAGAAGTAATAAAATTCTTCCTTAAACATTGTGCAACGACTATATTCTGTACAGAGAATATTATTTATTATTCCTTGATTGGTGCGCAAGATGGGGCGGCATGCATCTTCCCAAGATATCAATTTCCAAGAGAACCAGCGCATTAAATGCTGCTCTGCAACTGTCAAGACGATATTGTTCCTTCAAGACGATATCGTCTTGATCAACAGACATTCTTCACGACGATGTCGTCGATATACTTTCTACTTCAGTATTTGGCTTGTTATCTCATTGAGATTGCTTCTTCTAGACGATATCGCCAGATACTTCCTTATGTGCAATATGTCTTCTATCTTTGAAGTAGTATGCTTTCATTAAGTCGACATACATCCTTATTTAAGGCTTTATGTAATATCTCAACAATATTACTTCTTTTTGATGATATCGTCGAGATATTCCTTTTCATATGACTTTAGACTTTTCTTCAAGCTGATAGCCTTTCTTCAAGATGATAATGTCTTGATCTTCAAGATGATATGAGGTCTGTAAACTGATGTTTGTCTTCATGACTTAATGAGTTAAGTCATTAATCATCAAGGATGTATCTCTTCTTTACAACGACGTCGTCAAAACATCTAGACTTGGTCTTTCTCTGCTACAAGTTTTCTTCAAGACGGTATCGTCGATATCTGATCTTAGCTTTATCTATGACAAACTTTCTTCAAGATGATGTCGTCGATATATGAACTTAGCTTTATCCACGACAAACTTTCTACAGCCTCCAAGACGATTTGTCTTCATCAAGACGATATCGTCGAAACTATTTCGACGATATGATACTTTTTTTCACGATTCTTCTGATGTCTTGAGATGATATTTTACTTAGTTAATTTTCATACTTTTATCGTCTATATACTAGTGATGTAGCTTTGATGCTTTCTCAACGATATGCTCAGTCCTAGATAATTTTAGACTTAGAAAATTTCCTGATATATGATTTATCTTCTGCAGTCATGAATAAGCTATATCATCAAATACATAATGTACAACCCTCATTCTCCGAGGGTGGACCCCCCCCCCCCCCCCCCCCAGGCCACGTAGGCAGAAGTCAAAGTCAAAGAGGTCAACGCAGAGCCCGGCAGTTCAAGGCAGAGAAGAGAAGACCTCGGCGAGTATGCAGGCAATACTCGCCAGGTTGGCGAGTATGGAACAGAAGACCTGGCGACTATTGGCCCGGCGTGTGCGAGCAACACCCAATACTCGCCAGATGGGCGACTATGGCATGATACTCGCCGAATAACCCATAGTCGCCGGGTTGGGGGCTGGGCTATAAACCCCCCCTACCCCTTGGTTTTCCTATAAATAGGACCCCAGGGGTACTTGGATTGGCACCTGAACTTGAGCTTTGGAAACCCTGCTCTTGCATTCTGGAACCTGTCGCACTTGGCCGCTACTCCCGGTACTAGCCAAGTCGGTGCCTTCCTCGTACCCTGCTCGGCCATTCTTTGGTCTTGGAGGGGAAGTCTCTTCGGAGCTTCTGGGTACGCGGTGGGACCTCCCTGCCGCAGCACCTGGGGTCCTGTGTGTTGCTCTTCTAGCTCTTCAGTAGTCGCCAGCTTAGTCGTCTCGTTGGACTGCTGGGCGAGTAGCCTCCGGCTGCATCAGTCCGAATCTTGAGGTCAGGATTTTCCTGGCGTCAACACATAATGCATTTATCATTGATCTGAGCACTTCTTCAAATCAGGAACATTGCTGGCATAGTTCCCAACACTTATGCTGAGGAGTGTCAACGGAGTCATATTAAGGCTAGGGGAGACCATTGGACCTGCTAGGGCTCTCTAGTTTTGGTTGGCCTAGCTCAAGCTAGGGTTCTCACCTATGTCTAATCACCAAGTCAAAACCCTAAATTCATCTAGGGTTCTAGTAGTTTTTGGGGATGTTACAGTTTACACCTGTAAAATATGGACCTATAGTCAAGTTTGGTGGATCTGATAGAGGTGTAATCAAGGGCTATGGTAAGATCACAAATGGTAACACCATTATCACAAGGGTAGCTTATGTTGAAGGGTTAGAACATAATCTCATAAGCATAAGTCAATTGTGGGACTTGGGATATATTGTTGTCTTCCACAAGGATAAGTGTATGATTAAGGTTTCCA
Organism: Dactylorhiza incarnata; assembly: GCA_033032865.1. Taxonomy (NCBI): domain Eukaryota; kingdom Viridiplantae; phylum Streptophyta; class Magnoliopsida; order Asparagales; family Orchidaceae; genus Dactylorhiza; species Dactylorhiza incarnata. The sequence continues at coordinate 1,467,784 of JAWHQI010000396.1, forward strand.
AGAATGCTAAATCAATTCTAAGAGGCACTAGGAGTGGTAATATTGATTTTTTAAATTTTATTTGTATTAGAAAGAATGAACTTAAATGTTGTGTAGCTTATGATGGAATGTCTACTTTTTTTTAAAGTGGCACAAGAGACTAGCCCATATTAACTACAAGTCTCCCAAGAAATTATTCTCAGAAAATTTGGTATGAGATGGACCTAAGATGGATTGTCTAGAGATGGGTCCTTGTCACGCATGCTAAATGGGCAAGCAAACCGGGACTTCATTCAAAAGCATACAGGATAAACAATCCACTTGATGTCTATACCTACTGCATATGGACCTATTTGGACCTATGGTGGTGCACAACTTAGGAGGAATGACAAATACTTTAGTTATTATTGATGATCACTCTAGATTTTCTGGGTGTTCTTTTGGAAACACAAGTCTACACTGGACACATTCAAGAACTTTGTTTGACAAATACAGAATGAAATAAACAGTTCAGTGGTTAAAATCAGAAGTGATCATGAGACTAAATTTTAATCTAGTTCAATGACCAAGTTCTGTGAAGAGTAAGGTATCTTGCAAGAGTTTTCTTCTCCTAGAGCTCCACAGCAAAATGGGGTTGCTGAGAGGAAAAATAGAACACTCATAAAAGCTGGCGGGACTATGCTAAGTGACTCCTCACTTCCAGAATATCTCTGGGCTGAGGTAGTCAATACCGCCTGTCATGAAATAGAGCACTCATCAACAAGAAACATAATGTGACTCCTGATGAGCTGATTTAAGGGAAAAATCTAATACTAACTTACTTCAGAATCTTTGGAAGTAAATATTGTGTTAAAAATAATAAATATTATATTACCAAATTCTCTGAAAAGAGCTATGAAGGTGTCTTTGTAGGATATAGTAAATGGAGCAAAGCCTACAAAGTCTTTAATAAGAATGCTCTTATAATTGAAGAATCAATTCATGTAGTTTTTGATGAGAGCAGCATGCTGCATAACACCTTGTCTAGTTCATGTGGTGCAGGAATTGAAGCTAGAATGGATTCACTGAAGATTAGGGATGTTGAGGAAAAGAAATACTCTTCTTCGAATTATGTCCTAGAAAAAGCAGAAGAATCCATTGAAGAACCAAATTCTCAGAATCTGAATGTTGATGCAGCTGCTGAAGAAATAATAGAAGAAGAACCTCAAAGAGTGTTATCTATATCTATAATACATCAAAAAGATCATCCCACAGATTAAATTATTGGTGAGCTTAATCAAGGAGTAAGAACTAGAAGGTATTCCATAAATGAAAGCATGCACCTCAGCTTCCTTTCACAAATGGAACCCAAGAAGTTTAAGGAGGCCAACTAAGACCAATCCTAGGTGATGGCCATGCAAGAAAAGCTCAACCAGTTTAAAAGATGTAAGGCCTGGAAACTTGTTCCAAGACCCCAAGGGCACAATGTCATTGGGACCAAATGGGTCTATAGAAATAAATGGATGAAGCTAGAATCATTATAAAAACAATGCAAGATTGGTAGCTCAAGGATACAGACAAGAAGAAGGGATAGATTGGAGGCCATCAGACTTTTTCTAGCCTATGCGACATTTAAAGGGTTTAAAGTCTACCAAATGGATGTCAAACCAGTCTTCTTAAATGGAGATTTGAAGGAAGAAGTTTATGTAGAGCAACCATCAGGTTTTATCTCTCCTACTCATCCTGAATATATTTATTTTCTTAAAAGTCTTTATATGGGTTGAAACAGGCTCCTAGAGCCCGGTATGAGACATTATCAAACTTTCTTCTTGATAACAAGTTTTCAAGAGAAAAGATAGATAAAACCTTATTTTTGAGATAAATAAAGGGTCAGATCATGTTGGTCCAAATATATGTTGATGACATCATATTTGTGTCAACTCATGGTAATTTTTGCAAGAAATTTGCCAAACTCATGCAAAGTAAATTTGAGATGAGCAGTATGAGAGAGCTAAAATATTTCTTAGGTCTCCAAGTAAAACAATCTGAGGAAGGAATACTTATTTCTCAGATCAAATTTACGTTGGACATCATAAAGAAAATTAGAATGAAGAATTCTACCCCTATGAGAACTCCTATGGGGTCAAATGTCTCTCTAGACAAGGATGAAAAGGAAAAATCCTATAATGAGCATATATATAGAAGCATGGTCAGATCCCTGCTCTATCTTACTGCTAGTAGGTCAAACATCATGTTTGCCACATGTGACTGTGCTAGGTATCAAGTTAACCCCAAGGAATCTCACTACTCAGCAGTTAAGAGGATTTTGAGATATCTAAAGGGTACTCCCTGCCTAGGACTCTGGTATCCTAAATCAAATGATTTTGAGCTGTGTGGATACTCAGATGCTGACTTTGCTGGTTGCAAGGAGGACAGAAAAAGCACTTTAGGAACTTGTCAGTTCTTGGGAAGAAAGCTTGTGTTCTGGAGCAGCAAAAAGCAAAATAACATTATCATCTCTACAGCTGAATCAAAGTATATCTCAGCTGGTAGCTGTTGCGCTCAATTATTATGGATTCAACACCAATTGGAGGATTATAATCTACAGATTAAGAGAACTCCTCTTTTTTATGACTCATCTAGTGCCATATCAATAGCTAAAAATCCTATGGCATATAGTAGAACTAAGGATATTGAAATTAGATTTCATTTCATCAGGGAGCATGTGGAAAAAGAAGGCATCTGCCTTAAGTATGTCAGTATAGACAGGCAGATAACATATATTTTTACCAAGCCCCTTGATGAACTAAGTTCAATCAATTTAAAATTGAATTGTGAATGCTGATTTTTAGTTGAATTTCATCGGCTGCATGTAGAAGTATTCGGTTATATTGAGCATTTTTCTCTTTATTCCTAGTTGACTCAAAATTAAATTGGGCAACCCCTAAATTTAGCAAATGAAACACTTAAAGACTTTACTCTTTTTATTTACATTCAAATTTTAGTGTTTTTAATTTTAAGATAATAATAGATTAATTAATACATAATATTTTTAATCAATTCGAGCTGATTCAAATCATATTTTGAGCGATTTAGGGTTGACTCGAAGTGTGATTCGAGTCAAATTTAATCAACACAAATTGAGTCGAATCAATTGTAGTCGATTCCTATTCAGCTCAATATTTGAACAATGTTCGAGCGACTTTCAAATTTCGAATTATATGCTCGGCCGTAAATGGGTGACCTAAATTGGGAGGAATTTTTTATACGCGGAGCGCACAAATTTTTTTGTGCAGGGGAAAATCTAATCGTCAAAATAGTATTAGCACAATTTTTGAGGAGAGAAATCCGACTGAAGTTTGAATCCGACTGAATTTTTCAATTAAAAAAATTCAATTTTTTAAAAATGAATTTCAACCGTTAAATTATCAATTTTTATGATCAAAATTCCCAGCACAAGAATAGTGCGCAGTCTACCAAAAAATTTCCCCTAAATTGGAGACCTAAATTGGAGAATTAAAATTCCGGGATTCTAAGAATCTTGACCCCACCAACCTCTTCCGCCACCCACCCCCTCGGTAATATAAGCCTCCGGCGGAGTCGACGAGATCACAGGGAAGATCGACTCTTTATAACCCACAGAAAGCTTTCTCTTCTCCTCTCTGACACGAGGAGATGGCGACGGCGAAGCTCAGCGCTCCATCAAGCCACTGGATCGGCGGGGTTAGGCCTTTGAATCGGCGGTCATCGCTTCGGCCGGAGATTCGGCAGGTGGCGGCGACAATCAGGTCTGGGCCGTACACTGAAGAGCTCGTCCATACTGCCGTGAGTTATTCCTGATTATAACCTTGTGATCCTATTGAGCTTCTTAATTCTGCATGCGATCTTTCATCTTTGTTTAGGTTTAGCATTTGATTTCCATGCAGCTTGTACCGTTTGCTCTCTCCGGTTCGGTGTTTGATTCACTTGTTTTGATCTAATTAAATCGATTTACATCTTTATCTCTACATTTTATTAGTTCGGGCTCTCTTCAGAATCCCATTGCAGGCAAATACGCAATACATGTCCTTGTAGAAAGAAAACGAATAAGACAAAGGAATTTTTAAAAATATCCCAGCTCTTTTTTTCCTTCAGAAAAAGAAATTGAACCTCCAATTCAATTTGGGCTTCATTTTACGGATCAAAGGAGGATTTGAAAGCAGTTACTGTTCATTAAAGGCGGTGTAGTTCTTCAAATCAGTTTCTTCTATGCGTCCACCTAAGCTACAAGAAAAGTGGATTTTTTATTTATTCGTCAAGATACCTACACGAGATTGAAAACTTGTTTTCTGATTTGATTTATCTGAAGTGGTTCACTGAAGAGGCTGTATCATATGATAATTATTTCACAACAAGGGATACCATTTTTATCTCCTTTCAATATAATCTTTTATGGAGTACACGATGATGAGTTCTTTCAGTGTTTGATCTACACACAACTTACTACAAAATTGGAGCAATGAATATTTAAGGGCGCTGCTATTAGCACTGCGCTTTTGTCTATTAACACTCAAAATTTTAAAATTTTAGGGCTTATTAGCACTCACTTTTGTCTATTAGCACTCAAAAATTTAAAATTTTAGGGTGTTATTTTTAATAGCCGCAAGCAGCCCTTTCCCCTTAGATGAATGCCCCTACACATCTCCTCTCGTAGAAACGACGTCGTTGGAGTCGGCGGCGATGACGATGGCGTTGGCGGCGGTGACGATGGCGTTGGCGGAGGCGACGATGGCGTTGGAGTTGGCGGCGACGGCGATGGCGTTGGTGGAGCGACGATGGTGTTGGTGGCGGCGACGATGGCGTTGGCGGAGGCGACGATGGCGTTGGAGTTGGCGGCGACGACGACGATGGCGTTGGCGGCGACGACGATGGCGTTGGAGTTGGCGGCGACGACGATGGCGTTGACGGAGGCAACGATGACGTTGGAGTAGGCGGCGACGACGATGGCGTTGGCGGAGGCGACGATGACGTTGGAGTTGGCAGCGTCGGCGATGGCGTTGGCGGCGGCGACGATGGCGTTGGCGGCGGCAACGATAGTGAAAATGATATTTTTATTATGTTAAAAAAAAATTGACAAAAAAGTGCTAATAGTAATAGTGATTTGCTAATAGACAGGTTGAGTGCGAATAGACAATCACTTAAAACAGCGCTTGCTAATAGCGGCGAGTGCAAATAGACAAAAGCGCAGTGCTTATAGCAGCGCCCATATTTAATTAGGAATGGATTATTAGTAGATATTTTCCTCAAAAAACCATCGATACTTGTGCCAAAGATTGTCCATCATGCAAATCTTCAGCAACTTTGGATTTTTGGCATTTTGCACCCCCTAAATTTGGTCCTTTGGCACTTTGCACGGCTTTGCACCCCGAGATTTGATTTTTGGCACTTTGCACCCTCAAAAGCCTTTAATAGAGCACTTTGCACCCTTTTCTTTTATCAGTTTTTTTTAATTATTTCATCCGAAAATTATAAAAGGGAGGGGTATTTACGTCTTTTTTAGATAAAAAGATATTATTATTTTTTATTATAACAAAGCTACCGGATCTGATTAATAACCGAGCATGTCATGCTTTTTAACTGAAGTTTATATTATTTTAGATTAATTAATATTCATTTTTTAATGATCATAAAATTGTTCCATGTGTTTTTTTATTTGCAAATGGTTCTATTTTACTGGATATGCAAATCTTGTATGCCGTGTGCAATGAGGACGCATTAAAATCTTCTATTTGCAGACCGTTCAATCTTCATTTATTAGCTATGCAATGATGTCGTACTTTTTAACGATATCCGTTGTGTACGCTTAAATCATATTTTTTGGGATGGATTTAAAATCGTGGTTTTGTTGTTACTGAGATAGAAAGGATATGTACGCCATGTGCCAATTTTTGAGGTCGCATTATCGTTATTCCAACGATTAAAGAGTAAGAATATCGTCTCGTGGAATGCTATGATTGCAAACATTGGATATGTTTTCATAAAAATCATGATTTTCTTGTTTTTTTACAAAAAATGTTTATAATTTGTAATCATAGAGTTATAGTGTTACAAAATTGTTGTTTATAATAGATTATAGGAAATAATGTTTGCCTACAAACTTTGTAGTAAATAGACCTTGTTTTGAAGATACAATTTTCCAATGTCATTAATTAGTAAATACTACTTTTCAATGTCATTAATGTCTACAAACTATGAAGTTCACAATGAGTACTATCTCTTGCACATTATAACACCAAAAAATCCACAATAATAAAAACACATTAGATTTAGTGTTCATCTGAACATCTATCTCCGCATTCCAAACTATCAGTTGAAGTCTTCAAATTCTGCAAAAAAAAACACAAATTTAGGCAAAGGTAAAATAATAAAGAAATAACAACAATATAGGAATTCCACGTATCATTTTCACCTGTTGAAAATGTTGGAAATGATGAATTTGTTGGTTCAGTAAATGTTTCTTGTGAAATAGAAATATTCTTCTTTACCTACATGAGAATATAATACTATGTTATTTTAATACTCCAACAAGTATTGAAATTAAAGCAATTAATAGAGCACTGACCGGTAACTTTGATCTGAAAGTTGTTGTTCGCAATGGTTGTTTGGCATTCTTGCTTGATTGACCACAACTTTTTTTTATTATGCCTTGTAACTCCACAGCTGGAGCATGCACATTTTGTCTCATGCCTCTTTAAACCATATTTTTTGTTATCTAACTTGTCTTGTTCCAACCTTCTAGCATGCAATGGTAGGTTTCCAAGTTTTTTTGATTTAACATTCCATGCCAGAAGATTTAAGCCAGTGTCAGGCCATTCCCTTTGTCCTTTTATTGGATTCAACATATGCTTGTAGGCTTTTAAAAAGGTCAAATTTTTGTATCAAAAATCAACATAATCTTCCACCTTCTCTCTTTTAAAAAATATGCACGCTATAACATGCACACAAGGAATTCCAGTTAAGTCCCATTTGTTACAACTACAACTTTGATATGCTAATTCCACTGTCCATTTATCGCCACTCCACCCTTTTACCTCTAACTTGTCATCACCATTTCATTCCAATATGTAATCATGAACCCCCTTTTTGTTGTTTTCCACGATCTTTTGGATGTTAGGACATATCTCCACCCGGTTTTAACAATTTATCCCTTTGTGTATGCACTCTCTTCATCAAAATAATTCTTATAATCTCAAGCATTGTGATTATTTGTTTTCCTCTTGCCTTTAGTATGACATTATTAAAACTTTCACACAAATTGTTTAGTAACATATCACATTTGGGTCATGTGCTAAAATGAGACCTTGCCCAATTTTTAGGCTGCCTTGTTCTTACCCAATTATATGCCTCAATATTGAATGCTTTAAGTTCCTCAATATTGAATGCTTTAAGTTCCTCAATATTGAATGCTTTAAGTTCCTAAATATTGAATGCTTTAAGTTCCTCAATATTGAATGCTTTAAGTTCCTCAATATTGAATGTTTTAAGTTTTAGGGACAAAAATTAGTAGAATTGAATAGATTTTACAAAATTTGCCTTGAACATAGGCTCAAAAATCGGTTGAACTCAATTTAGAAAATCGGTATTAAATCCCTAAACAAGCATCTACAAAAATCGGTTGAATTCAAATATTTTACAAAATCTTTCTTAAACTATAAACAAGCACCTACAAAAATCGGTTTAACTGCAAATTTTCTACAAAATCTGTGTTGAACCCTAAACAAGCACCTACATCGGAATAACTTCAGTTTTTTTTACAAAATTTAGGGTTAAATCCTAAACAAGCACCTACAGAAATCGGTTTAAATGCACATTTTTTACAAAATCTGTGATAAACCCTAAACAAACACCTACATAAATCAATTTAACTGCAAATTGTTTACAAAATCTGTGTTAAACCCTAAACAAGCACCTACAAAAATCGCTTTAAATGCACATTTTTTACAAAATCTGTGTTAAACCCTAAATGAATACCTATAAAAATCGGTTTAACCACAATTGTTTTACAAAATATGTCTAGAACAAGAGAATAACAACAAACACGTACAAAAATCGGTAAGAAATGAGATAGATTTATACCTGCCCAGGAAAAATCGGTAGAGTTAGGCGACAGTTAAGAAAGTAGGGATCGTCGCAGGCGCAGAAAAGGGCAGGGAAGATCGCCGGGAAGAATACAGTAAAGTCGCCGCCGGTCGATCAGAAGATCCTTGTGAGAGATTACTGCGAGGATCAGGGGAGAATCCGGAGAATCGCTGGAGAATTGCTCCAAGGAAAGATCTCTCGGCGGTTGGAGTCCACACATGAGAAAATAATAACGGGAGGGAGACCGGTTAGGTTAGAATTAGAGAGGGCTTTTTATAATTCCGAAACTACCCTCGCCATCCTTATTAAATTGTTTAGTTAAAAACAAAATTCTAAAAATTCAAACTAGATGGTGCAATGTACTCTCTTAATGTACTTCAAGGGTGCAAAGTGCCAAAATTCAAATGTTGGGGTGCAATGTGCCAAAGGGCCCTAATTAAGGGGTGTTAAGTGCCAAAAGTCCCAGCAACTTTAAACAAATTTTGACAATCCTTTTCCTAATTCTCATAAAATACTTTCTCATGGTAAAAATATCAAGATAGTAGTCTACACGTAAATAATAGCCGACAACGAAAGTAGTCTACACTTACATAAGTCTAGACCTCCTAGACAACCGACATCCCTAAACCAAAAATTAATTTGCAAGTAGCAGAAGTTGGTATAAACAAATAAATACCATCACTTCTAATTTCATGGAAAAAGAGAAAGATGGGGCTCAAATGCAGTTGGCGCAGATCTTGCAAGCATTTATGATTGAAATTTCTTAAAGGTGGATGAAGATAAAAAATCCACATAACTACCTTTGAGGTCTTAAAACCGGCATAAAGCTGTAAATGAAGGCAAAGTCCGGTAGATGGGATGAATTGGTGTAAAGAGAGAGATTTAGCTCTAGGGAGAATTATTACTCTTAGGTTCCTTTTGGCACGGCTCTGGTGAGTTTGGACAAAAATGCCACCGTCATAGAATGTATGTTTGGCGTGACAATGGTTGCGACCGCCATAAAAAAGAAATCTAGTTTTGAACATAAAAGTGGATGAAGTGTTCCTTAGGTGAGGTCGGACGTTCACGAACGACAGCTCATAACTACCTCTGAGGTCTTAAAACCTGCATAAAGCTGTAAATAAAGGCAAAGTCCAGTAGATGGGATGAATTGGTGTAAATAGAGAGATTTAGCTCTAGGGAGAATTATTATTCTTAGGTTCCTTTTGGCACGGCTCCGGTGAGTTTGGACAAAAACGCCACCATCATAGAATGTATGTTTGGCATGACAATGGTTGTGACCGCCATAAAAAAGAAAACTAGTTTTGAACATAAAAGTGGATGAAGTGTTCCTTAGGCGAGGTCGGACGTTCACTAACGACAACTCATAACCACCACGTTCGTGACCACCACCGTTGTGCCAAACTGAACCTTAATAAGAAACTAAGAGCTCGTATATGAATCCATTGTACTATGTGCTCATACTTTACTCAACATTATGATTGCGAAGAGAGTAGGAGAAATAAGAAGAATGACAAACAATTATTGGATGAATTTCCCCACCCGCATTCTCTATTCCTACGCAAGTCATTGGCAAAGACATTGCACCTTCATATCATCTCGTTTTATTTATTTTCTTTCTAGCGTAAAACAACTTGATTATTTGATATTTATCTTATTATTATTATTATTTGGCTTATTTACCATTACTGTCCCGCAACTATAATGATATGAATTTTAGTTCTAATTCTTATTATAATCGTGACCATCTCTTCTATTCTAAAGGTGTCGATCAAAATTTCTCCTTCTCCAATCATACCCTCTTAGATTTTAGGATTTCTTTAAAAATAACCATACCTCTGTCTCATATCTGAGTACATGCGTAATTTGGGATTGCATTTTTTTATTTATATATCTTTTCAAATCGAAGTTAACCTCATTTATGTGGAATTATGGATCATATGGTAGTATTATTTATGATTCTTGTAGTTTTCCTGGTTTCAAGAAATTTCATCCTTCAATATCTCCTTTAATGCATTAATAGATTTGTTATGTTTTCTTTATTAGATTCTGTGATCTTCATTCCTGATATATTAACTTTAAAAAAGTCTCTAGTTGTCCTTTTATATTCCTTGTTGCTATATATATATCATTTCCTACTTTCTCATTATCTATCCTACTAAACAATTCATTAAGACTCGAGCTTTGTCTTTGCTAACTTACCAATTACAAATCTTCTTGTTTCCCTATAACTATTGTAGCTTTTTAGTAGGATATTTTTTGTTTTACATTGTAATCTTTTGTTAGTTTCCGCCTCTCCATTTATGTTATATTTTTAGATTCTCAAACTTTTTTCTATGAACACTTCATTTTTATTTAAGATTTTTTTTTGTTTATACAGAAATCAATCGCTTCTCCGGGACGTGGTATTCTGGCAATAGATGAATCAAATGCTACTTGCGGCAAGAGACTATCTTCTATTGGTTTGGAAAATACCGAGGCCAATAGACAGGCTTACAGACAACTATTGTTAACGGCCCCTGGTTTGGGTGAATATATTTCTGGTGCCATTCTCTTTGAGGAAACACTTTATCAGTCCACAAAATATGGAGAAAAGTTTGTTGATTGCCTGCGGAGGGAGAAAATTGTGCCTGGAATCAAAGTTGATAAGGTTAAATTCTTGTAAAAGATGTGTAGTACCAGTTAGTCCTTCATTGATGAAGGTTTTATTTGGCGGGATGGCTCCCACCAAAGGGCGAACAATTGAGCAGACTGGAGCTCAAGAGTCCATCTTAGGGTGTGCGGAACACCAAATATATGCCTTCGACGTTCCACACGAACCGGAGAAAGCCGAGGGTCTTGTTTGGGTGCTCCCTCATTCAGCTTCCATCGGCGCCGTACCGGCTAGCTGTGACGAGCCTAGCCGTAACGTTGCCGGAGGTGGCGGTAGCCGATAGAGGCGGTGATACAAGGGGAGCCGAGCTCTACCCGCGGAGAATGCGAAGGGAGAGGAGAATGAGAGCTGTGCTCAACCCTAACCCTATAAATTGTGGGAAGAGGAAATAACTCAAGAGAGAAATAAAACTTTCATAATTTCATTGATGCGTCGTACATTAACACAAGGGGTCTATTTATAACCCAAGACATTAACCTTAAAACATTAAATAAAAGATAACACTAAAAATATTTAGATTCTAAAGACTCGACTCTACTTGACTTATACAACTCGAACTCGATACATAAAGACGCATAATCAAAGTATGCGTAAAAGAATCGTTAATAGATAACTGGTGATGTGGTACCCTAACACTAGCTTTCGCCCTGTCAAACATGCCCGAAGATTCTGAACATAATGTAATATTTACTCATCTTTTTTTTATCATTAGGGTTTAGTGCCTTTACCTGGTTCAAACAATGAGTCCTGGTGCCAAGGATTGGATGGATTGGCTTCTAGGTGTGCTGAATATTACAAACAAGGAGCGCGGTTTGCTAAGTGGTCCGTATTTATTAATTCAGTTTTTATGATTTCTTGATTTCTTATGAAATTCATTTCTTATTTGCCATTTACATATGAATCACTAGGCGAACGGTTGTAAGCATTCCGTGTGGCCCATCTGCCCTGGCTGTAAAAGAGGCTGCCTGGGGACTTGCTCGTTATGCCGCAATCGCACAGGTATTATGATTGAAAATGAATATTCTGCTAGAATTGATTTTGTTTCTACTGTTATTATGTAATTTACTTTATTCCTGAAAAGAATCCAAATTGAATGAGGTTTCTTTTCTCAACTGAAGTCTTGTTTGCTTGGAAGGAAATTGCTCTTCTACCCTAGCTTGTGTGGGCATCACTTCCTCTTAGACCCTTAGGTATCCCATAGAATCAATATACTACATTGGTTGTCCTGCATGTGTTGGGTTCCCACAGGAAATTATTAGGTCCGGTTGAGATTCTCAAAACCAGCAGCCGAGTAATTAACTTTGCTATTAGCTGTACAACTGAGAGAGATATCAGCATTTCACCATATTCTGAACCACTTGGATCTATGAACCGCATACATCCAGAGGGCCATCTTTTTCCCTTTGTCTGTTTGAGCACACCTGAACTCTTTTATGAGCCTATGACATGGTTTGAATTTCTGTGATCTTCCCTAGAGATAACCATATAAACAGCAACTTCTATTGATGATTGATAGTCACAAATAACAAACTCAATTACTTTTTTTTTTTCAAATCTGGAAACCACTTTTATGGACGATGAAACTGCAGGGCTTATATTATCGAAGAATTGTAATAATTGTAAGATTAAATTCAAGTGCAGTAGATCATGGCCACGCTTGACGGGGCTGATACGCTGAGTTTGCGCGGATGGCACAGCACAACCTGGACCGCGCGCCGTTTGGCGGGGCCGCGGCCGGGCGGCGGGGATCAGCGCCGCCAAGGGAAATCCGCAGATTTCCACCGCGCGGAGGTGACCGCGGTCGCCTCCGCGCAGATTTCCCCCTCGGGAAATCCGCCGCGCCAAACCAGCCCCATATCATTATATGCTTCTTGTCCTTGGACTGACCGGGAATGTTGAAAGACAAGTAGTTTCATTAAAATGATCCATACTGATCATGATATACATCGATGCTCATTGCCACTGGCTACTAGCTGTTTTTCTCATATTAAAAAACACGAAGGAGAAAAAAGGAAAATTAAACGGATTAACAAATTGGTTCCTCTGATGTTTCCTTCCAGACTCCTGAGAAGTTTTACATAAAATTTAGGCTCTTTAAGGTTCTTTAGGAAAAGGTTGATTCTCATGATAATGATCTATTGTGAGCATCCTTGATCAAGTTTAAGAACTTGCATTCCTTGAAAACTAGTCTTATTTTGTGATTATCTATACGAAAAAGAAAATCTTGGGTGGTGATGAACCTGAAATAGGGTCATTAAATGAATCCGAGCTCTTCATTTTTAATCTCCTTGATCTAATTGAAGTCGTGATTTGTATTTACATATGCTACCATAAAATATGTTGTTTAATAGATATTAGCGGCTGTGCACAAAGTCTTCCCTCTCATCGTGCACGTAGTGTGGCGGTAGAAATAATTCTCGATCATTGCTTGAGTAATGGTCCGGTACTGTTGTCATCACTACTGTGCATGGGTTACCTCATGAACGGCCACTAGTATTATGGAATGTAATTTCTTCTTCATATTAAGTTGGGCTTCTTAAATTTCAAATTGGGATTTCTTTGTGCATTTCTTGTGTTTTAAACCCGCAGGATAATGGTCTTGTTCCCATTGTGGAGCCTGAGATTCTTCTTGACGGAGACCATGCAATTGAAAGGACACTTGAGGTAGCAGAGAATGTGTGGGCGGAGGTCTTTTTTTACTTGGCCCAAAATAGTGTGGTTTTTGAAGGCATACTGCTAAAACCTAGCATGGTAACTCCTGGAGCTGAACATAAGGAGAAGGCTTCTCCAGAGACTATTGCAAAATATACACTCACAATGTTGAAGAGGAGAGTGCCACCTGCAGTCCCTGGAATCATGGTAAACTGTTTTAATTGTATTACTGCAGTTCTACTTATTTATAAACTCATAAATGGCCTGTATTTTTCTGTATCTCGAAGCTGAGTTATGAGAGTGCCAACAACTCTTTGAAGACATGATCATCATTATCATCTTTATCTCCATTCCTTCGTACCGCATTTCATCATCTTTACCTCTATTCTTTGTTTGGATGGGTAAAAAGGAAAAGTGCCTTGATAACTATGCACTTTGAGAAAAAAATTGGGAACATAAATCTATCAAATGACCGCTAAACCCAACGTGTTATATGTATTTTGTGCGTTGGACACTACAATAGTTACTGGTAATTTAGTACATTGTAGCTGGAATGAGAATGTTAGATGATTGCACATTAAAATAAGGAGGGTATTAGTCATTGATCTGGCCCCCTCTCAAAGGTGCATCATCAACATTCTCATTCCATCTAACATTATATTTTCCTTCGAATATAATTATGCAATGTCATCGTCGTCATCACAATATCTGTCTGTTTTGTAAAATTTAATGGCATCATGCCCCTCGGTATTACCCATTTTTTCCACATCGAGCATACGTTCTATCACACTTAACATTGATGAGTGTGTTTAATTAAAGATCTCCCTTTGTCCTTCTACTATACGACTACTGCGAGTAAAATCCGGAAGATGGTACCGAGTTTTTGGATAGGGTTTCAAATAGCATGCTATCCCAGACTTGGCGTTCCTTAAGTAGTTCTAGAATACTAGCGGCGTCACCACCAACTATTTTTGATATTTTTTTCTTATCAATAAAATTATATGCATTTCGTTTAATAAATCCCAAATTTTGGGATCCCCCCACTTCATTAGCTAGGTAAGAATACACATTGATGTTCTGATTCGAGCTTCAGTTATTGATTTGAAATTCTAAATTTCTCCTTAGCGACACTCTGATGTGACCGGAGAAGTTGCTGCTCATTTTTCAGATGCAAGAGTATGGTTATGTTCCTCCACGAATTTTGCTAACAGTCAACTGTTTGCCTTCTTTGACTGCATTGAACTAATAATGACTGAGCAATTTATTCGAGTTTTCGAACAACGAAATTTGAATTCTAAATATGAAACCTTGGCAGCTCTTTTTAATCTAGGCTTAGAGCAACAATATTCACGTGACTTCAAAATTCTTGTACCAGGCCAAAATAATTTGTGCTCTTTACGAACGCTAAATTCGACCATACTGACAGTGCATTTCATTGACTTCCTCGTCACTTTGGATTATTGGAAATACATGAGTTGTCGTACATTTAACAACCTATAAAGGTGATGAAGAAAATGTTATAAGTTACATGTATATCAAAAGTGATCTCCATTGAGAACACTTTTGATCTCCATGGAGATCACTTGCAGTACATTTCATAGGCTTCCTCTTCACTTTGGACTTTGAAATACATGAGTGGTCGTACATTTCAGCAACTATAAACATGATGGAGCCATGAAATAAAAATAAGCATGAAGATAATGTTACATGCTACGTGATCTCCATGGAGAACACTTTTGATCTACATCTCCAGGGACGTGTCTCTGTAGATAGGAGACATGAAAGTTACTGTGGATAGATCAGGCTAGTACTAATTTTAGGAGGCAATCCAATTCGATAAACATTAGTGCCTAACTTCCCGAAGAATATTATATGTGTAGAAGTATATTATATGAAGCTTTTTGAAGGTATATGGTGGAAGGTTTTGTGGAAGATGCAGTAATATAATAACCTTCACTAAATTCTTGAGTTTTTCGATCAAGCGCTTAAGAAGACTGGGGTGCTTGTGGGAACACAATTTTAAAAGGAAAATGACCAGAGGGTGTGATTGGTAGTTGTAGGAGGTAGATTCTGCAATAGGAAGTACCAATTCCTAAGTTCCCAAGTTGTCTTTGTTTGATAAATTGTGTAAAAAGGCCCAATAATGTTGGCCCAGTTAAAACCCACTTTCTTTGTAATAGTTTAGTCCCACATCTCAAAATGAGTTTCCTCCTCTGTCCTCTTCTATATAAGTGTACAAATACATGTATGAATGTAAGAACGAGATTAATAAAATATTTTTGGATTATTTCTCTAATTTCCGTGTTTTCAACATTGTATCAGAGCTCTGATCCATTTTTCTCTCTCGTTTTTTTTGTTCGGGCGGTCTCTGGTTTTCTATCCGCACCCCTTTGCACCCCCTTGCTCTGACATCTGCGATCACCATGCTGGTGACCGCAGTTCGTGATTCTGCCTCCCAAAGAAAATCCAACAACTTTCCATCCCTTTTATAATCCACCGCTTCTCTCTGCTGGGTCCCACCTTGCTTTGCGGTTTCCTCATCCAATCGCACAGATCGCTCCTTCTCTCGGCTCACTAGAACTGTCGTCGCCTACTCGCTCCTTCGGAGACCGCTTCGTTCAGCTCCAAGTGAGTTCGTCAGCGTGTGTTCGCCCTCCTGCTCGCGTGCGACCTCTCATCGTTGGTTTTATCCGTCGAACACCTCTCCGCGGAAGCTGCCACCTGGTCTCCTGTCCGTCGAGCTCGCCTCTTCTGCCTAATCCGCGGTGATCACCATTCTAGTGACCGCAACTCTATCACCCGGCTTAACTGCTCGTTCTCTCAGGCAGCCCGCAATCTCTACTGCTCGCCGTGGTTGCCCGTTCCGGTCGCCGATTTCTCCTCAGCTGAGACCGCGCTCTCTCAAGCTTCTCGCGCTCTCTCTCAAGCTTTCCGCGCGCTCTCTCAAGCTTCCCGTGCGCTCTCTCAAGCTTCCCACTCTCTCTCTCTCTCTCAAGCTTCACGCGAGCTCCCTTGATCGCCAAGGTTGCCCGTGCTGTCGTCGTGTTCCTCTCCATTACTGCAACCGCTCACTCAGGTCCTTGGCGTGACCGCGACTTAGCCTTCTCGTACTTCCATGGACGACAATGTTGCCCCGTTTCTGCCGGCCCGTGCTGCGCCTCAACTCCCTGAAGTACGTAATGAACTTCAAAACACCGCTATTTCACTCAGTGGGAAGAAGAACTTTGTTGAATGGGTGCACTCAGTTCGCCGTGTCCTTCAGACTCAAGTTCTTCATCATTTGACTAAGGCTACTCCCATTGAGCCCACCGAGGATTGGCTCCGTGATGATGGTCGCGTCCAATCATGGATCCTCAACTCTTTGGATAATGCGTCATACCGCATGGCCATGTATCATGAGATGACCAAGGTCATGTGGGAGGAACTCCACTCCTTCTATTCAGGCAAAGACAACTTGCAACACCTATACGACAACTCAGAACAGCCTTCAACAACGGATTTCGCTACCCAACGTGCCCAAAAAGAAGTATTTGGCATCGTCATGATGATGGCCCATGTCCCTCTCCATCTCCACAGTGTTTGGGCTCAGATTCTCTCTTCCACTGCCATTCCTCTTTCAGATGTGTGATCGATGCTGTTAAAGGTCACCCCGCCCCCCGATGCTCCAGGTCCACCTTCTCCAACTCTCCACCAGCATACCTTCCCAGCTCACCCTGCTCCTCTATTAACTCGTGGAGCTCGCACCGGGTCTCGAGGACGGGGTCGTGGCAGACGGACTCGTCCTCAGTGTACTTACTGTGGTCGGGTTGGTCATTTTGAGGCAACCTGTTATCGCAAGCATGGTATGCCCCCACAACAACATACCTCCGTTGTGGTCCCGCCTCCTTCCACCACCAACTCCGACATTGAAGCCCTGTGCACCCAACTTCAAAATCTTCAGGGGATGATCGGTCGTTCCTCTGGCTCGGTTGCTTCCATATCCAATGAAGGTATCTCATGTCTCTCTTAGAGTTTTATATGGATTGTGGACTCTGGTGCCACCCACTATATTACTCCGTAGAAACCACCTCAGTACTTGCACTCAGTGCATCCTAAGTTCATCACAGTGGCCAACGGTGATACTACCCTGGTTTCTGGTTCTGCTGATGTGTCCCTTACTTCCTCTATCTCCCTTCGCTCAGTTCTTCTTGTTCCGAGCTCTCCTTTCAACCTTCTTTCTGTTAGTCATCTTACTCAAGATCTTGACTATACTATAATCTTCTCTTCCACCTCGTTTGTTTTGCAGGATCGACGGACACGGAATATCATTGGTGAAGAAAAATTATCCAATGACCTCTACATTATGCATGTTACTCCCACTGTTCTCTCCTCCATCACCTTTATGGAATGACATCGACGTCTTGGGCATGCTCCTCTCCTTATTCTCAAGAAAGCTCTCCCCGGTCTCTCGCTCACCGACTTTACTTGCGAATCATGTATCTTTGGAGAACAACACCGTTCTTCTTTTGTTCCTCATTGTACTCGGAGCGATGCTCATTTTGCTTTAGTCCATTCTGATATTTGGGTACCTTATAAAATATCTAATATTTTTGGTTATCGTTACTTTCTTACCTTTATTGACGATCACTCGCGTATGACATAGTTCTATTTACTTCACGATCGTTCTGAACTAACTCGTGTGTTTCACGCTTTTATTACTGAAATTCGAACTCAATTTTTGAGTCCCATTAAAATTATTCGCACCGATAATGCGCGTGAATACACAAATCATGCATTTAATACGCTATGTTCTGAGTTGGGAATCATTCATCAAATCTCATGCGCTTATACCCCCCAACAAAATGGTGTCGCTGAGCACAAGAATCGTCACCTCCTTGAGGTTGCCCGATCGCTTATGTTTCAAATGAAGGTCCCCACGCCTTATTGGCACTTCGTTGTTACTACTACTTGCTACCTCATCAATCGCATGCCATCCTCCGTTCTCAATTACACCACTCCATTTAGTGTTCTATTTCCATCCACGCCTCATTTTTCCATCCCTCCTCGCATCTTCGGGTGTACTTGCTATGTTCACTGTCTTGGCCCCTCCACCGACAAGTTTGCTCCTCGTGCTATCAAATATATGTTTGTCGGTTACTCCCGCATTCAAAAAGGCTATGTCTGCTACTCTCCCGAGGATCGCAAGGTTGTTACCTCCGCGGATGTGACTTTTCTTGAAGACCAGCCTTATCACTCCTCACACCCAGCTTCTCCACCATCTCCAACTCTACCTCGCCCTGCCGTCCCGGTCACCACGCCTCTACCGCCTATTTCTCATCCAACATCGCTCCCCGCATCCTCCAAACCACTTCTTCTTTGTGTATACACTCGTCGCCCTTCTCGTTCAGATGCCCTTAGGCAATTAACCAACACCAATGATGTCGCGCGGACGGACGGTCCTAAACCTGCATCAACCGCTCATCCTCTGGCGAATTATGTGTCCTTGCATCATCTCTCTCTGGTGCTCCACAAATTTGCAACTTCTTTGATGTCTATTTCTGTCC
Source organism: Dactylorhiza incarnata (assembly GCA_033032865.1). Lineage (NCBI taxonomy): Eukaryota > Viridiplantae > Streptophyta > Magnoliopsida > Asparagales > Orchidaceae > Dactylorhiza > Dactylorhiza incarnata. The sequence goes on from JAWHQI010000396.1 coordinate 1,486,708, forward strand.
CTACCTCTCTATAGGAGGCTCTTCAACATCCGGGGTGGCGGCCGGCCATGAAGGAGGAAATGATTGCACTTCGTGCGAATCAGACTTGGATCAAAAAAATATTGAATTATGTTTGCTAGGGGTTTGAAGATCGGGATTGAACTCCAGCTCAACTCTTTTCATTGGCAAATGGGAATACACAGTTTATGAGTTATTTGTTAGCAATGCTTTGTGACTCTGTCCATTAATGCAGGCTACCCCCATTTTGATTGAGGATTAGAAAACAAATGACTCAATAAGACCAAAATTGACCAGAGAAAACATGATTCCATAAGAACAAGAATCTTGTTTTATTAAATTTCCCAGACTCTTCTGGTTGTGCAGTTGAAAATAACAAAGGATGCAAGTGGAGTGCATAGAAAGGATCATTTGAACTGATAACATCGTGAATGTGGTAATTAGATGGAAGAGGGTGGCTAGCATGTGAAAGCTCATGAAAATAGAGTGCTAATTTGAGAAAGATGGGTGTTCATTTCTCAATCTGGTCAACATTATGCACTAAAATTATGATAGGAGGCTCTTCAACATCCGGGGTGGCGGCCGGCCATGAAGGAGGAAATGATTGCACTTCGTGCGAATCAGACTTGGATCAAAAAAATATGGAATTATGTTTGCTAGGGGTTTGAAGATCGGGATTGAACTCCATCTCAACTCTTTTCATTGGCATATGGGAATATACAGTTTATGAGTTATTTGTTAGCAATGCTTTGTGACTGTCCATTAATGCAGGCTACCCCATTTTTGATTGAGGATTAGAAAACAAATGACTCAATAAGACCAAAATTGACCAGAGAAAACATGATTCCATAAGAACAAGAATCTTGTTTTATTAAATTTCCCAGACTCTTCTGGTTGTGCAGTTGAAAATAACAAAGGATGCAAGTGGAGTGCATAGAAAGGATCATTTGAACTGATAATATCGTGAATGTGGTAATTAGATGGAAGAGGGTGGCTAGCATGTGAAAGCTCATGAAAATAGAGTGCTAATTTGAGAAGGATGGGTGTTCATTTCTCAATCTGGTCAACATTATGCACTATGATAGTAGTCAAAAGGGAGTGACAGCATGTAAGTTCACAAAGATGATCTTGATCTTCATGTTCTTCCTCAATTTGAGGACCTTGTTTAGTGACAAATATCTTGAAAGAACTCATTATAGCGAAAAGGGGTGTTACACACATTGAAGAATATTTGATGACATTTCATTTGTTTTAAAACTATATTTTTGATGTTTATGATGGTGATTTTAGATCTTGAACCCTTTCCAATCACTTTCATCATCTGCTACCATAAATCTGAACACCTTTCAAGCTCCATCCTCAATGTCTGGTTGAATCCAAGTGTATACCTCAGATCCGATGCATTTGATTCTATACAAACTGCATTAACTTACTCAACTTTGCTCACGATTATTTGTTAGTACTAAGAATTGACTCCACACTTTTAACATTACTTCCGGATTGAGTTAGTTACAATTGATCAAGCTCTTAAGCTTTATCTGACAGATAATCCCTCATAGTCAAGACACTTAAAAACTCCAATAATTTTCGTATTAACACTCACCAAAGGTCACCTGTCATCCTCTCAGCAGTCATCATTTAGCCACTCTATCCTTCCTGCTACCTCATAGTCTTCTTCTACAAGGGAAGATTGTCATGATAGAGTTTGCTACGAGGAAGCTTCTAGGTTCCTGCATGGGGTTGGAATCTTAGTTTATGAAGATACACAACCCTTATAATGATGGACTTGGGGACATGCCTCATCTTAGAGTTGCCGTTCTATTTCCTTTGCCTTTTCATTGCTATATTTCCTCTTTTTTCACCACTATTACTATGCATGCAGTAATTTAGACATTGATAGAGGAAGTAGTTACAAAGTGTGTATATCTCTCGGATAAATTAGGAGTAGTGCTTGCAAAAGATAAGGTGGTGGAAAAGAGACGTGTAAAGGAACATATATACGAGGCAATAAGATGAATGATTCAAAATTAGTGCATAAGAAGGGGAAAAATTTAGCTCGCATGGCTAATCGGTTTTTACATAATGAGATTCATTGAAAGAAATGGATAATAATGATTCATACAGCTATGATTAAATAACTGAGGTATGGTTAATAATAATAATAATTATTATAATGATGATTATCATGTGTTAACTTTAATTTATGCTTCTTCTATCCTTTTATTCCTCTTTGCAAATTATATTCCTCTTTATTGCTGCATCTTATTCCACTAGTGAGTTTCATGATGTCAGATTTTGTTTTTCATCACCTTATTAAACTGATCTATCACTTGTGAACTACTGTATATTTCAATTTCTTATTGATACTCCACATAAATGAGGAAATGTTAAAAAAATTTACTATTAGCTAAAATTTGTTTAGGAGCCCAGTGCGTTTCTGCATCATGAGAGAAGACAAATGAATAATATACTTTTTTTTTGAAATACTACTGAAACAGCGCACATTATAAACAATTTTGATATTACTATCTTTCAATTTTGTTTTTTTATTCGCCCTGCGGTAAAAACTCATTAGGAGTTGATGAGCGAAATTTTCTTGATCTGCTACTCAAGCATGAATCTATAGCCTCGATTTGATACATTAATGGATAGAAAGTATACAATAAAGAATAGAAAATGCACCAATTAGATGATTTCATAGACTTAGTGTAAAAGGATGAGGTGGATAAGGGGTAAAAACTTGAGGTAACTTGGATGAAAGTTGTTCAAAGTAATTTGAGTTTGAGGTACTCCTTAATAGGAACAAATGGAAATGATGATTCATACGATGAAAATAGTTGAGATACTCCTTAGTGATGATAATTTCGAATACATGTTTTGGTTTACAAGTTGTTTGCGTTATAAATAGACATCCTTTTCTAATTCCTATTAGGAGGGCTAAATTTGAGTTGACAAAATTAGAGTCAAATATTAGAGAGATGAGATGGGTAATGTAGTCCTTTTCTAATCCTTGCTCCTCTTGATGGAACAAATGAAAATTGATGGTTCATACGGACGACCCAAATATTTGGGAAACAAAATCTTCGTAAAGACATTATGTTACTTCACACAGTTCTTAGATTTTTACATGGACATCCAAGGGATAATTTTGAAACAATTTTGATGAAATTTGTTAAAGATAATTCGAGTAGATTAGGTTTAACACCCAAAATAGCACTGGACAAAGTTATCGTTAAATACTACTGTAGACATTTTATATACTTTACAAATTCTTAGCTTTGTGTTGATTCCTGGAGATCCTTTTGCAGTTCCTTTCAGGAGGGCAGTCTGAGGTCGAAGCAACCCTAAACCTGAACGCGATGAACCAAACTCCAAACCCATGGCATGTCTCATTTTCTTATGCCAGGGCGCTCCAGAACACAGTTCTGAAGACATGGCAGGGCCAGCCTGAGAACGTGGAAGCTGCGCAGAAAGCTCTTTTGATTCGTGCAAAGGCGAACTCGGTCGCCCAGCTCGGCCGTTACTCCGCCCACGGAGAGGACGAGGAGGCCAAGAAGGGAATGTTCCAGAAGGGTTACACGTATTGAGGGTTTTTGTTGTAGCACATTAAGGGTACTACTATATTTATTCTTCTGAGTAATGTTGTTTTTGAATAAAGTACGGATTTAAGGAATGAACTAATAAATTCTTGCTGTGCTTAGTCAAGGCAAGTTGCTTTCTCTAGCCATGGTTAAATAATATTTTGATTAGGATGTTTTTAAATGTTTTATTTGTTGATCATTTTACCCTTTTGCTGCTTCTCATACTATAATTCCTCTTTGTTGTGGAAGGGAGGAGTGTACACGAACTTATTCAAAGCTGATTGAAAATGAAATAAGCTTAATTTCATTATGTTCAACATTCATTTATTTTATTATTTTTGTTATCTAAGTTATTTATTATTGAGCGTTAGTCAAGTCTAATCATTTGTAACTTATTAATACAATTAAGATATATTCATTAAAGACATTCCTATTGTGAATGCTTTCATATTCTTCATCATATCATTCTTAGCATTTTATTACAGAAATAATTGGCAAAACTTCCCTTGGAAGTTAGATTAATTACAAGTTGCACTCTTACTTTTGAAATTACAAAACCACTCCCTTGTAAGTTTACATTTCATAACATCCATTCACAAAAATACCACCTTGAAATGTACTCTTAGCGGATTCTTCTTGTGCACCCCTCTTATTTTCGAAATTACAAAAAACTCCCCTATAAGTTAGCATAATTACAAAAACTTCCCTTGAAGTTTTAGTTGTATTACAAAAAACTCCATCGGTCTACAATTTCATTACAAAAAATCCTAAATTTTTGTTCATGATGTTATGAAATGAAATGTTCAGGGGAGGTTTTTGTGATTTCGACAATAAGAGGGGTGCTCTCAGTAATTATGCTAACTTACAGGGGAGGTGCGGGTAATTATTTCTATATATATATGTATATATTATATTAAAAAAATATGGTGGTCTGCGAATAGCATGAGATAAAAAATTCATCAAAATATATTGACCGTCGGATATATGACTTCAAAATATAGGAGCCGTCCGATCAATTACAGTTGGACTGCAAATAGTCATTCTTGGAATTTCCAAAACCAGCTCTCCCGAAATCCCCCGATATCAGCACGCCAACCTCACCTCCTCCGCCATTTCCCTTCCCCGCCGCCGCCGGAGCCACCACCGGCCCCACCACCGGCCCCACCGGAGACCCCCGAGGAGTTCGCCGGACCCCGGCGATCCTGCCGGGGTGAGTCCGGCGGCGCTCCGGCATGGCCACCACCGGCGGTGGCCCTGACCTTGAGCGCCCAGATCTCGGCCTCACGGTCAGGGCCACCGCCGCAGGTGGCCATGCTGGAGCGCCGCCGGACTCACCCCGGCAGGTTCGCCGGGGTCCGGCAAACTCGCCGGGGGTCTCCGGTCAGGTCGGTGGTGGCTCCGGTGGCGGCGGGGAAGGGAAATGGCGGAGGGGGAGGTTTTAAAAAAAATCGTATAATTTTTTATATTATATTATTTATAATACATATCTATATATATAACTTATATTATATTTTAAAAAATATTTAAAAAATATTTAATATTTTAATACATATTCTTTAATCTTTATATTAAATTATCTTTTAAAATATATTATATATATAATACATAATCTTTATATATATGTATATAAATTTTATTTTATTTTTAAAATTTTCTAACAAGAAAAGAAATGAAAAAAAAGGAAAAATAAATAAATATAACTGGGTGCGTGCAGGGGGCGGGCGGAGTCCGCCGTGGGAGGGCGGAGAACTGTCGCGTGAGGCACGGGGGCGGGCGAAGCCCGCCGTCTCCGGCCGGGTACTGTCGCGCTTGGAAGTAGAGGCGGAGCCCCGTGCCTATCACTCACATATATATATATATATACCATATATATATATATTTACCATATATATATATTTACCATATATATATATTTACCATATATATATATATATATATATATATTACCGTATATAAAGAAATATCAAACCCATGAATTTTAAAGTCGTTGAAATGATTACGGCCGTCGAATCTGGCATGATATTTCATCAGCCGTCGGATCAAACCGCTCCCTCTCTCTCCACTTTTTCATAGGTCTCCAAACCTATTAAGGGGTGACCTAAAACTATGAAGGTGCACAGAGTCACTCTACAACATGAAATTATGATTTATCCCATAAATTTATTGAAAAAGGAGGGTCATATGACCCATTTTTTAATCTCACAAAAATTGTCAATGGTGGGAATTGAACCTAGGTTTCGACCATGTAAAGCAAAGATGACAACCATCACACCATATTGTTGGATCGATAGGCGCCCTTAGAGAGGGGGGGGGGGGGGGGGGGGGGGGGGGGGGGGGGGGGGAGGGGGGGGAGGGGTGTGAATAAGAGAATAAAAATCTTTTTATAAGTTTATGCAATTTACTAAATTGTTTTTTAATAAATGAGAGTGAAATAACAAGGGCGCTGCTATTAGCACCGCGGTTTTGGCTATTAGCACTCAAATGCTTTAAGTTTTTAGGGCTTTTTTATTATTATCCGCAAGCACCTTTCTTCCCAACGCACGCAACCTCCTTCCTCTCTCTCGCGGAAACTCCCCCCCGACGCCCTTCCATTCGCTCTCCTGCACGCCGACGAACTGCTCCAACTCCGGCGAAACCCCCTCCATCTTGGTGGTCGCCGTCGGCCCTACTCCTCCTCGGTGGTCCCGTGAAGCATCCCGCCCGTCTGGTGTTTTTCTGCCCTAATTTGGGCGTTTTCTCCTTTTCAATTTCTGGTTTATATTTTCCTTGAAATTTTTGGAGTGTTTATAGATCTTGTTTATGCAATGCTAGAGCTAGGGTAATTTCTCCGTGATTCTTTATTTTTTTTTTGATTTTTGTGAAAAACCTTTGTTCCTCTTCCTTTAATTTTTTTTAGGAGGATTTATAGGGTGATTTTGTGGATTCAATGCAATGTTTAGAGTATGTTGATACTTCTTAGATTGTTCATGAAGTATGTTGCTATTTCTAGGTTTCTATTTTGTTGATTTTGAGAATGACACTTGAAGATGAAGACACCTCATTTCTTCCTCTAATTGGTATGTGCTTTACTTAGTTTTCTGTCAAAATAATTTTTGAGACATTTGCTCTTCTTGATTTTTTTATTATTACATGAAGATCCAAATGTTCCCTATGTTGAAGAGGTTCCCAAATTTGAAGTTGATTTAAGCATGCATTTTCATGCCGACAAAGCATTTGGTTCGAAGGAAGAGTTGATAGAGTGGGCTAGAAGTGTTAGCAAAAAGTCTAGGCTATGTCCTTACCATCAAAACATCCGACCAAATTGTTGGTCGACTAGCACCTCGTGTAATCCTTGCTTGTGATAAAGGTGGGCACTACAAGGAGAATCAATGTAAAAAAGTTTGGGTGAAGAAGGGGGTGCGTAAAACCACCTCCAAGCGATGTGGTTGCATGTTTTCACTAAAAGGAGTGAAGGTGGTAAATGTAGAGGAGTGGAGAGTTGAGGTTCTTTGTGGTGTGCACATTCACGAGAAAGTTCACTTAGAAGCGCATGCTTATGCCGCACGGTTAAATGTTGTGGAGGAAAGACTAGTCAGCCAAATGTATAATGCCGGTGTCAAACCAAGGAAAATTATGTCAGCTGTGAAAACTAAATGCAAATCGAACAGATCAGTCATGAAGACAATTTACAATGCTAGAGGTAAATTGCAAAAGAAAGAGTTAGAAGGTCTTTCTCCTATACAATATCTTTATAAGTTGATTGATGTTGCTGGGTACATTAGCTACAACGTAGTGGATGATAGTAACAAAAAACTTCGGTGTATATTTTTTGCACATCCACTAGCAGTCAAATTGACTAACATGTTTCCAACCGTATTTGAACTTGATTGCACTTATAAAACAAACAGATATCGGATGCCTCTTCTATGCATTGTTGGGATGACATCGACAATGAAATCTTTCTACTCGTGTTTTGTTTTTTTATCTGATGAAACACAACCAAGTTATGAATGGGCATTGCATTATTTTAAGAGTATTCTTAGTGGTTCTGAGCCTACAGTTATGATAACGGATAGAGAAGTTGCTTTAATGAATGTCATAGGAAAAAGTATTTCCCGCAGCCAAGAATATTCTATGTCGTGTGCATATAAATAGGAATATTTTAGCACATTGTAAGAAATTATTTACCAATGGTAAAGAGTTTGAAACTTTTATGTTTGAGTGGCAACGATTGATTGAAGCCGCCACAGAAAGTGAGTAAAGTACTTCTTTCAACAATTTACTTGTGAAATATTCTGGACTGCATTCAGATGTGTTAAACTATGTTGTTACTACCTGGATAGAGCCATATAAGGACTGTTTTGTGTCGGCATGGATCAATAAGTTATGCATTTGGGAAATTCCAGTACAAACCGGGTTGAGGGTGGACATAGCCTCTTGGAAAAGTTTCTAGAAGTATCAATTGGAACTTTGACAACGGTATGGTGAAATTTTGATCAAATGATCAACCTACAACACACGGAAATAAGGAAAAGTTTTGGGAAAAGTTGCGTTAAAATTAGTAATGATCACAAAGGCCCTTTATACTCCGAATTAATTGGGAAGATATCTAAACAAGCTTTGGAACTCATCAAAGAGGAAGAAGATGTAATAAGAAAGGGAGAACATTTCAAGCAAGCTTATGAGTGCCAACACATTAAAAGATACACATTGGGTTTACCATGTGGACATGAGCTACATCCATATATTGTAGGTGAAAAAGCCATTCCCTTATGGTTGATAAATTCGCACTGGAAGCATCTTTCACTAAAGGAAAATATTGAAGTTGACATTGACAACAACCTAGATGTTGAGCTTGAAGAAATAGTGCTAAAGTTTTATGATTCAAATGAACACCAAAAGAAAGAAATAAAACAAAAATTGAGAGAGATTGTCCATCCAACAACTACTCGTGCAAATGAACCATCCATTCCATTGAAGTTAAAGGGGAGGCCTAAAGGAAGCTATAAAAAATTTAAAGATGAGGTTTTGTCAACAAAGAGGTTACCTTCACATTTTGAGTACACATTGAAGGAGACAAAAACATTGAAGAAACCGACAAAAGAATTGAGGAAAAAATTGGTAATTCGACGGAATACAAAATTTGTGGATCGAGCACGAAACCAATTTTCCCCATTTTGGTCGGCGCACATTATCGATGCATTTGATGTGTTGGGAGACGTACATTGCGGGTATCATGTTATTAGTCAAGCCTTGAACATCTCGGATGATTAGCAACAAGTTAGAAATGATCTATAGTGGGAACTCCAAAATCATGAGTCTTTATATAGTAAGATATTCGGCCTAGAGAGGTATGAAGAACTATTGGAGAAAGTTAAGTGCATTGAAACACCGACACCATATGATAAATGGATGACAATGCCCGATATGGGCCTTGTAATTACTTCACGCTACAACATTGGTCTAGTACAACTATCTAAAGTGCAAAATTTGACATTCTTCCCTCTACATTCCGCCATGCCGGAGGTACCACAAATGGTCTGCATAGGATTTTTGAATGAAAGCCACTTCATTCAAGTGACATTAAAGGAGTGTTCACCAATACCGCATAGTGTTCTAACTTGGATGAGGTTTCATGAAGCACTAGCCAAAGGTTAGGAGACAAATTACAAATCGAGGATTGTAACTTCTCAACCAAATACGGGATGCACTTTGCTAGTGGAGTTGGACGACATTGCATGAGGACAGTATGTGTTCTTACACTTTGTTTATATAATGGTACAGTTTTAGGTACACTTGTTTAACATATTTTTTACACTTAATTTCTTTTTGGTAGATGGTGCGATTACATGAACTCTATGGTGGAGAGTCCAACATGCTTGACCACATACATATTTAAACATCTTGTACGTATTGTAAAATTATTGGGTATGCAACAATATTTATATGGGCTATAATAATATTTTTGTTTTTTCTTTATAGGTGATCCAAGGAAAGCGGAGCCAAGAGTTGACAATCTACTTTTGCATGCATTTACTTTTTAAAATTTTGTAATCATTTAAGTGCTCTTTTAAGTGTTCTTTTTGGAGATGTTTTTATTATATTTAAAAAAATAAACAAAAAGTGCTAATAGTAATACTGCATTGCTAATAGACAGGTTGAGTGCGAATAGACAATCACTTAAAACAGCGCTTGCTAATAGCGGCGAGTGCAAATAGACAAAACCGCAGTGCTAATAGCAGCGCCAATAACAATTTAGTTGAAAATAATTTGCAATATAGGAATTAATGACAAATGAAAGAAATCAAGTAAACACAAATAGAGACATGATTGTATTATATAAAAAATGTGTTTACATAAAATTGATTTCAATATCGGTAGAAATCGGAGGCGTACAAATTTAAATAACTTTTCCTTTTCTATACCGACTCGTATCCCCACGAACCGGTTGACTTTAGCATATCCTTCCCCGGATATGGCCTCAAGCTGCTCTAGCCAATCCTTCCCCGGATATGGCCTTGAGCACCCCTAGATCTAATCACCTAGACTTAGTCGCCAATACACGTGACGAATTCCCCCTAAGCCGCGCAAGGACCTAGTCGCCAACACAAGGCGATTTACCTATAAAAATTCACAATAAAGAAATAATACAAATAAAAACTTCCTCTATGAGATTTTCTGGATTTGATGATGAAGGACTGTTGTAGCATAAGCGAGGTTGAAGCGATCGTTCTTCGGATACAGCGTGATGACTTTCTTCTCCAGAAATCTTCTTTTAGCTTTGCGTGGGAGAAGACATTTAGGTAGAGTAACAACACTGGAATTTTGGCACTTGTATTCTCTCTGGGATTAGATGCCAAAACGAGAGAGAAAGCTTCAATTTATAGAGCTTCGAGATAGCGCCTGTACTAGCTCCTAATGTAACATCCCGACTTTTATTGGGTCCCTAGACCCTAGTGGACCCAATAAAAGTAAACCCAAAAGGTAGAAAGTAGCATGAATATGGGATATTGTTCTAGGAAACTCCATTTTGACTTCTGTCAGTTTCGTTAGACTCGTATGACTAATATGAGCGCAACGGAATTCATCCTATCCCGATCCGAGGTCATTTAGAGAAAACGACAGTTTTGAGTGTCGTAGCGCGCCACAACCACACTATTGTGGAATAGTGACCAAACGTACTCCGATTTGACTTATGTCAGTTTCGTTAGACTCGTATTGCCAATACCGGCGCAAAGGAATTTGTCCCATCCTAATCAGAGGTCATTTAGAGAAAACAACTGCTTTGAGTGTCGTAGCGCGTCACAACCACACAATTGTGGAATAGTGACCAAACGTACTCCGATTTTACTTCTGTCAGTTCTGTTAGACTCGTATGGCCGATACGAGTGCAACAGAATTCATCCCATCCCGATCCAAGGTCGTTTAGAGAAAACAACCGTTTTGAGTGTCGTAGCGCGTCACAAACACACTATTGTGGAATATTGACCAAACATACTCCGATTTGACTTATGTCAGTTCAGTTAGACTCGTATGGCCAATACAAGCGCAATGGAATTCGTCCCATCCCGATCCGAGGTCGTTTAAAGAAAATGACTGTTTTGAGTGTCGCAGCGCGTCGCAACCACATTATTGTAAATTAGTGACTAGACGTACTCCGAATCGACTCCCATCAGTTCTGTTAGACTCGTATGATCCATACGAGCGCCATGGAATTCGTTGCACTTAAATCTGAGGTCATACGAGAAATATGCCCATTTTAGGTTTTGTAGACTACGTCACGCCCGCAGACCGTTCGTACCGGTGCGGGAGGGATGACGACTCATGGTGACAGGGAAATGTGCACCGCGGGTTAACACCACTTTGAACCCACTATTTTCCCTCCGATGGTCGGCCTAAAACTCATAATCGCCGGATGTCGCTCACATCCAGTTAGTACACCAAGCTGTACGGGAGGGCCTAGGTGATACAGTTCGACCACACTCAGAAGTGGCAGGACTGACCACTATCACCGACGACCACATCGGTGAGGCCCACGGGGTTCGCTACCCTGCTAGAAGAGAAGCGGTCCAATCTGTGTTGACACGAGGTTGCGTGTGTTCAGGTTTGAATACTTGATGTGTGTATGCACGATAGGATTACTAACGTTGTTGTAAACTGTGCGCCCCCTCTGCTTTATTGGAATTGTGGCTGGTAGGCCCTATTGATGTATATGAATATACCGGATGCTAACCCTTTTCTTGCTTCAGCTATTTATTTTAGTACTTTAGCCCGCCCCCAGGATATGGATCCGGGGAGGGGATGTGTTTTCCACTTAGCTCTGTGACTAACGGTTATTCTTATAACCATTCACAGGAGATGGAACAACGCAAAGCCCCCGCACCGCAGGATGACCTGCCATCCCTAGAGATTGCTCGATCAGATACTCCAGCCTCGCCCCTATCTTCCGTGACGTGAATCCTAGAGTATAGGGCTAAATATGGAGTCTTTTGTTGTACCTATTGTAGCCCATGAGGCGTTTTATGTAAACAGTAGGCCACGACCTTTTCAGTTAGATATATATATAGTTTGTGCCTTCTTCTTCCCTAAATTCTGCTTCCGCTGTGTGACTCTGATGTGTAATGGGATGATTCTTGTGCCTAACAAGGTGATCACTTAGTGCTTGAGAGGGTGGGATGTCACCACCCGGGAAGCGCTAAGTGGTTGCCTTGGGTAGTAAGACCCCCTCTCCCTGAACTGGGTTCAGTTGGGGGGGGGGGGGGGGGGGGTCTTACACCTAACACCTGCAGTAGCATTTGTGTAGAGACTGTTGAAAATGTTGATGTGGGAAGTGGTCACGCGATCTGCGGTCTGGCCGCTATAGCCGCTGAGACTGGGTGGTCTCGCGGTTTGTTCTAGAAACCATCTAGTTCCGCTAGTCGGGTTCACTTCTGCGCAGGTGCTTCCGGGTTGTTGCCGCGCGGTCTGGTCTCTCAGACTACGTGCCAGTTTGGTAATGTTGCCGTGCAGTTAACCTTGTTTAATCGCACGGTTTGTTCTCTATCTTGACCGACAGTATTCGCTTCGGCTTAACTGTCCTGTCTTCTCTGTGATACCCGCTAGGCGGGCTCATGGTGTTTGTGCGCGGGCTGTATATCTGTCTAGCCGCGCGGTTTTTATTGGTGTCCGCGTGGGCTCTCTATGCGGATACTGATGGTGGCGACTTGGCATTCTTGCCTTAGTCGCGCAATCTTCAATTGGCGGTCTGATGGCTTTTGTCTGGCTAGCCTGCGGTGCTCAATTATGGCAGAGGTGCTAGCCGCGCGAGTTGTTCTAGTCGCGCGGTCTTGTGGTGGTGTCCCTATCAAATGGGCGGTGACTAGATCTTGTCCCGTGCCTATAAATAGGACCCCCTGGCACTGTTCATCTATCGAACCAACTGTAAGCAGTACTCGTCTCTGGAAGCTGCGGTTAACATTTTGTAACCGGGAGGTCTGCTGATAGATCTCATCTGTGCAGGTTTTGCAGGTTGTGCGGAATGCGACTTGCGGCTATTCTTCTAGTCAGTCTGGTAGCAGTTCTGCGGGTAGCAGCTAGCAGGTTTTGCAGGAGATCAGGAGATCAGCGGTCAAGTTCTGGAAGGACGCGAGTTCTGTTGTTCGTGTTCGGTTTGTTCTGTTTGGGCGGACTCAGCTGATAGCCGGTTCAGGTAAAGGCAACAAGTCGCAGCGGACAGTCGGTTAGGCGGTTTCAGTGGGGCTAACCGCAAGTTATCTTTTTACTTGTTTCTTCTGTTCTCCTTGTGTACTGGTGAAATCATGTCTCGCCTTGTATACCTCGCAATGTAATGTAGTATTTGAATCAATAATGATTGTTGTGTTGCTGCTATTTGGCATTGTGGTTGTTGGGCTATAACTTAGTTGATATAACTCCTGCTTACTCCTAAATGATCAGAAAATTTCACAGAGACAGTTATGAAACCGTCGCGGCGTGGCGTTGTTCATGATCTGGAGATAGCATCAGGCGGTAGCGCTAGCGCTAACGCCTGCGGTAGCTCATAGCGCTGGCGGTAGTGCTCTAGTTCAGAAATGTGGTTCCAAGCTGCTTTCTACCTGTGGAGTATTGCACCTATAGTTCCTGCACACTATAAACACACGACAAGAAAGATCAAATACAATATGAGATTTCTTATTCTCAAACAAAGGGATGTGACACACATGTCCAACATTCTCCCCCTTTTGATAATAACAAATCCTCTTAGCAAGAAATCAACAATGGTGTTTATAGTATATGATAAGCGAGACAATAGTGCATACTATAGTATATGATAAGCATGAGAATAGTGCATACTCCCCCTAAGTTAATGCCCCTACATAAATGCAATTTATGTTTTACTCCCCCTAAATGATAGATTCATGAATGATTCTCCCCTTAATCTTCTAGATTTCTCTTCTAGATTTCTTCAATTAATCTCCCCCTTTTGGTATTATCAAAAGAAGGTGGGGTAAGGGAAGTAAGGAGGCACTCTGTAGGAATTATAAATTATGATCGAGCTATTGTAATATATGTAATGATAAAGAGTTTAAGCATAGTATATAAGAGATTTCAAATAAATAAATAAGAGTTTTAAGCAAGCGGAAGATTATAAGAAATAACTTTTTGTAAGCATGAGAATCATAAGTATAAATATGAGTTTTAAGTTCAAAATGTAAAGATGTTTTAATCTTTTTAAAATCACATAGGTTTCCATAAAGTTATCAAGCATGAAATGAACATATCAAAATGAGATTATACTATAATGTTACTTAATTTCAAGTTGTAAGAGATATCATACATTGTAGAGATCATGCTAGGTTATCTAGTGCATTTCTTATAGAAAGAGTAGTATAGATAAAACATTAGAATCCAATACTCATGAGAAGAAGTGTTATGAAAGATAATGATGTGCACATAAGTGTATTTTGAGTAATGTTAACAAGTGATTTAAATCACAAAATACAAGATATATGTAGAGTAAAGTGCACAATAAAGCACAAGTATATTAACTTTCACACACTTTAATGCACATATTTTATTTTAAAAAAGTGGTGAAATAACCAAGGTTTGCACAAGATACTTTACTATTTTTTCCAAGTAGTACTTGGTGGATTTATATTTGTCAATATTTTTGTTACTTTTGTGAGACAACATTCTCCGAATACACTTGTTTTGCAAACCCAACATAATTTTTTTTAAAACTCTATCACGTTTCTTAATTTCTTAAGTGCAATTCAAATGTACCATAGGTAATAAACTTATGCAAGCTTTAATTCATTGTACAATTATAATACACAAGCAAGCATTTTTAGATTTAAACACACATGTAGATTACCAAAATAAGTGAGTGAAAATGTATCATTATCAATCACAAAACATTTACTCATACTTAGAGGCATGCTGAGCTTGGTTCTACACATAATTTTCAATACAATTTATGCACTTAATTAGATATATCAAAACATGATAAACAAAACAATGCTCATAGTAATTTAAAGGAATAAATTTTAACATTGTAAAAAATTTTAAATAATAAAATTCATACATGCTTGATATTAACAATAAAGATCATACAGTTTTTTTGTTGTTTTGAAAATTTTAATGAAAGTAAAACAAAAAAAAACATATTTTTGTATTTTTTGAATTTTGAAATTTTGTAGTTGATTTTCCATAATATTAATAAAAAAAAATAACAAATGTCAGAAATACAAAACTAAGTTGTACATATAAAGTAACATAATTTTAATGATTTTTAGAAATAAAAAAAACTGAAAAATCGAACACTCACGCTAGCGCGACAAATAGTGAGTGAAATTTTAAGAATTTTAAAATTCTATTTTTTGATATTTTTTAAGAGTCTTAAGAGTAGTCTTATGCATAAATTTTGTAATTTTTGGAAATGTCTTGATTGCTCAAATTGCATAAAACTTTAGCGTTTTTCATATAACTCATCCTAAGATGTCTAAGACTCCTAATTCCAACCTTAACATTTGAAACCTTGCATCGGGAAGAGGTTTAGTGAATATATCAGCAAGTTGAGAGTCCGTGCCAATGAAACTTATTCTAACATTTTTCTTTTTAATATGATCCCTTATGAAATGATGACGTACATCTATATGTTTGGATCTAGAATGGTGTACATGATTATTTGTAAGATCAATGACACTTTTGTTGTCACATTTTAATTCAATATTTTTTAGATGAAAACCAAAGTCCTCTAGAGTTTGGCTCATCCATAGTGCTTGTGCACAACAAATCCCAAGTGCAATGTATTCGTCCTCCGTGGTGGAGAGTGCAACCAAATTTTGTTTCCTACTAGACCATGCAACTAATGAAGGCCCTAGAAAATGGTAAGTTCCACTAGTGCTTTTTCTATCAAGTGACCATCCAGCGTAGTCCGAATCGGAATAGCCGTGAAGTGTAACTGAATTATTGTGCGGGTACCATAATCTGAATCTAGATGACCCAATTAGATATCTAAAAATACGTTTTACCGCTTTTAAATGAGATTCTTTTGGATTGGCTTGAAATCGAGCACATAAACATATTGCAAACATAATATCGAGTCTAGTTGCACTTAGATAAAGTAGAGATCTTACCATACCTCTATATAAAGTTTGATCAATTGAAATTCCCGATTCATATTTTCCTAATTTTAGTGAAACACTCATTGGTGTAGAAACATGTTTAAGGTTTTCAAATCCAAAGCGTTTAAGCATATCATGCACATATTTGGTTTGACATATAAAAATACCATCATTTCTTTGTGATATTTGAAAACCAAGAAAATAAGAAAGTTCTCCTATTAGGCTCATTTCAAATTCATTTTTTATCACTAAAATAACTTCATTACACAACTTTTCATTAGTAGATCCACATAATATATCATCAACATATATTTGCAAAATAATCAAATCATCATTATTGTGCTTAATGAAGAGAGTATTATCAGCACTTCCCATAATATAACCGTGCTTTAATAAAAATGATGCAAGTCTTTCATACCATGCACAGAGCGCTTGTTTTAAACCATAAAGTGCTTTTTCTAGTTTATAAACATGATTGAGAAATTTTTCACTAATAAAACCAGGGGGTTGTTCAACATAAACTTCTTCTTTTACAAACTCGTTTATAAAAGCACTTTTTACATCCATTTGAAATAATTTTATTCTTTTAAAGCTTGCAAATGCTAAAAAAATTCATATAGATTCCAATCTAGCAACGGGTGCAAAAGTTTCATCAAAATCTATCCCCTCGATTTGTTAATATCCTTGTGCTACTAAGCGTGCCTTATTTCTAGTGATTCTAGACTCACCATCTAATTTATTTTTAAAAATTCATTTTACACCTACAACCGGGTGATTAGACGGTCTTTCTACTAATTTCCAAATATTATGTCGCTCAAATTGTTCTATCTCTTCATTCTTAGCCAAAAACCAAAATTCATCATTTAAATCGGTAGAAATGGTTTTTGGTTCTATTACGGAAACAAAACATATATTTGAATAAGATTCATGAAGAGAAGAGCGAGTTCTTACCCCAATAGATGGTTTACCAATTATTAGCTCCCGTGGGTGATCCTTTGTAAACTGCAAGACGCTTGAAGGCACATAATCATCTTCCTTGGCCTCCTCTTTCTCTTCTTTAGAAGGTTCCTCATCACCATGCTCCAAAGGTGGTGAGAGATCATCCTCTTTGCATGCGGAAAGTCTTTCTATACAAGGAACAAGCTCATCAAATTTCACATTAATCGAATCTTCAACTTTACTAGTTCTTTTATTAAAAATTCTATAAGCTTTACTAGTTGAAGAGTATCCAAGAAAAGTTCCTTCATCGCATTTTTCATCAAACTTTTCCAAGCTATCTTTAGTATTCAAAATAAAACATTTACAACAAAAAACTTTGAAGTAAGATACGTTAGACTTCTTTTGAAAATAAAGTTCATAAGGTGTGAGATTAAGAGATGGGCGAAGCATGATTTTATTCATAACATAACATGAGGTATTTACGGCTTCAGCCCAAAAGGACTTAGGCAATTTATATTCACATAGCATAGTGCGTGCTAGTTCTTGAAGTGTCATAACCTTTCTTTCTACAACACCATTTTGTTGTGGTGTGCGTGGTGCAGAGAATTCATGTTTAATGCCTAACATATCACAAAAAGAAGTAAACTTTTCATTTTCAAATTCTCCTTCATGATCTGAGCGATGCATTTAATTTTTAAATCACTTTAATTAATACGAGTACATAATTTTGCAAATTCGCAAAACGCATCGGATTTGGATGAGAGAAATAGTGTCCAACAATATCTTGAAAACTCATCTATTAAAACATATGTATATGATCTACCACCAAGACTTGCGGTGCTAACGGGACCAAAAAGATCCATATGAATTAATTGCAAGGGTCTTGTAGTGGAAATAAAATTTTTACTTTTGAAAGTGATCTAATAAATTTACCCTTTTGACATGGTGAACAAAGTGAAGGTAAAGTTCCATTTAACATAGGCAATCCTCTAATTAAATTACTTTTGTCAAGTTTCACAATAAGCTTTGTGCTAGCATGTCCTAGTCGTCTATGCCAAAGTTCTAATTCATCATTTTTAGTGATAAAACATTTTATAGATGATTTAGAAAGATCATGAAAAGAAACTATATAAACATTATGTATTCTTGGTGCAGCTAGTAAAATATCTTTTGTAGTAGGATTGAATATTTTGCATAAATTAGTGGAAGATTCAAATAAAACATTTAATCATGTATTGCATAATTGGCTAATAGAAATTAGATTGTGTTTTAGCCCCTTTACATAAAGAACATTAGATATCGTAAAGGATTCGTTACCAACTATACCAATTCCCATGATACTTCCTTTTCCGTTATCGCCAAACGTCACGATCCCCCCTTCTTCTTTTCTAGGCTAAGGAACTTTGCTTTATTGCTCGTCATGTGCTTGCAACATCCAGAATCCAAGTACCACACGTCTTCATTGTCCTTAGCCTTCATGCACATCTAAAAAGAAGATGAGAGTAAAGATCCGGATACCCAAGCGATACCACCCATAGAATAAGTGGAAGATTTAGGTACCCAGATTTGCTTTAAAGTAGTTTGTTTCACTTTCCTGCAAGAACTAGATGTGTGACCTAACCTATAACAGTTTGCACACGAAATAAAGGGGATTGAGACCCTTTTCTGGAATTTTGTGTTATTCTTGCTGGAAGGAATTAGATTTACAGAAGAAAAAGATTTTGTAAAAGAAAATGCTGGATTTTTGTATGAGGTGCTAGCGCCGACGTTAGTGGCTAGCGTCGGGCAGTAGCTCTCACCTCGATATCCAAGCCCAAGTTTTTTAGAACCGTAACACTGGTTCCCTAAAATCATATCCAGTGATTTTTGGCCTATTCCAAAATTTTTAATGGCCATGGTGAGATCATGAACTTGTGCTTTAAGTGATGAATTTTCTTTCACAAGCATGACACACCTATTTTCAAAACCTTTTTTTATTATTTTTAATTTGCAAAAGAGAGACTTCTAATTTCCTTTCTAATTCTCCCTTCTATTTTGTAAAAGTTTTGGCTTGGGAGAGGGCTTTAGAAAGCGAATCTTCAATATCATTTGCCATTTTAATGGAGTGATCACACTCTTAGCAAGAAACCTTTCTTTTTTCTAAAATAATTAATTTTTTGGAAAGCTTTTTATTTTCTTTAATTAGTGATTCATTTTCATGATTCAATAAAATGCTATCTTTCATATTTTTATCAAAAGCTCTGCAAGTTTCAAGAAATTCATTAAAAAGTTCATCATAAGTGGGAGGAGTTACCTCAGTGTCGCTAAGAACACTGGTATCATCATCATCATTTCCATGTCCCATGAGGCACATGTTTGCTTCCTCATCTTCGCTTGATGAAGACCCACTTGATTCTTCGGAGGAGGAGTCATCCCATGTTTTAGCTTTTAACACCTTCCTCTTTTCCTTCCCTTTGTGCCGCTTTTCCTTTTTCTCATTCAAAAACTTTGGGCACTGGCTCCGAATATGCCCGATTTTCCTACAATGATAGCATTCCGGTGGAGGTCTTTCTTCTTCATCGTCGCTCTCCTTTTCATTCTTTGAAGATGACCCTTTCCATCTTCCATCCTTTTGGAGATATTTCCGGAAGGTGTTTCTTCTTTCCGGATTTCTCATGAATTTTTGGAAGTTCCTTACCAAGAGACTTTCTTCATCTTCATCCTCATCCTCTTGGCACTCCTTCTTTGATTTTAGTGTCAATGCCTTCTTCTTTGGCTTCTTGTTGTATTCATCATATTGGATCTTGAGTTCTACCTCATGGGTTTTGAGATTCCCAATGAGGCTCTAACCCTGGAGCGTTCTTAGATTGTGCGACTCCGAGATAGCCGTCACCTTTAGATTGAATTTTGGAGGAAGAGAATGAAGAATCTTTCGGACCAAGTCGCCGTTGGAGAAGGTCTTTCCAAGAGCTTTGGAGGCATTGATGATCTTGGTGAAGCGTGTGTGCATTGCATCAATATCTTCGCCTTCATCCATCAGAAACTTTTCATATTCTGACTCCAATTGGAAAAGTTTTGAATCTTTAACCGGCGATGTACCTTCATGAGTAATTTCCAAATGACTCAAAATTTCATATGCAGTAGTACATGCGGAAATTCTATTAAATTCATTTTTATCTAACACACAAAATAAAGCATTCATGTCCTTGGCATTATTTTTGCATTTAAGTTTATCCCTATCATCTCATTTATCTTTTGGTTTTTCTAATGTTATCTCTCCAACTACAATTGTAGGAGGAGAGTATTCTTCTTCTACCATATTCCATACCTCAATATCTAGGGTCATAAGAAAACATCGCATCCTATTTTTCCAATAATTATAATCTGACCCAGTAAACAGTGGAGGTCTACTAATTCCCTGACCCTCGGAAAAAGCGAGATCATAAAATGCCATTATTCATGGTTTTTAAACCAATTTGGAACAACCTAGCTCTGATACCACTTGTTGGATTGATAGGCGCCCTTAGAGGGGGGTGTGAATAAGGGAATACAAATCTTTTTATAAGTTTAAGCAATTTACTAAATTGTTTTGTAATAAATGAGAGTGAAATAACAATTTAGCGGAAAATAATTTGTAATATAGGAATTAACGCCAAATGAAAGAAATCAAGTAAACACAAATAAAGACATGATTGTATTATATAAAAAAGGTGTTTACATAAAATTGATTTCAATATCTCTAGAAATAGGAGGCGTACAAATGTAAATAACTTTTTCTTTTCTATACCGACTCGTATCCCCACGAACCCGTTGGCTTTAGCCTATCCTTCCCCGGATATGGCCTCAAGCCGCTTTAGCTAATCCTTCCCCAGATATGGCCCTGAGCACCCCCTAGATCTAATCACCTAGACTTAGTCACCAACACACGCGGCGAATTCCCCATAAGCCGCGCAAGGACCTAGTCACCAACACAAGGTGATTTACTTATAAAAATTCACAATAAAGAAATAATACAAATAAAAACTCCATCTATGAGATTTTTTGGAGTTGATGATGAAGGACCGCTGTAGCATAAGTGAGGTTGAAGCGATCATCCTTCGGATGCAGCGTGATGGCTTCCTTCTCTAGAAATCTTCTTTTAGCTTTGAGTGGGAGAAGAATTTTCGACAGAGTAACAATATTGGAATTTTGGCACTTGTATTATTTCTAGGATTAGATGCCAAAATAAGAGAGAAAGCTTCAATTTATAGAGGTTCGAGATAGCGCCTGCGCTAGCTCCTAACACCCACGGTAGCGTTCGTGTAGAGACAGTTATGAAACCGTCGCGACGTGGTATTGTTCACGATCTAGAGATAGCGCCAGGCGGTAGCTTTAGCGCCAGCAGTAGCGCTAACGCATGCGGTAGCTCCTAGCGCTGGCGGTAGTGCTCTAGTTCAGAAATGTGGTTCCAAGCTGCTTTCTACCTGTGGAATATTGTACCTATAGTTCCTGCACACTATAAACACACGACAAGAAAGATCAAATACAATATGAGATTTGTTATTCTCAAACAAAGGGATGTGACACGCATGTCCAACACATGTAGTTTTTGTTGAACAAAATAGAATTAAGTTATATATATGCATATAAATATAGATCGCCCCTGCCGAATGTCACCGCCCCTGCCGAATGTCGCCTTCGCCTAATGTCGTCGTACCTGCCGAATATTGCCTCGTCGAATGTTGCCGCCCTTGCCAAATGTCGCCCCCGCTGAATGTCGCCATCCCCGCCGAATATCGTCGCCCCACATAATGTCGCCGCCCGCACGGGGGGCCCTGTACCCTATCACTCGTATATATATATATACTATAATAAAAAGAAGCATTGATGGATTCAAAATTGATGGAATTAAAAAGCCATTGAGAAAATCATATTCGTCCGTGATGGCATCAAAAATTACGGACCGTCCACAGTTCTGTATGGAAACAATTTTGCGTAGCTTATCTTTTGTGTAGCACTTGTATGTGTTAAACCCCTACAGGCAGATGCGAAGCACCACCCGCATCGTGCGATAGATCACGATGACTAGAGCATGGTCAAAGCTGAACCAAACCCATTTCCATGCAGATCGGTGGGAGGTCCCAACCTCTTGTGCGTCGTGCGATCATGGGAGAGGTCATGGAAGGTGTTCACCTAGACCGTCCAAATGCTCTTTTCCCTCTTAAGGTTGTATAACTTAGGGTGGTGTTGGTACTTGTGAAAGAGTACTTTGGAGACAAGCCTTGTGTAACGCCCCTAAATTTTCAGGAATTATTTTATCCTTCTTTGACGTCATAATGACGTAAGAGCGTTACGTTAGTGTGGAGTTAGCGGTGCGCCGTCGTTTGCGCATTTTCGCATCCGTTTGATCAAGTCGACCAAATTTTGAAGCGTAACAGAATTGGAAATTTTACGTTAAAAAATTAAATTAATTAATTTTAGAAAGTCTCGTCGAAGTTTCATTGCGATCCGAGCGATTTTAGATCCCTGTTTATTTTTCAAAGATTTGTAGAATCATCGTTCGCCATAAACTTTGAAAATTTATACCTCGAGAATGGGCCGTCGAAGATTTTAGAGCGTGCGTGGTAAGTATTGTCCATTTCGTGGAATTTCAGCGCTAGGGTTAGCGGCCCTAACTTCGTTTCTTGCCAAATCTTCGTAGATCCTTCGTGTTTAGCTCGTGTATGAGACGATCCTTGGCGTGGAGGGCTTGTAAGGCCAAAGTTTGGTGGCTTGAGGTTAAGGCATGTGGCGGTTTACTTTCTTCTCCCCTTGCCTGTTGTTTTCTACACCTTTTCTATTCTTTTCCTCTTCTTTTATCTGTTTAGGCAAGAAATTAAAGGGTAGACCCATTAGGAAATTTTGGCATTGTCTCTAGCAGAATTCGTGTTAAGTTCAAGGCAATTCGTCGAGTGAACTCAATTCATCGAGTGAACTCGTGAGGTTAAGTCCAATTCGTCGAGTGAACTCAATTCGTTGAGTGAACTCGTGAGGTTAAGTCTTGATAGGTACCCCCTAATTTGGGTTGCGAATAGCCAAAGCTTCCACCTGATTTGGTGGAGGAAATATGGTTGACCAAAGTAAACCCTGCTAGCCCCATAACCACCCAACATGGGGGTGCAAAAGGTGAAATCCCTCATCATAAAGTGCAAATAGTAAAATCCTCCAACATGGGGGGGGGGGTATAAATAGTTAAATCCCCCATCATGAGGGTGTAAATAGTAAAATCCTCCATCATGGGGTGTAAATAGTAAAATCCCTCATTATGGGGTGCAAATAGTAAAATCCCACATCACGAGGTGCAAATAGTAAAATCCTCGAATATGGGGTGTAGATAGTAAAATTCCATATCGTAGGATGTATATAGTAAAATCCTTAATACGGTCTGCGTATAACAAATAATATGGTTATGGTGTGCGCATAACCATATCTGTCATATGAATACATATCACCACAAAACTATACAAAGGAACTATACAAAGGGGTGTGCGTATAACACATAACTTGGCTATGGTATGCAGGTAGCCGCATAACCACCATAACCACCGTAACCACCCATTATGGGTGAGTGTAAATATCCAAAATCATATCGGCCCCCGCGTAGTAAATTATTATGAAATAGGCATATTAATTTATATGAAACCGACGTGCAAATAACAATTATGGTGGTTACGGCCTGCGAATAACCGCATAACTACCGTAACCACCTTTGGGGCCTATAAATAGAACCCCAAAGCTTCTCTCTTTTCCATCCTTTTCTCCTCCTTCTCCTTCCTCTTTCTCTTGAAGATCTCCCTCCTCTTCGAAGCCACCCTTGAAGGAACCTTCAAGAGATTCGAAGATGGACGAAGATCTTCATCCTCCATCGAAGATCTTCTTCATCTTCGAAGATCTCCTTCATCTTCGAATATCTCCTTCGAAGATCTTCGAGCGCCTTGAAGAACCTTCGAACGCCTTCTTCCTCTTTCAAGACCACTCCAAGCACACCTTCGTGCACTATGCTCCAAGCGTGCCTCCATGTGCTCCTCTCCAAGCGCGCCTCCATGCGGTCTGATCCAAGCGCGCCTCTATGCGCTCCGCTCTCAAGACCGCTCCAAGCGCGCCTTTGTGCGCTCCGCTCTCAAGACCGCTCCAAGCGCGCCTCCGTGCACTCCGCTCTCAAGACCGCTCCAAGCATGCCTCCGTGCGCTCCGCTCTCAAGACCGCTCTAAGCGCGCCTCCGTGCGCTCCGCTCTCAAGGATGCTCCAAGCGCGCCTCCATGCGATCCGCTCTCAAGGCCGCTCCAAGCACGCCTCCGTGCGCTCCGCTCTCAAGGCCTCTCTAAGCGTGCCTCTATGCGCTCCGCTCTCAAGACCGCTCCAAGCGCGCCTCCGTGCACTCCGCTCTCAAGACCGCTCATGCCTCCGTGCACTCCGCTCTCAAGACCGCTCCAAGCGCGCCTCCATGCGCTCCACTATCAAGACCGCTCCAAGCGCACCTTCGCGCGCTCGGCTCTCAAGACCGCTCGAAGCGCGCCTGCGCGTGCTTCGCTCTCAAGACCGTCCAAGCGCAACCCCGCGTACTCAGCAACAAGCACTTCGCGCACTCAAGAACAAATGCTCCAGCCCCCAACAAGAATAAAACTCCAAACTCCTCTTGCGCAGTAGGAGACAAGCCGCAGAGACGAAGACGCACATAGCACATCGATCCAACCTTCAAGCAGCAGTCAAAATCTCCAGAGCGCTCAAAGCGCAGCATTCCCCTCTGCATCGGCCAAAACACTTAGCTCCGTGAGTGGTGGTCTGTCACCCTCCGAGCACCTTTCTCTCAATAATTGTAACGAGAGGCGGCCGGTCGCCCTCAAGTTCTTTGAAACAACTCGGTACAACAACCAACAAATAGTGGAAGTTTTGGCCGACACAGACCCGACTGCATGGTTTTTCACCCAGTTGACAGGTTTTCCACGATAAAAAACTGCCTTGTCAGCTTTCCTTTTTCTGTGACTGTTTGCACGCTCTCACGCTCTCGGACTAAGACAGTTCAATTTAGTCCGGTCTACCGGAGCCTCGAGCGGACCACAACAAGTCTAATTCGTTGAGCGAACTCAATTCGTCGAGTGAACTCGTGAAGTTAAGTCCAATTCGTCGAGTGAACTCGTGAGGTTAAGTCAAATTCATCGAGTGAACTCGTGAGGTTAAGTCCAATTCGTTGAGTGAACTCGTGAGGTTAAGTCCAATTCGTTGAGTGAAGCTTATTTCGTCGAGTGAGTCATGTAATTTTTCATCGAGTGTTCTCGCTTAGTTCGTCGAAAAGTTGGCCTAAATTCATTTGGTTGAAGTATAAGCAAAAACCTTCTTCAAGGGTATGCATGTTGCAGTATTTCTTTTCTTGTTTCTCTTTTTTTAATGCAAGTAGCATGAATTATGATTTATTTGCCTTGGGTTGGTTTTCTGTTTAGGGCAGGAGCAACTTTTTGTCTTTTCCTTTGTTTCTGTTGGGGTGTTTCGTAAATCCTAAGATTTTGTGACAACATGTTTCATAATTTTTGCCCAAGTCTTCTTATCAACTGCATGATCACTTTTGCTTGGTTTGAGTGTTTTGCTGCATGCATTCTACCTAGGGACTACGTGCTTTCATTTTTTCGACCGCTTGAATTTATCATTTGCATAATTTGAGACTTCGTGTCGTCTGCATGACCTATAATTCCCTTTTCTGTTGCATAGTAAGTAATTTCAGCTGACTCCTCAAATCTAAGTCAATTGTCGCCTTTGTCGATTCTATTCAAAGCATAATCTATTTGCGACTGCATAGTTTAATTTGCATAAGTTCTTTGTTGATTGTATGCCTAAAGTCGATTTCTTTTGACTGCATGATGATCCTGCATGGTCAATGTTTTGAAAATTGCTTGCGTAAGGTTTGTTGACTGCAAGACTTCATTTGCATGCCCTTTATCGACAACATGGTCCAGGCTCTTCTCCTCCGCTTAATCTAAGTTCTTTGTCGACTGTTTGGTTCTTTCGGTTATCGCCGACATCCTTGTTTCCTTGTCAACTGCTTGGTCCTTTCTGTTGTTGACTGCTTCGCTCAGATCTTCCTTTTTGGGTAAATCAATGTTAGAGTATTGCTTGTGTTTGGCCTTCGTGTGGACCTTATCATTGTCGTGTCCCGACGCCGAGTCTTGTGTGGTGTCAGCATGCTTAAATCTTTAACCCTTTTTATAAGTTGAATGTTGATTTAAGTATTAAATGATGAATCATGTGCTTACTGTTCCTCTCATCTTAAGTTGCAATTAAATCTATCTGTAATCCTGTTTTCCTGCCTGAAAATCTTTTGTTTGGGTTGTTGATTGTGTGAGCTATGTTTACTCTATTGGAGCCTGTTGGTGGTGTGAGCTATGTTTGCTCTGTTGTAGTCTGTTGGTTGTGTGACCTAAGAGTCACCGCCACAACACCTCTGTTTGGGCTGTTGGTTTGTGTGGGCTAGAGCCACCGCCACAACACTCCTGTTAGATTGTAGGGCTGTGAGTGTTAGTGGGATGTACCACCGTCGTAGTGCCTTTTATTGGTGGATCATACACCCGGAGTTTTGTGTTTGGACTGATGGTTCGTGATGGGCTGTGTGCCACCCTCCTCAGTGTCGTGATTTGCCCGACGTTAAATGATGACCTTCCTCGAGCTGATCAGTCTCAGGTACCTGAATATATACATATATATATTATAATATATATGACCATTACTTTTGGTGCAGGCATTCCTCTTACCGAGTGCACTCGGTCGAGCTGGCTCGAGTGGTTATAAGCTAATCATTACTGAACTGTCAATTTCTCTATTCTTGTGATCTTTATTTTGATTTGTTGTTAATCCTTGTTTATTGAAAACCTTGGTTTTATTCTTGCTGCCACTTGTACTTTCTTGCTGAGGCATTTTTTTCTTATGAATGTCTCAGGCTCGGAACAGTAGCAGTCTGGGTAGTTGAGTCGGTGTTTTTCAGAGCTGCAGGTTGCTGCAGTTGTTTGCTTTCCCCTCACTGTTGTGAGGTGGTTGTTTCTTTTGCTTCAGCTTAGACTTGTGGCTTGTTTTCTATGGGTTCGTGTCAGTTGTTGACGCCCATAGTTTTAGTTTTCTGGTGTTAGATTACATGCTAGCTTTTCTACTGTTACTTACTGGTTAAGTTACATACTTGCTCTCTGGGAAGTTTTATGTTAGGATGCATGAGTTATTTTATGTACAGAAAAATGCATTCTCGCATTGCATGATTTTTTAAGAAATGTCACATACTTTGATGATTGTAGAAAATCCTTCCTTACTTATACTAAATTTTGAGATGTGCATATCATTGCCGGAATGTTTGATCTTTATACTCATGTAGGATAAAATGAACCTATTTTTTCGCTGCGTACGTACATTTTTTACTCGTGGACTATTTGATCCACCGGACCGAGGGACACGATCTTAAACTAAAAATGTAAATTCTATTTTTTTAACTCAATCATATTTATGTCTTTTATAATTCTTAAGGAGCGGCTGCCTAAGCGTCTGTAGTTTTCCCCTGCATGACGTGGCATCATGACGCGCATTTTCCCCTTGCTCTGATAATATTTATTAATTATTGGGAAAGTGCAGGTTGTGACACCTTGCGTGCATGAAATGCGTGGTTATGAGTACCCACGCTTGTATTGTTATGAATTGATATTATGTTAGTCTCATGTGGTTGCTTAGGCGCTCGTGGGGATCCTCCGAGTGAACCCAACCAACATCATGCTCATACCTAAGTTCCCTTTACTTTGATGCTCAACCTAGAAGATTGATTGTGCTTGAAACCTCACCTTGTGTAGTGTAGTTGCACTTTCTTTATATTATTACATGTTGCATTACGACTTGCATGCAGGTTAGCAGTGCCCCTCCCCTGAGCCGGCTAGAATGGCTGGGGGTGGAATTGTTATGTGGTTTGTGGTCAACTCATAGCTGACCCTCGTTTACCTCTTATTTGTGGATGATGCTGGTGCTAATGAGCTGAGCGGAAAGTAGTGGGCTGAAGCCATTTGCTGTATTGGCCCTCGAAGGCCAGCCTTTGTTGTACTGTTTTCCCTGAATTGTCGGCCCGCGTGTCGATGCTTGTTGCTAAGTTAATTACATTATTGAGTGTAAGGCCTTAAGTCCATAACTAAATTGATACATTCCTGAGACTGTGAACATTCTGAAAGTAATATTTATTGACAGCTTTCGCTTACGCTTTGTTTATACTCATTTGTAGTTCTTTTCTGTTTATCATCTTTTAACGCCTAGCTAGTGTGTTCAATATGACGTGGGGTCCCGACCGGACCTAATGTTATATTGTTTGTATTGATATGGTGTTACACATGACCTCCCCCATGACCAACTACAGAGTGGTCGCGTCGTGACCTGCGAGCGTGACATGGCCGACGATCAAAAGGGGATCTCATTCCCCGACAGGTCACTCCCATAGTCACGTCGTGACCTGAGGGCCCCCTGTCAGAGAATCTTTATGACCGGTCTTTTCACTGACACCGATGATAAAAAAATTAATTTTAATTCGACACGCCCTCGGTCAGGGCGTGACCTGAGGGCGCGTCACCTAATTAAAATTTTCCCTATTTAAGGCCAAGACCCCTTCCCGATTTTCTTCACCTCCTCGATCTGCCCTAAATTCCTTATTTCTTCACATTTTAGCCCCATACAAGCCTTTTTCTCATTTTCTCCTTTCTTTTTCTCCATGGCCTCTCACCGAACAAATAGGCGATGAGAATTAGGATAATCCTCTTCTGCTGCCCCTACATGGCTCTCCCATGACCGATT
Organism: Dactylorhiza incarnata; assembly: GCA_033032865.1. Taxonomy (NCBI): domain Eukaryota; kingdom Viridiplantae; phylum Streptophyta; class Magnoliopsida; order Asparagales; family Orchidaceae; genus Dactylorhiza; species Dactylorhiza incarnata. Next base: position 1,515,599 of record JAWHQI010000396.1, read on the forward strand.
CAGTGCGATCACCTCTGCACGAAATCTTTCAGAGATTTCCGAAGAATTGATTGGGAAGTTTTTGCAGAGATTGTGCAAGATGGAGAGGTACGAGAGCTCTAATCTACTCCAGCATGGGGAACACTTTTCGCTATTTTTGAACCAACATATTTCGAGCTTAGGGTAGAGTTTTTATCCACTTTCCACTGTTACTGGGCAGGGGGCGACAATATGTTAAAGTTTGAAATATGCGGGCGGGAACATAACATCACTTTGCGCCAATTCAATAGTTTTATGGGACATTTCGATGATGCTTTTACTATTTTTGCCACATACACTAATCTCCTCCTAGATTTTCCTAAGGACTTCAATCCCCAACATTTTTGGTTAGGAATTAGCAACGATATAATGCCATGCACTTCAAAAAAAAATCCAAGGGTAGCCACCTTCTTTCTCTCTCTCTACGTTATGTCCATTATGTCCTCACTTTCACTCTTTCCGAGAGAGGTGAAAGTCACGGGGTGCTGACTCAGTCGAATCAACTATATTTGTATAGTATATATGAACGAGTTCCACTCAACGTGGGTGTTTTCCCGGAAGCCCGCGACCTCTCTTTTCCGGTCAGAATGGTCAGTTTTGGCGGTCTCAATTCTGGGAGACCGCCCAAACCGCCTGTCTCGTCTCCAGGAATTTTTCTAAGGCACAGGCGGCCAGGCTCTTGAGAGATCGCCAGACCGCGCGGTCTGAGTTTTCTAATACTTTTATTATTTGCACCCCCTATCTCTGCCCTGGTTCTCATGTACCCCGGGCAACCCGTTATTTTTGTATTTGCCCATTTGGGCAGCCTCCGCATCTATAAATAGAGGGGTAGGGGTACCAGAAAAGGGACTTTTACTTCGAGCCTCCACCTTGCAACCTGTGCAAGCATTCTCCTTTTCTGTCACTTTTCAACCTCTCACCCTTACCTGTTTTAGACCCTCGTCCTGTAACCTTCTTTTAGATCAATCGAAGCAGTTTTTCTCCTAGAGATCTCTTCTGGCATCCTCTATCTCAAGTAACCTGCACTCCGCAGTCTTCCCCCATGTAAGACCCCATTTTTTTTCAAAACTGGGTCTTAAGCCCAGAACCGCCGCTTTGCGGTGACACCAACACTCGGGAAGGTTGCCACTACCAAATGCCGATCATGCCAGCTATAACGATCACAGAAGAAGAAAGGTACAATTGAACCAAAAATAAGTTCAAGTCCACATCACATAATATATAAGTCACAACAAGAGATGTCCATAGATAATAACTGAATAAGAGGTAGCAATAAAGAGGGCTCATGCCCAGTACATCAAGTCCTCACTACAAGATCACTCGCGGAAGCATAATCTACAAATAAACACTCACGGATCCTGAGACTGGTGCTCCTGTGCTAGACTGACCAACCTCCATCTGCACCGACCTCTGGTGGTGCTGCGTCTCCTCGGTCCCCTAAAATGATGTGGTCCACTGACCATTAGTCAAAAAGACTAAGCCTCATTTTCCCCCCACCCATCCCCTAGTGGCTCCTAGGCATCATGTAGGAGGGATGAACCGGAGGACAACAAGGGGTATATATCAAAGCAGATGACATAACCTAGCTTGTAACATCACAAATCGGCCTTCTAGACCCCCTTTGTGTTATTTGACCCACTAGGGTTCCGCGGGCTTGGAAGGAACCCAAATGATAGGTTAATACCCTATTGGGTGTTGTCGACCCAATAAGTCACTCGATCCACCCACCGGGTCTTTTGAGCACTTTCCGACTTAAACGAATACTTGCATTTCATGCGTGTGTAATTCGACTCATTAGGCCTCAGTAAGCCCAATTAACACATGAATAGTTCACTAAACCTCTAAACTAGTCAAATTGACCTACTATGACACATACTTATAGCACTGATCCACTTAAATTGTGTAAACACGAAATTGCTCTAATTAGGCTAAACGCACACCAAGTTACCTGACTCGATCAGCTCATCGGCGTTAGATGCCCTTGAGCTGCCAATACACGTGAGTGGCTGAAAGGTGCCACATAAATAGAGGAATGAACTCTTAAAATTATTTAAATAATTATTTATTTAAATAATTAATAAAATAGATAAATAAAAAGGAAAAAAATAATAAAAAAAGTCAAACCGTCTCCAAAAAATCCCAATTTTTTACCAAGACACCCTAAAAATAGTAAGATTGAATTTATGAATTAAAATATATTATATAAATTAAATTAGATTTATTTTAATTTAATCAATGTGAATGGACCAATTAAATAAAAGAAAATACCAAAACACCTCCAATAATTATAAAATATTTTTTGAAAATAAAATATAACTCCAGGAGGCTGTGATAAAAGTTTAAATTCAAAATGAATTATAAATAATTACTTATAAAGTTTTTGATCCTTAATTTGGTAATAAATTTTCCGCACATTAAATTTTTTCATCACCAAGCCAAGAGCCAGCAAGGGGGAGACAATTTCTTACCTTTAACAACCTAGGGAGAGGGATTTGGGCGGCAGGAATAGGGGGGGGGGGGCATTTTTCTTCAAGGAAGGAGGAGTTAGGCTATGTTTGGCGGGGTGTTTTGAGAGCTGCACGCCGCAGCTTCTTAAACCGCCCAGCCAAACAGAATTTACACCCCCTGCAGTGGAAACAGCCCCTGCCAAAATTGCCCTAAAACAGCGATTCAGGAGTCGTGATTATTTTTCACGACTCCTGGATCGCGAATCGGCCGCGATTCCCGCAGCCCTAGCGCGACGATCTCCTAGGTTCCTCTCCGAGCGATCCTTCCTCCTCCTCTCACCTTCCAGTTCCTCTCATCGGCTCGTCCTCCTCGATGACAACATCTCCCCCTTCTTCCCGCTCCTTCCTCTCATCGGCTCTTCCTCCTCGCCGCGAATCGGCCTCGCCTAATCTTCCTCCTCCCAGTTCTTCCCGCTAGCGGCCCTTCGTCGTCCTCATCAGTTCTCGACAACAACATCTCAGTGGCCCCTCCTCTTCCTCCTCCCAGTTCGTCTCTGCGGCCGAATAAGCTCCAAGGTTTGTTTTCCCCTTCCCAGTTCTTCCCAGCAGCCATTTTGGGTCTTTCCAATTTCTTCAGAATTGCTATTTCTTCAAATTTCTTCAAATTTCTTGTTATGGATGTTATTCTTCAGGCATTATAATTTCTTGTTGTGGTTATTACTTGTTATGAATGTTTTGGATCCATTCAAATGTTGTGTTATTACCCGTTTTGAAAGTTATAATGTTGTTTGGATCCATTCATAATGTTGCAAATGTACTTTATAAATGTTGCAAATGTTAGGATCCATTCATAATGTTGAAAATGTTAGGATCCATTCATAATGTTGTGTTAATTTTATTTGGATTGTTTTTTATGTTTGGTAATTTAGATGGTAATATCAAAAGATGGTGGTATATCGGCCAACTGGGAGTCAACCCATGTTCCTATATTCTGCGATCTTTGTATCAGAGAGATAGATTTAGGGAATAGACCAACCACTCATTTCAACAAAGAGGGTTGGGTGAATTTGATAAAAAATTTTAAGGAGCGAACCACTTTAGAGTACACTCGTGCACAAATGAAAAACAAGTGGGATCAATTGAAGCGTGATTGGAAATTATGGCGTGAACTTAAAATAGGCGAGACATGGCTTGGTTGGAACCCGACTAAACAGATGATAGACGCTTCAGATGATTGGTGGAAGGAAAGAATTGAGGTTAGTTACTAGCGTGTTTTGTACATTTTAGTTTTTGTAATTACCATTTTCCATGTCTAACAATTATTTTAATTTTTTAGATGATCCCTAATGCAAAGAAATTCCGTTCTGCTGGTATACCTCCGGAGCTTGAAGAAAAATTAGATAAAATGTTCAGCTTGGTTGTTGCTACAGGGGATAATGTATGGATGCTTTCGTCTGGAGAGTTGCCTTCTCTTTTCTCCCAGCCGGACACCTTATCAGGGGATGACGAACCTATCACAGAACAAAATAACACACAAGCTGTTGCAAGTGATGATATTGGCTCAGCTACACCTGGTTAAAGTTCCTAAAGCGGAGTTAATTCAAAAAGAAAACGCAAGGGGAAGAAACTGGATATGGGGGTAAAATAGCTTATTCTATCACATGTTGAGAAGTTATGTTCCTCTTCTGATGTTATTATGCAGCGTGTTGCAGCACCCGTAGTTCCACCAAGCATATATCTACTGCGAGAGGCTATTCAGGAACTAGAGAAATATCCAGAGATCTTTGAGGACAGCAGGATTTATCATTTTGCTACAGTCCATTTCCAAACCCCGGTGAATCGAGTGACATTCCTGAGTATACCAGAGGATAGGAGGGTGGAATGGCTCAAGACCCACTACATGAACTCACTTAAATGATGTCTTTTTTCTATGTTATTCCTATTTTGCTCAAGACCCACTATGTTATTCCTTTTTTGCTCAAGACCCACTATGTTATTCCTTTTTTGCTCAAGACCCACTATGTTATTCCTATTTTGCTACTTCGAAATTTGAAACTTCTATGTTATTTCTATGTTACATGCTGTTATTTCAAAATATTGATAATGATTATTGTTTCATATTGTTAGGCTACTATAATGGCAACAGGGAATCATGATGATGATCTAAACATAAATGATGATGAAGAACTTGTATTAAATAATTATGAAACTCGTCAGCAGGAATGTGCTCACTTTGTCAACCTCGTGGCTTCTAGTGTATGTGTGATCACTGAGTATGCCTCTTTATTTTCTGATAAAACTCCTTGCATGACATCCTCTCAGACCGGGCACAAATGGATACGTGAATTATTTTTGGTACATCCTGTGAGTTTTCACAACATGTTTCGAATGACAAAGTGTATTTTTTTTTATTTGCTAGCACTGTTAGAACATACTCACGGGTTAAAGGGTACACAAGGAACTCAAGCTAGTGATATATTGGCAATAACAGTATATATTTTGGGTCACAATGAAACATTCAGGAAAGCAGGTGAACGATTTCAACATTCTACGGAGACTATAAGTCGATTATTCATGATCGGACTTCGTGCTCTGACTAATCTGTCCATGGACATCAAAGCTCCTACTGATCCTCAGTTTCATGCTATTCCTTTACACATAAAAAATGATGAAAGATATATGCCATTTTTTAAAGATTGTGTCGGAGCTATTGATGGCACATATATTGATGCACGCATAGCTGTTGAAAACCAAGTGTCGTACATTGGTCGTCATGGAAGTCCAACTCAAAATGTGATGACTGTATGCGACTTTAATATGTGTTTTACTTACGTTGTTCCTGGCTGGGAAGGTTCTGCACATGACACCCGTATATACCATCGTGCAGTAAGGGATCCGATGAGTTAATTTCCATTTGCACCTGAAGGTACAAAATCTCTGTTTCACATATATTATTTTATTTGTTCTATGTGATTACTGTCTAATCTTTTCTATTATTGAAGGTAAATATTATCTTGTGGATGCTGGTTATCTACTAGAAAAAGGGCTTCTGAAACCTTTTCCAGAAACTAGATATCACTTGCCGGACTTCGCTCGGGGTAATCGGCCAATAGAAGGACGTAGAGAGATATTTAATATAGCACACTCCTCACGCCGTAGTGTGATCGAAAGGAGCTTTGGTGTATGGAAGAAGAAATGGGGCTAAGCAAAATGCCTCCGTTTGATTTTTCAAAGCAGTGTGTCGTTGTGGTCGCTATGATGGCCCTACATAACTTCATTAGACGACATCCATCACGTTCTGACCCAGAGTTCGATGTATGTGATGGGAACGAAAGCTTTGTTCATGCAGAGGCGTACAAACTACGACCAAAAAATCGTCCAAGAACAATGGATCCAAACCCGAATATTGCACCTAGTACATTTGAAGGAACGGGAGCTACTGAAATGTCGAACATCAGGGACTTCATAGCGGATCAACTGACGGAATATCACAGGTATGAAACATTAAGGGTTTTAATTTTGTAAACTATATTACCTATAAAATTATTTAATTGATTAATTACATTACTATTTTACTATGCAGTTGAAGTTCGATGATCGAAAGCGTTGATGCATGTTCGAGGCGGATCACATTTACGAGTTTTGTCATGGAAAAACCTATTAATTAGTGTGTTTTATTTTATGGCAGAATATCAAAGTGCTTACTATTTATGTACACTAAGTTAATTTATTATAATTAATTGTTGTTTATCTGTAATTAAAAAAAAAAATTTCAAAACGCACAGCTGTTTTGCCAAACAGCTTAACAGCTTCTCCGTTTGAAACAGCACTGCAACAATTGTTCTTCCAAACAGATTCACAGATTCAGCCACCACTCTGCAGAACAGCTGATTATTCCACCACTGCTTCTCCAGTCGCTGCAGCCGCGCCAAACAGAGCCTTATTCCCTTCCTAAAATCCTAAACCAAACCTCACCCATATATAAACCCCAAGGAAGGTTATATTTAGTTTTGCTACCTCCTTGCTTCCTTAACCATCCAAAAACCGAGCCCCGACGACCACCAGCGAGTCTTCTTACTCAACCTCTGGCGATCTCCACCACAAGTGGCCGCCCGTCGATCCCCTCGCCTAAATGGCGTGCATGTAAGTTTCTCTGACTCCTTTCTGCCCTTAGATCCATTTCTCGTCGACCACCGTCGACTCTAACCACCAGAGACGGCGATCCCGACCATGGATAGCCTCCGACCACCCACCTAACTTCGGCCACCTTTATGGATTTCGGCCTCGCATGGGGCATGTGAAGGGGAGGGAGGGCCTCCACGACCCATACTCATGACCCTTGAGGCGAGGGGAGCAGTTGGAAACCGCTCCGACGGCCCCCTCCATCCATAATAATAATAATAATATAAGAATTTTCTAGCCACCTCCGGCGGTGGCCGGCCGCGGGCAAGTGCCCCGCCTGAGTGCCCACCCCGGGCGCACCCACCGGTGGTGGTGGTCGGAGGAGTCCGTCCACGGACGACAGTGGGGATCTCCCCTATTGCTACAACAATGACGTTTTTGCATGTAGAAGATGTCGGGATCCCCCACAATACTGGATGGACTCAAGCTGGTCCAACTGATCTGGCACCATCGGATCTATGCCAAGATTCGTGCGTAGGATACTTAATTCCATAGGCAGAAAATCTGCCAGTTTTTGAAACTTTACTCATACTTAAAATGGTTTTTTAATTGTCTTAGAGACAGATCTAGAAGGTTTCTGTGAAATGCATTATTTTAGAGTTTTATTTATACTATAACTTTCGCGTTATAATATTTCTGTTTTAGGGCACCTAGCTAATTTAATTTTGCACCCGAAATGTATATTTAACCATTTCAGGATACTTAATTCCATGGGGAGAAAATATGCCAGTTTTTGGAAACTTTACTTATTCTTAAAATGGATTTTGAATTCTCTTAGAGGCAGATTTGGAAAGTTTCTGTGAGACATTATTTTAGAGTTTTATTTATACTACAACTTTCTTGTTATAAGATTTTTGTTTTAGGGCACCTAGCTAATTTATTTTTGCACCCGAAAAGTATATTTAATCGTTTCAGGATACTTATTTCCTTGGGCAGAACTAGTGCCAGTTTTTGAAAACTTTACTCATTTATAAAATGGATTTTTAATTGTCTTAGAGGCAGATATAGAAAGTTTCTGTGATACACATTATTGTAGAGTTTTATTTATACTACAACTTTCATGTTATAGTATTTTTGTTTTAGAGCACTTAGCTAATTTAATTTTACACCCGAAAAATATAATTAATATTGGGAAAAACCCCTTTGATTTAACTTAACAAAGTACCTAAAAGTGATTTTACTTCTTAGGATTCAATTACCCATTGTATAGTGAGGGTAATCTGGTCATTAGATGTTTTAGGATGTCACACTCAACCTAGGGTGTCAAGACCATATCAAGAGAAACACAAATTTGGTGAAGTTAATATTTGCGTCGAATAGAAATCGACGCAACATCGAATGGATGTCGACGCTACTCTGACAAGAAGTCCAAGCAACATACTCTTTCTGTCGGAGTAGATCAAGTCGACGTTACATCGAATAGATATCGACGCAGAGGACATGGACTTGTTGGAGCAATTGAAGAAGTCGACGCAGCTTCTACTTCAACTCGACGCAGAAGGAAATATCTGTCGAATCCATTCAAAGTTGACGCAACATCGACTTCATCTCGACGCAAATAATGAAGCTCAGAATCATATCTTCAACTCGACGGTTATGTCGATTGAGTATCGACGAAACATCGACTAGCAGAGTTCAGTCAGATCAAGGATGAATTCGAAGCTGCTCCTACAGGAACTCGAAGGTGCGTCGATAAGAGAGGAAGTGAACTCGACGCTATGTCGAATACAGTCTGAAAAGGAAACCTTTTCAGCTGTCATTTTTGACCCTCTCTCATGGCCCACCTCTCTCAAGACCGTTCCCCAACGGCTCCTTAATTACCTTAAATGGAATAAAGAATTAACCGAGGTCAGAGAAAAGCTTTCTTGGAAACAAGCCTAAATGTTGGTGGACGGGTCGGGAATAAAAGAAGGAAGGAAGAATTTATTGCCGAGAAAAATATACCCTTCGGGAATTAGCTAAAAGGGAATCAAATTCAAATTCAATTGTGGGATAATAAAAGGCAACAAAAGAAAGAGAAAAGAAAGACACTAATCACAATCGGCCATAGTATTCTATTGGGTTTCCTTCTTCTTCCTCTCTCTCACAGGAACCCTAATAGAAGAAAATACAGAGGAGAAACTTCTGCTGCTCTTCTTCTCTCTAAGAACAGAACTAAACAAAGCTGCTCATCAACTCAATCTTATAGCAGTCAGAGTTCATTCAGAAAGAAGATAGAAGGGTCTGACAATCATAGCTTCTGCAAATCATCACCATCATAAACATAAGTTCATCAAGAGCAGATCCTGTGAAAAGATTCAAGAAGCTATTTTTCTTACAGTCATCATAAGAATTCTGAAAATAGAATTCATACACCCTTCCTCTTATTCTTTCTCCTTCCCCTCTGTAAAAGAGTTTTATTAATCCCTCTTCAAAGGATTCAGTGGTTCAAGATCTCCTTATCAAAAGATCTGGTGATTCAAGATCTCCTTATCAAAAGATCTGGTGGTTCATGGTCTCCTTGTAAAAAGATCAGTGGTTCTAAGAGTATCTTTATCAAAAAACTCAAGCACAGTGGTGCATCCCTACTAGGTGGTAGAAGAGGGGAGTACCCACATTTTAGGGAACCTCTATAAAAATTTTGTCTTTTGGTTGCTAATTTTCTGTGCTGTCCCTATAGCTAGTTTACTCTACTGATTTCTGCTTTATATTTCAGCACAAGTTTATTCTGCCTGAGATCTTGTTTGAGCATAAATCCTCAGATTATTTTATTGTTCTCACAGTTAGAATAGGAATAATTTTTAAATCTCTATTCACCCCCCACTTTAGAGGATTCTCAGAGGCACACTGTGCACTTTCAATTGGTATCAGAGGGAGGTTGATCTTTACGAGTTTAACACCTTGATCAAAAAGACCTCCTACTCATATTTCTTTTCTATAAACATATTTTATAAAGAAAATGAGTTCTAAGGATTATGCTTCCACAAGATCCCCTATGTGTAACTTGAATAAGTTCACACACTGGAAGGCCAGGATAAGGCTTCACATGAATTCAATTGATGAAGACATCTATAATGTTCTTCTCACAGGTCCTCCTGCTCCAGTCAGACAAAAGGAATGAGAAACCTCAACAACTGAGGCTATTCAAAGAAAGGAATGGACAGAGGCTAAGAAGAAGGTCAAGGCATGTGATGCCAAGGACATGAATATTCTGGTGTCAACAATGTCAGATGACATTTTCCAGAAAGTTATAGAATGCCAATCAGCAAAGGAAATCTGGGACTCACTCACCACCATGATGGAAGGAAGTGCTGATGAAAGAAAGGACAAAAAGTCCCTTCTCATATCCCAGTATGAAAACTTTCAAAAGAAAACTGAAGAATCTGTTGTCAATATGTATGATAGATTCAGTCTTGTCATTAATGAGCTCAGAAGCTTAGACAAGGAAATATCCTTGACTGAAATTAATGATAAGATTCTCATGTGCTTCCCTAGCTCATGGGATTCAAATATTTGGGAAATCAGAGAATCCAGATGCCATAGAGAGATCTCAACTGAAGCTTTGCTAGGAAAGCTTAAGTCATATGAGATGCTTCTGAAGAACAAGGCTGAGGCTGAAGAAAGGGAGACCTTTCCAGCTCCTGTCCAAAGGTCCCTTGCCCTGAAGGCTACTGAAGAAGATCCCTTTACTCCAGAAGATGAGATGTTCAATCTGCTAGCAAGAAGATTCAAGAAGTGGGTCAAGACTGAGGACTCAAGGAGAAAAGAAAGGGACTCAAGTCCCAGGTATGATAAAAGTCCAAAGAAGGAGATTATTTGCAATACCTGCAGCAAACCAGGGCACATTGCCCCTGAATGCCCATAAGAGTAGAAGGAAAGAAGCAACAACAAAGAGGAGAAGAAGAAGAAGTCCTTCAGAGGAAAGGACAAGAAGAAAGCCAAAGGCTTTATTGCTGAAACATGGAGTGATTCTGAAGTAGAGTTAGACTCCTCATCATCTGAAAGTGATGATGAAGAAGAAGTAGTAGCAGCCTGCATGATGGCTCTTGGGATGACATCAGATGATGAAGATGATCATGTATCTGTCTTTGATGAATTTGATTTTACTTCAGAAGATTTTAAAATATGCTTCAAAGATTTTTTTGCATTGAACATCTTAGGGTAGGAAAAGAGCTAAACACAGCTAAAACTGAATTAGAGTATCTTAAGAAAAATGAAACACTCCTAATAAATCAAAATCTAGCTAATGAACTTAATAATAAAGAGTTAGAATTGAATAAGCTTAGAGAGGAAAATACAAATCTAAAAGAAGAGCTAGCAAAGACAAAGGCCTTTGAGGACCCACTCAATGAGAGGAGTCAGAAGCTCAAGGATATCACAGAAAATCTCTCTATGAGATTTAATCACCTAGGATTAGGAGCAGAGCCCTCCACTAGCACAAAAACATCTAGGAAACCAGCCTGGAAAAATCCAGTGCCATTTGTTAAACCTAGTGAATATCAACCAAGTGAGAAAAGTGTATCACCCAATGGTAGAGATAACAATCATCCAAATAGGATAGACAAACCTAAAAAGGCAAACCTAAATAAAAGGGAAAAACCCCTAGGCAAGAATCATTTAGAGAAGTTAAATAACAACAATCAACAGACAAAAACAAAACCTAGGATAATCAAACATTCTGCTGATTTATTATATTTTAATACATTTTATACTCACTTCAAGTATCAAGATAAGAGGTTTGGGAAATCCATTCCCCATCATCCCAAAGGGTATCATGAAAGACCCTTCTATTCTTTCATTGAACACTACAATGGTAAAAGCAAAGGGCCCAAGGTAACCTGGGTTCCTTCTAAAGTTTGAATTGCTTGTGCAGGATGAGGTAGGGTCCCACTCAGGAGAAAATGGAGTGGGAAGAAAGATGTAGATTTTGAATAAAGAAAAATGCCTATTCAAGGAATTAATTTCTACCTTGAATCCTCCTTAATATTTATTACATTATATTAAGATCTATTTTCAATAAATAAAAATTGCTGAGAAAATCAGCAAAAATTTTCTAAAGAAATAGATCTGTTTATTAAGAGGTGCGTCGAATAGAAGTCGACGTACCATCGACTTCTACTCGACGCTAGCGCAAGAAGCACTTAAAATAGACAATTTGAATAGAAGTCGACGCAGCATCAAGTTCATATCGACGCATACGTCGACTAATTAATTGCTGATTAAATTCAAAGTTACGTCGATTGGAAATTGACGTAACGTCGACAGGACTACGTCGACTTAGGGTTTATGAATTATCTCGAAGCTACGTCGAGTACTAGTCGACGCAACGTCGTTATATCAGTGAGCACAGAAGTGCTTCTAGAAGCAATCTCTACACATCTTTGCACGCCAAATAACAAGTATTATCGGCGCTGCGTCGACCTAAACCTTAAGTAGCGGCGATTTATCTGCTTTTAAGCAATTACTGCGTCGAAACATTTACGCTTTCAAATTCTCTTACTCTTGCTCTCTTGCTCTATTGTTCTCCAGCTCTTCCTTGTTCTCTCTCTCATTTTCTCTACCTTTGCAGGTACATCCAATCTCAACCAATGCCGCCTCCAAAAGTTAACTCTAGATTTGATGTGGACATCGACTCGTTCATTGCTGCGGCAGAAAGCTTCAAAGCCATCCTTGGCTTATTTCAGGAGGCCGGGCTAATCAATCTTATCTCAACCAGATGAAAGATACTGGATGTCGAGCTGACAGAGTTCAAAGATAATGCTCATATAGGAGAGGATGGCTCTCTTAAAGGAAAAAATCATTGACACAGATGTTCAGATAACAGAGGACATATTGAACCAAACCTATGATCTTCTTCCAGGAAATGAGTCAGAAGAATTATCAGGGGATGAGACCAAGAGGGACCTGGAGATTATGCAGTTTAAGAAGGATAAACCCATCAATCTGAAGAAGATTGATCTTGGGGAAGAATACAGATTCCTTGCAGATATTGTAGGGAAAGTTCAGCTCTATAAAATATCAACACATGATGCTGTTCCAAAGCAACAACTTCAGATAATGGGTGCTCTAGTTCTAAAGAAGAAGCTTAATTATGGGAAATGCCTCCTAAGAATGATTGGGCATAAGTATGCTCATAAGGAAAATGCTTTCATGAGAATCATGAGTCAGATACTGCTTCACCACTATCCCAGTGTGTGTAAGTCAAAGGGTGTGCCAATTCCACCAGGGAAGATAATAAATATTGGAATATTCTCTAAGTGTACCAAGCAAATTTTAAAGCCTGGTCAAGCCCCAGCTTCACCTCCTCCATCTCCCCCTCTTCAAGAGCCTGAAAGGCACATACCAGACCCTCCAAGGGATGCTATCCCTCCTCATCACTCTCGACCTCCACTGGACACTGTTCCAGATATCCATCAGGAAGACACTCCAGCACAACACCTGCAACAACAACAACAATAGTTCTCATCCACTTCAGCACCTGAGCCATCTCCTCAATTAACCTATCAACTACCATCCACCCTCATTCCAGATCATCAGCCTGCTCCACCTCCACCACCATCAATTCACTTCTCACCCGATGTTTACCATCCTCTCTCCCCTATCCAGGAAGAGCTCCCTTCATCACCTCTTCCTTCTACATCTCATCCACCCATAATTGATCTTGAGCAGATCATTTCTAAAGCTGTGTCCATTGCCTCCTACACATTTGCAGATCAAGCGGTGTCTCAGGCAAGAAAATTTGATAGAAAATACTCTCAAATGGAGGCCGAGCTATTAACTTTTAAAAGAACTCTCCAGAGCATAAAGGACTTTATATCTTCCTCCATGCACAAAGGAATTCTTAACCTCACTGGCCAGCAAGGTCAAGAAGGGCGAGAATATCTCAAAGGAAGAAAAACCTATTCCTGATATGAGTGAACATGATAAAGGGAATGCTGATAATGAGCCTGCTCCTGACCAAATGACCACATTTCAGGATGCACAAATTCAGGGGGAGCTTCCAGCAGATCAGGGGAGCTTACAGAGAAGCTGAATAAAGTAGAAAGAGAAGCAACAGATCAAGGTGACCTTCCATCTGTTCAGGGGGAGATAATTGACAAAGATATGGCAGATGTTCAAAGGGATCTAGATGCAGAAATGACAGCTATAAGCACAGCTGTAGCTCAGGATTAGATTCAGGATAAAAATCCACTGGATGAAATAACACAGATAGCTGAGGAAGCTGCCCAGGAAGCTGAAATAAATGCACAAAGTCAGGGAGAGTTTCCCAAAGACACTACTGAAGAAAATGATGAGCCTTTGAATATTTCCTCAAAGAAAGTCTCCTCAAAAGTATTTTCAAGAAAAATAAAAACCCTTGAGAAGGAGCAATAAGGTACTCTGTAAGAAAATATTTCTCCTGAAAAACAGCTCTGGATATCTACATATTACTTGACCTTAGAATGATCTGTGAACAACAATATGTTATTTTCTATATATACCAATGCTGTCTTGCATGCATTTCATTTTCATTTTGTTGTCCAGGATGTCTTGTATGCATTTATGTGTATTTATACAAAGAAATAAGTAAAATCACTTTATTCAATATGTAAAATTTGTTAAGGTAAATAGGGGGAGATTGTTGGGAAAAACCCCTTTGATTTAACTTAACAAATTACCTAAAAGTGATTTTACTTCTTATGATTCAATTACCCATTGTATAGTGAGGGTAATCTGGTCATTAGATGTTTTAGGATGTCACACTCAACCTAAGGTGTCAAGACCATATCAAGAGAAGCACAAATTTGGTGAAGTTAATATTTGCGTCGAATAGAAATCGAAGCAACATCGAATGGATGTCGACGCTACTCTGACAAGAAGTCCAAGCAACATACTCTTTCTGTCGGAGTAGATCAAGTCTATGTTACGTTGAATAGATATCGATGCAGAGGACATGGACTTGTCGGATCACTTGAAGAAGTCGACGCAGCTTCTACTTCAACTCGGCGTAGAAGGAAATATCTGTCGAAGTCATTCAATGTCATCGCAACACCGACTTCATCTCGACGCAGATAAAGAAGCTTAGAATCATATCTTCAACTCGACGGTTACGTCGATTGGGTATTGATACAATGTCGACTAGCAGAGTTCAGTCAGAGCAAGGATGAATTCAAAGCTTCTCCTACAGGAACTCAAAGGTGCGTCGATAAGAGAGGAAGTGAACTCGACGCAACGTCGAATACTTTCATTTTTGACCCTCTCTCATGACCCACCTCTCTCAATACCGTTCCCCAATGACTCCTTAATTACCTTAAATGGAATAAAGAATTATCTGAGGTCAGAGAAAAGCTTTCTTGGAAATAAGCCTAAATGTTGGTGGACGGGTCGGGAATAGTAGATGGAAGGAAGGATTTATTGTCGAGACAAATATACCCTTCGGGACTTACCTAAAAGGGAATCAAATTCAAATTCAATTGTGGGACAATAAAAGGCAACAGAAGAAAGAGAAAAGCAAGGCACTTATCACAATCGGCCATACTATTCTATTGGGTTTCCTTCTTCTTCCTCTCTCTCACAGGAACCCTGATAGAAGAAAACACAGAGAAGGAACATCTGCTGCTCTTCTTCTCTCTAAGAACAGAACTGAATAAGGCTGCTCATCAACTCAATCTTATAGCAGTTAGAGTTCATTTAGAAAGAAGATAGAAGGATCTGACAATCATAGCTTATGCAAATCATCACCATCATAAGAAAAAGTTCATTAAGAGCAGATCCTGTGAAAAGATTCAAGAAGTTGTTTATCTTACAATCATCATAAGAATTCTGAAAATAGAATTCATACACCCTTCCTCTTCTTCTTTCTCCTTACCTTCTATAAAAGAGATTTATTAATCCCTCTTCAAAGGATTCGGTGGTTCAAGATCTCTTTATCAAAAGATCTAGTGGTTCAAGATCTCCTTATCAAAAGATCTGGTGGTTCATGATCTCCTTGTCAAAAGATTAGTGGTTCTAAGAGTCTCCTTACCAAAAGACTCAGGCACAGTGGTGCACCCCTACCATGTGGTAGAAGAGGGGAGTACCCACATTTTGGGGAACCTCTATAAAAATTCTGTGTCTTCTGGTTGCTAATTTTTTGTGTTGTCCCTATAGCTAGTTTACTCTACTGATTTCTGCTTTATATTCCAACACACGTTTATTCTACTTGAGATCTTGTTTGAGCATAAATCCTTATATTATTTTATTGTTCTCATAGTTAGAATAAGAATAATTTTTAAAACTCTATTCACGCCCCCTCTAGAGGATTCTCAGAGACACACAATGCACTTTCATTTAATCGTTTTGGAAACCCAGAATTCGGATTGGACCCGAAATTGATAATTTTGGCAAACTTATGTCCCTGTTTTGGAGGCCTTAGACACCAAACCCAAAATGTCTATCAGAGACACTATTTTATATTAACATTTCCCCTACAACTTTTATGATTTGAGTTTTATGATCTGGAGCTTCTAAATAAATTAAATTCAGCCCGCAACATGGTAATTTAATTTCAAACTACTATTTTATTCACAAACCAAATTTTATAAGTATTGACATAGTCATTTCATTCATTACCCAATGCATGGGAACATGGGAGCGTGCATGGATACCGATGTGGCAGGTTCGCCGACTTCCCCCTATTATACACTATGGGAGAAGTTGTGATGACGAACTCTATTGTTTTGGTGATGAAGAGGACCGAGGTCTAGCTTCCACTTCCACATAGGTCCGTCTCACACCTATTTGGTTTTGTGCTGAGAGGGTCGATCTCCACACAAGGTGAGGATGTGTTCCCACCGAGAGTACCTATTCTTCATAGAGGTACGAAGGCCTGGGAAGTTGGCGTGTATCCATAACCTAAAAGTGGGAGCGACAGACCCACTGTCACTGTCTGGCCACGACGGTGAGGCCTGGGAAGTGAGCTCCTTCTCTTAGCAGGTCACTATGTCGACATAGGGGAAAGTGAATGTGACACATCATTTGAGTGATAGGGAGGCCAAACATTCATATGCATCGATCATACCATATATATACACACATATACTCACGTGTGTTACCTGTGCTCTCACTTTGGTCCGACATCGTATAACCATTGTTAGGAGGAGTTATACGATGACGGGAGATGTTATAAATTCAGAAACCCTGCTTGTTTATTTACAGATATTAATGCTCCCCTTATTTGGTGTCTGTACATATATATTGCTAGAAATCCACCTATATTAATTTTTGATGTTACTGCTCCTCTTACTTATTTCTACTACATATATATATATTGCTTCGGCTATTGTGCTAACTCTTCTTATAGGATCCCTTCCTGGTACCCGCTAGGGGGCTGGGGGGGGGGGGAGAGGGATTTACTTGGTCAGTTGTGGCTAACGTACTTTTGTACGTATCATTTTTGGACCCGACGCGCCAACCAATGGAGCTGGAGCGGATGGAGAAGCGTAGACGTGCGCTTGTAGGAGAGGAGTTCCCTGAGCCAGCTCGTGAGGTTCATGAGGACTTGAGGGTACTACTCTAAGGAGAGGAAGAAAGATTTTACTATCTTGTTTCGGACTATCTACTTTCACTACTAGAAAATTGACTTTTAGCCACGCTCGTATTGCCCACGGCCATTTTCCGGGTCAAACAGTCAAATTATCGTGGCTAAAAGTCTAAAATCGTGGCTAAAAGTCATAGAAAAAGTGTATTTGCCACAGAAAGAGCACGACAAATACTTATTTGCCACGCTCGCATTGGCCACGCCCATTTGCCACGACAGTTCGTGGCTAAAAGTCTTTTGCCACGATTTTGGACTTTTAGCCACAGTAATTTCCCCTGGCTAAAAGCCAATTTTCTAGTAGTGTTTGATCGTTATGCGTCTGGGATATTTTTTTTTTACTTTTGGACTCTTATACCCATTCGTGGGTTTTTCATCTATGGTTATTTTCTTATCATGATGTGGTATCCTGTGATGCAATGCTCCCACGCAAATAATTTTTTATACTTGTGAATGTTTGTAATGATGCATAGCCTTATAGTTGTTTGAAAAATAGTTCATTGGAGGTTTATGTTTATTCAAATTTTTTTTTTCAAAATAGCTTGATATTGATATACCCCAAGGGAGGTTATATTTAGTTATTCCCTTCCTAAAATCCTAAACCAAACCTCACCCATATATAAACCCCAGGGGAGGTTATATTTAGTTTTGCTACCTCCTTGCTTTCCTAACCAACCAAAAACTGAGCCCCGACGACCACGGACGAGTCTTATTCCTCAACTTCGGCGATCTCCACAACCAATGGCCGCCCTTCGATCCCCTCACCTAAACGACGCGCATGTAAGTCGAGGGGAGCAGTTGGCAACCGCTCTGACGGCCCCCTCCATCCAAACAAAAAAAATAATAATATAATAATTTTCGGGCCACCTCCGGCGGCGGCCGGTCGCCGGTAAGTGCCCCACCTGAGCGCCCACCCCGGGTGCACCCACCGGGGGTGGTGGTCGGAGGAGTCCCTCCATGGACGGCGGTGGGGATGTCCCGTATTGCTACAACCATGGCATTTTTGCATGTAGAAGATGACGGGATCCCCCACAATGCTGGATGGACTCAACTGATCTGGCTCTATTGGATCTGCGCCAAGATCCGTGCGCAGGATACTTAATTTCATAGGCTGAAAATCTGCCAGTTTTTGGAAACTTTACTCATACTTACAATGGATTTTTAATTGTCTTAGAGGAAGATCTGGAAGGTTTCTGTGAGACGCATTGTTTTAGAGTTTTATTTATACTACAACTTTAGTGTTATAAGATTTCTGTTTTAGAGCACCTAGCTAATTTAATTTTGCACCCAAAAAGTATATTTAACCGTTTCAGGATACTTAATTCCATGGGCAGAAAATCTGCCAGTTTTTGGAAACTTTACTCATTTTTAAAATGGATTTTCAATTGTCTTAGAGGCAGATATGGAAAGTTTCTGTGAGACACATTACTGTATATTTTATTTATACTACAACTTTCATGTTATAATATTTCTGTTTTAGAGCACCTAGCTAATTTAATTTTACACCCGAAAAATATAATTAATCGTCTTGGAAACAGAATTCGGTTTGGACCCGAAATTGATAATTTTGGCAAAGTTATGTCCCTGTTTTGGACGCCTTAGACACCAAACCCGAAAATGTCTACCATAGACACTATTATAAATTAACATTTCCCCTACAACTTGTATGATTTGAGTGTTATGATCTGGAGCTTCTAAATAAATTAAATTCAGCCCACAACATGATAATTTAATTTCAAACTCCTATTTTATTCACAAACAAAATTTTACAAGTATTGACATAGTCATTTCATTCATTACCCAATGCATGGGAACATGGGAGGGTGCATGAATACCGATGTGGCGGGTTCGCCGGCTTACCCCCTATTATACACTATGAGAGAAGTTGTGACGACGAACTCTGTTGTTTTGGTGATGAAGAGGACCGGGGGCTAGCTACCCCTTCCACATAGGCCCGTCTCACACCTATTTGGTTTTGTGCCGAGAGGGTCGATCTCCGCACGAGGTGAGGATGTGTTCCCACCGAGAGTACCTATTCTTCATAGACGTACGAAGGCCTAGGAAGTTGGGGTGTATCCATAACCTAGAAGTGGGAGCGACCGACCCACTGTCACTGTCTGGCCATGACGGTGAGGCCTGGGAAGTGAGCTCCTTCTCTTAACAGGTCACTATGTCGACATAGGGGAAAATGAATATGACACATCATTTGAGTGATAGGGACGCCAAACATTCATATACATCGATCATACCATATATATACACATATTCTCACGTGTGTTACCTGTGCTCTCACTTTGGTCCGACATCGTATAACCACTGTTAGGAGGAGTTATACGATGACGGGAAATGTTATAAATATAGAAAGCCTGCTTATTTATTTATTGATATTACTGCTCCCCTTATTTGGTGTATTTACATATATATTGCTAGAAATCCACCTCTATTAATTATTGATGTTACTGCTCCTCTTACTTGTTACTTATATATATATGTATTGCTTTGGCTATTGTGCTAACTCTTCTTGCAGGATCCCTTCCTGGTACCCGCTAGGGGGCTGGCGGGAGGGGGATCGGGGGATTTACTTGGTCAGTTGTGGCTAACGTACTTTTGAACGTATCATTTTCGGACCCGACGCGCCCACTGATGGAGCTGGAGCAGATGGAGGAGCGTAGACATGCGCCCGTAGGAGAGGAGTTCCCTGAGCCAGTTCGTGAGCTTCATGAGGACTTGAGGGTACTACTCTGATTAAGAGGAGAGGATGAGAGATTTTACCTTCTTGTTTTGGACTATCTACTTTGGTCGTTATGCGTCTGGGATATTTTTTACTTTTGGACTCTTATACCCCTTCATGGGTTTTTCATCTATGGTTATTTTCTTATCATGTCGTGGTATCCTGTGTTGCAATGCTCCTGCGCAAATAAATTTTTATACTCCGTGAATTCTTGTAATGATGCATAGCCTTACAGGGAGAATGTTCCGCCAATTGGGTCATGAGTCAGGTAAGAGGGTGACACCTCTTCGGACACACGAACATTTTGGGGGGACGCACGCCATGAGCATAAGGATCCACTTAGTTTTTAAAAGGGGGGTTCTTACATAGCTTAAGGATTATCTACCACTGCACAAGTGTATGTATATAAAAGAACAGTAATTAAGGCAGGGTAAAGAACAAGTGAAGTAAGTAAAGACAAGTATAGAATATAATGGTAACCTTGATTTATAGGAATGCCTATACAAACCTATAAACCAAGGGGTCGTTTAGCAAGGAATACCGTATAAAAAGTCTCATACCAATTTATATGATCGGGGTAGGGGTTGAAATGCAATGCTAATGCATTGACATGCAGAGTTATGCTGATTAATGCTATGATCACACAAGTGAAACACACACACACACACACACCTGACTCTATGCGCACAGACCTTTAGTTCCCCCTTTTTGGAGCTAGCAAAACTCCCAAGATACCCCCGTAGTGGAAAATTGAAGCGGTTGGTTGGGCCTCGCCCACCTCTAGGTTGGTATTCACACTACCTAACCTAGACTGTCATACGACTCAATGCGAAGAACACAACCGCGGAGCGCCTGCGTACTCTTGCTGGCTGGCCCACCAGTCTTTCCTTGGCCAAGTGCAAAACCACACTTGCGGAGTCAGCGTATAGACGTCGGTGTGAACGACCGTCCAATACCGAAGACCCACCACCTTTATGCACATGCAATTATGATTACTATATATCTCCAAGCCATAAGCTCCCTTTGCTAACCTGCCCGTCACCATAACCTTTTGAGCCACCAGCTCGCCAGACTAACCCGTCTGTACCTACAACCACTGAGCCTACTGCTCATAAGGCCAAACCAACTAACCACCCGTAGCAACGGGATGTGGGTGAGTGTATTATTGAGTTAATCTTGCATAACAAATTATTCCTATAGTTTTGGGTTAACCATGGACATCCCGAGGACTACCCTGTGAGGGGCTAGCAGCGGTACTAGGAGATATAATGGGCTGAACCCCAAAGCTCCCTTTCGAAGGCACATACTCTTATTGGTTTCTACTCTTGACCCGACCACTATTAATTGTTGGGAATATTGCCCTCAATATTCCCTTGATTTGAAGAGGCATCACTCACAATGCTAAGGACATATTGTATTTGATAAAGCTATACTTGTGTAGGATATACAGGCACAGGTGAATCAAAAGGAAGGGCCAAACATGCCCTTAGATGAGGAGAAATCATCTCCTAGGAGATGAAGTTTTGTCTCAGCCGAACCGCTGAGACAAGCCCACTGTCTCAGCGGAATCGCTGAGACCAGAACAGGAGCCGCTAAGAAAGCTTATACGCAAGTTGAGCTGCAGATAGTCATGAATCTGCTGAGACGAGATCGCTGTCTCAGCGGATCCGCTGAGACGGGAAAGGAGCAGCGTGCAAATTAGAAAGAATGGCGTATTCGTCGAACGCAGAGAGCCGTTCGTTGAACGCAGGACTCAGTTCGTCGACCGCTGTGTCGAGACCAGAGAAGGAGCCGCTGAGAAGGCACAAAGGGCGTGTTCGTCGAACGCAGAGAGCCGTTTGTCAAACGCAGAACACAGTTTGTCGACCGCTGAGACGAGATAGAAGAAACAGCTGAGAGTTGGCATGTTCGTCGAACTCAGAAGGAAGTTCGTCGAACACAGACAGAAAGGAAGAATCAGCTGAGACTGGGGCAAGATCGTCTAACGAAGAGTGCAGATCATCGAACACAGAGACAAGGCTGATCGTCGAACGCAGAGACAAGGCAGATCGTCGAACGCAGAGACATGGCAGATCGTCGAACGCAGAGTGTCATTCGTCAGAGACAAGGCAGATCGTCGAACGCAGATACAAGGCAGATCGTCGAACACAGAGACAAGGCAGATTGTCGAACGCAGAGACAAGGCAGATCATCGAACGCAGAGTGTCGTTCGTCGAGCGCAGAGTTTGGCATGATCGTCGACCGCAGAGTTTGGCAAGTTCGTTGAACACAGTACATCATGTTCATCGAACGCAGATTGCGTGTTCTGCCCGTGGCGCAAGTTGCAGAAAAGCTGTGTGGGGTCCACAAGTTTCTCCCATACTTCTCAGAAGGACAGCTGAGAGGCGTTGAAGATTAGAGATGTATAAAAGGAAGAGTTAGGGAACATTTGAACTCTCTCCGTCGCGTGCAAAAAGAAATCAACTGTTCCATTGACGGCTGTTGCTCTAGTCTTCTCTCCTGCTGCTCACTGAACAAGCAAGAAGAAGAACAGAGAAAGAAAGTTAGCTCCTTTGCAAGAAGGGGTAAGGAGATCTTCCAACCTTCATCTGAAGAAGAAGATCAATTAGTAGCTGCCATCAACATCACCAGCTACAAGAAGCACAAGCTGTGCAAGAACTACAGGGGACTTGCTGTCATCTGTAGTAAGTTTAATACTCACTTTTCTGTAGGGCATTTTGCCTGAGCTGTAGGACCTTTTGGTCTGAGTTTGTAGGAACCTAAGGGTTCTGAGTTATAGGGCTGAAGGCCCGAGTGTAGGATCTGTTGATTTGAGTTGTAGGGCTTCATATCCTGAGCTGTAGGAGGAGGAATCCTCTGAGTTGTAGGACCTGGAAGGGGTCTGAGCTGTAGGATCAGGTGCTGATCTGAGGTAGGGCTGTTTAGCCTGAGGTAGGGCTGTTTAGCCTGAGTTGTAGGTCCAGCTGTGGTCTGAGCTATAGGATCAGGGGTTGATCTGAGGTAGGGTTTGGGAAACCTGAGAGATCCTGAGGGATCTGTGTTGTAAGCTCTTTGAGCCGAGTTTGGAGGAGTTGGCCTTGTCTAACATATTGTTAGAAAGGTGAAGGGGGAATGAGAACTACTCAAGACACCCTGTCTTGAGGAACCTCTATACATGCTTGTGTGCTTTCTGTGTGTTTGATCATTTGCTTGCTCTAAACCAGAAAACAGATAAATTAAATAAAGGAAAATTAAAAGAAACCTATTCCCCCCCTCTAGGTGATTTAGACTACAAACCTTATAAACTTACAAGTGGTATCAGAGCTAGGTTGGTCAAGAAGGACTCAACAGTCTGACCAGATCCTAAAAAGGTATAGTCAAATCAAAACCCAATGGCCTCCAGTGTAATGCAGAAGGAGATGGGCTCAATGAAACTGCCCATATGCAACAAAGCCAACTTTGAGGGTTAGGCTGTACATGGAAGCCTCAGACCCTAGAATCTACATTACTATTCAGAAAGGCCCCTTCATTATCACAAAACCCTCCTCTATTGATCCTACCAAGAAAGTAGGCAAACCATACACTGAAATGACCAAGGATGAGATAGCATTGGCCACTATGGATAAAAGGGCTCAAAATATCATAGTCAATGCTATTGATTACTCAACTATTCAAAATTGTGTGTCTGCAAAGGAGATGTGGGATACACTGATTGTGTACATGGGAGGGACTGAAGAAGTGAGGAATGACAGGAAGTCACTCCTCAATCAGGAATATGAAGCTTTCAGGCAGCAGGGCCAGGAGAGCATCTCCATATGATATGAAAGGTTCTTTAGAATAATAAATGAACTAAGAACCTATGAGAGTGTGTTCACAAATTATGAGCTGAATGATAAGTTCCTCAGATCTCTAACAAGAGATTGGGACACAAAAATTTGTGCCATAAGGGAGGTGGCTAAGTTGACTGAAACTCCTCCCCAAACTCTCTATGGAAAGCCGCTCTCCTATGAAATGCAACTGACTGCCAGGAAGGAAGAAGAGCAGAAGACAAAGAGTGATACAAGGGAGAATTCCCTGGCCTTCAAGGCTGAAAGCACAAGAAGAGGGAGAGAGAAGGCTCACTCACCTCCCAGAAGATCTGCTGAACTAGAAGATTTTGAGCCTAGCTCATCAACTTGCTCTTCTTCTGATGAAGAAATTGCTGTTCTTACAAGGCATTTCAGAAAGCTGTTGAGGAGGAAGCAATGGAAGAACAAGCTTTCCTCCTCATATCACAACAAGGAGGACAGCAAGGAGTCAAAGCATCATTCTAGAAGCGACAGGTATGAGTCTAACTCAAAATATAATTCTTCCAAAGTTGTCTGCTATTGCTGCAGCAAGCCTGGGCATGTCATTGCTGAGTGCCCTATGAAGAGAAGAGAGAGAGGGATGAGAAGAAGGCTCATCAATCAAGAAGCAATAAAGGAGAGAAATCCTTTCTAGCTAAGAAGAAGAAGAGCTGGAGTGAATCAGACTCTAGCTCATCAGAATCTGAAAAGGAAGAAGCCCTCATTGGGCTGTTTGCTGTTGAAGAAACTGCAGTTGGCAGGATTGCAATCAGGGCCCCTCTATCACATTCAGGCAGTGATGTAGAGGAGTATGAAGTCATTCAAAATGACCATGGGCTGATGGCTCTAACTGAAGATGAGGACATCCACAATGATTCAGAACATGAGCAGGTATTAATTCATTCCATATCCTCTTCTGATTATGAGACTAATCCAAAATCTGATGCACCTCCATCAATTGATGGAAGGGGCAAGGATGCTGAGGAAGAATTCAATCAACTAATTGACAAGTATGGTATTCTTTTGGAAGCTCTGAAGAAGAGCAAGAAGCTTGCCAAGAGGCAAGCCCAGGAAATTGTTTCCCTCAAGATGACTAAGAATGACTACACTGAACCTACCACCCTGGTGGCTCAGATGAGTAGACAGATTAGTCATCTACAGGGGTTAACTATTGTGCAATTAAGCACTATTTCCCTGATGAACAAGGTCATCAAGGACCTTGAAGAAAAACTTGAGAAGGAAAAGAGCCTGGTGGCTCAATTCTCCAAGCCCAAATCTGTGCTTCCTATTATTGACACCTTCTCCTCTCAAACCAATAAGAGAGGACCAGGATTCAATAAAATGGAAGTAGGTGAAGGGAGTGGAGAGAAGAGCAAGAGGAAGGCTAAGCCTCAAACCACCTTTCAAAAGGTGTTGCTTCCTTCCAACATGTATGACCATGAAAGCATTCATGGTCACTGGAAGAATGGGAGTTGCTATAGGAAGGAAAATGCTCCTTCCCATAGTGGAAGAAAGGGAATGGGATTGAGTTCCATGAAGGCTCCCCATGAGGAAATTCAAATGGGCCAATCTGGACCTTTTGTATTTGGTATCTCAGCCCCCTCACTCAAGAATCAGGGTGCCAGCTTTTCCAAATCTATTTCAGCAAAGAAAAAGATGTTGTCCAATCTATTAACAAGACTTGTTGCTCAGTGTCTGATGCCATCAGATCTTGTATGGCTGCCAAGCCAAAGCAAGCTGATGACATCAGAACAAAGAACATCAAGATAACACATAGATTGACATTCAGTCAAATCATTGCTGAGAGAAATAGGAAGACTGCAACTGTCTCCCCTCCTGAACACAGACACAATAATGCTAATTTTTCAAGAAATGTTTAGAAGAGGAGATATAATATTCATGAATGTTGGTGCTGTGGTTAAGTGGGACACTTTGCCATAGATTGTTGGTACAATCCCAATGTACCTAATGCAAAGAAGAGCCTTCCTGCTAGGAGTGCAGCTGGTGTGAGATTTTCTCATCAGACTAACAGGCACCTAGGACCCAAAAGTGTTTGAGATCCTAAGGATAACTAAATTTCTTTTTGCAGGTTAGTTCAAGTACCAGCCTCAACCAAACTTGGTACTTGGACAGTGGGTGCTCAAGACATATGACTGGCACCAAGGGTTTACTGCAGGATTATAGACCAGTGAAGAATGGACCCAAAGTCATCTTTGGGGGATCAGAAAAGGGAGTCACCAGAGGTTATGGTATGATCACTAATGGCATAGTCTCCTTCACAAAAGTTGCTTATGTTGAAGGGTTGCAACACAACCTTGTTAGCATAAGCCAACTGTGTGATCTTGGCTATGTCATTGAATTTCACAATGATAAGTGCCTCATCAAAAAGTCTAATGACTTGGAGACCATCTTTTCAGGCACTAGGAGTGGAAATGTTTACTGTTTAGATTTTTTCTGCAAATCTTTTTCCTCTCCTGTATGTCTTGTAGCTGATGAGAGCGAGTCTCTATGTGTTCAATGGCACAAGAGACTTGCCCACATCAACTACAAGACAATGCATAGACTATTCTCTAAGAACTTGGTTAGAAATAGTCCTAATTTAAAATGTGTTAAAAATGGCCTATGTCATGCTTGCCAAATGGTCAAGCAAACAAGGGCCACTTTTAAAAGTATTGGCTCCAAAGACACTAGGAGATGCCTTTATCTATTACACATGGACTTGTTTGGTCCTATGCCAATTCAGAGCTTAGGAGGGAAGTTGTATACCTTAGTGATTGTTGATGATCACTAAAGATATGCATGGGTATTTTTCCTTAGAAAGAAATCTGATACTCTAAATGTCTTCATAAGCCATGTCAAGGCCATTCAGAATGATTTGCAATGTTTTGTGGTTAGAACTAGGTCTGACCATGGCACAGAGGTTCAATCTGAAGCCATGACAAGGTTCTGTCAAGAACTAGGTATCATTCAAGAATTTTCCTCCCCTAGGACCCCACAACAAAATAGGGTGGCTGAGAGGAGGAATAGAGCATTGATAGAAGCTGGGAGAACATGGTTTAGTGACTCTTTACTCCTAGAATATTTCTGGGCTGAAGCAGTCAATTGCCTGTTATGTTCTCAATAGAGCTTCCATCAATAAAGATCATGAAATTACCCCCTATGAGATTCTGAAAGGCAAACAACCAACAATTTCATACTTTAGGATCTTTGGATCTAATTGCTACATTCTAAACAATGGAAAAGCTCAGTTAACCAAGTTTGCTGAAAAATGTAACATGGAGATTCTTGTTGGATATAGCTCACATAGTAGAGCCTATAGAGTATATAACAAGAAAACCCATGTTGTTGAAGAGTCCATGCATATAGTGTTTGATGAGTCCAGCCTAATCTACAAGGGCTGGCCCAGTTCTTTTGTTTTGACAGGAAGTGAAGAAGCCATGGAAGAACTATCAATACAAGAACCTTCCAGCAGCAGTAAAGCAAATCCTGATGCAGAAGTTCCAGAAGAAGCAGAGGTGCAAGATGCTGAAGAAGCTGCTGAACCAGTGGAAGAAGTTCAGCAAGTAGAGCACAGACTACCTGCAACTACAAGACATCTAAGGGATCATCCCTTGGAACAGATTATTGGAAATGTCCAGCAAGGTGTGACAACCAGAAGCAGAGCTCAAAATGAGGCCTTGTTCTCAGTTTTCTGTCACAAGTAGAGCCTAAGAAGTTTGAAGAGGCCAATTTGGATCCATTCTGGATTCAGGCAATGCAGGAAGAACTTTTGCAATTCAAAAGATGCAAAGTATGGAAGTTGGTGCCAAGACCACAGGGACACAACATCATTGGCACCAAATGGATCTTCAGAAATAAGATGGATGAGAATGGAACTATCATCAAGAACAAGGCAAGACTTGTTGCAAAGGGATACAGATAAGAGGAAGGAATAGAATTTGATCAAACCTTTGCCCCAGTTGCAAGGTTGGAGGCCATAAGGCTATTCCTTGCATATGCAGCCCACAAAGGCTTCAAAGTATACCATATGGATGTCAAGTCAGCATTCCTAAATGTAAATCTGAAAGAGGAAGTATATTTAGAGCAACCATCAGGTTTTGTCCATCCTACCCTCACTTCTCATGTCTATTTTCTTAAAAAATCCCTGTATGGTCTTAAGCAAGCCCCAAGGGCTTGGTATGAGACATTGTCTAGGTTTCTCATAAAAAACAAGTTCTTGAGGGGAAAGATAGATAACACATTGTTTCTTAGGGAAACAAGGGGCAAGATTCTCCTAGTCCAAATATATGTTGATGACATAATATTTGGGTCTACTGATGACAACCTCTGCAAGAGATTTGCCAATCTAATGCAGGGGGAGTTTGAGATGAGCAGTATGGGTGAACTTAAATATTTCCTTGGGCTCCAAGTGAAACAGTCTGAGGATGGAATTTTCATTTCCCAGACTAAGTACACCAAGGATCTCATCAAGCAATTTGGGATGGAGTTTGCCTCCACCATGAGAACACCCATGGGATCAAATGTATCATTAGACAAGGATGAAAAGGGGAAGGCCTTTGATGAATCCATGTATAGGTGTATCATTGGATCCCTACTATATCTGACTGCTAGTAGACCAGATATTATGTATGCTACATGTGTATGTGCTAGGTACCAGGCATGTCCTAAGGAATCTCACTACACAGGTGCAAAGAGGATTTTGAGATACCTTACAGGCAGCCTACATCTTGGCCTTTGGTACCCTAAGAACAATGACTTTGAACTAACTGGATTTTCAGATGCAGATTTTGCAGGTTGCAAAGAAGACAGGAAAAGCACTAGTGGCACCTATCAGTTCCTTGGAAGAAGATTGATATCATGGAGTAGCAAAAAGCAGACAAGTGTGGCCATCTCCACTGCTGAGTCTGAATACATTGCTGCAGGAAGCTATTGTGCACAACTATTGTGGATTCAACACCAACTAGAGGACTACAACCTCAAGGTAAGCCAATCTCCTCTTTATTGTGACTCATCCAGTGCTATCTCCATTGCTAAGAATCCTGTCTCTCACAACAGGACTAAGCACATTGAGATAAGGTATCATTTTATAAGAGAACATGTTGACTGTAAAGATATCAGCCTTGAATTTGTCCCCACTGACAGTCAAGTGGATGATATCTTCACTAAGCCATTGGATGAGGCCAAGTTTAATGCTTTCAAGATAGAACTAGGAATGTTAAATGTAGAACAGTACTCACATTGAGGGGGAGCTAGAAAGGGTTGTTCAAATTGAACAAGATCAGCTATTACAGAAAATAGCTCTCTAATTGAGGGGGAGCAAAATCCCTGCTCAAGTTGAGGGGGAGATGGCAAACTAAGAGTGTATAGGTTGACTTATAAGTTGATCCAAAGGGATCTATAGATGTTACCTCCCAATCCATAGAGGGATAAATAGTTGAAGAAACCAGAAAGGGGGAGATAGGGCCAATGCTTAGGATAGGACCAATGCTTAGGATAGGGCCAAAGCTTAGGATAGGGCCAATGCTTAGGGTGTTAGGGCCCATGCTAGATAGGGCAAATGCCTAGGGTGTTAGGGCCCATGCTATATAGATCATTTTTGTGATATGTTTTTGCTGTTAATGTACCTTTGCATTGGGAATGTTCTGCCTTCTTCTAATAGGGGGAGATTGTTGGGAATAATGCCCTCAACATTCCCTTGATTTGAAGAGGCATCACTCACAATACTAAGGACATATTGTATTTGATAAAGCTATACTTGTGTAAGATATACAGGCACATGTGACTTAAAAGGAAGGGCCAAACATGCCCTTATATGAGGAGAAATCATCTCCTAGGAGATGAAGTTTTGTCTTAGCCTAACCGCTGAGACGAGCCCACTGTCTCAGCGGAACCGCTGAGACCAGAACAGGAGCCACTGAGAAAGCTTATACGCAAGCTGAGCTGCAGATAGTCAAGAAACCGCTGAGACGAGATCGCTGTCTCAGCGGATCCGCTGAGACGGGAAAGGAGCAGCGTGCAGATTGGAAAGGATGGCGTGTTCGTCGAACGCAGAGAGACGTTCGTCGAACGCAGGACTTAGTTCGTCGACCGTTGTGTCGAGACCAGAGAAGGAGCCCCTGAGAAGGCACAAAGGGCGTGTTCGTCGAACGCAGAGAGCCATTCGTCGAACGCAGAACACAGTTCGTCGACCGTTGAGACGAGATAGAAGAAACAACTGAGAGTTGGCATGTTCGTCGAACTCAGAAGGAAGTTCGTCGAACGCAGACAGAAAGGAAGAATCAGCTGAGACTTGGGCAAGATCGTCTAACGAAGAGTGCAGATCGTCGAACACAGAGACAAGGTAGATCGTCGAACGCAGAGACAAGGCAGATCGTCGAACGCAGAGACAAGGCAGATCGTCGAACGCAGAGATAAGGCAGATCGTCAAACGCAGAGATAAGGCAGATCGTCGAACGCAGAGACAAGGCAGATCGTCGAACGCAGAGACAAGGCAGATCATTGAACACAGAGACAAGGCAGATCATCGAACGCAGAATGTCGTTCGTCGAACGCAGTGTTTGGCAAGATCATCGACCGCAGAGTTTGGCAAGTTCGTCGAACACAGTACAACGTGTTCGTCGAACACAGATTGCGTGTTTTGCCCGTGGTGCAAGTTGCAGAAAAGCTGTGTGGGGTTCACCAGTTTCTCCCATACTTCTCAGAAGGACAACTGAGAGCCATTGAAGATTATAGATGTATAAAAGAAAGAGTTAGGGCACATTTGAACTCTCTCCATCACGTATAAAAAGAAATCAACTGTTCCATTGACGGCTGTTGCTCTAGTCTTCTCTCCTGCTGCTCACTGAACAAGCAAGAAGAAGAACAGAGAAAGAATGTTAGCTCCTTTGTAAGAAGGGGCAAGGAGATCTTCTAACCTTCATCTGAAGAAGAAGATCAGTTAGTAGCTGCCATCAACATCACCAGCTACAGGAAGCACAAGCTGTGCAGGAACTACAGGGGATTTGCTGTCATATGTAGTAAGTTTAATACTCACTTTTCTGTAGGGCATTTTGCCTGAGCTGTAGGACCTTTTGGTCTGAGTTTGTTGGAACTTGAGGGTTCTGAGTTGTAGGGCTGAAGGCCTGAGTGTAGGATCTATTGATATGAGTTTTAGGGCTTCATAGCCTGAGCTGTAGGAGGAGGAATCCTCTGAGTTGTAGGACCTGGAAGGGGTCTGAGCTGTATGATCAGGTGCTGATCTGAGGTAGGGCTGTTTAGCCTGAGGTAGGGCTGTTTAGCCTGAGTTGTAGGACCAACTGTGGTCTGAGCTGTAGGATCAGGGGTTGATCTGAGGTAGGGTTTGGAAAACCTGAGAGATCTCGAGGGATCTGTGTTGTAAGCTCTTTGAGCCAAGTTTGGAGGAGTTGGCCTTGTCTAACACATTGTTAGAAAGGTGAAGGTGGAAAGAGGACTACTCAAGACACCCTGTCTTGAGGAACCTCTATATATGCTTGTGTGCTTTCTGTGTGTTTGATCATTTGCTTGCTCCAAACCAGAAAACAAATAAATTAATTAACAGAAAATTAAAAGAAACCTATTCACCCCCCTCTAGGTGATTTAGACTACAAACCTTATAAACTTACATTAATGTTACACTCACTAACGCTAAGCGTGTTTTACTTTACCCAAAGGAATGGCGAACTTTCGTCGATCCCAATCACACTCTTGCCTCCTAGTAAGCCAGACATCCTACTCCTACTTTACCTTGGTGACCCCTTCCAAACCCAATCAGTCTAGGTGCACCAACTTCTCTAACTCCCCATGTAAGAACTACATGCTTATCTTAATTCAGTATTTTCACTATACACAGACCATTTGAACTACATGAGGTGCATGAGAAGAGATACTCCAAATAATAATCCAAATGAGCCAAGATTATTATTGGGGGTGTGTTATGACATTTTAAGACTATCTCCAGAAATTCATAATTTTCCTAATTTATTTGACATTTATTATAGTTTCCTCAAAATTAGGGAACCTATAACTTGAACATCAAGTATGGTTTTCTGATAATCTATGGCCTTATAAACATTTGTACAACTATATACCCTCAAAATAACAGCCATATATGAAGTTTATAAATTTCCAGAAAGGTTTTGACTTCCAATTAAAATATGGACTAATTTATCAAAATCAAGGGTTAACACCAAAAGTACCAAAAATACTCATCCAAAAATTACAAGAAAATTAACAGGTGTCTAAGGTGATCAGAAATGTTCACTGCTTGAGTTCCATAATTTTTCCATGTTCATTTGACCATATAAATCCATTATTTAAATAATCAAATCATAGGGCACTTTGTGAAGCGAACCTTATAAAAACTCGTCCAAAAACTATACTAAAATTTACAGATCGTATTCTTGCCCTAAAAAGTTCTCTGACCAAATTTCACGATTTTCCAGTGAATATAAAATCCTTAATTAATTCCTTTTATAAATAGGGCAAACAATGGACTTGTGAATGAAGTACTATATAGATCAATCTAAAATTCACAATAAAATTGTCAAAGAATAATATCACCAATACAAGCTCACTGTCAAAATTTCATGAACATCCAAGGTTATGTAAACATGTAAATTCCTCTTATAAGAAAACGTCCTAATTGGTTCTTAATTAATTCAGAGAGGATAAATGTCTCTAAAAATTCCAGATAAATTATCCAGGGCACAATACCCCCTATGAACCTCTCTACCAAGTTCCAAGTCATTCCGATGACATATAACCATATGTCCTTCAATAGGTTCAATAATCAACCCTAGGGTTTGAACTAGGGTTCTAGGGTTAATCCACCCAAAATCACCCAAAACCACTTGTGGGGGTGTTTTATTAAATTTTAAATTAGTCACCAAGGTTTCATAACATTTGAATGAGGGTGGACCCCTCAAATCCATCAAGTGCACATTTGACCTAATATCCCCTAGTTTGACCCAATTTTGGTTACTTAATTACTCAACCAAATCAATCCCAAATGAGATGAAATTTTTACCAGAGTCGTGTCATGACCCTAAGGACCACCCACCAATATTTGGTAGGGTTTGGAGGTCTCTAGACCCTAAAATTACTCCATACATGGTTTATTAAATTTGTACAAAAATTATAGAAAAAGGTCCTCCAAAAATTCTCATTTTTGGATATGTTGAGAGTAAGGGTATATCCAGCCTATGTTACAAATTTCAAAGCATTTGGGTGAGTAGTTTAGTAGGAGCACCCATCTTAATTTCTGGTCAACCTTACGACACCTTGCACCAAACTGAGTGCTGCAATCAAACCAGTGGGCCAAATCAGCTCAAATTAATTTTAAATTAAACTAGACACAAAGATCTACAATTGTTGTCTCTGGCCACTTTTCCTAAACTGAATTTTAAGGGGTTCAATTTTTAGTTTAAAAATGTGCATTTCTAGGAGAAATTATGACGTTAAATATTCATAAAATTATAAAATCTGTCTAAATGGAGGGCATCAGTTCATCTTCTCCAATCAACCAACGACCACGATTGGCCCATCCTGTACCAACTTGGGAGGTTATTTCCTAGCCACCTAGACCCTCTCCCGGTCGGCCAATGCCACCACCACCTCCGTTGAAGTGGCGGCCGGCGATGGATGGTGGTTGGCCGGCCCGAGGCTGCCAGAATCAAGGATTTAAGCAAGAAAGTAAAGCTTGAACCCAAGCTTTCGGCCATGCCGATTCAAGGCCAATTGACCTCAAACCTAGTGGGCAACAAGATAAGATCTATCCACTAAGAGAGGAGGAGGGGAGGGCCTGTGTGGTGGCTTGTAGCCGTGCCGATCGCCAATCCGCCATTGTTGGACGCGGAGCTTTTGGTGTCATGCCGATATGAGTTAAGAGGCTCAGTTTCTTCTGGAAAGTTGAGGAAACTCCTTCCCTTCATCCCTTGAGGCTTTTTAAGGAGCCAATTCGGGGAGAGGAAGAGGCCAAGATTGAGATTCCACCATTAACACCATTAATGGTTAAATTTCGGCCATCCCTAAAAACCACTAAATTTATCCCTCATAAGAGTTGGAAAACCTCTTAATCTTCTCCTAATTGATAGGGTGAATGAATCCCAATCAATTGGGAAGGCCTTTGGCCTACCATGACCCTAATTTACTCCACCAAAACTGATCCCATCTGCATCTCGTCGGTTCAGCTACCGTCGGCGCTAGCGCTAGCGTCTCGATGGCATAACATTCGTCAGTTCGGCCATTACCGCCAGCACTACCGCTAGCGTTGAAGCTAGTGCCAGCGCTAACGTCTAGACGGCATAGATCTCATCTCGATGGCATAGAGATCGTCTCGACGGTATGGAGCTCGTCTAAGTGGTCCGTCGAGACAACTGCTAGCGCCAGCAGTAGCGCCAGCTCTAGTGTCTCGACGACATATGGATCTTCTCAGCGGTTTGGAGATCGCCTCAGCGGTTCGTTTAGACAACCGCTACCACCAGCGCTAGCACCCAGCGTCGACGCTAGCTCTGAAATCTCATTACTTCTCTTTCTACAAGTGGAGAATTGGGGTGTTACAAAGGGACCCCTTAAAGGATTAGGCATGTTATGGTGGGGTCATGGGTCATGGCGACGCTCTAAATCCAACCCTAGATTGGATACTTGGAATGCACTACTTGCAGACCAATGTGGTCTTCACCCATTTGCTAAGGTCTTATGAACTCTTTGTGCTTCCTAGGGTTTGGTCATGACCTAGTCATAACAAAACCACCCCGGGGGTCTAGTTGTCGGAGGGATGTTACGCCCCATCTCTTTTTAGTGTGTGTTTTGGAGGTATAGTTTTTGTGCCAACAGAACGAACATGTGTCCATCAGATCGGAGTGTTTAGGTGAATCAGTAGACATGCAAAAATGTCAGATCGCGAGATTCTTCCCAGTCAGTTCGCCACTGGTCAGCCTTCAGGTGGCGCAAACTCCTTGGAAGACCCTGAGCTTCACGTCAAGCTCCATCTCGCGCAAGCTCATCGAGAAGACGCTTAGGCTCGCCAAGAGGCTGTCTGAGACTGTTAGGAGACCGCTCGACAGTTCGAATCCATGAACCTGATGCTTTCCGTGCTCTCCCAGAGGTTGATTTCTCAAGCTTAACAGGTCACGACTGCTGATCCTCTGGCCGGCAGTCACATTCCTAACTGCGCAACCCCCAACCCGCTGCACCCATGCGGTCTCAAGGGGTGGAGTTTGTTGCTCGCCAAGCCTTCCTTAGGGGAGCAGCTCATGGATCTCTAGCTCGACCCCTGAATTTCCAAGAGGATTATGTTTATCCTTCATCTTCTGCTGCTGCCCCTCCAGCTTCTTCCGATGATTTTAAAGCGGAGGAGCCTTCCCCTTTTTGATAAAATCCATTGGGAGCCAACTCCCCATAGCTTTAGAGAGCTAAGATTGCATATGTTCATAGGAGAGAGCGATCCTAGCTCTCATCTTCAGGCATTCGAGTCTGCAGTCGCTCTGATGTTTCTCTCAGATGCGATGAGGTGTAAGTTGTTGATCACCTCTTTAGATGGGCTGGCAAGGGAGTGGTTTCATAAACTACCTCCCCAGCCCATCTCCTGCTTCACCGTCCGCAAGAACTTCTTTTGAGGTTTGCCACCTCAAAGAAGAGGAAGAGTGGCCTTGCACCCTATTCAAGATCAAGCAAGCTGAAAGCGAGACCACAACTCGCTTTATTAATCATTTTCAAAGAGAAATCCTTGGGATCAGGGATGTAGATCCCTCGCTTAATATGATGGCCCTGATCAATATGTTGTTTATAGGGTGTCAACTTATCACATAGAGGGGGGGGGGGGTGAATAGGTTTTTCAAAATATAATATCCCCTTTTAGGTGATCTTGATTTCTGGTTATTAGATCTAAAAGTTGTAAAGCATAACACAGAAAGCACACAACGATATATAGAGGTTCCTCAAGACAGGGTGTCTTGAGTAGTCCTCTTTCCCTCTGCGCCTACCTAGCAGTGTGCTAGGCTCGGCAAATGCCGCCAAATCTTCAGGCCCTCAAGCCTTACAACACGGACCCGCAAGTCCAACAGCCTAGACCCGCAAGCCCCTACTGCACCCGAGCCCGCAAGCTCGGCACTCAGGCCCTCAAGCCCTACACAACACAGACCCATAAGTCCTGTGCCTACAGCCTAGGCCCGCAAGCCCCTACTACGCCCGAGCCCTCAAGCTTGACAAGATTGGACCAGCAAGTCCACTGCCCTGTCCCTCAAGCCTCACAACTCTCCAGCCCGCAAGCTAGACGGTGTCAGACCCGCAAGTCCGCTGCCCTGGCCCTCAAGCCTCAAAGCTCTCCAGCCCACAAGCTAGACAAATTGGCCCGCAAGACTTTACAAGAGATTACAGTAATAAGACTATTACTTTTGCCGGATGAAGATTGGCAACTTTAGCCTGATGAAGATTTGCTTCTTAGGGTTGAAGAAGATGCTTTTTGATCTGGAGATTCAGCACTGGATCTTCTTCAGCCTTCACTTCTTTTGCCTGGTGTTGATCGGCTACTTTTCAGTTGATGATGATGACTGATTCCTTAGAGAGCACTTGATGCTTGCTCTCTACTTGATCTTCTTGTTCTCCGCCGAGAATACTGTTCTATTGAAGTGTAGCGGCGGGATACTTTCTCATTCTTTTTCTCTTATTTCGAAGATTATTTTATAGGGCATCACTGTTCCCTTTTATAGGACATATGAGCCACATAACGGTAACATATGATGTCCTTTAATGTCATACGCCCATTCCATAAGAGCACACGTTGATTGGACAATCAGGCGGCGGCATTAAATGCTGACAGCGCGTCCGCAACATTTGAATCTGTCTCGACGATATTTCCATTGTTACGACGTCATGGACAATGTCTCGACGACATAACTTTGTCGAGGCCTTGAACTTAGATACACTTTCAATTCTTCTAGCTTCTGCATCTGATGCGGGTATCTCGACGATACAAGATGTTCTTGCTCTTCTGTATAGACAACGATACGCCATCTCTGACTGTGTCGTCATAATCACTTTGATTTCTCGACGACACGCCTTCTTTACGACGATGTTTTTTCTTTCTCCTTCTTGAAGATTGTCATCGTATTCATGTTGTTCTCTCGACGACATAAGTGATACTATGTCGACAGATCATACTTAGCCTTTTCAGCGACAAGGCTTCTTCACGACGATGATTGTTCTTTCTCGACGACAAGGCCACTTTGATGAAGTCGACGATACTGCGTCTTCTCTGCGTTCGACGAACACGCCAAGTCTTAGCGGTCGACGATCTTCCTTCTGCGTTCGACGAACGGCATTCTGCGTTCGACGAACACGCCTAGTCTCATCTTTTGTTATGCCCATCATTATGACGCCAAGCATACTTTTTCGATGACATCTCCTTTTTCTCAACGATACAGTACTTACTGATATAACTAAAGTACTTGGCTTGTAGTTGATCTCTGCAAGCTTGAACTAGATGAAGCATTAAATACAACTTGCACTTATCATTGAGCTGAGCACTTCTTCAAATCAGGAACATTGTTGGGCACTGTTCCCAACAATCTCCCCCTATTTGAAGAAGCCCTAACTTACCACAATGATAAATGCCACACATGAAAAGATATATCATTTCAAATAGTAACATTACACTTAAAGCAACAATCATATAAAGAGATGAGATGTTCTTCAAGCATATAAGTAGATTAAATGTTCAATAATAAGCAATAACATTCATTTGCCCCATCAACACAAATTAAGATTATAATTTGTTGCCCCATCAACGTCTGCTGCTGCTTGCTCCTTTGTTTTTCTGCCTTTGCCTCTGAAGGTAGTTGATTGGCAGGGGAATTCTCTTAGGAGGAGGACCTTGTGGGAATGCTAGCTTATGGTTCTTCCTCCTTTCCAGCTGCTTCAGATGTTTCTCCCATTGAACTATCTGATATACTCTTTGATAGTCCTCTTGAGGGTATCCAAACTGGATCCATGATTCTGTTATTATTTCTGTTGATGCTGGACTCCACCTTCCGGATTGTGGATCCAGCTCAACTTCTCTCAGTCTCTTTTGCCGATATTGGCTGCTCTGACTTCTCTTTCTTTTCCTGGAGGTTGCTGATTCTCCAAAATCTATTCCATATTCGGCTGAGTCAGTGCTTGCAGACGGATTAGCAGCTTCATATCGTGATGGGGGTTGCTTCATTGTCTGCTTTATCTGATTTGTTATCCACATCGCTTGATGTGAACTGGCGTTTATTATTTCCTTCTCCCCCTTTAGGGCTTGTTCAATTACTCTTTCCTCGAGTCCTTCTCTGACTTGATTCAGCTTGTCATGCAAGCTTTGTTCAGTTACATCTAGGTTGTTGTTTACTTGCAGCAGATGTGTATCTAAAGTATGAGCGTTCTCATTAACCTTGTTCAGAATTTGATTTCGGTTATTTTCAGCATCTGTCTCTATCTGCTTAAGACCATAGTACACATTGTCTGAGAATGTGCCTTGCTTTTTTAGGATTCTGTGGGTTTGGTGTCCCACTTTATTAACTACCTCACTCATTTTATCGATTGCGGGAGCTGCCATGGTATAGAAATGAGCGCATTGGGTGTTGAGAGGTTGTGTATGTCGCTCTTAACTTTCTGAATTTCCCCTTCATCTCTTTCCGTAGACTATCCACAGTTTTTACTATGAATTGTTCAAGATGTTTTCGCTGAGTAGACAGTAAGGCTGATAGCATGTGGAAGAGAGATCCTGCCTGAGTCGAAGATGGCTCAACAGTTTGTCCTTCTTGATCTCCTCCTCCCTGTGGATCTGCTTCACTGACATCTTCAGAGGATTCTTCACTAATGTGCGTTGTGATCTTGGCTTTTCCCTTAGAACCTTCTGGCTGGGGCTCACTTGGAGCTATGAGCACGACTTTGCTTGATACAATTAGCTCTCGGCAGTCTGAGAGAGTGATGTCTGCTGTTGGCTCATTTCCTTGATCATCTGGGGTAGAGTACCCCAGTTGGGTCTCACCCTCGACCTATGCATTCTCCTGATGTGAGCCTCCAACTGAGAGCTCACTATCAAACATCTCTGCGTCTTGGGCTGAGCTTCCAAGTTGGGACTCCCCCTCAGCAGGAACACTCCCCAAGTTGGGGTTTCCAGCATTTTCAATAACGTCTGTGGGAGCAGGTTCATGGATTGATACAGGAGCATTTTCTTTGGTGGATGTTTCTCCTCCGGATGGAGTGGGATGGTGTGGGGGTGGTTCAATATCATCAGAGCTGCTTGATGACTCTTTTTCTTTGGAGGTGTTTATTTGGGTTGCTGATTTCTTCTGTTTCTTGGGAGCAGGCTGTTCATCAGAGGATGGTTTGGGGATGGATCTATCCCATCGGTCCAGCATTTTTGCATCCAATTTCTTGGAGTAATGAAGATGTACTCCCATTCTTTTATGCGATGTATCACCCTGGATGTTTAGAAGAAAAAGGAACAATATTCTTCCATACGAGGGGGACTTCAGGGTGTTCTTCACTCTCAGGAAGAGGAATTCACTCCAATTGGTTTTCTTAGAGTGGATTATTATGGCCATGACAGCAAACATGTCTTTAGATATGCGGTCGTGGGAACCAGGCTTGCCCAACAACACTTTGCCAACAATGTCGGCTAGCAGCTTCCCCTTCTGATTGAATTCAGCTCTCTTGATAGACCCGTAGGTCTTCCATGTGTGTCCGCACCATGTGTAGCTTGCTTACATATCCTTAGAGGTCATCTCTTCTTCTTCCTCTTCCCCTTGGATGCTTGGCAGATTCAGTGCTTTTCCAAGGCTCTTTGCGGATATCTTGACCTTCTTGCCTCCCACCATGGATCTTATCTGAGTTTTAGTGTGGTCGAGTTTTGCTTCGGCAAAGAACTCGCCCAATTCCCGGTGGAGAAGAACCGAGGGTTCACATAGGACATACTTTAGTCCTGATGCCTCCAGCAATCCTATTACTGATCTGATTTCGTCGGAGCAGGCATTGAAGCCTCCTCGCTGAAGTTCACAACCTGAGATCACTTCTTCTTTCTTGGGAGCCATTGATTCAGAGTGAGAGAGAAGGCAACACGACAAAGGAGGCGAGGGTTTTTCGACAAAGTGGCTTAGGGAAAATGATAGCGTAATTTTTATTTTCGAGCATTCACTCTATTTATAGTGTCGGTAGATGAAGAGGCGCGTACCTTAAAAATCCAATCAGACGGCTCCGATTGACCTATCCAATCCTGATAAAAATAGCACGATTATATTTTGCCGACGTGGTTATTGTTGTCGAAATGCTCCTTGGATTCTTATCCTCCCAGCTCGAATCTTTGACGGCGTAACGTTTATTGTGTTGTCGTGACAACCGCTTGTATTGACGAGTCAATTCTTCCTTACATGTCTGCCTAAGACATTCTTTCGCTCTGCTTGGGAGTTATCCTTTAGCACCAACCTAATCCAGCTTTTAGCCCTCTTTTAGTAAGATACCTGCATTAGTTTTGTTAGTAAATAAACTTTGCTGTTCTGACAGTTGGTCAGAGCAGCCACCTTGTCCGGGGCCCAGATTTGCTTCTGGTGGGCACTTGGACTACCTGCAAAATATGATTACACGCCCTTAGGAACCCAAGTGAATTTGGGTCCTAGGAAATTATTAGCTTTGACGGGCATACTGGATATTACTGCCCTAGGGTATGCATAGTGATTATGAAAAAGAATATTTGCTAGTTTAGCATTTGTTAACCTTGGAGCAGTTGGATCGTACCAACAATCAATTGCAAAGTGCCCAGTCTTTCCACAACACTAGCATTCATACTTGTTATATCTTCTTTTCTGTCTGACTGTATGAGCAGTAGTTCTTTGTGTGTGAACAAATGAATGAGGCAGAGAAGGTGAACTGTGCTGATGGTAGATATGATGTTTGCTGTCACCATTCAGTGTTTTCCATCCGGATTTAGTCTTTTCTGAGAGTTTCTTCTCTTCTCTGGGCTTAGCAAATTTCTGCCTTCTCATGACTTCTTGAGGTACCTTTGTGGTTTTTGGCATGATCTTTGCTCCACTTGTGGAGCTCCCAAACTAGAAATACCCAAGATTGGTTTGCCCAGAATTTTTGTTGGCGGGTGAGCTTACCTGCTTCAAGTTAGCCTTCTTCCCACAGGGTCTGCCTGATCTGTCTTCCTTAAAGTATCCCTGCTCCCTTTTCAGAGTGGAGCAGCGACCATTTATCAGTAGAGGAGAGGTCTCTGGTTTGGAGGAGCTTGATATAGGCTTTACCATAAAGGGGAGTTTACTCTCCACCCTTCTGATGTTGTCATATTTAGATTTCAGGACTTTGGGGTGAGATTTGTCCTTCTTCAGAAGAACTACTTCTCTGGTTAGTGAGTAGCACGGCTCTTTGCTTTCAATTAATGCCTTCAGAGTTTTTCCAAGTTTGTCTATCAAGTCAAGATTGGAGCTTGCCTTGAAGTCCTTTTTGAGTTGACAAAACTCTGCATTCTCTAGAGTTAGCCTTTCAGCTTTCTCTAAGAGATCAAGATTTCTTGCTTGAAGAGAGGAGATTTTTACATCCTGCTCCTTGCACAGCATCTTGAGAATCTTGACATCTTCTAAGAGGTCATTGTATGACTTGGGCCAGTCATCACTACCAGATGAGCTCGTCTCCGATTCTGAGTCTGAAGTAGATATAAGAGCTCTTATGCATACCTGTTCAGGTGAGACTTCATCCTTGACTTCTTCCTCTGACTCAGATAGGACAGTCAGCCCAAACTATTTTTTCTCTTCTGAGTCTGAACAGCTTGAGTCACTGTCACTCAGTGTTCTGATTTTCTTCATAGCTACTTTGCTTCTTTATTCTTCTGATCCTTCCATAAGGATTGATAGAGAGTCCCACATCTCTTTTGCTGTTATGCAGTGAGCCAGTTTCTGAAATGTTGAGCTGTCAACTGCATCAGCAAGAATATCTTTGGCTTCTTTGTCCAGGCTGGCTAGGAGACTCACATCTTTTATTATGGAGGGTCCTTCTTGAGTAATTAAAACCATTCTGGGATCCATTGCCTCCATGTAAGTTCTTGCTCTAGTTTTCCAAAGGGCAAAGTTCTCTCTGGAACAAACAACTATCCTTGACTCCATAGCTGTGATACTTGGACACCCAATGGCAGATCTGTTCAAGCTGTTAAGCTTTTCTTTGAACAACCTCGCTCTGATACCACTTGTTGTTTATTGGGTGTCAACTTATCACCTAGTGGGGGGGGGGGGGGGGGGGGGGGGGGGTGAATAGTTTTTTTCAAAATATAATATCCCATTTTAGGTGATCTTGATTTCTAGTTAGTAGATCTAAAAGTTGTAAAGCATAACACAGAAAGCACACAATGATGTATAGAGGCTCCTCAAGACAGGGTGTCTTGAGTTGTCCTCTTTCCCTCTGCGCCTACCTAGCAGTGTGCTAGGCTCGGCAAACACCGCCAAATCTCCAGGCCCTCAAGCCTTACAACACGGACCCGCAAGTCCAACAGCCTAGGCCCGCAAGCCCCTACTGCCCCCGAGCCCGCAAGCTCGACACTCAGGCCCTCAAGCCCTACACAACACAGACACGCAAGTCCTGTGCTTACAACCTAGGCCCGCAAGCCCCTACTGTGCCCGAGCCCTCAAGCTCGACAAGATCGGACCCGCAAGTCCACTGCCCTGGCCCTCAAGCCACAACTCTCCAGCCCGCAAGCTAGACGGTGTCGGACCCGCAAGTCCACTGCCCTGGCCCTCAAGCCTTACAACTCTCCAACCCGCAAGCTAGGCAAATAGGCCCGCAAGCCTTTACAAGAGATAACAGTAATAAGACTGTTACTTCTGCCGGATGAAGATTGACAACTTTAGCCTGATGAAGATTGGCTTCTTAGGGTTGAAGAAGATGCTTTTTGATCTGGAGATTCAGCACTGGATCTTCTTCAGCCTTCACTTCTTTTTCCTGGTGTTGATCGGCTACTTTTCAGTTGATGATGATGACTGATTCCTTAGAGAGCACTTGATGCTTGCTCTCTACTTGATCTTCTTGTTCTCCGCCGAGAATACTGTTCTATTGAAGTGTAGCGGCGGGATACTTTCTCATTCTTTTTCTCTTACTTCAAAGATTATTTTATAGGGCATCACTGTTCCCTTTTATAGGACATATGAGCCACATAACGGTAACATATGATGTCCTTTAATGTCATACGCCCATTCCATAAGAGCACGCGTTGATTGGACAATCAGGCGGCGGCATTAAATGCTGACAGCGCGTCCGCAACATTTGAATCTGTCTCGACGATATTTCCATTGTTACGACGTCATGGACAATGTCTCGACGACATAACTTTGTCGAGGCCTTGAACTTAGATACACTTTCAATTCTTCTAGCTTCTGCTTCTGATGCGGGTATCTCGACGATACGAGATGTTCTTGCTCTTCTGTATAGACAACGCTACGCCATCTCTGACTGTGTCATCATAATCACTTTGATTTCTCGACGACACGCCTTCTTTACGACGATGTTTTTTCTTTCTCCTTCTTGAAGATTGTCATCGTATTCATGTTGTTCTCTCGACGACATGAGTGATACTATGTTGACAGATCATACTTAGCCTTTTCAGCGACAAGGCTTCTTCACGACGATGATTGTTCTTTCTCGACGACAAGGCCACTTTGATGAAGTCGACGATACTGCGTCTTCTCTGCGTTCGACGAACACGCCAAGTCTTAGCGGTCGACGATCTTCCTTCTGCGTTCGACGAACGGCATTCTGCGTTCGATGAACACGCCTAGTCTCATCTTTTGTTATGCCCATCATTATGACGCCAAGCATACTTT
Source organism: Dactylorhiza incarnata (assembly GCA_033032865.1). Taxonomy (NCBI): domain Eukaryota; kingdom Viridiplantae; phylum Streptophyta; class Magnoliopsida; order Asparagales; family Orchidaceae; genus Dactylorhiza; species Dactylorhiza incarnata. Next base: position 1,559,143 of record JAWHQI010000396.1, read on the forward strand.
TTCGATGACATCTCCTTTTTCTCAACGATACAGTACTTACTGATATAACTAAAGTACTTGGCTTGTAGTTGATCTCTGCAAGCTTGAACTAGATGAAACATTAAATACAACTTGCACTTATCATTGAGCTGAGCACTTCTTCAAATCAGGAACATTGTTGGGCACTGTTCCCAACACAATGGTCTGCAGGAAGGACCTCTCAAGTTTGAGGTCACCACCAGGGAGCCGAGCTCTTATCAAGAGATGATCAGCGTCGTGAATAAATTCATAGAAGGGGAGATCAACACCCCCAACTATGTTTCCAATATGACAAGCAAAACCATCCAGAAAGGCTCTGCGGGTTTCCCTCCGGCCCCTCCATCAGCAAAGCCTCCGCGACAAGAGTTCCAACCTCTAGCTCAAAGAGGAAGGAACTTCCGCCATCACCATCCCTACCAGGGACACCATCAATTTTAGCCTAATGTTCCTCTGCTTCCAGCTCTAGTCACTCCAGCACCGCAACTGACACCCGCACATCAAGTTCATTTTGTCCAGCCACTTCTTCCTCCTTCTTATCAACCCGCCTTCAATGACTCTCAAGAGTCATTCGCCGAGCTCAATGTTTCAATGAGCGAGGTAGTTCAAATTCTGCATAAGTAACCTTTCTTCAAGAGGCCTGCCCCTCTGTAGTCCGATCCAAAGACAAGAAATCTCTCCTTGTACTCTGAGTTTCACAGGGAGAGAGGTCATCTAACCGAGAACTGTAGAGCTCTTCACATGATGGTGGAGAAGCTCTTGAACGAAGGAAAATTGCAAGAACTGGTCCAGAAGGGTGATCCATCCAAGGCTTCGACCTCCAAGAGCAAGGAGGTAGCAGAGGTCCATTGGGAGTGCGAAGAAGTGGATGACATTGGCTATCTCGGCAATGTGGGATACCCAAGCGAGTGCGTGGATGCGAATGATGAGGGTGCCCTGGGCTACCTCTTCTGCATCCATGGAGGAGCAGGGCTGGAGTCCTCAAAGAAGGTCAGTCTCGCAAGGGTTTTTAGGTCAGAGGTTGCCGCTACCTCATCTTCAGCTTCGGTCCGAGGGACAGTTACCTTCGGGCAAGAGGATCTTCCTCCGACCGCCAAGCCCTTCAATAATGTAGTCATTATTAAGGCGGTCTTAAAAAATTATACCGTTGAAAATATCTTGATCGATACTGGAAGCTCCATCAATCTTCTTTTCAAGCCAGCTTTTGAGGGCCGAAAGACTGGAAAGACTCTTCTTTCCACCAAAGGGCCACTCTATGGCTTCTCCGGGGAGAAGAAGGAGGTAGAAGGGAATGTCACCCTCTCGATGACTCTTGGAGGAATAACCAATCTTGTCAAGTTCATAGTCATTGAAACTCCGAGTAGCTACAATACAATCTTCGGAAGGCCGATTTTGAATGAATATCAAGCGGTGGTCTCTACCTACCACCTGGACGTGAAGTTTGCCCTGAATGACAAATAATACAGGATCAAGACTGATCCGAAGAAAGTTTGAGAATGTTATGTCAAGACGGTCAATGCGACTGAATCATGTCCTCCTCAGGTAGCTGAGACCTCTTCAACTCCTCAAATCCCCAATCCAGCTGAAGCTGGGAAGGAGGTCATAGAAGAAGAAGCTAGAGGTGGAGTTTGCTTGGAACCTGCCTAAGCAACTCAAGCCGTACTGATCAGCAAAGGAGATGAGAGCAAGAAGCTCTCGATCAATTCTGAGTTGCCGGAAGCTGACAAGAGTCAGATCATCTCCTACCTTCTGAAGAACTTGGATGAATTTGCCTGGTCAGCGAATGGCATGCCAGGAGTTGATCCAGATGTCACTTACCACCACCTCAATATTGACCCCAGTTTCATCCCGATCAAGCAAAAGAAGTGGGTGTTGGAACAGGGTCTTCCGCATCTCCTAGGTTTGAGAATAACAAATCCTATGTGTATTTGATCTTGTGTGTTTAAGTGTGCAGGAAAACAAGTCCACATGACTCAAGGATAACATAAGAAAGTTGCGCCAAAATTTGAAGCCAAAATTCCAACATGCCCGCTAGCACCGGCGATAGCGCTAGCTCTGATTTGAGAAAAAATTCGGAAATAGTTATGGAAGGTGCTAGCGCCAGGAGATAGGAGCTAACACAGGCGGTAGCAGCTAGCGTAGGCGGTATCGGCTGGCATCGGCGGTAGTGCAAAGCACAAGAGGAAGGTGGACGACTTGCTTAAAATGAAGGATTCTCATGCGGAGAATATTGCCTAATCTGGGATAGTGCCGATGGTAGCGATAGCGCAGGCGCTAGCTCCAAGGATATAAACATGACCCCTTGGATCCGTCTTCTTCATCATCTTCCACTCCTAAATTGCAGAGCTTCGTGCCACATCATATAGATGAAGGTTCAGAGAGATACTCTCACAAATCCATGAAGGCTTGAGCAGATCCGTGGAGAAGATTTCAACATGCGTCATCATCATGACGAAAGACTACATCGACTACGATCATACTCTGTGGGTCTTCGCCTACTTCTACAAGAGATCCATATAGGGAGTTTTTATATTGTTGTTATTTATTTCACATCTTTTCTTGTAAACGTTTAGTGAACTTGCCTCGTGTTGGCGACTAGGTCTGGGTAGGACTTAGGGCAGAAATTTGCCTCGTGTTGGCAACTAGATCTAGGTTATGTCTAGGGGGTGCTCGAGGCCATATCCGGGGAAGGGTTGGCTAGAGCGGCTTGAGGCCGTATCCGGGGAAGGATATGCTAGGGCCACCGGTTCATGGGGATACGAGTCGGGATAGAAAACAAAAATGGATTTTCACTTATTCGCCTTTAATTTCTAGCATTATAGAAATCAACTTTTGTACAACCTTATTTCATATTAATAAAACATGTCTCTATTTGATTTTACTTGGTGTGTTTTTATTTTCTCATCATCTTAATCGCATATTACTTTAAGATATTCAAAATATAAAGAAAAGTTTAAAACCCTTATTCACCCCCTCTAAGGGTGCCTACCGATCCAACAAGTGGTATCAGAGCGGTTTTATTCCAATCGGCTTAACAACCCGGAATAATGGCGTCTCATGATCTCGCTTCTATTAGTGGGATAAATTTTTATGAAGAAGAAAAATCACTAGCACCACCTTTATTTAAAGGGACAAATTATAGAGGATGGAAAGTTTTAATTGAAAATTTTATTAAAACTATAGATATCGAAGCAAGGAATTTAGCAATAGTTAGACCAGCGGACGAATCAAATAAAAAGGAATGTCAGCTAAATGCAAAAGCCAAACACTATTTATTTTGTGGTTTATCAAATGAAGTTTTCAAATTAATATATTGTTTTTCTAGTGCATATAAAGTTTGGAATTTTCTTGAAGAAATGTATGATTCTCCATCTACAGGTATGGAACAAACGCAAGAATTGGAGAACATACATGTTTACACAGATGTTCAAGAAAGCTCCTCTCATGATGAATCAATGGAGAGCACATCAAGTGGAAAAGAAGAAATCGTATCTTTGGAAGACGAATGCCAAAAAGATAAAGATAACAAAGGAACTCTATGCTCAAATCTCATCGCGCCCAAAAGCACTGTAAGGAAATCAAATTCCATCTTTTGCAATTCTATTTTTGCATTACAATTGCTACAAACTTCTAAGCGTAAAATTAAGAAATTGAAAATTTTTAATTCAAAATTACGTTTAGAAAAAAATACTTAGAAGCTAAAATTAATGTAGAAACAAAGATTGATGTGTTTGATTATTCTCCACCTTGCAATTTAATTAAAAATATAAAACCGTGTTTTGATTGAAATAATATTAAAGAAAAATTCAAGGATTTTGAAAAAGAACCATTAATTGTAAAAGAACAAAATGAAAAATTATCTTTAGAAAATTCATCTTTGAAAAGTGATTGTGCTACATGCAAAAGTTATAAAATTGAAATCAAAGAGATGGACAAAACATTTAAGGAATTTAGAAATGACTATCAAAATCATATTGACTCTATTGCTTCTACTCTTAAACATAACATAATAGCTTATAATAAAGCTAGGCATAATTTAAAGATCAAGAATGATGGATTAAAATCAAAAATCAACTTGCTTAAGAAAAATGTAAATACAAATTCACAACATCAAACTATATCTAAAAACAAGTTGAATATGAATATGAATATCTTAGCTAAGTTTAATAATGGGAGTAAAAAACATAAATGATTTATAAATCAAAATCAAAATAACTGTTATTTACAAAATCATGTTTATCCCAACTTAAAAATAAAACTACACAAATTTCCTATGAACAACACTTTTAATAATCATTATAATCATAATCATCAATATAAAGATTATCACAATGGAAATTTCACATATATGAATAACACTAACCCAAAGTTTGAATAGAGGCCCAAAATTAAAAATGAAACATTAACTTCAGATGAAAGGACCCATTCATCACTAACTACCCACAAACCTACACGTTATATTTGGGTACCCAAAAGAACCACCACACTTGGTCCCCTTTGGATACCTAAATCTCTTATTCATTAGGTATCACCAAATGCATGAAGTAGAATATTTTCAAAATAAAATATACAATTTTTTACTTCATGATATGCTTTAATGTATTTTAATTTTCCTTTTTGTTTTCTTATTTTTTAAGCTTTCATGTAATGGTCATCTTATATATTATTGGAAATATGATTTTATATCTTATAACTTAATGAGTTTATAAATCAAATTAATCAAAATTCATAATCATATTTTTTATTTTGATGACCTATCTCTCTCTCTTATATTCATTGCATATATATATCATATAGTATTCATATAAATTGAACTATAAATTTGCTATAAGATATGTTGATTAAATCAAGTTATTAAGCTATTAAGCTCTTTAGCCCTCATTAACCAAATTAGAAAAATAACATGATCTAAAAGAAAGCTCAATTATCAATATGTTTTTGTTTGAATTATATGATGACAATTGATATTATAATAGTTTACCATGGTTGTTGTATTATGTGTGTATTATGATTTATTTCAAGTTTAGACCTTAGAATCATCTTGATATCAATAAAATCAAATAAAATAGAATCTTCACTTCATTCTAGGTCTATAAGTTGAAACACAATCAAACTTTGGCATAACATTAATCTCAAACTTATCATACTAACATTGTCACCTAAAGAATATTTGTGTTTATGTTAGGCTTTATATGTTTACCAAGATATATAGGCTGGGTATCTTTATCTAGGGCTTATCCATAATATTCTCTACAAAAACATCATCTCGTACTAATCATTCAAATCATGCTTTATTTGAACTGATATCTTGTGCTTACATTTCCTATCATTTTCAACATACATTATATTGATTAATATAAGCATTAGAAAAATCAAAATGAAGATATAAGAAAATATATATCATGGCATGGTCATCTAATATAATATTTGAAATTTGATTTCGTCCACTAAAAGCCTAAATGAAGTTTGCAAATCAAATTAAATCAAAAGTAAAAGTCAGTTTTTCGTTTATAAATAACCAATCTATTATCAATAAAATCATGCATATCTATTTTGTTCAATCATATCTTCTTTGTTTGCATATCCTATAATATTAAGCTTAAATGGTTGTGCAAAACTCAAGAATTAAGGTTTAATGAATATGGAGCTTTAATAAATATGAAACCCACGTTCTAAAATTTTAACTTCCGCAACTTTTTGCAATTTCTTCTCGTCTCTTCACTTCATTAGACAGATCTTACATTGCACAAACATAATTAAGCAAAATCGGAAGTGAAATCAAAGAAAATCTAGGCCATGTGATTAAAATAAGCACTCTCTGTGAGCTAACGCAGGCGCTAGGACCTAACGCCGACGCTAGCTCAAGTGTCCGATTTTCTGTAATTTTAAAATTCTGAAAAATCACTTAAATATTTTATTTTATATGTACTACTCATTTTTGCATTTCTGCCTATAATTGATTTTTGAAAAATTAAAATACAAAATTACAAAAGCCAAATTACAAAAAATATTTTTCTTACTTTGGTTATTTGTCTGATTTCTATTTTTATATGCAAAAATCAAATACAAAAATATAAAACAAAAACAAGTAACAAAAAGTATTTTTTGAACTTATAATTTACATGTATCTTGCGAAAGGGAGATTTGGGCTATCATCCCATCACATCTCCTAGTACCGGGCGAACCTCTCACAGGGTAGACCTCGGGAAGTCCAAGATTAAATTATAAGAGTTTAAACTTTAAATCAAAATTATTTTTTCAAAAATATCAAATATAATGTATGGACTTTATTGTGAAATTCAAGCATGATTTAATCCATCATTTAGACCTTCTACAATGTTACAATTCATTCCTTCAAACTACTTTGAATATTGTTTGTATCATGCTTTGATATATCTACTCATATGTGCACCAATTGTAATGAAAAAGTAGTGTAGAACCTAAGCTTAACATGCCTCTAAGTATGAGTAAATGTTTTATGGTTGATAATGATATTTCTTCACTCACGTTTTGGTTGAGTCTACTAATGTTTTTTATCTAAAGATGCTTGCTAGTGTATTGTAATTGTATAATAAATTAAATTTGCACAAGTATCTTACCTACACTACATTTATTTGCACTATTAAATATACAGAAAAGTGGTTGTACTTTCAAAATCTAATTGGTTTGCAAAGCATGTGTAATCAGAGAACTTTGTATAAAACAAAAAATTGAAATAAAGTGACATAGTTAACTCCACCAAGCACTACTTGAACCTCCTGATAAGTCTTAATATGCGTTGTGAGGTTGAGCACCTTGGAAAGATTAGTAAAGTGTCTTGTGCAAACCTTCATTTCTTAAAAAATACCGCTTATTCTTTAGTACACCGGATCAAAAATAAATCTGGAAAAAAATTGTGTGATCCCCCAAACACTACTCTGCACCTTGATAAGTCTTAATGAGCATTATGTGTGCAAAGCACCTTGGTAGTTGTACACTGTTTGTGCATAAAAAGTGTGTAGAAGTAATCTTAATTGTGTTTTATTGTGCACTTTACTCTACATTTGTCTTGTATTTTTTTTGATTAAATCATTTGTTTACTCTATTCAAAATACATTTATGTGCACATCATTATCTTCCATAACACTTCTTCTCATGAGTATTGGATCCTAATGCTAATTTTATACTACTCTTTATATATAAATGCATTAGATAACCTAGCATGCTCTCTACAATGTTTTGAATGTTTTGAATTTGTGAATTAAAATAACATTATAGTAATCTCTTTTTGATAACATTATTTCATGCTTGGTTACGTTATTATCAATCTTAAAGTTTTTAATTGAAAAATGATTTACAAAAACATCTTTCTTTTTTGGAATTTAACTCATATATCTTCATAATTACAAAAAGGTGTTTCTTGTATTTCTATAAGTCTTCCGCATCATCACCATGTATTTTTTACCTTGTGATTTCATGCTTATATCAAAATCTTAAATCTCAAAATTCCTTTATTCAAGAAATGGTAGTCCTGCTTGGTAGAAGTTATATTGGGTGTTTTGACACGAATATCAATTTTATGCTAAACACTCCTCCAACAAGTGAAATATTGCTTATAAAACATCTTCTTGAATTTCAAATCAAATTGTGTTTTGAGTTCCTAATTGCTAAAAGGATGTTCTTATTTATTCCAAAATGTTAAGTCTTCTGCAATGCTAAAACTCTAATTTATTAATGGATTAGCTATGTGAGTTTTTTTTAAATTCAAATAAAAATATAAAAACCCATTGGCTATGAAATTATAATTAGATTTAAAACGCTTAAATGTTCCTAATAATTATTATCCATGATTACATATCTCACCATAGCGGGGGCGTAGGGTTGTAGATATTAGATAACCTAACCTCTAAGTCATGTCTTGTCCTTAACCGGGGAGGGTTCCAGTGGGGCCTTGCGAGGCACTAGGGGAAAGAGTGCTAGGTTGAGTATTTTCTAATGTTTGCATATGGGACTAACACCCCAACCTACAACATGTATGCAGCTCCTCATGACCATCCGTCACTTAGTATGGGGCTAGGTTGTAGACATATTGCCTGGGTAGATTGGTTACTTGGAAATCATTACCTTTTTATGCTTAAAACTCTTATATAAAAAGGGAAGAACTAACATGATAATGTTGAGTACTTGGAAAATGTTATTTTGATCATCTTTATGCTAAAAACTCTGATCTATTTCTATGAAAATACTTATGCTAAAAACTCTGATTTATTTCTGTAACCATACTTATGCTAAAAACTCTGATTTATGGAATTTATTCTAAAACTCCTTATCAGTTTCTTCTCTCTCAAAGCTCGATCATGCCTTATTTTATTATCAAAAACTTTTATGTGTTTTGTTTCCTTACCCACTTTTGTTAATAAAAAAAGGGGGAGATCTAACATGATAAATAAAATCCGCTATCAAAATGAAAAACTAACATGATTAATTAAGATGATAACTTACATATTAGGGGAGCATTCATTTAGGGGGAGCCTGTATTTAGGGGGAGCAATTATAAATACTAAAATCGATAATTATCCTAAGTCATCACTCTCTCTCACGCACAAGTTGGTTTCATTATGCTTATTTATTAATGCTCTGATTCATCATTAATTGATTTGTTATTATCAAAAGGGGGAGTTTGTTGGAATATGGTCTTCCACATCTTCTAGGTTTGAGAATAACCAATCCTATGTGTATTTGATTTTGTGTGTTTAAGTTTGCAGGAAAATAAGTCCACATGACTCAAGGATAACATAAGAAAGTTGCGCCAAAATTTGAATCCAAAATTCCAACATACCCGCTAGCACCGGCACTAGCGCTAGCTCTGATTTGAGAAAAATTCAGAAACAGTTATGGAAGGTGCTAGTGCCAGGCGATAAGAGCTAACGCAGGTGGTAGCAGCTAGCGCAGGCGGTATCGGCTAGCGCCGACGGTAGTGTAAAGCACAAGAGGAAGGCGGTCGACTTGCTTAAAATGAAGGATTCTCACGCGGAGAATATTACCTAATCTGGGATAGCGCCGACGGTAGCGATAGCGCAGGCGCTAGCTCCAAGGCTATAAAAAGGACCCTTTGCATCTCTCTTCTTCATCCTCTTCCAATCTTAAATTCTAGAGCTTCGTGCCACATCATATAGAGGAAGGTTTAGAGAGATACTCCCACAAATCTAAGAAGGCTTAAGCAGATCCGTGGAGAAGATTTCAACACGTGTCATCATCGTGACGAAAGACCGCATCGACTACGATCATACTCTGCGGGTCTTCGTCTACTTCTCCAAGAGATCCATATAGGGAGTTTTTATATTGTTGTTATTTATTTCACATCTTTTCTTGTAAACGTTTAGTGAACTCGCCTCGTGTTGGCGACTAGGTCTGGGTAGGACTTAGGGCAAAAATTCACCTCGTGCTGGAGACTATATCTAGGTTAGGTCTGGGGGTGCTCGAGGCCATATCCAGGGAAGGGTTGGCTAGAGCGGCTTGAGGCCGTATCCGGGGAAGGATAGGCTAGGGCCACCAGTTCGTGGGGATACGAGTCGGGATAGAAAACAAAAAGGGATTTTCACTTATTCGCCTTTGATTTCTATCGTTATAGAAATCAACTTTTGTAAAACCTTATTTCATATTAATAAAACATGTCTCTATTTGATTTTACTTATTGTGTTTTTATTTTTCTCATCATCTTAATCGCTTCTTACTTTAAGATATTCAAAATATAAAGAAAAGTTTAAAACCCTTATTCACCCCCCCTCTAAGGGCGCCTACCGATCCAACAGTGTGTGATGGCGGTGACCTTAGCTTAGCCCATTAGAGAGGAGGTGGAAAAACTCCTCAAGGACAAATTCGTCCAAGAAATTCAATACCCCGATTGGGTATCAAATGTTGTAATGGTTAAGAAGGTTGGTGGTAAATGGAGAATGTGTCTTGATTTTACAAAACTCAATAAAGCTTGCCCGAAAGATTGCTACCCCTTGCCTCAGATAGATTCTTTAGTTGATTTCACGGTTGGGTATTCTTACATTAGTTTTTAGATGCATTTTCTGGTTATCACCAAATTAGAATGCATAAACCTGAAATTCCTCACACCTCATTCATCACGAATGACAGTTGTTTATGCTATCTCGTAATACCTTTAGGGCTAAAGAACGCTGTTGCTTCCTAACAGAAAATGATGGACACCATTTTTAAAATCCAAAAGGAAGAAATCTAGAGGTCTATGTCGATGACCTCCTGATAAAAAGAAAATCCTTCTCAGTCCACCTTAATGATCTTGTCGAAATGTTTGCAACCCTCCGGACCTTCAATATGTGATTAAATTCGTTGAAATGTGTCTTCGTAGCTAGAAAAGGGAAGTTTCTCTGCCATCTCCTCACTCCGGAGGGGTTGGAACCGAATCCTGATAAGGTGAATACCATTTTAGAAATGTCACCTCCCAAGTCCTCTAAGGAAGTTCAACAGCTAGGAGGGAGGATGTCAGGATTGAGTCATTTTATCTCTCGCTCAGGAGATAAAAGTGATCCTTTTTAAGAATCTCCGTGGAGGAGCTAAGTTTGAATGGACCAAAGAGTGTGACGAAGCTTTCAATCAACTCAAGAAGAAGCTAACATCAACTACTTTTCTCCAAAGCCCAAGAGAAGGAGAAGATATGTTCTTGTATCATGGAGTTGGCTCTAATGCCATCAGTTCAATGTTAGTCAGGGACGAGAAGAAGAGGCAGTTTCCAGTTTACTATGTGAGTACGATTTTGAAGGATGCAGAAGCTCGGTATCAAATCCTTGAGAAGCTGGCCTTAATGCTAGTGACTTCAACACAATGGTTAAAACCCTATTTCCAAGCTCATTCGATTCAGGTTGTCACCAATCTCCCATTAAAAAGTGTGTTGGAAAATCCAGAACACTCTGGAATATTGTCCAAGTGGGCGATAGAACTCAGTGAGTTTGATATCTTTTGCATTCCTAGAATGACGATCAAAGCACAGGTGCTAGCAGACTTCATGATCGATGTAAAAGGAGCTAGCTCAGAGAATGAGGTTGGAACACCTCTTGCTTGGGCAATCTTCATCGATGGAGCTTCAGGGAGAAATTTATCTAGAGCTGGAGTTGTTTTAATTAACCCAAATGGGGTTAGATTAGATCAAGCTCTGAAGTTCTACTTTCCAACAACGAACAATCAAGCAGAGTACGAAGCATTACTCGCTGGTCTTAGAATTGTAAGAGAGCTAGGGATTGAAGATGTCCAAGTCAAAACTGGCTCTCTAGTAATAACATCTCAAGTAGATGGAACATTCGAGACCATAGATCACATTTTGAAGCAATACCAAGCTCTGGTAAAGAGTGAGATATGAAAATTCAAGAGCTTCACTATTCAGCACATTCCAACAGAGGAGAACGTGGAAGCTGATGAGTTAGCTAAGTTTGGTCTCCTTTCGGGAGGAACAACCTTAGAGTTGTTTCATCCAGCTATCGAGGAGGGAGATGTTATGCAAATATATCAACGACCATCTTGGATGGATCCTTTCGTTCTCTACCTCTCAACTGGGGAGTTCCATCCAACGGTAAAGGATAGGAAAAGATTTAAACTTAAAGCAACCTATTATTACCTTGTTGCAGGAGTGCTCTATAGGAAAACTTTTCTCTCATCGTTGGCAAGGTGTGTTTCTGAGGATGAAATTCTAGTTGTTCTTCGGTAGGTTCATTTTGGAGAATGTGGTAGTCATTCACGAGCTAGAACTTTAGAGAAGAGGATTCTAAGACAAGGTTACTTCTGGCCTCAAATGAGGAAAGATGCTGAGAAGTTTTCAAAGAGGTGTGTTCAATGTCAAACATTTGCCCCTCTTCAGCACCAGACCAGCTCAGCAGCTCAGGTAAATAGCAACTCCATGGTCATTCGCAATTTGGGGGATGGATTTGATCGGGCTTTTTCCTCTAGCTAGCGGACAACGTCAATTTGTTTTGGTTATGATCGATTATTTCAGCAAGTGGATTGAGGCAAAGGCGTTAGAAAAACTACTAACCAAATTACGAAGAATTTCATCTGGAGAGAGATTGTATGCAGACATGGAATTCTTATGGCAATTATCACAGATAATGGTCCTCAATTCAACAACTCTAGTTTGATAAATTTCTGTAATCAAATCGGCACTGAGCTATGGTTCTCTTCTGTACATCATCCTAGAAGTAATAGACAAGCAGAAGCTGCCAATAAGTTGATAATAAATCTCTTGAAGAAGAAAGTGGATAATCTCAGAGGCAATTGGGCAAAACAATTACCTTCGGTGTTATGGGCTTTGAGGACAACTCCAAACTCAGCAATTGGAGAGACTCCTTTCAAGTTATCTCATGGCTCAGAAGCTCTTATTCCAGTTGAGTTTGAAGTGAGGAGTCCAAGGGTAATATTATCTCAGCAAAATCAAGATAGCTGGATGGAAGAGAATGATGAGGAGCTAAAATACAGCCTCGACCTCATTGAAGAGTTGAGAGATACAACAACAACTAGGCAAGAGGAGGTAAAGAGAAGAATGACCAAGTATTTTGACAAGAATGTTATAGTCAAAGAGTTTGTTGTTGGTGATCTTGTCCTCAAGAAGGTGGATGCAGCAGCAAGATCTGGCTCGGTTGGAAAGCTCAATCCAAACTGGGCAGGGCCATTCATTATTAAAGAAGTACTCAAGAATGGTGTTTATTGTGTTCAGACTTATGAAGGAGAAGAGATGTCGCATACTTGGAGTGGAGATGACCTCAATTGATTCTTTTCTTGAAAAACTTGTATTTCTTTCATTTCTTCCTTTCCTTTCTCTTGCTTGCGTTCTGGCGATCTGGTTGTAACCTCTTGTATTATGCATATTGAAAAGAAAGCATCAAGTTAGATTGGTTGTCAAAGGATAAAATCCTACCGTGCGAGACATCGATGGGTCCTACTTGATGCCCCCTCGACTTGAAGCTTGGGATGTAAATTTACCATGACCACAAGTAGCGAGGAGATTTTGCATCTGTGTAGTAGTAACTCGCCAAGCTTGTGTGGAGGAACTTTAGGATACTGGGTCCTTGTTGACATCTGACACACCACTGCAACAAGGGAGGTCTAGGTGAATGTCCAGCTTTGTTATGCATTTCAGGACATCGTTACAGTCTTGGTGATCCTTCCCAGGGAAAGTAATGCCGATATAGCCCCTGCGACATAACAACACTTGCCCTACTGATCATCTTGCTCTGTGACCCTCGAATAGTCATTGGTTCAAGGATAGCCAAGGGGTGGTCAGTAGCATATGAGACCGTCTCCTGAGCCCTTGAATGGCAAGAGTGTTACAACATTAATGATCTCTTGAGTAAAGCAATGTCGGTATAGCCTTGCAGCATGACCGCACCTGCCCTTTAGATCATTTAGAGTTGTTCACCTCTCTTATTCCCTCTCTTCTTAGGGTGTAACAACCTTAATGATCTCTTGAGGAAAGCAATGCTGGTGTAGCCTTAAAACATCACCACACCTTCCCTTTCGATCATTTAGAGTTGTTCACCTCTCTTCTTCCCTCTCTTCTTATGGTATTACAACCTTAATGATCTATTGAGGAAAGCAATGCCGGTGTAGCCTTGCAGCATGACTGCACCTGCCATTTAGATCATTTAGAGTTGTTCACCTCTCTTCTTCCCTCTCTTCTTAGGGTATTACAACCTTAATGATCTCTTGAGGAAAGCAATGTCAGTGTAGCCTTGCAGCATAACCGCACCTGCCCTTTAGATCATTTAGAGTTGTTCATATCTCTTCTTCCTTCTCTTCTTAGGGTATTACAACATTGATAATCTCTTGAGGAAAGCAATGACGGTGTAGCCTTATAGCATGACCGCACCTGCCTTTTTGATCATTTCAGATTGTACACCTATCAGGCTTGGTTTTCTCTATGAATAAGCGGCCTAAAGTTTTTGGAGACCGCCAGTTTTAAGGCATCTGGTTATATTGGAAAAGGGCGGTATGGATCATCTAAGACCGTCACCAATGTCTTCGTAATTTTATAATGATAAGAGACAGTCTGAAAAATCTAAGACCACCGTCTATGTCTATTTTGGTTATGTTCTACGAAGGGCGGTCTGGAGCATCTGAGATCGCCGCCTGGGTTCTATGTATGAATTAGTTAAGAATTAGATTGAGATATCTGGAATTATCAATTGTAGAACTTTTGTAATGTATATTCTTATAATGGGTGGTCTGAAAAAAATTGAGACCGCAAACTAAGCGCAATTCCCTTGACTTTTTCGGAAATATATGAGGATGTTCTTAAGATCTCTTTTCTATTCTTCTACTGAATAGCGGACGAGGAAAAGTGAGACAGCTAGAAATCTGTCTTCAATAAATGATCAAGATCTTTCAAGAATCAAAGAATCTAAATTAAATGGGAATCATTCGTGGGATTTCACCTCTATACTTCTACTCATTAGCAGTCTGGAAAAATGAGACCGCTGGTTATTTATCTTAAGGTCCATAGTTCTTCAAAATCTGGTTATCATCCGTGGAAGAAGCAGTCTGAATTATTGGAGATCGCCCCCATCTCTTACTCAAGTACATTCTAAATAATCTAGAATGTTCAGAATCATTGCTTATAAGAGTGGTCTGATGAAAAAGTGATCGCCTTGATGGGCTGTCGAGCCTAGTATACTTATAAGGAATCTTTTTGTATATAACTGGTGTTTCGAGCTCAGCATTACCTAAGGCATTGAGATCGAATGTCAATTCTGTCTCTAAAAATGAGATCGCGTATAACAAAATTATTTTCCTACTGCAAGTTCAGGGACCGGTTGCTGGTTATGGAGAGCGATTCTTCTTCATTAAAGATTATGAGAAGATTGAAAATGATAAGATCGATACAAAGATAAAAGAATGAGAAAAATATTCATTCACAAAAGAGACAAAGGTATGCCAATATTTGTTTTCATTTCACTGTCTAATTACATAATTTCGTGCGGTCTCATTGTCGGCGATCACAACTTGAAAAGAACAAGAGGAAAAATTACAATAGAAACTATAGGTCTTTCAATTGCTCTTCAATTTCTTCGGAGACCACTCATTTGATGATGAGGAATCGGTCTCTTCGGAGGACTCTTCAGATCTTTTGCTTGGAGTTCTTGACCCAGAATTTGAGGCCGCAACAGAGCTTGTAATCGCCTTCAACTTATTGGCTCCCACTTGCTCTATATGCATCCTCGTCGATCTTGACATCTTCCTCTTCTCTCACGACCTCTGTTTCGATGATTGACTACTCGTCTATCAATCTTGCCACGTCAGGAAAGAGGTCGGCAAATTTAACCTCCTTAAACTCTTCGGTGAGACCATCGCGGTCTCGAAGATTCGTGATTGTCGTTTCTGATGTCTCTTTTACGTGTTGCATCATGGCATTCTGGAAATATGGATTGTCTGCATGGTAAGATGCTTTTTTCAGTCGCTGCAGAAAGAAGACAATCAGGTCGCACGATCATAAAAGAAGAAAATGGAAGATTGCAGGTAAGGTAGTCTTACATGCAACTCTTCTTGTAGATGCTCATTTTCTTTCAGGGCCTTTCAGAGAGACCGCACCATATGATGATTCAAGATCGTGCTCCCGAGGGTCACATGTGCACAGATATCAGGAAGCATGCCGGTCTCTAAATCATATGCCTCCCTGGCATTGATTTTTCCATAGAGAGCAGAGGTGATCACGAAGGCATGGCGCGTCAACTTCCCACCCCACAAGGGAAGGTCGGTAGACACCTTCATGCTCTTTCTTTAGCGCTCTACTTGACGAGGGTCTTCCCCTTGATATCTGTCAGCTTCTTCCCAAAGCTGATTAGAGGAAAGGGCATATCGGCGGCCTCTGACACGAAGCCAGCCTCCGCGGTCTCCCTTTCAAGGTCTCTCTTCTTCCTCATCTCCCTCTGAGTGAGCACCTCTTCAGTTGGCGCCACGAGGTCGATTTCGGGGACTGTGAAGGTCGCTGAAAAAGGAAAATGTTAGAGAAGCAAAAGCAAAAAGTAACGAGATTGCAAGAGACCGCTAGAAGCATCTTACATTCTTCAGGGGTAACCTACGCGGTCTCTGGCAAGATCGCCAAGTAGTAGAGGAGGTCGAACCGCTTGTCCGCCAAGAAAGCTAGAATCTTAATTTCCTCTTCCAAAAGAACTTTTGGAGCGCAAAAGATCCCTAAACCTCAGCGGGACGACCTGGATTGGAGACCACCGAGTTCGCCTTCGAACACCAAGAACCTTTAATTCCAAAAAGGAATCTTGTTCGGGAGGTTGAGCACCTTGATCCCGTAGCAGGAGAAGTAGAGGAGACCCTTGAACTCCTTCTTCTTTCTCCTCTCTTTTAGCGACTTTACAGAGAAGGTCGCGTGGAACATATCTATTGTAAACTTCACTCTCACCGATCTCAAGTAATTGATAAAGATGGTCATGAGACCGATTGAGTTCTACGGCAGCTGGGCGAGCAACAAGCCATAGTTTTCCAGCACCTCCAGGACCTCCCAAGGGAGAGAAAGTGTCAGACCCCAGTCGAAGTGATCGATTGGGATGATGAATTTATTTTCCTCTCCAAAATTTAAGCCCTCCTCTTCTGTTGGTGGTCTCACGATGATCTGACCCTGGATCATGCACCTCTCCAGAAATCTCAAGTACTCTTCTTTGGAAAGACGACTTGGCTTGTGATCGGTCTCAAGGAAGATCTCAGTAGTAGATGCACTAGCGGTCACCATTGTTGGAGTTCGCTGAGACCGGTGCTTTGGGCGCATTCAGAAAGTTTAAAGTAATGGAGCCGAAGTTAACTATTTATAGAAGATGGGTGATTTCGTAATGATTACTTTTTTGGAAAACCGCCGAACAAGCCGTCCAGACCGCTGAACCTGCATAAGATGAGAAAGATGGCAAGCAATTTGGTCGGTCTAAATAAAGTGAGACCGCAACGTTGCAAGAAGCAACACAGAAATAAGTAAAGAGAAAGAGATCGACATCACAACAAATAAAGAGATTGCATTAGAAGAAAGTCAAATTATCACAATACATATATTACATATCCAAATCATCCAAATTTAATGTTTTAGACCGCATAAATTTAACAGCTTAAATTTATCTCCTAGTTGGACGCTTTCTCCCAATGAAAGCCGTAACATCTTATATTTCGTTGACGGCAGTCAGAGTGGTCGTCAGGCTATGATTTGCTGACATTGCAGCTTGAAGGATCTTCGTCATCTCATTGTCCCCTGCAGGCTGGCTACTTGCCTCCTCGAGTGAGTTCTAAGTCCTCGAGATGTGTTGTTGCCGTAGACCAGGCCGTAGCACTGGGCTCCTCCCCTGCAGGCCGGCTACTTGCCCCCTCGAGTGAGTTCTAAGTCCCCGAGATGTGTTGTTGCCGTAGACCAGGCCGTAGCACTGGGCTCCTCCCCTGCAGGCTGGCTACTTTCCCCCTCGAGTGAGTTCTAAGTCCTCGAGATGTGTCGTTGCCGTAGACCAGGCCGTAGCACTGGGCTCCTCCCCTACAGGCTGGCTACTTGCCCCCCTCGAGTGAGTTCTAAGTCCTCGAGATGTGTTGTTGTCGTAGACCAGGCCGTAGCACTGGGCTCCTCCCCTGCAGGCTGGCTACTTGCCCCCTCGAGTGAGTTCTAAGTCCTCGAGATGTGTTGTTGCCGTAGACCAGGCCGTAGCACTGGGCTCCTCCCCTGCAGGCTGGCTACTTGCCACCTCGAGTGAGTTCTAATTCCTCGAGATGTGTTGTTGCCGTAGACCAGGCCATAGCACTGGGCTCCTCCCCAGCAGGCTGGCTACTTGCCCCCTCGAGTGAGTTCTAAGCCCTCGAGTTGTGTTGTTGCCGTAGCACTGGGCTCCTCCCCTGCAGGCTGGCTACTTGCCCCCTCGAGTGAGTTCTAAGTCCTCGAGATGTGTTGTTGTCGTAGACCAGGCCGTAGCACTGGGCTCCTCCCCTGCAGGCTGGCTACTTGCCCCCTCGAGTGAGTTCTAAGTCGTCAAGATGTGTTGTCACCGTAGACCAAGCCGTAGCACTAGGCTCCTCCCCTACAGGCTGACTACTTTCCCCCTCGAGTGAAGGTTGTACCCTATAGTGTACTAGAACCTTGTTACCACCTCAGGGGAGGATGAACTGGTGGGCGAGGCGAGTGGTGTTAACATCCCTCCGAGGCGAGTCCGACACCGCCGCCATCTTACCGCCTCGCAGGAAGTCCCAGTGCGAACGCGTGAGCAACCAGAGCGGCGAGTCTTCCGCCAGCCTCCTTGTGTTAGTGGCCAGGGAAGGGGGGCCTGGGCGCCGAATCTACAAAAGAACCCTCCTGTGCGAGTCACAGTCACGCGCGAGTACACCCTAAGGGCGAGTAGAAAATGCGTATGCGTAAAAAATGATCCTAGGCATGAGCGACATAACCGCAGAATAAAATAAAGCAAAACGCATCAAAGCAAATACGAGGAGAAGGGCGAGTACACCCAAAATAATCACGCCAAGATAAGTTTATTGTTACAAAGCCAAAAGGGTTAGACGTCCGGACCCTCTTCTTCCGACCCGCTAGAGGAGTTCTCATCTTGGGCCTCGATGGGAGCTGGATTTACCGCCTCGCGGTATAACTCTGGAAGAGGGGTGGCGAGATCAACCTGGGCCCCATCAGCAGTAAGCATGAAGAGGCGCCGGAGACGCTCCCGCACGAACACCGCGGTCGCGATCGCCAGCTTCCGGCGCGTCTCGGCGATTTGAGTAGGGGTAAATTGGAGGAGGGTTGGCGCGTTCGACGACTCCCCCCGGCTGGGGTGGCGAAGTTCCTCTATTTCAGACTCGGCTTCGGCGAGGCGATTACCGAGATAATCGACCTGACGCTGCGAGGCGACGAGTTGCTCCTCCAGTTCTGATATCCGCGTCACTAGCGCCACCGCGGCCTCCTGAGAAACGAGACATTAGCTAACCCCAAGTTAAGCAAGTAGGACGGGGGCGAGGCGGGCTAAATACCTCGGGAGGGGGAACCCCCTTGGCCTGGAGCTCGGCTATCTCCCTATCCCTCTCAATCATCTTCTTCTCCAACTCCGCGTGGGCGGCGCCCAGGCCGCGGAGCCGCCTGTTCGACTGAATCCCCCGCCGCGCTGTCTGGTGAATCAGCTCGGCTGTCCGGAGGGAGGACTTAGAACTCACTCGAGGGGGCAAGTAGCCAGCCTGCAGGGGAGGAGCCCAGTGCTACGGCCTGGTCTACGACAACAACACATCTCGAGGACTTAGAACTCACTCGAGGGGGCAAGTAGCCAGCCTGCAGGGGAGGAGCCCAGTGCTACGGCCTGGTCTACGGCAACAACACATCTAGAGGACTTAGAACTCACTCGAGGGGGCAATTAGCCAGCCTGCAGGGGAGGAGCCCAGTGCTACGGCCTGGTCTACGGCAACAACACATCTCGAGGACTTAGAACTCACAGCTCGATGTCTGTCTCCTAGGTGATGAGACATTATAAGTTTGCCATGGAAAGCGTTATTATTTTTAAGCATAACAAGGATCGACTAAGTATTACATTAATGCTAGGAGTAGAAATGTTTCAAGTCGTCTCCACTCCACGTGTTTCCTAAGAGTTCTCCCTCAACGTTCTGCAGGCGGTACCCGCCGGTTCTCAACACCTCGAACACAATGTAGGGGCCTTCCCAATTGGGATGAAGTTTGCCCACCGCGGCGGATCTTCCTGCGGCGTCCACCTTCTTGAGAACCAGGTCTCCCTTGGTGAACTGCTTGACTCAGACCTGCTTGTCAAAGTGCTTTGCCATCCTTCGCTTGATCTCTTCTTGTCGGATCGTGGCCTGGTCGCGAAGTTCCTCCACGAAATCTAAGGCGAGTCGTTGTGCCCCTTCGTTCTCGAGTCTCCACCCTTCATCCCCGTCTTCTGCCGCTACCACCCTGGGACTCCGGACTTCGAACTCTATCGGGATGAGAGCCTCCGAGCCGTGCGATAGCTTGAATGGTGTTTCGCCGGTTGCCGTGGTGGGGGTGGTCCTCAGGGCCCAGAGGACCGAGGGGAGCTGCTCCACCCAATTTCCCTTCAGGTTTTCTACCTTCTTCTTGAGCAGGTTGAGGATGACTTTGTTGGCTGCTTCAACCTGGCCGTTGCTTCGCGGGTGATGAACTGAAGCGAAGTGGAGATCGATGCCAATTTGACTACAGAAATCGGTGAGCTCAAGGCTTGCGAATTGCGGGCCGTTATCGGTGACGATGGCGAGGGGTAGGCCATGTCTACAAACGATCTCCCCCCAAATGAAGTTCTTCACTACCAGGGAGGTTGTTTTTGCCAGAGCCTTCACCTCCATCCACTTGGAGAAATAATCGATCATCACCAGGAGGTATCTCCTTTGCCCGCTTGACGGGGGGAATGGTCCTACCAGATCCATCCCCCAAATGGCGAAGGGCCAGGGGGTGGTGATTGACCGGAGACGTTGGGCTCGCTGTAACTGGAGCGGGGCATAGAGTTGGCACTTTGAGCATCTCTTTGCGAACTCTTCGGCATCTTTCCGGATGGTGGGCCAAAAGTATCCCGCTCGGAGTACCCTCTTCTCTAGGGTTCGGCTTCCCGAATGACTGCCGCACTCGCCTGTGTGAACCTCCTCCAAGACCCGGGAGGCCTCCTCTTCGGACAGGCACCTGGCTAGGGGACCGGATAGAGTCTTCATGTAGAGCACCCCGTCAGTTAGTAAATAATAAGCGGACTTGTACCTGAACCATCTCTTGTCTTGAACCTCTGCGGGCAAGCATCCTGTGGTCAAGAAGGTGACCAGGGGATCCATCCACGAAGCGGGTCGGTCGATGGCCATCACCTCTCCCTCCTCGATCGAAGGCCGAAACAACTCGGTGATTGCTTCCCCGACCAGGGGGCCATATTTGGCCAGCCGATCCGCTCGGGCGTTCTCCTCCCTTAGCACGTGTTGTATGGAGAATGTCTTGAAGACGCCCACCAAGTCTTTGACTTTTACCAGGTAGCGTTGCAGTACCGGCTCTTTTGCTTCAAACTCTCCTCAGATCTGGGAGGTGACCACCAGTGAGTCGGAGTGGACCTTGATGTCATGGATTCCCAACTCCTGGGCTAGGCGTAGCCCTGCGATTACGGCCTCATATTCTGCCTGATTGTTGGTAACGGGGAAGCGAATGCTGACGGCCTGCTCAATTCTGGTGCCCTGTGGGCTGATCAGGATGATGCCTCCTCCACATGAGTTCCTCCCCGACGCTCCATCCACGAACACTTCCCACGCCACCTGCTGGGGTATCTCCTCCTTGCCTACTTCTGTGGTATAGTCGACTAGGAAGTCTGCCACCGCTTGGGCCTTCATGGCTAGCCGGGGCACGTAGGTGACGTCGAACTCGCTAAGTTCCACTGACCACTTCGCCATCCTGCCAGAATGCTCTAATCCTTCTAGGACATTCCGGAGAGGGTGGTCGGTCATTACCTTGATCGGGTGGGCCTAGAAGTAAGGTCGGAGTCTCTGCGCCGATACAATCAAAGCAAACGCCAATTTTTCCAGGATGGGGTATCGCAGTTCTGCCTTCCGCAGGAACCGACTTACGTAGTAAATGGGGAGTTGGCGCTTCCCCTCCTCGCGGACCCGGACTGAGCTTACCGCTTTCGACCCCACCCCTATGTATAGGAAGAGATCTTCTCCCTCTCTAGGCCCTTGTAACAAGGGTACCTGGGCCAACTAGAGTTTTAGGCTTTCGAAGGCTCCCTGACACTCTGCCGACCACTCGAAGTTTTTATTGTCTCGGAGAGTTTTGAAGAAAGGTGAGCATTTCTCTCCTGCCCTGGAGAGGAACTTGCTCAGCCCGGCTAGGCGACCTATCAGGCGCTGAACTTCCTTGACGTTCCTGGGTGCTTCCATCTCCATGATCGCCTTTACCTTGTCCGGGTTCGGTTCTACTCCAGCCGGAGTCAAGAGGTGTCCCAAGAACTTCCCCTTTCCAGCCCCAAACACACACTTGGCCGGATTTAGTCTCATCTTATACTTCCGCAGCGTGGCGAAGGTCTCCTCCAAGTCATGGAGGTGCTCCCCGACGCTCTTGCTCTTCACCATGAGATCGTCGACGTATACTTCCAATTTTCGCCCCTTCTGCTCTTTGAACACCCTGTCCATCATGCGCTGATAGGTTGCTCCTGCGTTTTTAAGCCCGAATGGCATCATTTTATAACAATAGAATCCGTCGTTGGTAATGAAGGATACGTGCTTCACGTCGGGTGGATGCATGCGAATTTGATGGTAACCAGAAAAAGCATCTAAAAAACTCATGACAGGGAATCCGACGGCCGAGTCTACTAGCTCGTCGATTCTAGGCAAAGGGTAACAATCCTTGGGGCAAGCTTTATTAAGGATAGAAAAGTCAATACACATGCGCCACTTCCCCTCTCCCTTCCTCGCCATTACAACATTGGAGACCCAGCCTGGGTACTGGATCTCCGACACAAACCCTGCTTCCAGCAGCTTCTTGACCTCCTCCCTGATGGGCTCGGCTAGGGTGGTGGCGGTTGCTCTCTTCTTCTGTTGGATGGGGTGGACTCCTTTATCCAAGTTGAGATGATGGCAGGCGACGTTCGCGTCGACGCCTGGCATATCGGCTGCGCTCCACGCAAAGATGTCCGCGTTCCTCTGGATGCAGGACATGATCTTCTCCTTGTCTTCCTCTTCCAGCTCCCTGCTGATCTTCACCTTTCCTGGCCTCCCGCCTTCAGCTAGGATCTCCTTCTCCTCCACTTCTTCGGCTGCCTCCAGCCTTGCCGTCTCCTATGCTTCTTCGGCCGCTTCCTGCCTCGCCATCTCCTCCATCACCAGGTCCACCGCCTCTGCCTCCTCCTTCCAGCTGATCATGTTGACAGCGTTAAGATAACACTGCCTTGCCACCTTGGGATCGCTTCGGATCCGGATCTGCACACCTCCTTGGTTATACTTAAGACACTGGTGGTAGGAGGAGGGCACAGACTTGTAGGCGCTGATGAGCGGCCTGCCGAAGATGGCATTGTAACTGCAGGGGGCGTCCACGATGACGAACCTGCAGCACTTGGTGGTTCCTCCCAGCGTCACCACCAACTCCACACCTCCCTCTACTTCCTTTCTTTCTCCCGCAAATCCAAAGAGCGGCCCTTCCGTCGAGGTAACCCTCTTCTCTTCCACCTTCATGGCATCAAACGCTTTCTTGAACACGACATTGAAGGAGCTCCCGTTATCCACCAGGATGCGAGAGACCGTATAGTTTTCTATCGCGGCCTTGATCACCACAGCGTCGCAGAAAGGGTTTTCGTTCCCCAACATGTCTTCCTCCGAGAAAGTGATCTCTCCTGATGGTGGCGGAATCTGGGAGGTAGAGGCCACGCTCTTTTGATACACGGCGTTGAGGCTCCCCTTCCGGGTCGCCTCCAACCCTGCTCCTCCGTGGATGACCCCTATCCCCCCATGGGCTCCTAGATCCCCCCTATCCTCACACCTCCTTGGGGCGGGGGCTCCTCCCCCTTCGATCCTCAACATGTCTCCTTCTCGCCTCGCATGCCCTTCCTGGGCTCCTCCAGCTCCCCTCCTCAGCTCCAAGAACTCAGGGCACTTGGCCGTCGCGTGACCCTCCAACTGATGGAAGTCGCAGTAGGGCATCGCCCGACGCTCTTCTCCACCTCGAGGCTGTCGCGGCCTTCCTCCTCTTCCTCGTCCACGTCCTCTCCTGATTACATTAGCTTCTCTGGGCAGTGTTTGGTTTTGCCTCCACTGAACTTGCCTCCGCTCGGGGGAGTGACAACGGTCTCGTCGCTCCGGGGAATAGCTCCCTCCCGGTCTCCCTTGGTAGCCTCCTCCAGCAGGTCTCCAGGCAGGCCGGCGGGGCGGAGCCTGGAACCTCCTCTCCTGATCTCGCTGATCCCGGTTCTCCCGGGACCCTCCCTCTTCTCGCCTCCTCGGCTCACTCCTCTTTTTGGACTCGCGTCGGCCGCTCCCCTCTGCTTTCTCCCCTCCCTCCAATCTGGCTAACTTGGCTACGAACTCTAGGCTGGTTGCCTCCCCCGCGATCTGCCTTCCGGCCCGATCGACTAACTCCTCAAACGATAGGGGGGATTGCGAGTGATCTCCATCTTGAAAAACCCTGGCTGCAACCCCAGCTTGAATGCCAAGATCAGGGTATGTCCAGGGACCTCTTGGACCAGGAGGATCTCCTCCTGAAAGCGATCCAAATACGACCTGAGCATCTCCTAGGGTCTCTGCTTGACAAGGAAAAGATCTTCTGAACCCTTCCTCCTCTTCTTGGACGTGGAGAAGCGGAGCAAATAACTTCTGCGCAGGTCATCGAACCCGTAGACGCTTCCCGCCGGTAACTGGTGGAACCAATCTCTGGCTTTTTCCTGGAAGGTTATGGCGAACAACCGACATTTGAAGGGATCCGTCATCGGCTTGATGGAGACCATATCTTCAAACCACTGCAGATGCTTGACGGGATCTTCTTTCCCGGAGTAGAAACTCATGGCGGGCTCCGTGAATCCTGCAGGAATGGGAGCGGACAGCACCAACTCGCAGAACGGACAGCGCGGGGCGAGCTGGCGGATGGGACGAACTTGGTCGTACTCGCCCTTTGACTGGCGAGTCTCCGTCGGGCTGGCAAAGAGCACTCGCGCGCGGAGCGGCTGGTCTTCCTCCCCTAGGAGCGCTTCCTTGCCGAGGCGCTGACTAGGACCTGCCTCCGTGGGCGAGGCGACTGCGACAGGAGGGGATACTCCCACCTCGGCGCGAGGCGTGAGTAAGCTCCGGATGGAATCCTCCATCGCCTTCATCCCCTGCTCGAAGACACTCTTGGTCACGAACTCGCCCGAAGGCGGCGAGTTCTCCTGGTCGGTTCTCAGCTCGTCACGTTCAGTCATGGGATCTTCAGATGAGATTTTCTTCTCTCGCTACAGTCCATGCTCACCGCACCAAAAATGTTGGAACCCGGATACCGGTCCAACTTGTTCGAGACTTGGGGAGTAGCCTACGTTACTTCTCTCTTCGTTGGATCCCTAGAACTAAGTGTTCCGAGCTAAGAACTGACCCTTACCGGTTGGTAGGTAGCTCCCTAAGAATGACCCACTGGCTGCAGCGAGGAGGTCCCGCCACTAACCCGGAAATCTAACTTGATTTCCCCTCCCGAAAACCAGAAGCTGAGCCTGTCTCAGACAGCACAAGGAAGAAAGCACAGGCTCTCTCAAGGGGGGTGGATCTGTGCTGATCTGAGACATAATGGGTCCTATTTATAGGCAAACTCTTATAAGGGTAAAATGGTCCGGATGGCCTGTGGATAGCGTAGTTCCGCTTTACGTTTCCGCTAAACGCACCCCAAGTTGGTCTGCTGATAGCCGGGCTCCGCTGTTCTGAGGAGCTATGGGCAGACCACCAAGGGCATCCAGGGGACTTTATCTCAAAAGATCTTCCTGGGCGAATTCTCCCACCCGGTCTCGCCTGAAAACGCGTCCACTCTCCTGGAGGTGTCGATCTACTCGCCGGACGCCCTCGGATCTACTCGCCAGGGGGTGCCAGCCTACTCGCCGGACACCCATGGCTCTACTCGCCAGGGGATGCCAGCCTATTCGCCGGGCACCCTGGGCTCTACTCGCTAGGGGATGCCAGCCTACTCGCCGGACACCCTTGGCTTTACTCGCCAGGGGATGCCAGCCTACTCGTCGGGCACCCTTGGCTCTACTCGCCAGGGGATGCCAGCCTACTCGCCGGGCACCCTGGGCTCTTGTCTGCCAAATAGGGGTTGTACACTAAGTATGAAGAAGAAAAATAAAATACAAGCACATGATTATGAAAGAAAATGAACAAGGAGGGGAGAAAGAAACACGTCCCTGATTTGGAGACGAACGATCACCACGATCACCTGCAAAATTATTTATAAAATAAAACAAAACACAAAATAAAAATGAATAAAACATAAAAATTACTTATTAAATAAATTTTTTTGATAAAAGTAATAGCGCTTTCTCTTTTCAAAATATCGACAAAATATCCCCAGCAACGACGCCAAAAGCTTGATATAAAAATTATTGATTTAAGTTTTTTGAATTTAAGAGATTCGTTGTTGATGTTCTCCAATTCTATATCCGATGAAGGCAAGCATACCTTATCATTTATAGTATGAGATACTAAAGAAAATATCAAGGTCATATTAAACACGGGTTTGTCAAGTACTTCTACTTCGAGAAAGCTAACTATTATTTTATGGGAGAAAGAGCGGAAAAGAGCTAAAAATTAAAACTAGTTAAAAGAGAACTGAATAAATAAAGAAAATAAAACTTGATTCAAACTTGCTTTGAAATGAAATAAAAAGATAAATATTATCATTCTACTCTAAGCCTTGACGTGGAGATTCCTAACTTATGAACGCACCTCTCTCGAGGAATACGCTCACCTGAGATTAAGTTGATCGGCCTTCCTCTCGTCCTATAACCGAAATGCCTAATACTTGCTTTAACGAGGTGAATCTCACTATAGGATTTGAATCCTATCCAGAAGATTTACGTCATCCTCTCTTGAGGGGTGCGTGCAACTCTTTTTATTCTCGAGTGATCTATTTGTACGCATAAGCCTCTCGGCTATCTAGAATACGAAAATAAATACCGAAATTCAAAACCGACATATAAACTCGATATCGTTATTTTTTTGAGAATAAATCAAAGGAGAGGAGAAACGATAATAAAGAAAAAGATAATTTCAAAACAAAGCTTGTAAAAACCAAGAACTACTACTAAATATTAACTAAAGGAAATATTAAGAAAGAGAGATTAGAAGGAAGAAAGAGATTTTGCACAAATAAAAAAAGAGCTTAAAATTACATTACCATAAAAAGAGGTTACATTATAAAATAAAATCTACATTACATTGCATGGAATTGAAGCTAAACTATCTTGCATGAAATAAAGAAGAACAAGACATGAAATTAAACTTAAGAAAAGGAAATTACATTAATTAAAAACTAAACATAAATACGAAAATAAAGAAAATCTATACAAGAAGAGCCTAATTGGGTAGGTGGAAGGGGAGGAATTGCTGGAAATGAGCTCCTGAATTTATAGGAGAAAATTTGAGATTACATGCCCTCGGTCACGGGTGTGACCAAGGGCGTGCAATAATTGTTCTGCAGCTGGGATAGCTGAGTAGGCGATTGCGTGACGGCACGGCGAAAGGAGGACATGTCACGACCGCTCCCGTGATTCTCCTTCTGAGGTCTCTGTTTTCAGGCGCTGATCCAGAACCAGATCCAGACGGTGCTCTCGACTTCAGATTGAAACGCTGCTCCAGTTTCTTCCGAGATCGAGACGTTGCTCTGGTTGTTCCAGTATTTCCGCTGGCAATATCGAGTGAAGGAGGTGATGTCCTTCACATTGTGGATCTGAGCCCCTGCTTCTGAATCGAGTGAAGGAGGTGTTGTTCTTACTGTGATTCCAGATCTGCCCCTCAATCGCTTGTTTCTGCGATTCCAGACCGATCCCCTGCAGTAAGGATACCGAGTGAAGGAGCTGCTCACAGAAATTGCAAATCTGATTTGTGTTCCAGATCTGCACCTCAATCTGTGATCTGAGGATACAACCGTTGTTGTGCAGATCCGGCCGTCTCATCTCATTTCCAGTCCAGTTCGCGCGAAGGAAGTTTTTCTGTCCCTTGTTTTGTGCTGCTGATCCAGGAGAATTTAAGCAGATCCGGTTGTAGATCGTGGTCTCTTGCCGAAAGTGGAGGAGAATCTCCATTGCCTATCTCTTCCAGTGCTCTAGAATCTCTTGCCCTGAAAGTTGTATTTGTGCAACTCTACGTGAAATCTCCTGCAGTGGACTGGATTGGATCTGAAGTTCTGGTCATCTTCGCACGGATCAGGTGACATCGCTCTGTTTATTTTATTTTCCTGTGTGAAAAATGTCGAAGCGTAGTTCCTACGACATCGTGAAGTTGCAGTCTTTCGACGCTACGGATTTCCACGTTTGGAAAATTCATGTCCAATTGGGCATGAAAGAGCGCAAAAGTTTCTACACCGTACTCAGTGACTTTGCTACGACGCGCGAAGACGTGGACGAGTACCAGTGGAGCAAGGACGAGGAATTCTGCAGGGACTATGAAAGTGCACAGTTAACCTCACTAGAATTCTCTAGAGGGGGGGGGGGGGGTGAATAGAGATTAAAAATATTTTGTGCAAAGTTAATATATATATGTGTATAATCACAGATTAGAGCTTCCCACACACCAACAAGAATTAAGCAAGAAAATAAAGTAAATGCAAGAAAATAAATCGCAGCACAACACAAGAAAATATAGTGGTTCCCCAAACTTTGGGTAGTCCACTCTTCTACCCCCTTGGTAGGAATTCACTATCTTGCACTGAGTCTTTTGATAAGGAGACTCTTAGAACCACCCTGAGTCTTTTGACAAGGAGACTCTTAGAACCAACTGAGTCTTTTGACAAGGAGACTCTTAGAGCCAGTACACTGAATTTTTTGAAGAGAGATTCTAAAAACTCTTTTACAATGTTAGATGTAAGAAAGAAAGCAGGAAATATATAAGGACAAGAATGAATCTTCTTCCTAGCAAGAAGATTGGAAGCACAAGAAGTGAATTGAATCTTTCTTCTATAGAGAGAAGAAGATTTGCAGACTTTTTCTCTTTGTGAGAGCTATCAGATTTTGCAGCAGTGTGATTTCAGAAGCAGAAGAAGAAGAAGTGGTTGAATGTTGCTGTAGAGCTTTTTCTCAATTTCTCTCTTTTCTCTTGGGAGCTTTTCCTCTATTTCAAAATGTATGTGGTGGATCCCTCAACTGTCATTTTCTGCCGACCTCCTCTTTATTTATAGCTCTGTGTATTCAAAATAATGCTATAGGAGGATAATTAATTAGCAGTCAGAAAAATAGAAGGATGAAAATGTTTCCATAATATTTATTTCTGTAGAAGGAAAGAACCAATTCAGATTTCAAATAATATCCAAATAAGTTAAATCAAATTAGCCAAGAATCAGATATAAGGAAAGAATGATTCAGAACGGCTATAAAATATTGACACTTATTCCATATAAATCAGATCTATTGAAAGAAGGAAAGAGATCTGGCGCATATTTAAATTCTATCATGGAAATCGACGTGCGTCGATTACTATTCGACGCAAGCGTCGAGAGCATCCTTTCTGGACGTCGAGAGAAAAATAAGGAAGGTGCGTCGACTGAGGTGCGTCGACTTCATTAGATGCGTCGACTAGAAATCAGAGTGGCGTCGACTAGACTTACGTCGAAATCTTCCTAGAGTTACTTCGACTCAACCTGAAGGAAACGTCGAATACTATTCGACGCATATTTACTTAGCCTTGTTTTTTTCATTCTTAGAATTCATTTCTAGGGGTTAAGAGAAATCATTTTTTCAACAATCTCCCCCTATTTGTCTTAACCCTATTTAGAGGGAAATTGTACTAGCATATAATTAACCCAGCACAGCATTTGTAAAGATAAGAAATATATTGAGTAGAAGGAAAGAAAGTTGTATATACACCAACTCAGAAGAGAATATATATATATTGACCAATCAATGTTTTGAACATAAAAATTTTCATTAATGTTTTTAGAAACCAAATTAACACTCAGGAGGGGTAGGACGAGTCTTTCTTTTTCTTTTGAAGACTTTGGTAGGTTGCTCTTTCTCAACAGCAGATAGCACCCTCATCTCCCCCTGAGTCACAGCAGTTGAGTCCCTTTGAGTTTCATCTAGCTCCCCCTGAGTTTCAGCTTCAGGTAACACAGCATCTGGTTGCTCTTTTTCATTTTCAGTTGTATTCACAATGGTATCCAGCTCCTTAGCTCCTACTTCAGCTACCACAATTTCCATCTCCCCCTGAGGTTTAGTTTCTTTAACTTTCTCATCATCTGCCCCATCTTCTTTTTCAGCTCTGCTTGCTTCCCCTTGCAGTAGTGCCACTTGGTCTGCAGCCTCTCTTGCTATGCTGAGTACCTCTATTGTTTGTTCATCAATATGGAGCTCATGTACTATCTCATTCCCAAGGGTTTTGAGCAGTGCTAGACTGTCAGTTTTTGAGGTAGGAAGGGATTTGTGAGAAGGAGATTTAGGATTGGAGGGCTGATCTTCATCTAGATTCTCCCCCTTCTTGACCTTCTTGGCCAAGGAGGTTAAGAAAGACCTAGTCACTCTAGAGGAAGAGAGAGATGACTTCAGATCTTGCACAGAGGCACTGACCCCATCTATTTGGGTGTGCATGTGAAGGATGGAGGAATGAATCTGGGAGCAATGCTCATCTAGCATTGCTTGGAATCTTTGAGCTGTGGATTGTATGCACTGGGTGATGAGAGCCTCAGTGGATTCAGATGGTTCATGGTGTGAGAGTTGATGAGGAGGTGATGGTGGAGGAAGAGGTGATAGAGGAGGAGGAGGAGATAATGGATGTGGAGAGGGGATTCTATCATCTTGAGGAGGTATATTTGATGGAGGAGGTGGAGGAATAGAAGAAGGTTGAGCAGGTGATTGAGGAGGTATTGGTGAGGATGATGCTGGGACAGAAGATGTGACTGTTTGGGAAGGAGGAGGAGGAGGAGGAGGAGCAGGAGAGATAGGAGGAGATGGAGTCCTTTCAGGGATGGAACAGTACTTGACTGGCCCATTTAGAAAATAGGGCTATGGACATCCTTTTTCCTGGAGGGATGGGAATTCCTTTTGACCTACATAGGTCAGGGAAGGAGTGGAACAGTACTTGACTCATCATTCTCATGTAGGCATTTTCTTTGTGGGAATATCTAGAGCCTATCATCTTGAGCAAACAGCTGGCCCAGTCTATTTTCTTCTTTAACACCAGAGCTCCCATGATGTTCAGTTGCTGCTTGGGCACTGCATCATGGGCAGATATCTTACATAGTAGTATCTTTCCTACTATATCTGCTAGTAGTCTATACTCCTCAGAAAAGTCTATTTTCTTTAGATGGATTGGTTTATCCCTTGAGAACTTCATGGTGGTTAGCAGATGCTTGATTTCATCAGGTGTGAGGTCTATAGATTCATCACCTAATAGGAAATGATGAAGACTTATGAGATTTCCTTTCCCTATTTTAGTTGAACAAAGATGACATTAGGATATACCTGATGGGAGATCAAAGGTGGCCCTAATGTGTTCTGCTGAGATTGAGACTGGTGTCTCATATAGTGTTCCTTGGATTTCTCCTTGTTCAGAAATCTGAACATGAGTTATGAGCTCTGTGAGCTCAGTTTCCAGAAGCTTGCACCTAGTGGAGATGAGCTTGTCCAGTCCTGCTTCAGTGAAGAGAGCTATGATGTTCTTATAGTTCTCTGCTGCTGCTTGGAAGGATTCGAGGTCGATATCGAACCCAGAATTTATCTTGGGAGCCATTGAAGATCGGTGAGAGAGGGAAAAAGAATCAGCTGGACAGAGGAGCAAGAAGGATGATAGATGCAGAATCGCGAAGGTTTTCTAACTGAAGAGTTTATTTAAGTCAGGTGAAGCGTCGAAACGGGACTCAATTCGAGGCTTATTCGGTACTTCAGTGGATGTGACTGAGAATATTTTAGTATTGCCGCTCGTTTTTATGAAGTCGACGTTACGGCGAGTGGAATTCGACGTGAACGTCGATATGGTCTGATTTGGTATGATAGGGTTTCCTATCGACGTATGCGTCGATAGTAGTCGACGCATGCGTCGATTACACCTGTTGATCTGAGTCATCTACGGAGCGTCGAGTAGAAGTTGACGTGACTTTTGATTTTTCTGAACCACTCTATGTTCTTATTTCTTGTTGTCTCTTCCTAGTCCTAAAGCTTTTCTAAGACAGCCTAGGACTAATTTTTATAGTTAGTTTAATTGATTATGCCAACATTGTTTGGCAAGGTGGCCAGTTTTGTTACATATATAGCATTTGATTATCCTATTATTATGAGAATTTGAGTTTAGAGTAGGATAGAAGTGTTGATGAGGATAAGAGTGTTGGTTAGAATAGAGGGTTTGATTTGGATAGAATTCATGATTAGGATGAATGGGTCCTGAATAAGGGTTAGGATGAAAGACTTTTGGAGGAAAGATGTTTAAATTGTTCTGAATTTTTGTGCGTCGATATCCATTCGACGCATGTTGATAGTCACATTGATTTGTATTCGGCGCTTTCTCCAGATGGTGTCGATCTGATTTTGACGCATAGAAAAAGTTGCGTCGATTGGAAGTCGACGTGCTTTTGTTCATCCATCTAGAAGAGGTCGAAGCATCTGAGAGATTGCGTTGAGTAGAAGTCGACGCACTATCGTGCATGCGTCGATATGAAGTCGATGCAACTGTATCTTCATAAATTTTCATTTTGCCTTTCTCTGTTTTTACTCCTTTATGTCTTGTTTTTCTTGGTTTGATTGTTTCTTCAGATGAAGTTTGTGAGTCATCAGCTGAATAATAAGATGTTTCATCAAATTCCTTTATTTCTTTGAAGGAGTTTTCTTCCTTATCTTTTGGGTCTTTTTCTTGGTTTGTCATTTTGACAGGTTTAGTGAATTTTACAGGGCTCATCCAAGCAGGTTTGTTGGATGGAATTAGGCTGATTGAGGGATCAGCCCCTAGCCCAAGATGGTTGTGTCTTATTGTTTGTTTTTCAGTGATTTCCTTAAGAGTTTGGCTTCTCATTTTTATTGATTCTTCAAAGGCTTTTGCCTGGGTTACTTTATCCTTAAGGAACTGATTTTCTATTCTAGCCCTTTCTATTTCCTTTTCTATTCTGCTAGATATTGATTCATAATCTTTAGAGGATTTAACTTCTGTGTTTCTCTGGTTTTTAGCTACATTGATTTGTTCTTTTAGATCTTTAATTTCTTGTTTTGTTTTTAGTTGATCTAGGTACATTCCCATAAAATCATTTCTAAAATTATCACTTTGAAAATCTATTTCATCAAACATGCTTACCTCATCCTCATCCTCAGATTCCTCAATGAGAATGAGGTTCTTTTCTTTTTCATCATCAGAAGATATGCTTTCTTCTGATCCTGTTTCACTCCATGATTTATCATCATTCTTTGAGTCTTCAAAGGCCATCAAGCATAGGTCTTCTTGCCTAGATTCTTCATTGTCACTCTTAGAGGATGAACTATCCTCAGAGTTTGTTTCACTCCAGACTTCTGCAATGAAGCCTCTTTCTTTCTTCTTCCCCTTTTTCTTCAGATCTTTCTTTTTCAGATCCTTTTCTGTTTCAGCATTCTCTGGACATTCTGGGGCAATGTGTCCAGGTTTCCTGCAAGAATAGCAAATAATTTCTTTAGTGGGGGTTTTGTCATACCTTGGTTTTGACTCCCTCCTTTTTAATCCATCTGTCTTGACCCATTTCTTAAATCTTCTGGCCAAGAAACTGAATAATTCTTCTTCAGTGACAGGGGTTCCTTCTTCTGTTGCCTTTAGAGCAATGTTCCTATTTTTTGAGGAAATTGGAGTGTTTTCTCTTCTTTCCTTCTCCTCTCTAGTTTTCAGCAACTGCTCATAGGATCTGAGTTTTCCTAAGAGAGCATCTGTTGAGATCTCTTTTTGTCCTCTTGTGTCTCTTATTGCCCATATTCTTGAGTCCCATGAACTAGGGAGACTCATTAGCAATTTGTCATTAATCTCAGTGAGAAAGATTTCTCTATCCAAGTCTCTTAGTTGATTGATGATCAGACTGAATCTGCCATACATTTCAGAGATTCTTTCTTCAGCCTTCTTTTGGAAGTTCTCATATTGAGAGATCAATAGAGCCTTTTTATCTTTCTTTTCATCAGCACTTCCTTCCACCATCTTTGTGAGAGCATCCCAAATTTCTTTGGATGATTCACAGTCAACAACCTTTTGAAAAATGTCATCTGAGAGAGTTGAGACAAGTATGTTCATGGCCTTTAGATCATATGTTATTGCCTTCTTTTCATCTTCTGTCCACTCAGATCTTGGAACAAGTGTTTGTGTGACATTGCCATTTGCATCCTTTCTATAAGGCTTTGGGGGACCTGTCATAGTAATATCAAACAAGTCAGCATCAATGGAATTCATATAAATTCTAATTCTTGTTTTCCAAACTGCAAACTTTTCAAGATTGCACATTGGAGGTCTGGTGGAAGCATAATCTTTGATTTGTGCCATATGATAAAATAGTTTTGAAAAATATATATATATGAGAGGTAAGATCTTTTTGATCAAGGAGTTATCCTTTTTAGATCAACCTCCCTCTGATACCAATTGAAAGTGCACAGTTAACCTCACTAGAATTCTCTAGAGGGGGGGGGGGGGGGGGGGTGAATAGAGATTAAAAATATTTTGTGCAAAGTTAATATATATATGTGTATAATCACAGATTAGAGCTTCCCACACACCAACAAGAATTAAGCAAGAAAATAAAGTAAATGCAAGAAAATAAATCACAGCACAACACAAGAAAATATAGTGGTTCCCCAAACTTTGGGTAGTCCACTCTTCTACCCCCTTGGTAGGAATTCACTATCTTGCACTGAGTCTTTTGATAAGGAGACTCTTAGAACCACCCTGAGTCTTTTGACAAGGAGACTCTTAGAACCAACTGAGTCTTTTGACAAGGAGACTCTTAGAGCCAGTACACTGAATTTTTTGAAGAGAGATTCTAAAAACTCTTTTACAATGTTAGATGTAAGAAAGAAAGCAGGAAATATATAAGGACAAGAATGAATCTTCTTCCTAGCAAGAAGATTGGAAGCACAAGAAGTGAATTGAATCTTTCTTCTATAGAGAGAAGAAGATTTGCAGACTTTTTCCCTTTGTGAGAGCTATCAGATTTTGCAGCAGTGTGATTTCAGAAGCAGAAGAAGAAGAAGTGGTTGAATGTTGCTGTAGAGCTTTTTCTCAATTTCTCTCTTTTCTCTTGGGAGCTTTTCCTCTATTTCAAAATGTATGTGGTGGATCCCTCAACTGTCATTTTCTGCCGACCTCCTCTTTATTTATAGCTCTGTGTATTCAAAATAATGCTATAGGAGGATAATTAATTAGCAGTCAGAAAAATAGAAGGATGAAAATGTTTCCATAATATTTATTTCTGTAGAAGGAAAGAACCAATTCAGATTTCAAATAATATCCAAATAAGTTAAATCAAATTAGCCAAGAATCAGATATAAGGAAAGAATGATTCAGAACGGCTATAAAATATTGACACTTATTCCATATAAATCAGATCTATTGAAAGAAGGAAAGAGATCTGGCGCATATTTAAATTCTGTCATGGAAATCGACGTGCGTCGATTACTATTCGACGCAAGCGTCGAGAGCATCCTTTCTGGACGTCGAGAGAAAAATAAGGAAGGTGCGTCGACTGAGGTGCGTCGACTTCATTAGATGCGTCGACTAGAAATCAGAGTGGCGTCGACTAGACTTACGTCGAAATCTTCCTAGAGTTACTTCGACTCAACCTGAAGGAAACGTCGAATACTATTCGACGCATATTTACTTAGCCTTGTTTTTTTCATTCTTAGAATTCATTTCTAGGGGTTAAGAGAAATCATTTTCCCAACAATCTCCCCCTATTTGTCTTAACCCTATTTAGAGGGAAATTGTACTAGCATATAATTAACCCAGCACAGCATTTGTAAAGATAAGAAATATATTGAGTAGAAGGAAAGAAAGTTGTATATACACCAACTCAGAAGAGAATATATATATATATTGACCAATCAATGTTTTGAACATAAAAATTTTCATTAATGTTTTTAGAAACCAAATTAACACTCAGGAGGGGTAGGACGAGTCTTTCTTTTTCTTTTGAAGACTTTGGTAGGTTGCTCTTTCTCAACAGCAGATAGCACCCTCATCTCCCCCTGAGTCACAGCAGTTGAGTCCCTTTGAGTTTCATCTAGCTCCCCCTGAGTTTCAGCTTCAGGTAACACAGCATCTGGTTGCTCTTTTTCATTTTCAGTTGTATTCACAATGGTATCCAGCTCCTTAGCTCCTACTTCAGCTACCACAATTTCCATCTCCCCCTGAGGTTTAGTTTCTTTAACTTTCTCATCATCTGCCCCATCTTCTTTTTCAGCTCTGCTTGCTTCCCCTTGCAGTAGTGCCACTTGGTCTGCAGCCTCTCTTGCTATGCTGAGTATCTCTATTGTTTGTTCATCAATATGGAGCTCATGTACTATCTCATTCCCAAGGGATTTGAGCAGTGCTAGACTGTCAGTTTTTGAGGTAGGAAGGGATTTGTGAGAAGGAGATTTAGGATTGGAGGGCTGATCTTCATCTAGATTCTCCCCCTTCTTGACCTTCTTGGCCAAGGAGGTTAAGAAAGACCTAGTCACTCTAGAGGAAGAGAGAGATGACTTCAGATCTTGCACAGAGGCACTGACCCCATCTATTTGGGTGTGCATGTGAAGGATGGAGGAATGAATCTGGGAGCAATGCTCATCTAGCATTGCTTGGAATCTTTGAGCTGTGGATTGTATGCACTGGGTGATGAGAGCCTCAGTGGATTCAGATGGTTCATGGTGTGAGAGTTGATGAGGAGGTGATGGTGGAGGAAGAGGTGATAGAGGAGGAGGAGGAGATAATGGATGTGGAGAGGGGATTCTATCATCTTGAGGAGGTATATTTGATGGAGGAGGTGGAGGAATAGAAGAAGGTTGAGCAGGTGATTGAGGAGGTATTGGTGAGGATGATGCTGGGACAGAAGATGTGACTGTTTGGGAAGGAGGAGGAGGAGGAGGAGGAGCAGGAGAGATAGGAGGAGATGGAGTCCTTTCAGGGATGGAACAGTACTTGACTGGCCCATTTAGAAAATAGGGCTATGGACATCCTTTTTCCTGGAGGGATGGGAATTCCTTTTGACCTACATAGGTCAGGGAAGGAGTGGAACAGTACTTGACTCATCATTCTCATGTAGGCATTTTCTTTGTGGGAATATCTAGAGCCTATCATCTTGAGCAAACAGCTGGCCCAGTCTATTTTCTTCTTTAACACCAGAGCTCCCATGATGTTCAGTTGCTGCTTGGGCACTGCATCATGGGCAGATATCTTACATAGTAGTATCTTTCCTACTATATCTGCTAGTAGTCTATACTCCTCAGAAAAGTCTATTTTCTTTAGATGGATTGGTTTATCCCTTGAGAATTTCATGGTGGTTAGCAGATGCTTGATTTCATCAGGTGTGAGGTCTATAGATTCATCACCTAATAGGAAATGATGAAGACTTATGAGATTTCCTTTCCCTATTTTAGTTGAACAAAGATGACATTAGGATATACCTGATGGGAGATCAAAGGTGGCCCTAATGTGTTCTGCTGAGATTGAGACTGGTGTCTCATATAGTGTTCCTTGGATTTCTCCTTGTTCAGAAATCTGAACATGAGTTATGAGCTCTGTGAGCTCAGTTTCCAGAAGCTTGCACCTAGTGGAGATGAGCTTGTCCAGTCCTGCTTCAGTGAAGAGAGCTATGATGTTCTTATAGTTCTCTGCTGCTGCTTGGAAGGATTCGAGGTCGATATCGAACCCAGAATTTATCTTGGGAGCCATTGAAGATCGGTGAGAGAGGGAAAAAGAATCAGCTGGACAGAGGAGCAAGAAGGATGATAGATGCAGAATCGCGAAGGTTTTCTAACTGAAGAGTTTATTTAAGTCAGGTGAAGCGTCGAAACGTGACTCAATTCGAGGCTTATTCGGTACTTCAGTGGATGTGACTGAGAATATTTTACTATTGCCGCTCGTTTTTATGAAATCGACGTTACGGCGAGTGGAATTCGACGTGAACGTCGATATGGTCTGATTTGGTATGATAGGGTTTCCTATCGACGTATGCGTCGATAGTAGTCGACGCATGCGTCGATTACACCTGTTGATCTGAGTCATCTACGGAGCGTCGAGTAGAAGTTGACGTGACTTTTGATTTTTCTGAACCACTCTATGTTCTTATTTCTTGTTGTCTCTTCCTAGTCCTAAAGCTTTTCTAAGACAGCCTAGGACTAATTTTTATAGTTAGTTTAATTGATTATGCCAACATTGTTTGGCAAGGTGGCCAGTTTTGTTACATATATAGCATTTGATTATCCTATTATTATGAGAATTTGAGTTTAGAGTAGGATAGAAGTGTTGATGAGGATAAGAGTGTTGGTTAGAATAGAGGGTTTGATTTGGATAGAATTCATGATTAGGATG
Organism: Dactylorhiza incarnata; assembly: GCA_033032865.1. Lineage (NCBI taxonomy): Eukaryota > Viridiplantae > Streptophyta > Magnoliopsida > Asparagales > Orchidaceae > Dactylorhiza > Dactylorhiza incarnata. The sequence goes on from JAWHQI010000396.1 coordinate 1,597,297, forward strand.
AATGGGTCCTGAATAAGGGTTAGGATGAAAGACTTTTGGAGGAAAGATGTTTAAATTGTTCTGAATTTTTGTGCGTCGATATCCATTCGACGCATGTTGATAGTCACATTGATTTGTATTCGGCGCTTTCTCCAGATGGTGTCGATCTGATTTTGACGCATAGAAAAAGTTGCGTCGATTGGAAGTCGACGTGCTTTTGTTCATCCATCTAGAAGAGGTCGAAGCATCTGAGAGATTGCGTTGAGTAGAAGTCGACGCACTATCGTGCATGCGTCGATATGAAGTCGATGCAACTGTATCTTCATAAATTTTCATTTTGCCTTTCTCTGTTTTTACTCCTTTATGTCTTGTTTTTCTTGGTTTGATTGTTTCTTCAGATGAAGTTTGTGAGTCATCAGCTGAATAATAAGATGTTTCATCAAATTCCTTTATTTCTTTGAAGGAGTTTTCTTCCTTATCTTTTGGGTCTTTTTCTTGGTTTGTCATTTTGACAGGTTTAGTGAATTTTACAGGGCTCATCCAAGCAGGTTTGTTGGATGGAATTAGGCTGATTGAGGGATCAGCCCCTAGCCCAAGATGGTTGTGTCTTATTGTTTGTTTTTCAGTGATTTCCTTAAGAGTTTGGCTTCTCATTTTTATTGATTCTTCAAAGGCTTTTGCCTGGGTTACTTTATCCTTAAGGAACTGATTTTCTATTCTAGCCCTTTCTATTTCCTTTTCTATTCTGCTAGATATTGATTCATAATCTTTAGAGGATTTAACTTCTGTGTTTCTCTGGTTTTTAGCTACATTGATTTGTTCTTTTAGATCTTTAATTTCTTGTTTTGTGTTTAGTTGATCTAGGTACATTCCCATAAAATCATTTCTAAAATTATCACTTTGAAAATCTATTTCATCAAACATGCTTACCTCATCCTCATCCTCAGATTCCTCAATGAGAATGAGGTTCTTTTCTTTTTCATCATCAGAAGATATGCTTTCTTCTGATCCTGTTTCACTCCATGATTTATCATCATGGAGTGAAACATAGGTCTTCTTGCCTAGATTCTTCATTGTCTTCAAAGGCCATCAAGCATAGGTCTTCTTGCCTAGATTCTTCATTGTCACTCTTAGAGGATGAACTATCCTCAGAGTTTGTTTCACTCCAGACTTCTGCAATGAAGCCTCTTTCTTTCTTCTTCCCCTTTTTCTTCAGATCTTTCTTTTTCAGATCCTTTTCTGTTTCAGCTTTCTCTGGACATTCTGGGGCAATGTGTCCAGGTTTCCTGCAAGAATAGCAAATAATTTCTTTAGTGGGGGTTTTGTCATACCTTGGTTTTGACTCCCTCCTTTTTAATCCATCTGTCTTGACCCATTTCTTAAATCTTCTGGCCAAGAAACTGAATAATTCTTCTTCAGTGACAGGGGTTCCTTCTTCTGTTGCCTTTAGAGCAATGTTCCTGTTTTTTGAGGAAATTGGAGTGTTTTCTCTTCTTTCCTTCTCCTCTCTAGTTTTCAGCAACTGCTCATAGGATCTGAGTTTTCCTAAGAGAGCATCTGTTGAGATCTCTTTTTGTCCTCTTGTGTCTCTTATTGCCCATATTCTTGAGTCCCATGAACTAGGGAGACTCATTAGCAATTTATCATTAATCTCAGTGAGAAAGATTTCTCTATCCAAGTCTCTTAGTTGATTGATGATCAGACTGAATCTGCCATACATTTCAGAGATTCTTTCTTCAGCCTTCTTTTGGAAGTTCTCATATTGAGAGATCAATAGAGCCTTTTTATCTTTCTTTTCATCAGCACTTCCTTCCACCATCTTTGTGAGAGCATCCCAAATTTCTTTGGATGATTCACAGTCAACAACCTTTTGAAAAATGTCATCTGAGAGAGTTGAGACAAGTATGTTCATGGCCTTTAGATCATATGTTATTGCCTTCTTTTCATCTTCTGTCCACTCAGATCTTGGAACAAGTGTTTGTGTGACATTGCCATTTGCATCCTTTCTATAAGGCTTTGGGGGACCTGTCATAGTAATATCAAACAAGTCAGCATCAATGGAATTCATATAAATTCTAATTCTTGTTTTCCAAACTGCGAACTTTTCAAGATTGCACATTGGAGGTCTGGTGGAAGCATAATCTTTGATTTGTGCCATATGATAAAATAGTTTTGAAAAATATATATATATGAGAGGTAAGATCTTTTTGATCAAGGAGTTATCCTTTTTAGATCAACCTCCCTCTGATACCAATTGAAAGTGCACAGTTAACCTCACTAGAATTCTCTAGAGGGGGGGGGGGGTGAATAGAGATTAAAAATATTTTGTGCAAAGTTAATATATATATGTGTATAATCACAGATTAGAGCTTCCCACACACCAACAAGAATTAAGCAAGAAAATAAAGTAAATGCAAGAAAATAAATCACAGCACAACACAAGAAAATATAGTGGTTCCCCAAACTTTGGGTAGTCCACTCTTCTACCCCCTTGGTAGGAATTCACTATCTTGCACTGAGTCTTTTGATAAGGAGACTCTTAGAACTACCCTGAGTCTTTTGACAAGGAGACTCTTAGAACCAACTGAGTCTTTTGACAAGGAGACTCTTAGAACCAGTACACTGAATTTTTTGAAGAGAGATTCTAAAAACTCTTTTATAATGTTAGATGTAAGAAAGAAAGCAGGAAAGATATAAGGACAAGAATGAATCTTCTTCCTAGCAAGAAGATTGGAAGCACAAGAAGTGAATTGAATCTTTCTTCTATAGAGAGAAGAAGATTTGCAGACTTTCTCTCTTTGTGAGAGCTATCAGATTTTGCAGCAGTGTGATTTCAGAAGCAGAAGAAGAAGAAGTGGTTGAATGTTGCTGCAGAGCTTTTTCTCAATTTCTCTCTTTTCTCTTGGGAGCTTTTCCTCTATTTCAAAATGTATGTGGTGGATCCCTCAACTGTCATTTTCTGCCGACCTCCTCTTTATTTATAGCTCTGTGTATTCAAAATAATGCTATAGGAGGATAATTAATTAGCAGTCAGAAAAATAGAAGGATGAAAATGTTTCCATAATATTTATTTCTGTAGAAGGAAAGAACCAATTCAGATTTCAAATAATATCCAAATAAGTTAAATCAAATTAGCCAAGAATCAGATATAAGGAAAGAATGATTCAGAACGGCTATAAAATATTGACACTTATTCCATATAAATCAGATCTATTGAAAGAAGGAAAGAGATCTGGCGCATATTTAAATTCTGTCATGGAAATCGACATGCGTCGATTACTATTCGACACAAGCGTCGAGAGCATCCTTTCTGGACGTCGAGAGAAAAATAAGGAAGGTGCGTCGACTGAGGTGCGTCGACTTCATTAGATGCGTCGACTAGAAATTAGAGTGGCGTCGACTAGACTTACGTCGAAATCTTCCTAGAGTTACTTCGACTCAACCTGAAGGAAACGTCGAATACTATTCGACGCATATTTACTTAGCCTTATTTTTTTCATTCTTAGAATTCATTTCTAGGGGTTAAGAGAAATCATTTTCCCAACAGACTATCTCCTGAACTCCCTGAACCCTCGCCTCGCTATGACCTATAGTGCATACAAAACTGCGAAGGAAATCTGGGATCGCCTGAACGCACAATTCCAGAAAGAAGAGGGACTGTCGAAGACTCTCCTTGGTGAGAAGTTTTTCAACTTCAAGTTCAATGCAAACTCGTCAGTCACCTCCCAACTGACCGATCTGGAGAATCTGCGTCTCAAGCTGGAAGACGAACAGTATGACATGTCCGATAACTTATTTCTCAGTTTGATCCTGAGCAAACTGCCTCCTGAATGGAATACTTTCAAGACTGAAATGCACAGACTGAAGGAGAGGATCGCATTGGATGAACTCAAAAGGTTCATCCACATCGAAGATCAAAACGCTGCTGGTAAAAGCCTGGAGCAAGCTGGCCAACCCTCACAGGTTGCCAACTTCGTTTCTCGACCCAGCAAGCCTCCTCGGAAGCCCACAGCTCCCAAAAGTGAAGCCTCTGCACAGGTACAGGCCAAAAAAGCCATCTCTCAAAAGGAAAAGAGGCAAGTGCCATAACTGCGACCAGTGGGGTCACTGGGCAGCTGAATGCAAAGGACCGAAGAAGAAGGAGGATGAAGCCCCACGGAATGCTACCAACATGCTGGTTGACATCTCCGGTCCTTCGTCCTTCGTGGCCATGATTGGAAGTAGTCACTGCAGTTCATCTTCAGAGTAGTGGCTGGACAGTGGTGCAACCTGTCATGTGACGAATGACAGAGCTCTTCTCACTAACGTTACTGAGGTCAGAGATAAAGTAGAAAACTGCAATAGAGGAGAGACTGAAGTCAAGCATGCTGGGACAGCACAGCTGGTTCTCTCTTCAGGTAAAACTTTAACACTTTTACATGTTAGAATTGTTCCTAGTTTAACTAAAAACTTAATTTCTATTAGTTTGTTAGATAAAGCAGGAATGTCCTTCACAGCCTCTAGCGGTAGAATAACTTTAACAGTAAATTCCCATTATTATGGTTGTGCGTATCTGATCAACGGAATGTATAGACTTAGCCTTAATAATGATAGCATAAACCAAGTGAGTTCAAACTTAATAGATCCTAAATTGTTACATAACAGATTAGGACACGTGAACTACAGGAAAATACGAGATCTAGCTAACAGTCATAACATCCCCTTTGATCTTTCTATTTGATTTGTAAATGTGAGGTGTGTGCACAAACCAAGATCACTAGAAAACCATTTAAGTCTGTTTCTAGGAGTACACAACTTCTTGATTTGATACATTCAGACCTCTGTGATTTTAAGAGTCACGCCACTAGAGGGGGAAGGAAGTATCTCATCACGTTCATTGACGATTATTCTAGATACTGTCATGTCTATTTATTGAAATCGAAAGATGAAGCTTTTGAGATCTTCAAGATCTTCAAATCCCGGGTTGAAAATCAATTAAACCTGAAGATTAAGCATTTTAGAAGTGATCGAGGAGGAGAGTACACTGCAACAGGGTTTCAAGACTTTTGTGCCTCTGCGGGTATAATCCTAGAAACCACTGCTCCTTACTCACCCCAGTCTAACGGTATTGCTGAGCGAAAGAATAGAACATTAACAGAAATGCTGAATTCTTTGCTCCTTACTGCTGGCATGCCTAATTCTTTTTGGGGAGAAGCAGTCCAAACTGCTAATCACATTCTGAATAGATTGCCTCATGCTAAGCTCACCTCCACTCCGTATGAGCTGTGGCATGGTCATCCTTGTAGATTTGACACTCTAAAGACTTAGGGTTGTATTGCTTATATTAGGATACAAGACCTTAAGAGACCTAAGGTGGGACCTAGAACAATAACTTGTGCTTATCTAGGTAGTGCAGAAGATAGTGCAACAGATAGGTTTCTAGATCTGTCCACCAATACTGTGATAGAATCTAGGGATGCTATTTTCTTTGAAAATAGATTTATCAAAGATCATGGTTTAACCGTCTCCGGGTCTACTGAGATGATTTTTGAATCTCCTGTAGCACCTAAAGCTGTCCCCTTTGGCACTGCTTCCCATCCTGTAGAGGATAATCTTATCCTAGTAAGAGTATCTACAAGAGATAGAATCGCTAAGAATTTTGGTGAAAATTTTGTCACCTACCACTTAGAGGATGATCCATTTTCCTACCAGGGAGCAATGCGATCTAGAGATTCTTTAATGTGGGCAGAAGCCATAGATGATGAAATGGACTCGATGCTACGCAACAACACCTGGCATTTAGTGGACCTTCCTAAAGGAGCCAAAGCCCTTGGATGTAAGTGGGTGCTGAAGAAGAAATTGCACAGTGATGGGTCTATAGCGAGATACAAAGCGCGTCTAGTCGCTAAAGGCTATAAGCAACAAGGGGGAATTGACTACTTTGACGTCTATCCACCTGTGTGTCACCTATCCACGATTAGAATTCTTCTTGCCTTGTCCTCTATCGAGAACTTCATAGTACATCACATGGATGTCAAGATAGCCTTCTTGAATGGAGAGCTCGATGAAGAGATCTACATGGCACAACCTGAAGTTTATGTCCATCCAGATCTAAATGACAAAGTGTGCAAATTAGACAAATCCATCTATGGGCTTAAACAAGCGCCCAAGATGTGGCACATGAAGTTTGACCAAGTGGTAAAAAGTTTTGGCTTTCAGTCTAGTCTTTCAGACAAATGCCTTTACCACCGCTCTATGTCAAATAAAACCGTCATCATATGTCTATGTGTGGATGACATGTTGATCCTGGGTTCAGATCTTGTTGCAGTAAAGGATATCAAATCCATACTCGCAAAAGAATTTGATATGAAGGACCTCGATCTAGTTGATACCCTATTAAGTATGAAGGTTAGAGTTGATAAGGGTAGAGTTACTCTTAGCCAGACTCATTACATTGAGCAACTTATTTCGACCTAGAGATACAATAACTGTAGGCTTGTAGAGACACCTTTCGATCATAATGTAAAATTGAGTACAAATGTTGGAACAAGCATTGATAAAGTCAAATATTCCAATATAATTGGTAGTCTCATGTACGCCACAAGCTGTACTCGACCAGACATTGCCTTCTATGTTAGCATGCTGAGTCACTTTACCAGTAGTCCGAGTAAAGAGCATTGGGATGCTCTCAATAGGCTGATGAAATACCTCTCAGGTACTAAGAAGTCATTAACAGCAAATCTACCAGTGGATATATATTCACTCTAGGTGGAGCTACTATCACTTGGAAATCCAAAAGGCAGACCTGTATAGCATTGTCTTCTATGGAAGCCGAGTTGTTTGCCTTAGCTTCAGCTGGTGAAGAGGCAGACTGGATCAGAAATCTGATACTAGATATTCCCTTGTCTAGGTTACAAGTCAACTCACTGAGCTTGTATTGCGATAACCAAGCAGCAGCCCAAGTTGTTAAAAATGCCCTCTACAACACTAAGAGGAGACATGTACGACTGAGACATGCTCTGCTAAATTATCTAAAAGAACAAGGAATTATCTCTTTGGTCGACGTGCGATCAAAAGATAATCTAGCTGATCCATTGACGAAAGGAATGCCCAAAGACCGGTTAATCAAAATAGTGGGGGAAATGGGACTACAGGCGATTTAGATCACCTTAGCCTACATCGATGTTTTGATTTTTCCCTGATTTCCTTTGTCAAAGCAAGCATGTTGTGCTCCGTTGATGTTTTGGTTGCTGAGTACGAATCTGGTGAGTTATTTCATTCCAAATCTGATGTTAATAACTTTACCTGGATTCGTCTTCTCTTACCTTGGAGGAGAGTGTTATTCCAAATTTGATAACACAATCTGACTCGGTTTGACACTTCTTCTGTTAAGGGGTCTTCATTCCAAACTTTATGATCTCCACTTAGCTTTAGAAGAACAGTAACCCAGACATTCCACATTGGAACACAGATATCGCTGCGGTATCCAGAAGTCTATAAATCGTCACGTTGGAAACCGATATTAGATTCTGAGGTTGAACCTATAATACTCTAAATATTCCTTCAAACTTAAATAAGTACTACGTTCCTTCTTGTTGAACTAGATACTTGTACATTTTCAAAGGATGAATTCATCTCTAATGAAATTCTCTGTTGAAAATTACAGGATTTGTTGTTGATGGAGGAGCACTGGCAGGATGGGATCCTGAGCAGGATGATTTACTGGACGTCTGAGGCTGACGACAGTTAGAGTGTTATTTGTTTACTTTGTTTTATCTCTGCTTAGAGCATTGTTTAGCTCTTTTTGATACACTTGCTATTTAGACTATTGATCTTTTGTTGATTCTAGTCACTATGTTTGTTGGACTTGTGCTATGATCGTACTTTAGACTATTTCGTAGTGCAACTGAGATTTATTGCTTATCTTTACGCGTGCATACAATTTCCTTTGAGTCTAATCAGTTTTTGTAGGTGTTGGACACGGTTGTGTACTGTTCACGATTTGGTTGAACTTACACAAACCACCCTTATCGTCGTCGGGTTTACCGTGGACATAGGAGGAGATTGTTAACGTATTTTAATTAATATGTCCGCATGTCCGAACCGACACGATAAGCCTTAACAAGTTGCGTGTCGATCTAGGGCTCCGCCCCTAAGCTGGAGATACTATTTAACCTCATTCCAAACTTGATGGGCATAGTAGAATATCTGGAGCGCCCCTAACCCTAACATCATCCCCTCCCAAATCAACCATAATGGTGTGGATACCATGGATTCCTTCTCTTGCTTCCTTTGAGAGGAGTGTATTGAGTGGGATTTTTAGGTGTTGCGGAAATTTTGTCAAAAAGGCAGCTTTGGATGTGGTCGCATATTATGTGAATGCCTTAATGAAGCTAAAAGGGATCCCAAGCAAGATCCACTCACGAAAAAAATTAGATGATCTTTGTTCGAGGCGAGTTCGGTTCAATCCACCCAATCTCTGAGGTGAGAGAGTTGCCATCTTCCGCACCCCAAGGGACAGGTATTGTACGAGTTCTTAAATAACAAGGAGTTCGACATTGTCCATTACTCATAATGAGTCTATGAAATCCCTTGTGTAGAATAATTTGAATGTAAGCATGGCGATTCAAAACATCTTTTCAGTGATAGTGACTTTGATGAGTAACATAATATTGTCATGATTCACTTGGTAGGGTTACGATTCTTCCCTCCATTTCTCTATTTCCCAATCCATTTTCCCCCTATTCCAGCAGATCTTGAAGTCCTGAGCGACATCCCTACCACAAAATAGGTGGAGGTGAGATTGGAATAGGAAAATGGCAAGCTCCCTGAATCCGTCGGCCCTTCTTCTGTTCCAAACCAACCTGCTGAGAAAAGGTGGCGTTAAGAGTGCACCCACAAGTGTAGGATTGACACCGCCTTTAATGATCCCTAGTTGCTGATCTTTAAGGAGGTAACCAGAATATGGTGAGCCTCAGTTTTGTCCTTCTATATTGGTTCAAGGATGGTGATCCGAAAGACTATTCCCTCAACATCTCATTTTCACTCTATGAGGGTGATAATGCTTAGTTGCCTGACGGGGGACTCCCCTCATTACCTTGCAGACTAGTTCTCTAGATCCATGCTATAATTTTGTGATCTCCTACACAGGACGGCAAGGGACAACAACGAGCTTGCCTCAAATATGACCAAGATAGAGCAAGCTCTTGTTGAGGCCAAGAGGGGCCATGCCGAGGCAGAAGACAAGCTCACCAAGGCTAGCAAATCCTAGAATAACACAGATGGAAATGTCCTGGTAACTTTAGAACCCCTATTGTTTGTTCATGTGATCCCCTTCTGGGCCATTCAAATCTTTCTTGTGCAGTTCAGGTAGCTCAGCTCCTAGCATTACAACACATCTTTTAGGTTGGGAAACCTTGGTCGAATGCCATAATCAATTGGAGGAGACATAGGTCCGCCTTACTGAGGCAAAATTGCTACCTTCCATTGGAGAGCTTGAAGTGGAGGAGATCAAGTCTCTCTACAAGGAGATGTCCATCACAGTGAGAAGGGTGATCCTATGTCGACTCCCCCAGGGAATGGGCTTGACAGTGGAGAGCTCCCCCCCCCCCCTAAACTCTCCCCAAATAGCAGATCTTCCTCACTCTCAAACTTAGACTTGGGCTCCTCTGTATCTTCCTCCTCCAATGAGACAAACTCCAGTGATGAAGAAGAAAATCACAAGTCATTAATGTTCTCAATTTTGTACAATGACGCAACTTCATTTTTAATTTTTGTTTATTAATGTTGTATGCATAGGGCGACCATTTTTGAATAATTGCTTAAAAGATTATCGTTGATTGAGTGGCCGAATTGCCAGGCTTTCAGGCACATCATTGAACTAAACTCACCTTGGATCTTATGATCTCCACTAAGTGGAACTCGCCTAGGCTCTTAGGGTTGTTGTGTTGAACTCGTGCATGCTCTTAGGATTGTTGTGAGCTTGTTATTGAGGTCCCTGCATGTGGAATTCATTACACATATATTTGGGTTAATTGGCGTAGGGTTGAGACATTTGGTATCAAAAAGGTTTGATCGAGAAGAAATTGAGGAGAGTTTGTTGTCACGATGTCGGTCACTAACCATATAAAGTAGACATGCTCTTAGGCCATTCGTGCATAGGGTGATCTACTGGAGGAGATGGAATTTTGATTTTTTATTTCTATGGACCTCGCCTTGTTTAATCTTTATTATAATGTCCTTCCTCCCAACTCCTAGCCAATCAGTAACTATCGAAGGGTTATGAGCACCTGAGGTGTAGGGAACCAACATGCAAGGGGGTGCTGATCTCGACCGATAGTGCAGTGGCTTGGATTTAGAGTCATGCTCCATAGGCATTGCCCGTTTGCACAACTAATGCTTTTTATTAGATAAGGTTCATGTTCATCTAGGTAAAGTTCAGGAGGCGTGTCATCATGGTACGGGAGATGAAGTCGTACCATCTGAGCATTCAGGAGGTGTGCATGGTACGAGAGATGAAGTCGTACCATCTGAGCATATGTAACCAATGTGTGTGTCTGTGTGTGTGCAGGGGGGATACTGTATAGGATTGGATTTAGAGCTATGTCTCCTGGGACCGGTGGTCACCTCACGCATGCCCGGGACTCAAGTTTGCAAGATAATACATAATTGCTAAGGAAAAGAATAGAGTAACTTTATGATCATTAAATAAGTGATAAATACATTGGTGCTTAACTTTGTACATTTTCATCTATGAGAATCATAAATACATATGCAGATAGTCTTGGGGATCGCGTTATCGTGGAAAGAACCCATGGGAAGGAATCCTAGCTGGTGATGTGTCTGTCTTGAAATTGACAAGTCATTCACCAAAGCCTATCTCCCTCAGTTTTGAAGAGGGGTGCCAAAATTGAGGGAGATTTTGAGCACGATGTTATGGGTGATCAAAGGATTTGAGCCTTGTGAGAAAAATATTTGAAGTCGGAAGAACACGTCAACCAACAAGGGAATAAGGACAACAAATAGATGAACACAAACTTTCACAAATTATAACTCTAGGTACCTAGTTACAAACGAACAGGGCTGAATACAAGTTCATCCAACTTGATTCACGACAGCCAATGTGAAAGTGCACAGTTAACCTCACTAGAGTTCTCTAGAGGGGGGTGAATAGAGATTTAAAATATTTTTGTGCAAAGTTAATAATTATATATATATGGGTGTAGTGAACACAGATTAGAGCTTCCCACACATCAACAAGAATTAAACAAGTAAAGAAAAATAAATGCAATAAGAAAAATCACAGCACAACACAAAGAAATATAGTGGTTCCCCAAACTTTGGGTAGTCCACTCTTCTACCCCCTTGGTAGGAGATTCACTATCTTGCACTGAGTCTTTTGATAAGGAGACTCTTAGAACCACCCTGAGTCTTTTGACAAGGAGACTCTTAGAACCAACTGAGTCTTTTGAAAAGGAGACTCTTAGAACCAGTACAACTGAATTTTTTGAAGAGTGATTCTAAAAACTCTTTTACAATATGTGAGAATGAAAATAAGAAAAAGGAAAAGAAGTATTTAAGACAAGAATGAATCTTCTTCCTAGCAAGAAGATTGGAAGCACAAGAAGTAGTGAATTAAATCTCCCTTCTATAGTGAGAAGGAGATTGTAAGCTTTTCAGAATTTTGCAGCAGTATGGCTTTAGAAGCAGCAGAAGAAGAATGCTTGATGGTTGATGCAGAACAATTTCTCTATTCTCTCTCTTTTTCACTTTTGGGAGCTTTTCCTCTTTTTCAATGTGTATATGGTGGATCACTTCTTATTTTTCTCTGCCGATCTCCTTGGTTATTTATAGCTCTGTTTATTAAAATAACACTATATGAAAGTAATCAATTAGCAGGCAGAGTATTAGAAAGAAAGAGAAATTTCCATAACAGTTATATCCATAGAAGGAAAGTATTCAATCTGATTTCAAATAATGTCCATAAAGGATTTAATCAATTTAGCCAAGAGTCTATTAGAGGAAAGAATGATTCAGAACGGCTATAAAGAATAAATTGATTCCATATAAATCAAATCTATAAAAGAAGGAAAGAGATCTGGCGATTTTTGAATTAATCATAGTAATCGACGTGCGTTGATTACTATTCGACGTAAGCGTCGAATTCATCCTGGCTGGACGTCGAGAGGAGAATAAGGAAGGTGCGTCGACTACGGTGCGTCGACTTCTTAAGATGCGTCGACTAGAAGTCAGAGCAATGTCGACATAGGATACGTCGAATTCTTCTTAAAGGTACTTCGACTCATTCTGAAAGGAACGTCGATACAACTTCGACGTTGCGTCGAATACTATTCGACGCATATTTACTTACCTTGATTTTCCTTTCTTGGAATTCATATTTAACTCATTTTCAGGGGTTAAGAGAAATCATTTTCCCAACAATCTCACCCTATTTGTCTTAACCCTATTTAGAGGGAAATTGTACTAGTATTTAATCAACTCAGCAGGGCAATTATATAGAACAGAAATATGTCAAATAATCAGAAGAGAAATTAGAAAGAGAGATCATATAAACAAGCTTCCCAGAATTATATAAACAGACTTCATGTTTAGTATTCAATTATAAGGTAAAGTATATCAGCATTATTTTCAATCATTATTCAGGAGGGGTAGGAGGAGTCTTTCTTTTTCTTTTGAATACTTTGGTGGGTTGCTCTTTCTCAGTAGCAGATTGTACCCTCAGCTCCCCCTGAGTCACAGTGGTGTGCTCCCCCTGGAATGGAACTTCAGAGCCTTCTATTTCTATTTCAGCATTAGTTAAAATAGCATCTGGCTCCACCTGAGCTTCAGCTTCAACCAACACAGCATCTGGCTGTCCTTTTTCATTTTCAGCTTCATTCATAGCAGTACCCAGCTCCCCCTGAGTTTCAGTTTCTTTGTCTTTCTCACCATCTGCCACATCTTCCTTTTCAGCTTCATTTTCTGCCCTGCTTGCCTCCCCTTGTAATAGTACCACTTGATTTGCAGCCTCTCTTGCTATATTGAGTACCTCTATTGTTTGTTCTTCAATATGTATCTCAGGTACTTCCTCATTTCCAATTGTCTTGAGCAGTGCAAGACTGTCAGATTTTGAAGAAGGAGGGGATTTGTGTGAGGGAGATTTAAGATTGGAGGGCTGCTCTTCATCTAGCTTCTCCCCCTTCTTGACCTTCTTGGCCAAGGAGGTTAAGAAAGACTTGGTAACTCTTGAGGAAGAGAGAGAGTTCTTCAGACTTTGCACAGAGGCACTGACCCCATCTATTTGGGTGTGCATGTGTAGGATGGAGGAATGAATCTGGGAGCAGTGCTCATCTAGCATTGCTTGGAATGTTTGAGCTGCTGATGCAATGCACTAAGTGAGGAGAGCTTCAGTGGATGCAGATGGTGCATGTTGTGGTTGGTGATGAGTAGAGAGTGGTGGAGGTGGTGATGAAGCTGGAGAGAAGTTAGTTGATACATGAGGTATGGGTGATAAAGGAGGTGGAGAGGATGAGAAAGTAGGAGGAGGAAGAGATGGAGAAACTGCTGTTTGAGCAGGTGTTTGAGAAGAGGTAGGTAGAGTAGGAGTTGTGAGAGTGGAAGAGACTAGTGGAGTAGATGATGGTGGTAGATAAGGAGTGTTTCTTTGAGGAGGAGGAGGAGAAGATGGATGACCAGGAGAATTAGGAGGAGAGGGAGTTCTGTCAGGAATGGAACAAGGCTTGGGGATTTGCCTGGTCCATTTGGAGAAGAGGGCTGATGAGTCTGGTTTATATAGTGATTTCTGGCCTCATTTGGGTTTATTTTAGTGTCATTGCACTTCATTTCCTGTTCATATACGCTTATAGTGATAGCATGGCGTTTCTGCGCCTTTTGTGCAATCCTTTCCCCTTTGTGGCATATTTTTCCTATATATTACTGTATGCCTGTGTTATGGATCCGGTGATGTGCACGGATCAGGGTTATTTGTACTTTTCCTGCAGGTCCTGGGGTCGTGTGCACGTTCGGTATGGTGCGGGGTGATTTTTGGCCTAAAACGCCTCTGATCGTGCGCATTCCTTCGCGCACGATCAGGCGCACGATCATTGATCGTGCGTTTATTCCCATCCCAGATCGAGATCGGACCAAAAATATGCGCACGATCACAGGCCTTTCTTCGCGCACGACCACTGGTCGTGCGCCCCTGACCGTGCGATGTTTTCTATTTTTCCATTGCTACAGGTTGACTGCGCACGATCACAGTCATTCCTTCGCGCACGAACATTGGTCGTGCGCCACGGACCGTGCGCAGTACTTATTCTACTCCCTATTTAAGGCGCTGTTCCGCGATTTTAGGTATTCCAGCGGGTTTTTGGCGCGATTTCTGAGCGCGACTCCGCCGTTCCACCTCTCCAAGGTCCCTCCTTCCATTCCTCCCCTTGGGAAAGCTTCATCCATTGATCCTAAGGTCATTCTAGGGTTCCGGAAGCATTCTCCGCCATCTACGGCCAGCATTCCAAGAGGAAGACATCTCCATTGGGTGAAGGAGAAGTGAACCCAGCTCTGAGAAGAAGATGGGCAGCGGTTAGAGGTAGTGACAGCCTCTGCATCCCGGAAGCCACCAAGGACTGAGCTCGGAGGAGGCGTGACGACCCCCCATTCCGACCACGATCCGCGGCGAGACTTCTCATCTCGTGGTTACTTCTACCCCTTCTCTTTTTGTGATTTGTACTCTTAATGGTTGTAATGAACTGAATGAACATCTATTTGTCTATGAATGGAAGTTTATTTATGAACTTGTCTTTACGTTATGCTGTGTTGTGATGCGCTCCACCCCCGCTCCACTTACACCCACACGTTCCAGCACCCGCTCTAGCAAAAGCTGGAAGCGATAGCGAAGAGGTGCCTTCGACCCTCAACCCTCACATCAGCACTCACCTCATCCATATGCTCACCGGCCATCCGCTAAGCGAAGCACGGCATCGTGGCCTGCACTAAACCCATCCACCAAGCGACGCGGTGATTGCGACCCGCAAAGTGTTTAGTTTTCTCATTTCCCGCTCTATAAAATCAACCAAACCCCCTTCTTGTTTTGTTAAACTTAGAACCCCCATAATTAATTTCCTAACGAGAAAATCGTATTCCCTAACTTGCGGTCCTTTGAGAACGATATTCGGGGAGCTACTCCCTACTTTTATTACTTGACAACGACCGGTGCACTGCCGTCGTACCACATTTCGTGCCCGCTAATTAGCGGTGTGGAAATAGCGTGACAAGTTTTTGGCGCCGTTGCCGGGGATCGCAAGCGTTATATGAAATTGTTGTTAGGAAAATTAATTGTGTGGATTTTTAGTTTCCTAATTTGTTCCTCGTGTCTAAACGATGGGTTGTTTTATTCATTCATTGTCAAGCGTAGTGTTGCGCACAAGGGCATTTTTTTGGTGAATCTGGTTATCTTCATACAATGTGGGTTGGATTTAATATCCGCTGTCGTGGGTGTGGGGATACATCCCATGTTAGTGATAGATGCCCATCGGGAGAGAGTAGCTCTAGTCCCCAAGGCCCATGGTATCAGGCATTGTCATCATATGGTACCACATACACTGTGCATAAGGCTTATGGCTATTCTGCCGCTCCGCATGTACCGTTTTTGAATTCATCACCGGCCCCACTTGGACCAAAGACGAATGTAAAACAGTGCCTGTTTTGTTGAAGCACAGATCATGCTTTAAGGGATTGTGCTGAGTATCTGCATGAACTGGACGAGGACGACGAGCCGGGTATCCGGATCGTCCCAATTCCTATCTCTGGCAGCACCCTCCCCTCCTTTGGTTTCGTATCCATATCACCTTCATGTTTTGAAGGGGTTGATGCGGATATGCAGATCAAAGTTATTGGTGATCTATACCCCGACATGGTTGCGCATGCCTCTCCCGTTCGTCTATCACCACATGTTGATTCAATTCTTTCTAAAGATGCGGTGCTTGATTTCTCTTCAAACACTAATTCTTCTTGTCTTATGTGTGCTACTACAATTGTTTTTGATAGTATCGATGAGAATGTCTTGCAGGAAGAGGTAGTGAGTTGCAGCGTTGTGCCCACTCCGAGAGAGGAGGATGTACTTAAGTGCGGAGATGGAGACCTCAGCATCATTTGCGGAGGTCCAAGTCGTGGAAGTGGCCGCTGACGATTCCGCTAGATCCTGCAGCGTTTTTGGCGATGCCGACAATTCCTCGCCACCTCAACCCATCAGGAGTGATTCCGGGATCTCTCCTGAAGAAGAAAGTCTTTTATGTTATTCGTCTAATTTGTTTCTTCACCCCATTCTTGTGTCTGATTCACTGCAGGTTTGTACATTGGATCTGATCCTGGATGTAATCGAGCCTGCTATGCGGGCCGGAGATGCCTTGGATCATCTGCATGTGGAAACAAATACTGAGATCCCTTCACCTTATTACCTGCCCCTACCTGACGATCAGTGCAGGTATCTTTATTCAGGAAGAGGGGGGACGACCCTATCACCTTATGGTCACCCGTTACCGAAATGGACATTGGAACAGCTTCCTGTTCACTTCATTTTCCATAGACCGATCAGCTAGCATACGCAAGCAGCTGAATAAGTCTAGTTGGGAGACATAAAACCCCAATAGTTATCTTCGTTAGAATTACTTTAAATTGTGGTGTTCATTTTGTTGTGGCGTAATGAATTTTTTTATATATATAGAACTTTTTATCTATTAATTGTGACTAACGGTCTTGTGTTAGGGGTGAGGACACCTTGGATGCACTTATGAGGCACGGCGGTAAGTTGTTAATTCTGAAACTGGGCGCGCGAATTATTCCTTCGCGCACGACCACTGGTCGTGCGCCCTATTTATCGGCGCACGACCACTGGTCGTGCGCGGGCCCAGTTTCTTTTAAAACCTTTCGGCCGGCTCCTGTGCGTGCGTCTAGGGTTCTCGTTTTTTGGTCGCTGAGCGTGCGCCGTCTGGGAGCTCTTCTCCTCCTCACTCCATCTTCTCCGGTAAGCTTCCCTCTCCTCCTCTCCTCCTTCAAGCTTGCGTGTCCATGGAGCCATCCGGGAGCCGCCGCGTTGCCAAGGTTTTTCAAAGATCTCGCTCCTCCTCTGCCGCTCCCGCTCAAATCCTGGGGAGAATGGCCAAGTTCTCAAAGGCAGAGCACACGCGCCGCCTCACCGCGCTTAGGGGCAAGCCCTTCCTCTCGCAGCGTCTTGTTGACTGGGAGGAACTCCGGTCGATTGGAGATGGAGGCGCTCTGATGGAAGCAGTTCTTCTCCTCTACTCCTTCGACAACTGGAGGAACATCTTCGAATGTGCCGAGCTAGGATTCAAGGAGCTGACGTTGGAGTTCCTCTCCACATTTGAGTGGGAGGTCAGTCCGGCGGGATTCCGGCCTCTTGTTTGTTCTTTCCGGATGATGGGGCATGTATTTACCCTGACACTTCCCGAGCTTGCCACCCACGCTGGATTTTACACGGAAGGCGAGGCCGCAAGGTTGGATTTCCAGAATTTGGCGACGATGTTGCCAGATGATGCCTCCTTGCAAAGCGTTTGGCGGTCGTTCATCGGCACTGATGAGGAGTATGTGGCTCGCCGGGCCAAATCAACAAGGATCATATCTCCCGCCTTGCGGTACCTGCAGCACCTGATCAGTCATTCTATCGCCGCGCGTGGCTTAAGCCAGAATGTGGTAGGTTGGCATGATCTTTTGTACCTTTACAACATGCAGCAGCGGTATCCCCTTCATCTGGGGTTCATGCTGGCCTACTTCTTCCACCATGAGGCCACATATGGCCTCGCTGGAGCGATTGGGGGTGCGTATTACGTCACCCGAATCGCGAAAGGGTTGGGAGTGTGGGACCGGATACCCCCGATGGAGAAGGTTACCTCTCCTTCCATGATCACGCGGGCAACAATGGTGAGATTCCACCTGCTGCGAGTGGTGGGGCGAAAGGGCAACCGATCCTATATGGTGACTGGTCCGAGTGATGGTGGTGTTGGTAGCCATGAGGAGGAGGATAGGGACAAGCAGCCAGAGTCTTCGGCAAGGGGAGGACGCAGGGCGGCGGAGCCGCCATAGCAGTCACAGGGGTCGCGGCAACCTGAGCAGCAACCTCAGCAGCCATCAGGGCAGCACTTCAGCAATTATGCGATGCAGGGCTTCCCGTACTTAAGTGAGCGTCTCTCCGATCTGGAGGCGTCGCAGTTTTGGATGCAGGACCTCATCTATCAGCAAGCTGTTCGGGGCGGGCTGGACGTGCCTCAGCCTCCTGCTCGTGTTACACCCACTGCGCCCCGTCCCGCATCCCCGATCCTAATTTATGCCAGCAGCAGCGCCAACGACAGCGACAAGGAGGATGAGTGGCCTCTCGCGTCGTAGTTCGTTTTATCTATTTTCTGCTTCAGCTTTTCATGTTTAGTTTGTGAAACATGTTTGTGTGTGACACTCATCTGGGTGTCTTTCTTTTTTTATTCAGTAGTTAAGACTTTTGCTATCAAACTATAATACAGGTATTTGGTCCACCTTCAAGGACGTTAAACAAAAGGGCTCTTGGGAGACAACCCATTTGGGATCATTTGGTTCCGTTCTTTTTTGTTATTTTCTTTGCTATATTTTTGTTGTGCTGGGATCCTTTTAATCGCAGGTCCGCATCTATTGGAGCTCGGCGGGATCACCGCCTTCTGAACAAAACGTCATATCTTCTGGTATGCTCATTTCTGAGCATGGGGTAATCTCTCCTCCTAGCCTTCTTAAGCTTATGCCGCTATCGAACATGTTTTTTTTGCTTAGTATAAGTCTGGGGGAGTGAGAGTTATCGTTACCTCATGCACAAGCACAGTGCACAGCATACTAGGATTTACACTGTGTTATATTGTAGCATTGTTCATCTCATGGCACACCACGACCCCCACGTGAGCGCACTTAACTGTAGGCGCGCGACGAGTCTAACTAGTCTCGGTTGTGTGAATGGGAAATCACGGTGCTGGGTTAGGATTGCGAGACGAAGTACTTTGTTGACTCTTGTAGTGCTCCTAGTCGAGTGCTCATGTCTCGTAGGAATCCGTGTAGATTCAATTTCTTTTTATGCTTTTAGTTTACATTTTTCTACTAGCGTAAATATTGTTTACTTTACTCAATTTGGTGAATCCGGTGTGAATCAAACGGTAGCATAGAAATGTGTGTAGACGTTCATTAGTCTTGTGTTGCCCGAGTCGGGAGGAAGGATTATCTTTCTCGGTGGCTAGAACTCGCCCCAAGCGATTCTTGAAACATGGGTATACGGTTGGTCAACTGCGTGAATGTGATATAGGCCCTCATTTTGGCCCGGTTGAGCCTTTGCACCCTTTCCTATCGATATATCCTCATTAGCCCAGTTGTGCCTACCCGTACTTTGATTTAGCCCCACTTGTATCGCACCAAAGCCCAAAAGCCAATCCTAGTCACACACCCAAATCTGAGCTTTAGTTGTTTATTATTTTTGTGAGTTGGGTTGTTGATGTGGTGAATGTTTGTGAAGTTGTGGATATGTTTTATTGTTTATTCGCTGAAAATGATAAGAAATGAAAAGAAAAAAAATGAAAAAGAGAAAAAGATATGAGTTTGAATGAAAAATTCATTTGTAGAAGTATAAGTTGGGAGTAGGCGGTGCACGCACCCATGTTGTTAATTCCATGCCCGGGGGTGTAGTGTACCCGCATGTTTGTGTGGTGATGAGGATAGTTTTCGGTGCTAGCTCATTTGGGTTTAGTGTCTGAGCCGTCGCTTTTATCTTTGTTTACCTCACCTAAACCCAAGCTTCATCTCAAACCTAAAGTCCTATTGATTCACGCATTTGAGTCATACTAGTGCCGTGGAGAGAGTGCGAACGGGCAAGCCTATGGCCACCGACATTGATGGATTTCAATGGAGTTGTCCCGAGTCCCGATCTTTGGCAACGCTCGCCTCAGTGTTCAGTTTACTTTCTTCCTATGTACGACCTTATGATTCACCGTGATTCACTTGTTGAGTAAACGTAATATATAAATATGCTCTTAGAAAATTATAAACTAATATGTATAATTAGAAATTTTGTCTACTAGATTTCTATGCACATGCGTATGAGACTTCGCATATTACTCCGCCCTTGCAATTTCTAACCCAACTATGTCTTTTCTCGCTCCGCCAGATTTGTTTGCTCGGGACGCGCAAACAGGTAAGTCTGGGGGTGTGATGAGTCTGGTTTATACAGTGATTTCTGGCCTCATTTGGGTTTATTTTAGTGTCATTGCACTTCATTTGCTGTTCATATATGCTTATAGTGATAGCATGGCGTTTCTGCGCCTTTTGTGCAATCCTTTCCCCTTTGTGGCATATTTTTCCTATATATTACTGTATGCCTGTGTTATGGATCCGGTGATGTGCACGGATCGGGGTTATTTGTACTTTTCCTGCAGGTCCTGGGGTCGTGTGCACGTTCGGGATGGTGCGGGGTGATTTTTGTCCTAAAAAGCCTCTGATCGTGCGCATTCCTTCGCACACGATCAGGCGCACGATCATTGATCGTGCGTTAATTCCCAGCCCAGATCGAGATCGGACCAAAGATATGCGCACGATCACAGGCCTTTCTTCGCGCACGACCACTGGTCTTGCGCCCCTGACCGTGCGATGTTTTCTATTTTTCCTTTGCTACAGGTTGACTGCGCACGATCACAGTCATTCCTTCGCGCACGACCATTGGTCGTGCGCCACTGACCGTGCGCAGTACTTATTCTGCTCCCTATTTAAGGCGCTGTTCTGCGATTTTAGGTATTCCGGCGGGTTTTTGGCGCGATTTCTGAGCGCGGCTCCGCCGTTCCACCTCTCCATGGTCCCTCCTTCCATTCCTCCCCTTGGGAAAGCTTCATCCATTGATCCTAAGGTCATTCAAGGGTTCCGGAAGCATTCTCCGCCATCTACGGCCAGCATTCCAAGAGGAAGACATCTCCATTGGGTGAAGGAGAAGTGAACCTAGCTCTGAGAAGAAGACGGGCAGCGGTTAGAGGTAGTGACAGCCTCTGCATCCCGGAAGCCACCAAGGACTGAGCTCAGAGGAGGCGTGACGACCCCCCATTCCGACCACGATCCGCGGCGAGGCTTCTCATCTCGTGGTTACTTCTACCCCTTCTCTTTTTGTGATTTGTACTCTTAATGGTTGTAATGAACTGAATGAACATCTATTTGTCTATGAATGGAAGTTTATTTAAGAACTTGTCTTTACGTTATGCTGTGTTGTGATGCGCTCCGCCCCCGCTCCACTTACACCCACACGTTCCAGCACCCGCTCTAGCAAAAGCTGGAAGCGATAGCGAAGAGGTGCCTTCGACCCTCAACCCTCACATCTGCACTCACCTCATCCATATGCTCACCGGCCATCCGCTAAGCGAAGCACGGCATCGCGGCCTGCACTAAACCCATCCACCAAGCGACGTGGTGATTGCGACCCGCATAGTGTTTAGTTTTCTCATTTCCCGCTCTATAAAATCAACCAAACCCCCTTCTTGTTTTGTTAAACTTAGAACCCCCATAATTAATTTCCTAACGAGCAAATCGTATTCCCTAACTTGCGGTCCTTTGAGAACGATATTCGGGGAGCTACTCCCTACTTTTATTACTTGACAACGACCGGTGCACTGCCGTCGTACCGCATTTCGTGCCCGCTAATTAGCGTTGTGGAAATAGCGTGTCAAGGGCAATGGACATCCTCTTTCCAGGAGGGATAGGAATTCCTTTTGACCTACAGAGGTCAGGGAAGGAGTGGAAGAGTACTTGACTCATAATCCTCATGTAGGCATTCTCTTTGTGAGAATATCTAGAGCCTATCATCTTGAGCAGACAGCTGGCCCAATCTATTTTCTTCTTCAATACAAGGGCCCCCATGATGTTCAGTTGCTGCTTGGGTACTACATCATGGGCTGAAATTTTGCATAGTAGTATCTTTCCTACTATATCTGCTAGCAGTTTGTACTCCTCAGAAAAGTCTATTTTCTTTAGATGGATTGGTTTATCCCTTGAAAACTTCATGGTGGTTAGCAGATGCTTGATTTCATCAGGTGTGAGGTCTATAGATTCATCACCTAATAGGGGAATGATAAAGACTTATGAGGTTACTCTTCAGAAATTGATTTCCTTTCCCTATTTTATTTGAACAACGATAATATTAGGATATACCTGAAGGAAGATCAAAGGTGGCCCTAATATGTTCTGCAGAGATTGAGACTGGTGTCTCATAGATTGTTCCCTGGATTTCTCCTTGTTCAGATATCTGAACATGAGTCATCAGCTCTGTGAGCTCTGTTTCCAGGAGCTCGCATCTTGTGGAGATGAGTTTGTCCAATCCAGCTTCAGTGAAGAGAGCTATGATGTTCTTATAATTTTTTGCAGCGGCTTGGAAGGAGTCGAGGTCAATGTCGAAACCAGAGTTTATCTTGGGAGCCATTTTAGGTCAGTGAAAGAGAGGAGGAAATGGCTGGACTAAGGAGCAAGAAGGATAAAGGTTGCAAAGTAGTGAAGGTTTCTAACTGAAGAGTCTTTTTAAGTCAGGTGAAGCGTCGAAACGGGACTCAATTCGAGGCTTATTCGGTACTTCAGTGGATGTGACCGAAAATATTTTAGCATTGCCGCTCGTTTTTATGAAGTCGACGTTACGTCGAGTGGAATTCGACGTAAGCGTCGATACAGCCCGCGTTAAGATGTTAGGGTTTCGTATCAACGTATGCGTCGATTGTAATCGACGTATGCGTCGATTTCACTTATTGAGATGAGTCATCGACGGTGCGTCGATTAGAAGTCGACGTGACTTTTGGTTTTCCTGAAGAATTTTAGGTGTTTATTTCTTTTTCTCTTCCTAGTTCTAAGTCAGTCTAGACTAATTTTTACAGATAGTTTGATTGGATGTGCCAACATTGTTTGGCAAGGTGGCCAGTTTTGTTACATATATGACACTTGATTATCTTATTCTTATGATAATTTGAGTTTAGAGAAGGATAGAAGGGTTGATTAGGATATAAAGTTTGATTAGGATGGGAATTTTGGTTACCAGGTTTAGGGTAGAAATTTTGGTTAGGATAGAGGTGTTGATTAGGATGGAATTCATGGTTAGGATGAATGGATCCTGAATGGGAATTATAGAAGGTTTTTGGAGAATAGGCATTTAAGTTGCTCTGAATTTTTGTGCGTCGATATCTATTCGACGCATGTTGATAGTTGCTTCGATTTATATTCGGCGCTTTCTCCCGATAGCGTTGATCTGATATCGACGCATGGAAAAAGTTGCGTTGATTGGAAGTCGACGTACTTTTATTCAAGCGTCGAGTAGAGGTCGAGGCATCTGAGAGGTTGCGTTGAGTAAAAGTCAACGCACTATCATTCATGCGTCGATATAAAGTCGACGCAACTGTATCTTCACACATTTTCTTTTTCCCTTTTTCTGATTTTGTTCTTTTATGTATTGTTTCTTTTGGCTTAGTTGCTTCTTCAGATGAAGTTTGAGAGTCATCAGCTGAATAATATGATGTTTCATCAAATTGTTTTATTTCCTTGAGGGAGTCTTCTTCCTTATTTAGTGAGTCTTTTTCTTGGTTTGATTTGATGGGTTTTGTGAATTTTGCAGGGATCATCCAAGCAGGTTTGTTGGATGGAACTTGGCTGGTTGAGGGATCAGCCCCTAGACCAAGATTTTTTATGTCTCCTTGTTTGTTGTTCAGTGATTTCCTTGAGAGTTTGGCTTCTCATGTTTATTGATTCTTCAAAGGCTTTTGCCTGGGATACCTTATCCTTAAGGAGCTGGTTTTCTATTCTAGCTCTTTCTACTTCCTTTTCTATGATGTTTACTTCAAAAATTTTAGAGCATTTATCCTCTCTATTTCTCTTGTTTTTAGCCACATTAATTTGTTCCTTTAGATCTTTAATTTCTTGTGTAGCTTTTAGTTGATCTAGACACATTCCCATAAAATCATTTCTGAAATTATCACTTTGAAAATCTATTTCATCAAAAATGCTTACCTCATCCTTATCCTCAGATTCCTCTATGAGAATAAGGCTATCTTCTTTTTCATCTTCAGAAGATATGCTTTCTTCTAATCCTGTCTCACTCCATGATTTAGCACCATCATCATTCTTTGAGCCTTCAAGGGCCATTAAGCATAGATCTTCTTGCTTAGGCTCTTCATTGTCACTCTTAGGAGAGGAGCTGTCCTCAGAGTCTGTATCACTCCAGGCTTCTGCCATAAAGCCTCTTTCTTTCTTCTTCTCCTTTTTCTTGAGATCTTTCTTTTTCAGATCTTTCTTTATCTCAGCATTTTCTGAACATTCTGGGGCAATATGTCTAGGTTTCCTGCAGGAGTAACAAATAATTTCTTTAGTAGGAGTTTTGTCATACCTTGGTTTTGACTCTCTCCTTCTTGATCCATCTGTCCTGACCCATTTCTGGAATTTTCTGGCCAGGAAACTGAATAGTTCTTCTTCAGTGACAGAGCTTCTTTCTTCTGTTGCTTTTAATGCAATGTTCCTGTCTTTTGAGGAAGTTGGGGTGTTTTCTCTTCTCTTCTTCTCTTCTCTGGTTTTCAGCAGTTGCTCATAGGATCTGAGTTTTCCTAAGAGAGCATCTGTTGAAATTTTCCTTTGTCCTCTTGTGTCTCTTATTGCCCATATCCTTGAGTCCCATGAGCTTGGGAGACTCATCAGTAATTTGTCATTGATCTCTGTAAGAGAGATTTCTCTATCCAAGTCCCTTAGTAGATTGATGATCAGACTAAATATGTCATACATCTCAGAGATGCTTTCTTCATTCTTCTTTTGGAAGTTCTCATATTGAGAGATCAATAGAGCCTCCCTATCTTTTCTTTCATCAGCACTTCCTTCTACCATCTTTATGAGAGCCTCCCAAATTTCTTTGGCTGATTCACAATCAACAACCCTTTGAAAGATTTCATCAGAGAGGGTTGAGACCAGAATATTTACAGCCTGCGCATCACATGTTCCTGCCTTTTTCTCTTCAACTGTCCACTCAGCCTTTGGGACAAGTGTTTGAGTCACTTCACCACTTGAGTCTTTTCTATAAGGCTTGGGAGGACCTGTCAAGATAACATTAAATAAATCTTCATCAATAGAGTTCATATAAATCCTAATTCTTGTTTTCCAAACTGCAAACTTTTCAAGATTGCACATTGGTGGTCTGGTGGAAGCATAATCTTTGATTTGTGTCATGTGAAAAATAATTGTTAGAGAAATATATATATATATATATATAAATAAGAGGTAGGATCTTTTTGATCAAGGAGTTAACCTTTTTAGATCAACCTCCCTCTGATACCAAATGAAAGTGCACAGTTAACCTCACTATAATTCTCTAGAGGGTGGGTGAATAGAGATTTAAAATATTTTTGTGCAAAGTTAATAATTATATATATATATATAGGTGTAGTGATCACAGATTAGAGCTTCCCACACACCAATAAGAATTAAACAAGTAAAGAAAAATAAATGCAATAAGAAAAATCACAGCACAACACAAAGAAATATAGTGGTTCCCCAAAGTTTGGGTAGTCCACTCTTCTACCCCCTTGGTAGAAAATTCACTATCTTGCACTGAGTCTTTTGATAAGGAGACTCTTAGAACCACCCTGAGTCTTTTGACAAGGAGACTCTTAGAACCAACTGAGTCTTTTGAAAAGGAGACTCTTAGAACCAGTTCAACTGAATTTTTTGAAGAGTGATTCTAAAAACTCTTTTACAATATGTGAGAATGAAAATAAGAAAAAGGAAAAGAAGTATTTAAGACAAGAATGAATCTTCTTCCTAGCAAGAAGATTGGAAGTACAAGAAGTAGTGAATTAAATCTCCCTTCTATAGTGAGAAGGAGATTGTAAGCTTTTCAGAATTTTGTAGCAGTATGGCTTTAGAAGCAGAAGAAGAAGAATGCTTGATGGTTGCTGCAGAACAATTTCTCTATTCTCTCTCTTTTTCACTTTTGGGAGCTTTTCCTCTTTTTCAATGTGTATATGGTGGATCACTTCTTGTTTTTCTCTGCCGACCTCCTTGGTTATTTATAGCTCTGTTTATTAAAATAACACTATAGGAAAGTAATCAATTAGCAGGCAGAGTATTAGAAAGAAAGAGAAATTTCCATAACAGTTATATCCATAGAAGGAAAGTATTCAATCTGATTTCAAATAATGTCCATAAAGGATTTAATCAATTTAGCCAAGAGTCTATTAGAGGAAAGAATGATTCAGAACGGCTATAAAGAATAAATTGATTCCATATAAATCAGATCTATAAAAGAAGGAAAGAGATCTGGCGATTTTTGAATTAATCATAGTAATCGACGTGCGTTGATTACTATTCGACGTAAGCGTCGAATTCATCCTGGCTGGACGTCGAGAGGAGAATAAGGAAGGTGCGTCGACTACGGTGCGTCGACTTCTCAAGATGCGTCGACTAGAAGTCAGAGCAACGTCGACATAGGATACATCGAATTCTTCTTAAAGGTACTTCGACTCATTCTGAAAGGAACGTCGATACAACTTCGACGTTGCGTCGAATACTATTCGACGCATATTTACTTACCTTGATTTTCCTTTCTTGGAATTCATATTTAACTCATTTTCAGGGGTTAAGAGAAATCATTATCCCAACACAATGAAGTAAAGAACTTGGTCACGGACAGTGTCCGCTTTTCCTCCGGAGCACACCACACAGGTGATACTCGCTCTTCGCTACGGATGCGCTATTTCGGCACTGCTAATTAGCAAGCATGAAATGCGATACGACGGCAGTGCACCGGTCGTTGTCAAGTAATAAAATAGGGAGGAACTCCCTGAATATCAATCTCTCAAGGACCGCAAGTTGGGTAGAACGATTTGCTCTCGCAGGAAATCAGTTCAAAGGATAAAATAGTAACGACGGGGGTTTTAATTTGGTTTCCTATGCTATTGCAGAATGAAGAAAGATGTGGGTCTAAACTCCGCTTCGCACGGCGAGATGGGTGCAACGGCCGCGATGCCGTGCTTCGGAAGGCGTGTGGGCGGAATATCACTATGACGGTTGAGGGTCGCACACACCTCTTCTCAAAACATCACCGGTAGCTTTTGCTAGCGGCTTCAACCACAACGTAACACAGAAAATAGCAAGAAACAAAGGGGCTATTCATGCCACCACAATAACATTGCATATGAAAACAAGCAGTAATCCATAAGATCTACTTAACACGCATTCATAAAGCAACTGCAAATGAGTTCAAGCAACAAAGGTTAGAGAGGACCACAACGAAGAAATCACGTCTTGGGTTCACGGCCGGAATGAAAGGTTGTCGGGCTCTCTCCGGACTCGGCCCTCAGATGGTGATTTCTTCGTTGTGGTCCTCTCTAACCTTTGTTGCTTGAACTCGTTTGCAGTTGCTTTATGAATGCGTGTTAAGTAGATCTTATGGATTATTGCTTGTTTTCATATGCAATGTTATTGTGGTGGCATGAATAGCCCCTTTGTTTCTTGCTATTTTCTGTGTTACGTTGTGGTTGAAGCCGCTAGCAAAAGCTAGCGGTGATGTTTTGAGAAGAGGTCTGTGCGACCCTTAGCCGTCATAGTGATATTACGCCCACGCGCCTTCCGAAGCACAGCATCGCGGCCGTTGCACCCATCTCGTCGTGCGAAGCGGAGTTTAGACCCGCATCTTTCTTCATTCTGCAATAGCATAGGAAACCAAATCAAAACCCCCGTCGTTACTATTTTATCCTTTGAACTGATTTCCTGCGAGAGCAAATCGTACTACCCAACTTGCGGTCCTTGAGAGATCGATATTCGGGGAGTTCCTCCCTGTTTTATTACTTGACAATGACCGGTGCACTACCGTCGTATCGCATTTCGTGCCTGCTAATTAGCAGTGCTGAAATAGCGCATCAAGTTTTTGGCGTACACTGCGGGCGCGTATACGTGCTGCTGCCACCATGGATGTTAATGGAAATCAGGCTAATCCCGGAGTGGGAAATGCACCGGCCGTGGCTCAAGCTGCTGACGAGAATGAAGTGGCTAGGCCACGACCTAGGACTATGAGAGATTACACTACACCCACTGTTGGGAGTGTGTACCCTGGATTTGGCCCGGCTATCACCAACAACAACTTTGAGATAAAGCCGACCATCCTGAACATGATCCGCAATCAGGCCCAGTTCTCTGGATTAGCAAGTGAAGACCCCCATCTTCACTTAATTGAATTCGCTGAAATTTGTGGAACATTTCGTTATGCAGGGCTGGCTGACGAGACGGTGAAGCTCAGGCTATTCCCTTTCTCTCTACGTGACAAGGCAAAGGCGTGGCTCCACACGATCCCTGCCGGTACAGCTACCACTTGGGACGCCCTGCAAGAAAATTTTTTGGCAAAGTTTCACCCTGTTGACAAAGTTGTGAACTTGCGGAGGGAAATAACAACCTTCCAACAGCTCGATCAGGAGGCTCTCTCAGAAGCTTGGGAGAGGTTCATGAACCTTCTCCGGAAATGCCCCCAGCATGAGCTGCAACCATGGACCATAGTAGAAAATTTTTATTTTGCTATTGAACCTAACTACAGGGCCATGATTGATGCTGCTGCAGGTGGAACTTTGATGAACCACACTCCTGAAGAGGCTTTGCGGATTGTCCAAGATACTGCCATTCACAGTTCCTTTTGGACTGCTGGAAGAAACGCTCCAAGGAACACTCGAGGTCTTTTTGAAGTGAACACGTCTGGTACACCTGCTGAAAGTACCATGCTACTTAAGAGGCCTACCCTCCCTTCCGCCTCAGTAATGATGATCTCATGTCAAGGTTGTGGAAACCCAGGGCATCATGCATATGAGTGCCCCTCAGGTGAGCAACCTACTGAAGTTTCTTTTGAAGAAAGTGTTAATTATATAAATGATCAAAATCAAGGAGCACCGTTCAATAACACTTATAACTCGGGCGTGAGAAGTCATCCGAACTTCTCTTGGAAACAAAATGTTCCAGGCCAACGATGGCAAGAAGGCTCGCATCAATACGATGCTCAAGCCTCCGGTAGCCAACCGCGGCCGCCTTAATCGAGTTATAATCAAGGTGCGCCAACTTTTAAGAAGAGCAACCTTGAAGAAATGATGGAAAGGTTTATGCATGTCGCGAACTCTAACATGGTTAACCAAACCGCGTCCATGCGCAACTTGGAGATGCAATTGGGCCAATTGGCTCAATTGTTAACCGAGCGGCCGCAAGGGACCCTTCCTAGCAACATGGAAAAAAATCCTATAAATCAAGGGAAGAGTCTCACCGACGCGGATGTGGTTGACCCAAATGAATTAGTGATCAATTGTTCTATTAATAATGTTCAAACTGCTGCCTTATGTGACTCTGGATCGTCCCGCAACGTCCTTGCATGGCAAGACGTGGCTAAACTGAATCTAGAAATGAACCCGGATGATCGGAAGTCTTTGGTGCTCGCTAATGGGACCATTATTCAGTCGGAGGGAGAAGTGAAGAATGTTGAAATCATGGTTGAGGGGACGGTGGTGGTCGCTGACTTCCAAGTGTTGGGACCCCAGGAGAATAACTCTATCCCAATCTTGGGAGTGCCGTTCTTGAAAGAGAGCGGTGCCACTTTGGATTTTTCCGCTGGGAAAGTCATCATCCCTACTTGCCCCAAAATTGTGACTGAAACATTGCCTTGCTTTCCCCAAAGTACTTCTGACATATCTCTTAGTGATGCAGGAATCAAGGCTGAATTTGTATTGTTGGATGAAGAAAAGGAGGAGAAACAATCATGCGGAAAAGGAGAAGAAATAGATTTGAGAAAGGACTGTGACCCGGAAAGGAAGGAAGATCTGGTGTCTGAACCCATTCTGCTGAACTTAACTCGGGACAATGTCCCATTCTTATCTAACAATAAATTTTGTAATAAACTTTTTAAACAGACGGTCTCTTGGGCTGACCCAGTTGCCACTACGGTAACGGGAGTGATGCCATCCACCACTAAGGTGGGAAAATCTGACGGCTACCAACGCTGGCGCTCTTCTACCGTGGAGAGGTTGAAACTTGAAAGAAGAGAGCGTAGTGCTCGCTCCACTGCTTCCAGTGGCAAGTTGGCAGGGGCTAGGGGAAAATTGGGTAATACCAATTTTGGCCCTAAAGCTTTCACCTCCAGCCTACAAGCCACTGGGGACGTGCACTACAAAAGCGCGTATTGGTGCGATTATTCGGCAAGTGCACCGGTCGCGCAAGTAATAATAATGGGGAAAATCCCCGAGTGTCGGTCTCTTGAGGAACACAGTAAGGTGAAGTTAGGTTTCGAGGAAGGACTTGAGATTGAAGTCCTTAAATCGGATGGAATACGGGGGAGTTGGGTTGGCTTTTGGAAAATAAAATAAAAGCTATCAACTACTCCTATGAAATGCCGCTATGCAATGCTTCGCTTGGCGGGATGGAGACTAGGCAGGCCTTGAGCGCGTTGCGTTGAAAGGGCGGATGGACGAGTAGGCAAGCGGAATCGAACTATGCAGGCCTTGAGCGCACTGCTTCGTTAGGCGGGATGGAATACGGGCCGCGATGCCACGCTTCGGTAGGCGGATGGACGAGTAGGCTAGCGGAGTGAGGGTCGCAAGCACCTCTTCGACAAGCACAAAAAACAATTGCTAGTGCGGCACACGAACGTGACGGCGGAATGGAAATGGACGGCGGCGCACCTCAAGCAACTTAAATAGATAAATTACACAATCACATAGACATGAAATATATATGTAAATATAACTAATTCAAGTGCCACTTCATCATCATGATTAGATCTAGCTACAAATACATCAAAAAGAGAAGAATAAGGCAAGAAATCGACCGAATCCGAAGTCTCGTTGTAGATTCACGGTTGGAATCGCCGGGTTGTCAATCCGCGTCCAAGCTCGGTCCGCAACTACGTCCGGGGTAGAGAGAGTTGTCACGACTCTCCAATGGACCCGTCTTCTTCGTGTCACGATCCGGTAGAGGTTGCAAACTTCCTCTTGCTCGATGGAGATGGCAGCTTGATCTCTCTTTGAAGCTCTTGGATGAAGGAGGAGGCCGAGAGGAAACTCCGGCTCAAGATTGGCGTGAAGAACAAGTCTGGAGCACCTCCAGATGGTGGGCGGCGGTGGAGGGGCGAAACTGGCGCGGAACGGCGGAAGAACGGCGGAAAAATGTGGAAGATCTGACCTAAATCGCGAGCAGGTCGATTTATAGGCGCTGGAATAAACAGTGCGCACGGTCAGTGGCGCACGACCAGTGGTCGTGCGCACTAGAATTCGGTGATCGTGCGCTCTGCCTAGACGAAACCTGCAAAGACAGAAATTATGAAATAACATGTTGCACGACCAGTGGCGCACGACCGGTGGTCGTGCACACTATCGTAGGTGGTCGTGCACACTATCGTAGGTGGTCGTGCGCACTGATTGAAACAGAACTCAAGAAATTGATGATAAGCGCGCACGAACAGTGGCGCACGACCGGTGGTCGTGCGCACTAGCGTAGATGGTCGTGCGCACTGCACCAAACAGAACTCATAAAAAAGGGTTAAGTGCACACGATCAGTGGCGCACGACCAGTGGTCGTGCGCAATAGAACCGGTGATCGTGCGCAGTGTTCCTGTGCAGAATTGCACCGGAAACACCTGCACGACACCTGTTCTAGCGTACGACACCAGTCTAGCCACTGAAAGTGGGACTTAACATCGCAAGAAAACTAATAACAAAGAAAGATACGAAATAACACCAAAATGGGCCTAGAAGTGCACATAGCAAGTGATAACAAATATAAGCTAAAACAAGGCTAAAGTGCAGTTGAATGACTAGATAAACGGCCCAGATGAGTCCATATATGTGTATATAATCGGGACTCATCACACCCCCAGACTTACCTGTTTGCGCGTCCCGAGCAAACAAATTCCATACGAACGGGGAAAGAAAAGTAGATGGCTTAAGACTACAATACAGAGTACCATGCGAAGTCGCATGCTCACGTGCATAAGAAAAATAGTAGAAAAGATTTCTGACTATAAAACAGTTTATATATTTCTAAAAGAGTAAAAGCATATTACAACTACTCAAAATGGTGAACTACGGTGAATCATTCGGTCACGCATACGGAGAAAGTAAACTAAATGCTGAGATGAGCATTGCTCAAGATTGGGGTGCCGGATAAACTCCACCGAAATCCATCGGTGTCGGTGACCATAGGCTTGCCCGGTCACATTCTCTCCACGGCACTGGTTTGACTCAAATGCGTGAATCAATAGGACTTTAGGTTTTAAATGGGGCTTGGGTTTAGGTGAGGTATACAATGATAAAGACGATGGTTCAAATACTAAACCCAAATGAGCTAATGCAGGAAACTATCCTCATTCACCACACAAACATGCGGGTACACAACACCCCCAGACTTGGACTTAACAGCATGGGTGCGTGCACCGCCTACTCCCAAACATAAATCTATACATAAAGATTTTCAATTAAACACTCCTTCTCTTTCCTTTCTTTTTAACTTCTTTTCTTTTTCTCATTTTTTTTCTTTTCTTATCATTTTCAGCAAATAAACAAAAGGACACATCCACATCTTCACAAACATATTACCACATCAACAACCCAACTCATGAAAATAATAAACAGCTAAAGCTCAGATTTGGGTGTGCGACTAGGATTGGCTTTTGGGCTTTGGTGAAATAAAAGTGGGGCTGAATCAAAGAACGGGTAGGCACAACTGGGCTAGCGAGGATATAGCGGTAAGGATAGGCACAAAGGCTCAACCGGGCCAAAATGATGGCCTATATCAAATTCACACAATTGACTAAACGTATACCCATGCTTCAAGAATCGCTTGGGGCAAGTTCTAGCCACCGAGAAAGATTCTCCTTTCTCCCGACTCAAGCAATACGAATCTAGCGATCGTTTACACACATCCCTATGCTACTGTTTGATTCACACCGGATTCACCATTTGAGTAGAGTAAACAACATTTACACTAATAGAGAAAAATATAAAACCATAGTATAAAAAGAGATCTAACCTACACAAATTCCTATGCAACCGAGCACTCGACTAGGAGCACTACGGGAGTCAACATTTTACTCTGCTACATAGTCCTAAGCCATCACCTAGACTTTCCCAAATAAGCAGAAGAATTAAATTCACAACAGAGCAAGCAAACAGATGAGTACGCGCTCAAGTGGGTGATGTGGTGTGCAATGAAAATAAACAAAACATTTTAAATGAAATCTTCTAGCATGCAGTGCAATAGTGCACGTGAGCGGGTAAACAAAACTACTCTCCCCCAGACTTAAACTAAACAATCCGCATAATATATGATATGAAAATCAGCAAAGGCTAGGGGAAGAGAGTACCCAATGCTCAGCAAGTGAGCATACCAGAAGATTGGCGTGTAAGCTAAAATGAGTTGCAACATCCGCCATCCAGAGAAGATACCTGCAGGGGTCAGCTCCGCAAAAATAAAAGACAAAAGAAAACTGAAAAGAAAGTACTACTAACTAAACATGATTAGAAGAAATAAGAATGCAGGAAGAGAAAGATAACTACTGGGGTTATTGTCCTCCCAGCACGACTTATTCAAACTTTAAGAGTTCTAGCTAATGGGCCTATGGAAGGAGAAGTGGACAGGTAACTGGCCTAATATCCGTGTCGGTAGCGGGTACCTATACGGAGTAAGAACAGTCACGCCTCTACCCGAATATAAATACCTGCTCCTCACAGGTAGAGGGAAAAGAAAGTAAGAAGAGGAGGAGGCCTGGTCCTCACTCATCTCACCAAAACTATCCTTGCCCAGCAAGGTATCGTCCACAGCAGGTCCGCAGGAGGAGAAGGCAACGAATGAGGCTTCCTTAATGGAGGAGGGATCAACCTCCTCGCATAAAAGGACACACTCATCATTGAATTGAGCACAAAGCTCCAAGTCCTCCTGAAGTACCTGTGAAGATTCAACCTGCACAGGCTCGGGTGAAGAGGGGGGATCGAGAAATAAACAAGATGAAGAACATAAATAATCAAAAATCGGGGGAGTGGTCCCGGTCTCACTCCCATTAGGTTGGGGAAGTAAAATAATGTTTGCATTGTCATCAATGCTACAAGATTCGGCGGGATCAACGGTGGCCAGGCTTAGGATTTGGACTTCCTCCACTGGTGCTGAGGAAAATTCCTCTTCACCTAGAAGGTTGTCCTCCTCCATAGGAATAGGCACAACACTCAGATCAACCGCCTCCTCCTGCGACACATCATCAACAATGTCGTCAGAGACGAGTGTAGTATGCACAACAGGGAGAGGAGTAGTGCTCGGATAAAAGTCGAGCACCGATTCCTCACAAAGAATCGAATCCACTAGAGGTGGTGGATGCACCGGGAGAATAGGCTCAGCAATGTCGGTGCCCAGATCAGCCACACATCCAGTGACCGTGTCCATGCCATACCCTTCAAGATGTGAAGGTGACAAAGACACATAACCGGATGTTGAAGGTGTGCCGCCAGAGTTAGGATTCGGGACGATCCGGATATCCGGCTCGTCATCCTCATCCAATTGGCGAAGATAAGCAACACAATCCTTCAGGGCATGATCTGTGCTCCGACAAAACTGGCACTGCCTAGCAGGCTTCTTTGGCACAGCGGGTGCTGAAGCCGAAAAGAAGTATGACGGTAAAGGCTCAGCAGAGTAGCCATAAGACTTATGCGCACCATATGGAGTACTAGACGAAGTCGGTGCTCCATATGCTGGGCTATAAGAATTATGCCTACTATTCTCCATAGGGCATTCATCACTAGAGTGGGAGGTAGCTCCACACCAACGGCAACGGAAATTAAGATGTGCCCACATAGTGTGAAGATAAAACGATTCAAAAAGAAGAACACTATTGTGCGAAATACTACACCTAACAAAAATTTACTAAAGCAACCTACTATAAAACAAGAAAAAGGAATAAAAAGAACAGAAATAAAATAAGAGATGCAATTTACAAATGGAAGGGCTTCTCTCTCAGACTCTCCCTCTCCAGAAAACTCACACGTCTGTGTTCCCCGGCAACGGCGCCAAAAAACTTGGTGCGATGATTCGGCAAGTGCACCGGTCGCGCAAGTAATAATAATGGGGAAAATCCCCGAGTGTCGGTCTCTTGAGGAACACAGTAAGGTGGAGTTAGGTTTCGAGGAAGGACTTGAGATTGAAGTCCTTAAATCGGATGGAATGCGGGGGAGTTGGGTTGGCTTTTGGAAAATAAAATAAAAGCTATCAACTACTCCTATGCAATGCCGCTATGCAATGCTTCGCTTGGCGGGATGGAGACTAGGCAGGCCTTGAGCGCGCTGCGTCGAAAGGGCGGATGGACGAGTAGGCAAGCGGAATCGAACTATGCAGGCCTTGAGCGCACTGCTTCGTTAGGCGGGATGGAATACGGGCCGCGATGCCACGCTTCGGTAGGCGGATGGACGAGTAGGCTAGCGGAGTGAGGGTCGCAAGCACCTCTTCGACAAGCACAAAAGACAATTGCTAGTGCGGCACACGAACGTGACGGCGGAATGGAAATGGACGGCGGCGCACCTCAAGCAACTCAAATAGATAAATTACACAATCACATAGACATGAAATATATATGTAAATATAACTAATTCAAGTGCCACTTCATCATCATGATTAGATATAGCTACAAATACATCAAAAAGAGAAGAATAAGGCAAGAAATCGACCGAATCCGAAGTCTCGTTGTAGATTCACGGTTGGAATCGCCGGGTTGTCAATCCGCGTCCAAGCTCGGTCCGCAACTACGTCCGGGGTAGAGAGAGCTGTCACGACTCTCCAATGGACCCGTCTTCTTCGTGTCACGATCCGGTAGAGGTTGCAAACTTCCTCTTGCTCGATGGAGATGGCAGCTTGATCTCTCTTTGAAGCTCTTGGATGAAGGAGGAGGCCGAGAGGAAACTCCGGCTCAAGATTGGCGTGAAGAACAAGCCCGGAGCACCTCCAGATGGTGGGCGGCGGTGGAGGGGCGAAACTGGCGTGGAACGGCGGAAGAACGGCGGAAAAATGCGGAAGATCTGACCTAAATCGCGAGCAGGTCGATTTATAGGCGCTAGAATAAACAGTGTGCACGGTCAGTGGCGCACGACCAGTGGTCGTGCGCACTAGAATTCGGTGATCGTGCGCTCTGCCTGGACGGAACCTGCAAAGACAGAAATTATGAAATAACATGTTCGCACGACCAGTGGCGCACGACCGGTGGTCGTGCACACTATCGTAGGTGGTCGTGCGCACTGATTGAAACAGAACTCAAGAAATTGATGATAAGCGCGCATGAACAGTGGCGCACGACCGGTGGTCGTGCGCACTAGCGTAGATGGTCGTGCGCACTGCACCAAACAGAACTCATAAAAAAGGGTTAAGTGCACACGATCAGTGGCGCACGACCACTGGTCGTGCGCAATAGAACCGGTGATCGTGCGCAGTGTTCCTGTGCAGAATTGCACCGAAAACACCTGCACGACACCTGTTCCAGCGTACGACACCAGTCTAGCCACTGAAAGTGGGACTTAACATCGCAAGAAAACTAATAACAAAGAAAGATACGAAATAACACCAAAATGGGCCTAGAAGTGCACATAGCAAGTGATAACAAATATAAGCTAAAACAAGGCTAAAGTGCAGTGGAATGACTAGATAAACGGCCCAGATGAGTCCATATATGTGTATATAATCGGGACTCATCACGTATAGCTGAGTTCCTTTTCTTATGCTTTGATCTGTGTCTGTGAAACTTTTCTTTAGATTCTCTGCTGCTTAAATAATGATTAATACAGGTATTTGGTCCACCTCAAAGGACGTTAAACAAAAGGGCTTCTTGGGAGACAACCCATGGGGAACCACCCGGTTCCGTCTATCTTTTTAATCCTTTTTGCGTATTGTTATTTCAGTTTTGCTAACATTGTAGGTGAAGCTTTGCTCTCGCGTGGAAGGAGATTTATTTTTAGAGAAATTGGGAATACCGCACTTCTGGCATGCTCCTTTGTGAGCATAGGTCAACTCTACCCCTCTCCTATTTATGTTTGAATCGTTTATTCTGGGGGAGAGAGCGAGCTGTGCAAGTGCACACACGTTGCATGACATGCTAGAATGTGCTGAGTTAGGATTTTTATTTTGTTGCATACATGTGCACCTAGTTCACGCGCACTTGATCACGCGTGCTTATTGGGTATCGCTGCGAGGTTTTCCCGCTCGTAAGAATTGAATTATTAGCATGTGAGTGAGGAGTGGAGAATAATGTGTTGGATCGTATGACGCCCTTAGAGGGGGGGTGAATAAGGGTGTGTTTAAAAATATAAATTTTTACTTAATAATTTTTAAACAGATTTTTCTTTTCTAAAAAGTTACTTATAAATAATTTTGAACCAATGCAATTTTTGTATTAAACCAAACACAAATTTCTAAGATAAAGATCTAAGCAAACAAATTTGCAATTAGTGAAAAAAAAACATAATTATATTTATCATAAAATTTGCATACAATAAAAAATTGATCTTAACAATGCTTAAGATCAAGGCACAATTATGATAATAAAAAATACAATAATTTTGGTTTACCAATCCTTCTCCCAAGGATCGGAAGGCTATCACTTGTCTCTCCCAAGACCAAGCCCAAGCCTATCCACTAGATCTTCCCAAGATCTAGACGTAGCACACAAGGCCACGATTTCCCACCAAGCCACACAAGGACTTGAACGCTCCACACAAGGAAGCGATTTTCCCCTAAGCCACGCAAGGACTTAGACGCCGCACGCAAGACGACGATTTCTCTACCAATACAAAATGAAATGTGTGTAAATGAAAATACAATATGAAAAGAACAACTCCCTAGAATTTCAGATCTCTGAAAGGATGGTTGAAGCCTCGAGATGATCGTTGATGTAGAAGCGCGCCCGATCTCGTCTTCAATCTTCAATCCTTCTTTGCACAAATGGGAGTTGAAGAGGTTCTGGAGCTCTCTGGTTCGTATGCACTCAGGAATGAACTTGGAATTCTCAATGCATGGAATGCACGAACACAAGGAGTCAATTTATAGAAAATCGCTGTCGCCTGGGCGACATCGACTGTCGGAATTTTCCGACAGCGCTAAACTGCCGCTGAAGTGCCGTCGTGCGGGCAGTTGCTGTAACCGCCGAGCTGTCGCCTGAGCGACATCGATGTCGGATTTCCGACAACGCAAAACTGCCGGTCGTGGTGGTGTCGTGGGCAGTTGTTGTAACCTCCGAGCTGTCGCCTGGGCGACATCGCTGTCGGATTTCCGACAGCTCAAAACTGCCTTTCGTCGTGCTGCCGTGGAGGGAAGTAGTTGTAACTTCTCTGCTGTCGCCGAGGCGACATCGGCTGTCGGAATTTTCCGACAGTGAAATTTTCCCACATTCAAATTTAGCTCCAGCAGAAATGTGAACATCTCATACCTGTTACCTGCACACCATTAATAAAAAATAGAATCAAATACAAATGGGACTTTGTTATTATCAAACCGGAGGAGTGCGAAACGCATGCTCCAACATAATGTTGACTCGAGTAGTGCTCTAGTCAAGTGCTCCCGTCACGCCTAGAAATTCGATTAGAGTAGATTAAAATTCAGAGTTGTAATGTACTTATTTCTGTTATAGTAGATGAAATTTATTTTACTTTAGTGGTGAATCCGGTGAATCCAACGATAGCAATAGGTCGAGTGTAGCAGACTAATAGTAGCTTTTTACTAGGGTCGAAAGGAAGGACAACCTTTCTCGGTGGCTAGAACTTGCACTAGGCGACTCTCGACACAATTGTGTTGAAATACTCGTCATGAAGTGTGTTGTAGGCCATCTCTTGATCCGTTTGTGCTTTTGAAATCCTAACCTACGTAATCACCATTGCAAGCCCACTTGAGCCTACCTCTCCTCTTTGTTTAGCTCCACTATTTAATGTAACCATGGTCATACAGCCGAACCTATGTTCGCACCAACCGCTGAGCTGAAAGACATTTCTGTCTCGATCGTATTTGGTGTCATCTATGTATGTATGGCTGCTTTAATGTAGCTAAACGAGCTGTTTTATTGTGTGTAAAAATGTGTTTTTGCCAAAAAGAGAAAAGAAAGAAAAGAAAAGAAAAAAGTTGTGCAATAATAATTTTCTCTCGGCAAAAATTTTATTTATTTCTGGCTCAACACGCACCTTGTGTTCAGTTGAAGTCTGGGGGTGTCGTGTAAGTACTGAAAATGTTATATTGGTGATTGTCATTCTCTTGAGTGCGACGGTTGTGTTGTGTGCGATTCTCATCGTCCTTCTACTTACCTAGTCTATACTCAACCTAAGCCTAACAATTGCCTATAAGCCCTATTGATTTTAGATACGAGTTGTCTCATGCAGTAGAGAGAGTGCGGACGTGCAAGCCTATGGACACCGACTTTGATGGATTTCTTAGGAGATTGTCCCTAGCTTCGATTCAAGTAATACTCTACTCATTAGTCACACTATTTTCCCTTTTTGCGCAACCGAAAGATTCACCTGGATTCACCATCCAAGTAAAGTAAATTCCAAACTACTGTTTTAGAAATAATTAGATGCAACCTTGAGTTTAATTCTGTTCTAATATATTTCTACGCACGAGAGCATGCGACTTCGCATAATTCTCGCCGCTCAAACTCATGCTAACACTCAATTGTTCCGACAGGAGAGCTGAGTAGTTTGCCCGAGACGTGCAAATGGTTAAGTCTGGGGGTGTGATAAGTCCCATTTATATATATATATATATATATATATATATATATATATATATATTCTTGGACTCATTTGGGCTGTTATTCTAGTGTTTGCACCACATTTTAGGCACATTTCCATTCATATGTACTATTCCATGCTAGGTGCACTTTTACGCCCGTTTCGGTGTGCAATTGCATTCCTTGTTGTTTGGGGTAAGCACATTGTGCTCCCCTTCCCTTCTTTTATGTATTTCTGTGCTGGATGTGTATTCCCAGCTAGTATATCTTGTTTGCAGGTGACCTGATTGCCCCGTTTTCCCATAAGTAATTTCTGTGCATATCGCACGGTCGTGCGTTTTCCTTGACCCACGGTCTGTGCGGTCGTGCGTTTGTGTCTGGGGCAGAAAATGGAGCATCGGAGTTTACTCGTGCGTTTTGACGCACGGGCGGATTCGCCCGTGCGTGAACAAAACGCACGGTCGACCTGTGTCTTGCTGATTTCAGAGCATCGGAGTTTACCAGTGCGTCTTAACGCGCGGGCGGCGTTGGTCGTGCGTGAACAAATAGCACGGGCGGCGCATAGTCTTCTCCAAGCCTTATTTCTTCCGTTAATATCGCACGGTCTGCGCACGATCGTGCGTTCGACCGTGCGTGACCAATTTTCAGCCTGTTTCCTATAAAAGCTGCAGGAATCGAGGCAGAGAGAGGAGAAGGGGGACGACCAGGATGACCAGGGCACGAGCTGGAGCGATTCTGAGGGCGGGAAAACTCTTCCTTCCCGCTGCTCTTGAGGGGTGAAGGCTTCTCCTTCATCTCCTCCACCATCAAGGCCATTTCCGGTGACTTTCCACCTCCATCCTTCCATCGAGGAGCACTAGGAAGCTTCATCCACCATTAGGTCAAGCATTCCTCGCCAAGGAGACCAAGGAAGCGCTGAAGATCGTAGGAGCGGTGACAGCCTCCTTCGAGCCAAGCTCACCATCTGAGGGCCGAGTCTGGAGAGAGCCCGACAACCTCTCATTCCGGCCGTGAACCCAAGACGTGATTTCTTCGTTGTGGTCCTCTCTAACCTTTGTTGCTTGAACTCATTTGCATTTGCTTTATGAATGCGTGTTAAGTAGATCTTATGGATTACTGCTTGTTTTCATATGCAATGTTATTGTGGTGGCATGAATAGCCCCTTTGTTTCTTGCTATTTTCTGTGTTACGTTGTGGTTGAAGCCGCTAGCAAAAGCTAGCGGTGATGTTTTGAGAAGAGGTGTGTGCGACCCTCAACCGTCATAGTGATATTCCGCCCACACGCCTTCCGAAGCACGGCATCGCGGCCGTTGCACCCATCTCGCCGTGCGAAGCGGAGTTTAGACCCGCATCTTTCTTCATTCTGCAATAGCATAGGAAACTAAATCAAAACCCCCGTCGTTACTATTTTATCCTTTGAACTGATTTCCTGCGAGAGCAAATCGTACTACCCAACTTGCGGTCCTTGAGAGATCGATATTCGGGGAGTTCCTCCCTATTTTATTACTTGACAACGACCGGTGCACTGCTGTCGTATCGCATTTCGTGCCTGCTAATTAGCAGTTCCAAAAACTTGATGCGCTATTTCGGCACTGCTAATTAGCAGGCACGAAATGCGATACGACGGCAGTGCACCAGTCGTTGTCAAGTAATAAAATAGGGAGGAACTCCCCGAATATCAATCTCTCAAGGACCGCAAGTTGGGTAGTACGATTTGCTCTCGCAGGAAATCAGTTCAAATGATAAAATAGTAACGATGGGGGTTTTGATTTGGTTTCTATGCTATTGCAGAATGAAGAAAGATGCGGGTCTAAACTCTGCTTCGCATGGCGAGATGGGAGCAACGGCCGCGATGTCGTGCTTCGGAAGGCGCGTGGGCGGAATATCACTATGACGGTTGAGGGTCACACACACCTCTTCTCAAAACATCACTGCTAGCTTTTGCTAGCGGTTTCAACCACAACGTAACACAGAAAATAGCAAGAAACAAAGGGGCTATTCATGCCACCACAATAACATTGCATATGAAAACAAGCAGTAATCCATAAGATCTACTTAACACGCATTCATAAAGCAACTGCAAACGAGTTCAAGCAACAAAGGTTAGAGAGGACCACAACGAAGAAATCACATCTTGGGTTCACGGCCAGAATGAGAGGTTGTCGGGCTCTCTTCGGACTCGGCCCTCAGATGGTCAGCTTGGCTCGAATGAGGCTGTCACCGCTCCTACGATCTTCAGCGCTTCCTTGGTTTCCTTGGCGAGGAATGCTTGACCTAATGGTGGATGAAGCTTCCTAGTGCTCCTCGATGGAAGGATGGAGGTGGAAAGTCACCGGAAATGGCCTTGATGGTGGAGGAGATGAAGGAGAAGCCTTCACCCCTCAAGAGCAGCGGGAAGGAAGAGTTTTCCCGCCCTCAGAATCGCTCCAGCTCGTGCCCTGGTCATCCTGGTCGTCCCCCTTCTCATCTCTCTGCCTCGATTCCTACAGCTTTTATAGGAAACAGGCTGAAAATTGGTCACGCGCGGTCGAACGCATGATCGTGAGCAGACCGTGCGATATTAACGGAAGAAATAAGGCTTGGAGAAGACGTTGCGCCGCCCTTGCGATTTGTTCACGCACGACCAACGCCGCCCGTGCGTTAAGACGCACGGGTAAACTCCGATGCTCTGAAATCAGCAAGACACAGGTCGACCGTGCGTTTTGTTCACGCACGGGCGAATCCGTCCGTGCGTCAAAACGCACGAGTAAACTCCGATGCTCTGTTTTCTGCCCCAGACACAAACGCACGACCGCATAGACCGTGCGTCAAGGAAAACGCACGACCGTGCGATATGCACAGAAATTACTTATGGGAAAACGGGGCAATCAGGTCACCTGCAAACAAGATACACTAGCTGGGAATACACATCCAGCACAGAAATACATAAAAGAAGGGAAGGGGAGCACAATGTGCTTACCCCCAATAACAAGGAATGCAATTGCACACCGAAACGGGCTTAAAAGTGCACCTAGCATGGAATAGTACATATGAATGGAAATGTGCCTAAAATGTGGTGCAAACACTAGAATAACAGCCCAAATGAGTCCAAGAATATATATATAAATGGGACTCATCAGCTACCGCCGACGTTAACTCCTAATGCCCAGTGTTAACTCTGTTACTCGCAAGCTCGCTGGTCGCACTCCTAAGTCTCTAATCGCTGCTAGTCGATACTCACCAAACTCAACGCCTGGCGTTGACTCTAACGCCCCGCGTTAACTCGCGAGCAGGAAACTCTCCCTAGGTCGCTTGACGAACTGACTCCGGGTTTGATGCTCGCCAGGTAATGATGCTCTCTACTCTGAATGCATGCTCTTAGAGGGGGGGTACCCCTCCTATTTATAGAGAAAGGGAAGGCCTACTAGAA
The DNA here is from genome assembly GCA_033032865.1 of Dactylorhiza incarnata. NCBI lineage: Eukaryota > Viridiplantae > Streptophyta > Magnoliopsida > Asparagales > Orchidaceae > Dactylorhiza > Dactylorhiza incarnata. Next base: position 1,640,436 of record JAWHQI010000396.1, read on the forward strand.
GCCGAGCTAACGCCGGCATTGAATCTAACGACGGGCGTTAACTCACTTCAAAACTCAACGCTCCCCCTTGAAGTGAGCTTCGGGAACAACTCCAAGCAACAAGCGAAGCCTTCGGAACGGCCCCGCGAATAGGGGCTTCGTGAATATATCCGCAAGGTTGTCTTCACTCCGCACATGCTCCACTGCGATCAAGCCACCCATCACCTTCTCTCTGATGAAGTGATGCTCGATCTCTATGTGTTTGGTCCTTGCTTGACACACTGGATTGGTTACCAGTTTCAATGCACTCTCATTGTCCCCGCGAAGCACAGTAGGTCCGCTGACCTCCTCGTTCACATCCTCCTTTAGTCTCCTTAGCCAGACACACTCCTGAGCTGCTAAGGACGACGCCTTGTACTCGGCCTCCGTGGTAGAAAGGGAAATAGAGTCCTGCTTCTTGCTACACCACGAGATAGCAGCAACTCCACACAAAAACACGTAACCTGATGTCAACTTGCGATCATCTGCGTTACCTCCATAGTCTGCATCCATGTACCCATGCAGCTTGAAGTCAGACTCCTCTCCATAGGACAACCCCATCTCAAGGGTTCCCTTCACGTACTTCAGAATCCCTTTAGCTGCCTCCAAATGAGGCTTCCGCAGCTCCTGCATATACCGACTAACTCGGCCGACAGCAAAGGCGATGTCCGGCCTCGTGATAGTTAAGTAGATAAGACTCCCCATCAATGCCCGTAAGATCTTCGGATCAGGAAGAATCCTCCCTTATTCCTTCCGAAGCTTCAGCCCAGCCTCTAGAGGAACGGAACTGCTCTTCCCCTCCTTCATGCCGAATCTCTCGACGATCCTCTCGGCATAAGCCCTCTGGGAAACATACAGCCCGCCTCTTCTCTTCTCAACTTGGAGGGGAAGGAAATGGTGCAGTTCACCAAGATCCTTCATCTCAAATCGTATGGAGAGATGCTGTCTCAGCGTCGCGACCTCCTCAGGATTGTTCCCTGTCACGATCATGTCGTCGACGTACAGCAGCACCAGCACGTGAAGACCTTCATTCTTCTTCATAAACATGTTGTAGTCTGAGTCTGAGGCATCATAACCGCGGAACTGCAGGTACTCTGCAATCTTCCCATACCAGGCTCTCGGCACCTGTTTCAACCCGTAGAGGGCCTTCTTCAGCTTGCAGACATGTGGCAGTGACTTGGACACGTATCCAGGTGGTTGCACCATGAATATGTCTTTGTCAATCTCTCCTTACAGGAACGCGTTCTTCACATCAAGCTTCCACAACTTCCAACCTCGGCACGCCGCCAGAGCGATGATCGTCCTCACCGACGTCATCTTCGCAACAGGACTAAATGTCTCCTCATAGTACTCTCTGTAGGTTTGCGAGAAGCCTCGAGCGAGAAGCCTCGCCTTGTATCGCTCTACTTCTCCATCCGCTCTCTTCTTGACCTTGTACACCCATTTGCAAGTGACAGGTTTGATGCCCTCCACTATGGGAACCAGGTCCCATGTCTCATTCTTCTCTAGGGCCTCCATCTCCTCAATCATGGTCGCATCTCACTCCTTGATGCCAACTGCATCATCAAAGCAGGCAGGTTCCCTCTCATCGAGTGGTCCTGCGAAGAATCATGAGACCAAACTCACGAAGTTACCCTCCTTATAGCGAGCAGGCGGGACGATGGTCCGCTTCGACCTCCTTAAGGCTTGGCCACTATCTACCACTCCGGTAGACTCCTCTGCTTGAGCTCCTCTCTGAACTCCTCCTGAAGCAGTGCTCTCCCTGCTTCTCGAGTTCGAAGCTCCCCCTATGCCAGAAGGCGATGGGGCACTAGGAGATATCTCCAACTCCACAGTAGAGTCCTCAGTGACTCTCTCTTCTTCCCTGCTTGAATCTCCACTTTCCGGAAACACCACAGAAGAGACTCCCTGATACGAGACTGATGAGTCCCAATTATATACACATATATGGACTCATCTGGGCCATTTTTCTAGTCTTTCCACTGCACTTTAGCCTTGTTTTAGCTCATATTTGTCAGTCTATGCTAGGTGCACTTCTTGGCCTAATTTGGTGTGTTTTATGTTTATTCTCTTTTGATAGCCTTATCGTATTGTTGAGTGCCACTTTCAGTGGCCTGATTAGCATTTCTGTAGGAACAGGAGCCGTGCAGGTGTTCCCGGTACAATTCTGTACAGGAACACTGCGCACGATCACTGGTTCTATTGCGCACGATCACTGGTCGTGCGCCGCTGATCGTGCGCACTTAACCCCCATTTTATGAGTTCTGTCTCAACCAGTGCGCACGACCACTTACGATAGTGCGCACGACCACTGGTCGTGCGCCACTGGTCGTGCGAACATTATATTTTATAATTTCTTACATTGCAGGCTCCGCCCAGGTAGGCGCACGATCACAGGATTCTAGTGCCACCGATCGTGCGCACTGTTTATTCCAGCGCCTATTTAAAGACCTGCTCCTGAATTAGGTCGGGGAGTTGATTCCAGTCCGCCGTTTTCTAGCGCCAGAGACCTGATTTTGCCCCTCCATCGCCGCCCACCATCTGGAGTTGCTCCGGGCTTGTTCTTCACGCCAATCTTGAGTCGGAGCTTCCTCTCGGCCTCCTCCTTCATCCTAGCGCTTCAAAGGAAGATCTAGCCGCCATCGCCATCAAGCAAGAGGAAGTTTGCAACCTCTACCGGATCGTGACACGAAGAAGACGGGTTCATTGGAGAGTCGTGACAGCTCTCTCTACCCCGGACGTAGTTGCGGACCGAGCTTGGACGCGGATTGACAACCCGGCGATTCCAACTGTGAATTTCCAACGAGCCTTCGGATTCGGTCGATTTCTTGCCTTGTTCTTCTCTTATTGATGTGTTTGTAGCTAGATCTCTCATGTATGGATGATGAACACTATGAATCGTGCTTGTAATCTTAATTTCATGTCTATGTGAAGTTATATTTTGTTCATATGTGTACGAGGTGCGCCACCATCCATCCTCCATCCCACCGTCACGTTCGTGTGCCGCACTAACAATTGCTAGTGGCGTGCTTGTCGACGAGGTGCTTGCGACCCTCATCTGTATACCTACTTTTCCATCCGCCTAGCGAAGCGTGGCATTGCGGCCTGTGTAATCCATTCTGACTCCGCCGGTGCAAACCATTCCATCCGCTTGACTACTCTTCCATCCGCCTAGCGAAGTGTGGCATAGCGGCCCGTGTAATCCATTCGCCCAACGAAGCAGTGCGCTCAAGGCCTGCACAGTTCGACTCCGCTTGCCTACTCGTCCATCCGCCCTTGCGACGCAGCACGCTCAAGGTCTGCCTAGTCTCCATCCCGCCAAGCGAAGCACTGCATAGCGGCATTGTATAGGAGTAGTTTAAGTTGTTTTCTTTTATTTTCCACAAACCAAATCCCCCATTTCCGCATCCATCCGCTCGAAAGGACTTCAATCTCAAGTCCTTCCTCGATAATAAACTCCACCTTACTGTGTTCCTTTGAGATCGATACTTGGGGATTCATTCCCATTTTATATTACTTGAACGATCGGTACACTGCCGTTTCGTGCCGCAGTCTTACTACCGCCTATAGCGGTGTGCTAAGATTTGCGCCATCAAGTTTTTGGCGCCGTTGCCGGGGAACACAGTCGTGTGAGTTTCTTGAGAGGTAGACGAGAGATTATAGTTCTTTTTCGCTTGTATATCCATTTTTCTACTTTGTTTTTGTCTTAAAAAAAAATTTAGCCTCTTAATTTTCTGTGCTCTGTTATTTTTTTTTTCTAGTTTTAACTTTTCTAAAGCAGGTTTTCCAGATTTATTTTGTGTGTGTAGTATTATTTTGCAAAGAATCTTTATTTTCTGTTTATCCACATATTTCTGTGATGTATTCTGAAACCGAGTGTCGTCTTTATGACACTTTGCGTCGATACATCGATGCCATGACTGCTTTAAAAGATGAGCATTGTATTAGGTGCTTGCTATGTCAAGGTTTAGGTCATATGGTGAAGGATTGCCCTCGTCTGTGCGATCCTTCCCCCTCTGAGGACGTGTACGCAGCATCCCCCCGTTTACGGGAGACTACTGCGGACAGGCCCACCAGAGTGTTGCCTGGCCCCTACACTGACATCGCACATCATGCTCGATCTTTGCCCTTGGAGATTACTGAGGAATCTCTCGCCGCGTACATCTCTTTCATGGGTCCCTCAATCCCCTTTTATGAGCTTCCCTTGAGTGACGATGTGCACTCATTCGATGGTTAACAGGGACAGGATTGCACACCATACTGGATGCACCAGTATGGTGTGCAGATTCTGGTTCTTCCTGCGGGGAGGCGTCTGTGGATATTTTCGCGGAGGCGACTGCTCATTTATTTTCTGATCATGAGAGCAGTCCGGTTCCTCCGCATTCCTTGCAAAATTCATCTACTTCTATCTTTAGTGAGTCGACTGATGATGTCGTGCGGGTGGTTTATTTGGCGCCTGAGGTTGCGCCAAAGTGGGATGAGGATTTCATTCTCTCTGATGGGGAGTGTGATACCTTTGAACACGATGACGCACCGCGGTGGGATGAGGAGGATTCTCTTTCCGAGGAGGAGGTATGTACTTACCTCTTGGATGGGGACATCCAGCTCACCACCGAGGACCCCGAGCTCCTGGGTTCCCCTCGTTACGACTCATATGATACCGACAGTGATCTGTGCTTGGATCCTGCCAGGAGTGAAACTGGGATCACTCCTCCGTTGTTTGATTCTTTTAGTTCCTCGTCCCTTTTATTTCCTAATCAACCTTCTTTTAATGCTGATATTGATAAGTTCATCCTTCCTGCTTCCCCGCCTGCTTTAATGTCTGATATTTCATTTATCCCTCTGCAGATGCTTGAATTTATAGACCCATTCTTGGGTAATTTTGAGAGGCAGTCATGGGAGGGAAAGCAGTTGGCAATGATGAATTCAATCGTCTATTCCACTTCATCAGCATTGCCTGCTTTTTCCTTGAAAGACTGGGTGCAGGTAGGAAAGCGTTACTTCATCCATGACCGCAGGTTGGAGGAGAGGAAGAGGATGAAGAAGGACGAAATATGGAGATGGAAAGCTCCTGATCCTCTTGACTGCTGTTGCTGGGTCTTCGGGCCCATCTCTTTTATTCTTAGTTACCATTTTAAATCAACTTATAGTTGATCATTTTGAGGCATGTAATATTTAGGATTTACCATCTTTTGCTCTATGCTCAGACTATTATTAAAACTGCTTAATACAGGTATTAAGTCCAGCTTAAGGATGGTAAACAAAAGCGCTGCTGGGAGACAACCCAAGTTTTTGTTGCTAACCTGTTAATAGTTTAGTTTTATATATTTTTGCTTGGAGCCTTTTTTCCTGCAGGTGTGCGGCAATTTCTTTTGGTGGCGGACTTGGATTCCCTTCGCAGTATTAACGTCAATCTTCTGGTATGCTCATATCTGAGCATAGGTACCCTCTTCCTCAACATTTCTTTATTCTCATTGTCATAATTCATGTGATTGTCCAATTCAAGTCTGGGGGGGAGTGTACCGAGTGTTCACTGCACGTGCACTAGTGCTTAGCATGCTAGAAGTATTTTATTTTCAGTTTTATGATTTATTTACTTTCTCCGCACACCACTGCACCCACTTTAGCGCGCACTCACTTGTTTGTGTACTTCCGTTCACACTTATCTTGGTTTGGAATGTGAAATAGGATGTTAGCTTAGGAATTACAAATCGGAGTGCGATGTTGACTCTTGTAGTGCTCTAGTAGCATATTCCTTGCTTGCATAGAAATTTGAGTAGAATTAGATTGTCTCTATACTTTTAATTTACAATTAGTGTTCTTGCGTAGTTTTTGATTTATGTTACTCATTCTGTGAATGTAACCGAAATTTGCGGTAGCACGGTGTTGTGTGTAAGCAAGCGCTAGTTGTGTGTTGCTCGAGTCGGAAGGAAGGTTTACCTTTCTCGTGGGCTAAGAACTTGCCCCAAGCGACTCTTGAAGCATGGGCGAGAGCAACTCATTTTGTTAAATGTGATGTAGGCCATTTTTGGCTAGGTTGAGCCTTGTTTTCCATGACCTATGCGTTCACCTATGCAAGCCAAGTTTGTGCCTACCCTTCTTTTGTTTCAGCTCTTCTTTTAAATCACCAAAGCCTGAAGCTTATCCTATTATCGCAGCCAAGTAGTGAGTTAACTGAAATTACCTTTCATATTTGGATGTGATGTATGGAAATTTTTGTGATGTGAAGAAAAAGTGTATTGTGTGCTGAACATATTGTTATAAACCAACCGGGGGATAAATGAAAAAAAAATGAAGTTAAAAGAAAAAATCTGTAAAGAATAAAAATGACAAGAAATCCCCTTGGGCGTAATAGAAAATTTTAGTTGGTATTTGCTTGGAGTAGGCTGTGTACACACCCGTTTTTCAAGCTAAGTCTGGGGGTGTGGTACACTAGCGCTGTTTTGGGCTTGTTCAGGGTAAGCATTTCGATGTTGCTCATTTGGGTTGCGTAGCTGTTTCGTTTATCATTGAATATCATACCATAACCTAAGCCCAATTATAACCCGAAGTCCTATTGATTTAACTTCTGAGTTTGCTAGTGTCGTGGAGAGAGTGTAACCGGGCAAGCTTATGGTTCTCGTCGTTGATGGATTTCAGCGGAGTTATTCCCGAATTCTGGTCTTTAGCAACACCCTCCTGAGTGGCTTGTTTACCATCTGAGTACAAATAAATCTCTATTTACGCATGTATACTTTTGTAAATTAATTAGTATAGCTAGAATCTTCTTTTACAGAATTTCTATTTGCATGGGTATGATATTTCGCATCTGACTCTTTATTTGCAATTCTCTACGCTAACCAACATTTTCCCTACTCCGCCGGATTTGTTTGCTCGGGACGTGCAAACAGTTAAGTCTGGAGGTGTGATGAGTCCCAATTATATACACATATATGGACTCATCTGGGCCGTTTTTCTAGTCTTTCCACTGCACTTTAGCCTTGTTTTAGCTCATATTTGTCATTCTATGCTAGGTGCACTTCTTGGCCTAATTTGGTGTGTTTTATGTTTATTCTCTTTTGATAGCCTTATCGTATTGTTAAGTGCCACTTTCACTGGCCTGATTAGCATTTCTGTAGGAACAGGAGTCGTGCAGGTGTTCCCGGTACAATTCTGTACAGGAACACTGCGCACGATCACTGGTTCTATTGAACACGATCACTGGTCGTGCGCCGCTGATCGTGCGCACTTAACCCCCATTTTATGAGTTCTGTCTCGACCAGTGCGCACGACCACTTACGATAGTGCGCACGACCACTGGTCGTGCGCCACTGGTCGTGCGAAAATTATATTTTATAAATTTCTTACATTGCAGGCTCCGCCCAGGCAGGCGCACGATCACAGGATTCTAGTGCGTACGACCACTGGTCGTGCGCCACCGATCGTGCACACTGTTTATTCCAGTGCCTATTTAAAGACATGCTCGCGAATTAGGTCGGGGAGTTGATTCCAGTCCGCCGTTTTCTCGCGCCAAAGCCCCGATTTCGCCCCTCCATCGCCGCCCACCGTCTGGAGTTGCTCTGGGCTTGTTCTTCACGCCATCCTTAGCCAGAGCTTCCTCTCAGCCTCCTCCTTCATCCTAGCGCTTCAAAGGAAGATCTAGCCGCCATCGCCATCAAGCAAGAGGAAGTTTGCAACCTCTACCGGATCGTGGCACGAAGAAGACGGGTTCATTGGAGAGTCGTGACAGCTCTCTCTAACCCGGACGTAGTTGCGGACCGAGCTTGGACGCGGATTGACAACCCGGCGATTCCAACCGTGAATCTCCAACTAGCCTTCGGATTCGGTCGATTTCTTGCCTTGTTCTTCTCTTATTGATGTGTTTGTAGCTAGATCTCTCATGTATGGATGATGAACACTATGAATCGTGCTTGTAATATTAATTTCATGTCTATGTGAAGTTATATTTTGTTCATATGTGTACGAGGTGCGCCACCATCCATCCTCCATCCCACCGTCACGTTCGTGTGCCGCACTAGCAATTGCTAGTGGCGTGCTTGTCGACGAGGTGCTTGCGACCCTCATCCGTATGCCTACTCTTCCATCCGCCTAGCGAAGCGTTGCATAGCGGCCCGTGTAATCCATTCCGACTCCGTCGGTGCGAACCATTCCATCCGCTTGCCTACTCTTCCATCCGCCTAGCGAAGCGTGGCATAGCGGCCCGTGTAATCCATTCGCCCAACGAAGCAGTGCGCTCAAGGCCTGCACAGTTCGACTCTGCTTGCCTACTCGTCCATCCGCCCTTGCGACGCAGCGCGCTCAAGGCCTGCCTAGTCTCCATCCCGCCAAGCGAAGCACTGCATAGCGGCATTGCATAGGAGTAGTTTAAGTTGTTTTCTTTTATTTTCCACAAACCAAATCCCCCATTTTCGCATCCATCCGCTCGAAAGGACTTCAATCTCAAGTCCTTCCTCGATAATAAACTCCACCTTACTGTGTTCCTTTGAGATCGATACTTGGGGATTCATTCCCATTTTATATTACTTGAACGATCGGTACACTGCCGTTTCGTGCCGCAGTCTTACTGCCGCCTATAGCGGTGTGCTAAGATTTGCGCCATCAGAGACCAGTGCGTCAAACACTACATCGCACTTCCACCCCTTCTTCCGCTCATCGTAGCCGATGAAGATACACTTCCTCGCTTTCGGCTCCAACTTGGTTCTTTGAGCGTCCGGGATGTACACGAAGCAGGTAGAACCAAAAACTTTCATGTGACCCACATTTGGCTTCTCTCCGAACATGAGCTGGGGTGGAGACACCATCCTGTTAGGACTCAGAGGTAGCCGGTTGTTCACATGTGTAGCACAAGCCATTCCCTCCGCCCATAAGGCCTTGGGAATGCTCTTGGCATGTAGCCAATTCCTGGTAGTCTCCACCAGATGGCAGATCTTCCTCTCTGCCACCCCATTCTGGTGAGGGGTGTGAGCGCAGGAGACCTCCCGCCGAATGCCGAACCTCCTGCAGGAAGAAGCAAACTCATTGGAGGTAAACTCCCCACCATTGTCACTTCTCAGCTTCTTCACTCTGCGGTTCAGCCTCCCTTCCACAAGCTCCTTCCACTCTTGGAACTTCTCGAATACTTTTGACTTCTCTTTCAGAAAGTATACCCAAGTATAGTGGGTGTAGTCATCCACCAGAACCAAAGCATACTTATTGCCTCCATAAGTAAGGGTGGTGCACGACCCTGAAAGGTCAATTGATATGCCTCTGATACCAATTGAAAGGTCAATTGATATGTCTCTGATACCAATTGAAAGTGGAGGTTAGATCTTAAATTAACTCTAGAGGGGGGTGAATAGAGTATTAAAACTTTTCCCTTAGTTTTATAGCGGAATTAAAATAGTGATATATATATATGTGTATAGAGTGATTTATGAAAACTAAATTGAAACAAACCAGCACAACACAAGCACAGAAAAGAAATACAATCATAGAGGACACAAGGAGCTATAGTAGTTCCCCAATAAACCTGGGTACATCTACTCTTCTACCACCCTTGGTAGTAATCCACTAGGATTTTTGATCAGGTTCCCTCACACCAAGGGGTTTTTGATCAGGTGTCCACACACCATAGATCTTTTGATCAGGTGCTCAAAACCAACAAGGATTTTTTGATCAGGTGTCTTGCCACCAAGAAGTAAACTTTTGAAGGGAGTTTTAACCCTGTATATAATGGGATAAAGAGGGGTTAAGATTGTTCTTCTCTGTCAATATGCTGAGAGAAGACTCTAGTGGATGTTGATGTAGAAAAGGCTTCCTCTGTCTGATATAAATTATTTGACAGTAGATTGGCTGGAAGCTTTCTTTTGAATGAATGATCTTCCTGTGTAGCTGATTAAACTGAGAGAATGATTTCTTCAGTTTGTTGTTGCTCTTTTGGAGATCTGTACTTGCAGCTGATTACTGAGAGATGAATGTAGATGTTCTCAGAAAAATGAATGCTGCTAAAGGAAGAAGAAGATCTGTTAGCTTTTTGTTCTTCTTGTTCTTCCTGTATTTCTCTCCTTTTTCTTTTTCTCTGTACGGTTGTATGTAATATATTCTCTATTGATTCTTGTCGAGAAGACTGAGAGTGATAATCTGCTATATCTTCTGCCTTTTTCTCTTTTGAAAAATCTCTGACAGATATTAAATGCAAATCCCTTATATTAAGGAATAAATATATCTGATTAGATATTCTGGGAACTGTAAATCTGCTGCGCCGCATATCTCTTTCCTTTTCCATGAAATGTTCTTTTCCGAGGAATGTCAACGGCTATAATCTTGGAATAATGAAAGGTAATATATTATCCTTACTTATCTGATAGAAAGAGTAGTTGCTGAAGTCGATCTGAGATTAGAGAATGAAATAATATGATCTTCTGAAATAAATTTACTGTAGAGATATTTTCGTCGAGCTCAGAGAACAAGTCTGTTCGTCGATCTCAAGATTTTCGTCGATCTGAATGTCTGATAAAGATTCATCGAACGCAGACTGGAGTTCGTCAAACGGAAGGATTCGTCGGCCGCTGAGCCTGGATAAATTCGTCGACCAGTGAGCTGAACAAATTTCGTCGACCACTGAGTCGGGATCTGTTCGTCGACCGCTGAGACAATCTGTTCATCGACCGCTGAGACGGGCTGGATCGTCGACCGCTGAGATATTGAGCTGTTCGTCGACCGCTGAGACAATCTGTTCGTCGACTGCTGAGCTGAGGCGCTGAGACGCTGAGATAGAAGTAAGTCATTCGTCGAACGCAGAGAGCATGTCGTTCGTCGAACGCAGAGCGCAAGTCGTTCGTCGAACGCAGAGAGCATGCCGTTCGTCGAACGCAGAACGCAAGCCGTTCGTCGAACGCAGAGAGCATGTCGTTCATTGAACGCAGAGAGCATATCGTTCATCGAACGCAGAGAGCAGTTCATCGAATGCAGTATGGAGTTCGTCAAACGCAGAATCTGAATCTTTTCTTGAGTTCTAACAGCCTAAAACTATGACCCATTGACTATGCATTGGGGTCAACTTGATCCTAGTCAGCAGATAGTGATTCTAGCCCAAATCAGTAATAGGGTTGTTCCAACAATCTCCCCCTATTTGGGTTAGGACACTATTTGACAAAAATTGAAAACATACAAGAACAACAGAGCATATATATCTGATATATTTTAAACATTTCATCAGATATAAAATGAATAGTACTCTGAGTTTTGAAACATTTCAATAAAAATAAAACTGATAGAAATACACAATCAGAACCTTTGATTTTCTCTGAATTCTTTCTTTCTGAATTCTTGAATTCTGATCTTTTCTGAACTGAGTTCTTGCTTTCTAACTTGATATTCTGAATTTGATATCTGCTCTAACTTTTATATCAAAAGCTGTATTCTGAATTTGCTGTATATGAAGCTTGTTCATAAATCATCTTGCCCTTTCTGAAAGCATCTCCCCCTGAGAGTATCTCCCCCTGAGATTGGAGGTTCTTCAGCTTTCTTCCCTTGCCTAGTTCAAAGAACAACTCCCCCTAAGCAAAACACTGCATCAAATGGAGCTTCTTCATAGAACTGAAAACATGCTTCTTCATCAGCTTTTCTTCTTGAAGCTTGAGCAACTCCCCCTATCAAAAGGAAAGTATCTCCCCATGACAAACAAGAACTTCTTCAATACATCTCCCCCTGCCTAGTTTCAGGAAAACTTGGAGCTAGGCCCCTAGAAGAAGGGACTTTTGAGGAGGTTGGGAAGGATGCAAGATTGTCATTGCTATTTTTTCCATTCCTTTATTACTGCTACTGGAGTTTTATTCTGACACCAATTGAAAGGTAAGCTTTGATTTTGATATCAATAGAAAGTTCTGGTTTTCTAATATTGAACTTGCAATTTCATTTGCATTCTCTATCTTGAGAGTGTAAGCCCTTTCTTTTATTTCTGCAACTGATAGTTTGATCCCAATTGAAAGTCCTCTAGTATCAGTTGAGGTCTCTGATAGTTTGATACCAATTGAATATCAATTGAATACCAATTGAAAGTGACCATGATACCTACAAAATGTCTATGGTAGAGGTGGTGTTCCTCTCCTTATTTGATAGGTTAGTTCCAACAATGCATGGACTCTTCTATTTTAAGAGAGGATTTGTTATAAACCCTTTATGCTTTATTAGAAAGAAAATATATCCTAGATTTTGCTTTAAATAGGATTCTATTAATATGATGAATTGGGACAGCTTTTAATGGATTCTAAGGACTTCATATCTTCTCAAGGATACATTGCCTGACACCTTCCTTCTTACAGAATTTTCTTATCAGAAGAGATTCAAAAACTCAGTGCCATGATCATTTCTGATCAATGCAACTAGAGTAGAATACTCAAATCTTGATGATCCTGAGAAAGTCTGAAGGAACATGAAGTTATCTGACTTTGTTCTTAAGATGAGAATATTCGATTGAATCCTATAACTTTTTGTTTGATTGCAATTGGAGTTAAAAATATTTTCAATAGGTTTAAGCATTGCCTTATAGTTAATTATATTGGCCTTATCTGTTAAGGTATTACCAAATTGAAATTGAATTGATATTGGCCTTTGTATCTGATAATTGTTTTACCAATTGAAAATTTCTTTTACCAATTGAAAATTTGATTTCTGATACCAATTAAAATCTTTAAAATCTGATTTCTGATATCAATTAAAAGTTTTCTTTTATGATAATTAAAATATATGTTTGATACTAATTTAAATTTTTCTTGATGATCATTAAGATATAGGTTTGATAAACAATTCCGATTTTGTCGATCTTGGGTTGACAAAGTGCAGTGATTTCGTTGATCTCTGATTAAAGAATAGTTATATTTGTTCTCTGTGTTCAGAGTTTGTTGAAATTTGATTGGTTGAGCTCTGATTACATGAAAATTATGTTTAATTTTTGTGTTCGACTTTCGTCGATCTACGTTCGACGAAGTCATTTGATTTCGTCGATCTCTGTTCGACGAATTTTGTTGAACACACAAAATTTTAACAATTTTTATTAAGTCTTCTGTTATTTCTTTTTCCTTAGTATAGACAAATTTTATAGATGTAGTTGGACTATTTTTCTTTTGAATATGAGATATATTAGAAGAAAATCTTAAGCTATGTTTACTGCCATTTAATCTGGCATTTTTAGTGCTTGTGATATTTATTGGTTTGATATTTTTCCCATTAAGAGATTGTTCAAACATTTCAGAAATAATTGAATTATTTTTCAAAGAATTAATTTCCTTTTATGATGTTTTCAAATCTATTTTAAGTTTAGTATGTTAAGAAGTTAAATTGTTTATATCTTTTCTGCGATATTTGATTTCTTTCTCAGATTTAATTAAATCTAAACAGAGAATTTTAAAATTATCTTTGAAATCAATGGAGTTAAAAACTAGGTTAGATACTACCTGATCAGCATCATTGTCTGGCCCTGATTCTGATTCTTCTGAATTGTTTGCTGAGGCATTGATAGCCATCATGCAGAAGTTCTTTTCTTCTTCATCATCCTTATCATCACTGGAACTGGATGAAGATGCATGATTTGAATCATTGTATGAGTCATATATGACCATCAAGCACTGATCTTTATCATTTGCATTATTTTCATCTTCAGATGAACTTGATGATGACTTTTGTACAACCCCGATATTCGCCAGGCCAGGAGGCGTGGTTTAAGAGGGCAACAGGATGAAAGTAATAAGAGAGCGAGGCCTTAGGGCCAAAGACCTCGCAAGAGGGACCTTGGGGAAGTCTCTCTCGGAGGGCTCGCTAAGAGGCGAGCGAGAAGGGTCGGCGGAGAGATCAACACTCGCAGGCAATTTGAAGAAGTTTCCTGAGTTCGACGAAAGGAGTACTGCATTCGACGAACTCTCCCGAGTTCGTCGAGCCCGCCTGTGGTCGTCGAGCTCACCCCTGTTTGGCGAAATAATCAGCGGTCGACGGTGTTCTATGCTCATTAAAGCTAATGGGGCGGTCTCGCAAGAGGAGTCGCGAGATCCAGACCTCGGCAGATATCTCCGAAAGACTGGGCCGAGCGAGGGCTGGCAAATCAATACCTCGCAGGCCGCTGGCAGAAGAGACCAATGTTCAGTAAAGAGATGTCCAGCGAAATGGGTTCGGTGCGCGGCAAAGTCAATGGGCGATCTCGCAGGAAGGCTCGCAAGTTTAGAGCCTCAGCGTCCGGCGAGCTCAATTCGGCGTTCGACGAATATCGAACGGAGCTCAGCATTCGTCGGACCGCGCTCGACAAATGACACCAGGGATGCAGCGGTCGGCGAACCGCCCGTCTTAGCAGTCGGTGAACAATTCAACGTTCTGCATTCGTCGAGCTCATCTGTGATCGACGAAGTACTCTGCGTTCGACGAAGGTGTGTTGAACTCGACGGAGTCAAGAGGCGGTCTCGCAGGAAGGCTCGCGAGACCGGACCTCGGCAGATACTGCCAGAATTGGTCGGCGAGGTCCTCGCAGGGCGATCTCCTAGGAGAGGCATCGCGAGCAGGACCCGCGAGAAGGCCCGCGAGATCTTCAGCAGTAATGTTCTCGCAGTTCCTTGCCCATAAGTTGATAGGGCCAAATTACCCTTTTACCCTTGGTGGTCTGCCTTTAGCCTCTCCAAACAGCGGAGTTTGGCTGTTAGCAGACCCATTTGGGGTGCGGATAGTAAAATCAGAAGGCGGGATCCTGCTATTTGCAGGCCAGATCAGGAAACCTATAAATAAGACATCAAGGGCACCTTTGGAGAGGACTTCACTTCGGCTTCTCTCTCCTCAGGCTTTCTTTGGTTAGCATTTCCAGAGCTCTCCAAGGTGCCCGAGTCTCAGCTTTGGCTTGGGAGGGGAAGCGCTCAACGATCTTCCGGGTTAGTGGAGGGACCTCCTCGCTGTGACTAAGGTCTTAGTCATCTTTCTAGTCTTCGGTCTACCTTCTCCGTGGGATCGGTAAGGGCTAGCTGCCCCTCATTTCGGTGAGGGCCCCGAGCTCCACAAGAGGCCGAGAAATCGGTTTCAACATTTTGGTGCGGTGAGCGTGGAGCGTGGCTGGTCCAAGAAAATTCCAAGGAGGGGATGACAGGAGGCGAGGATCAAGGCGAGGAGTTCAGCGAGTCACCGCAGGTGGTGACGCCGAGGATGTTCGCGGATTTTAGGAGGGAGGTGCTTGACACTTTTGGACTCACGGTCGCGGCGCTGCGAAGTGAGTTCGTGACCCCAGCACCTCAGGCGACCCCTCCCCCAGCAGCGGTCGGCGAGAATGCCCCGGGGGGAAGGGCCGGAAAGGAAGTCGTTGGAGGGTCAGTGCAAGACCTAGAGGGGCGAGTGCTGTTCGCCAGCCCGGCGAGCTCTCTGTCGGCGAGCGCGGCGCAGGCAAGTGCGCGCCCAGAGGATGCAGCGATAGTGGTGGTGGTTCAGGAAAGCATCGCTCTCGCGAGCGCAGTCCCCGCGAGCCAGGGTCAGGCGAGGGAGCTCGGGAGGCGTGTGGAGCGAGAAGGGATAGCAGGAGGGGGAAGTCCCTTCTGTGAGCTGGTACTTTCCGCACCTATCCCGGCAGGGTTTGGGGAGTGGGACAGGGTATACTACAACGGCAGGGATGACCCTGTCCAGCACCTCCAGTCTTTCGAGGACTCGGTCTCTATTAGGCCGATGTCAGATGCCTTCAAGTGTCGTCTCTTCGCCGTCACCCTCAAAGAGAAGGCCAGGGATTGGTTCCACCAACTCCCTGTTGGGTCAATCTACGCCTTTGAAGACTTGCGCCGGAGCTTCCTTTTGCGATTCTCAACTTCAAAGAAAAGGAAGAAGGACGCCGAGTCTCTCTTCAAAGTGAAGCAGGTGCCCAAGGAGTCGTTGGCTCGCTACACGGACCGGTTTCAAGAGGAGGTGCTGGTCACTCAGGAGATGCCTGGGTTCGCACTCCAACTCGCTTTCACCGTCGGGCTAAGGGAGAGCTTTTTCAAAATGGCTTTGAAGAGGAAAGCCCCCGTCTCCTACGAGGTGTTGATGGAGAGGGTGGCGGAAGAGATTGAGAGTGAGGAGGCCAACCCGGAGCTTACCAAGAGGCTAGCAAAGCTTAGTGAGTCGCAGGTCAGGCAGCAGAAAGTAAGGAGAAGGGAAGAGCCCAGGGCCCCGGAGGGGGAGTGGAGGCAGTGTGCCGAAATAATGCAAGGTCAGGGAAGGGGTTACAGCCCGGGAAGGGGTAACTTCTATGGAGGACAAGGAAGACCCCCCCAGTTGGGATGGAGGCAGGGTCCGAGGCAATTGCCTCCCCCACCTCAGCAAGCCATGGCGATCAGGCGGGGAAGAGGAGGAAGAGGAAGAAGAGAAGAGGCTAGAGAAGAAGCAGGGGCAGGGAGAAGGAGGAGGAATAGGATGGCGGAATGCGAAACAGGGGAGGTGACGTTGCCGTATTGTGACTTCCACGATGAGGAAGGTCACGCGACGGCCACCTGCCCAGAGTTCCTGGAAACAAAAAGGGGTCGAGTGCCCGCGCCGAGTGTAACACCCTGCCAGTACAAAAAGTATAACAGCAGGTCCGGCCGGGACCCCACGCCATACAAACCGCACTAGCTAGGAGTTAAAAGGTGATAACCAGAAAAGTAACAACTAGCGAGAGTACAAAACGTAAGCGGAAGCATTAATTAAACCATTCAAATAGACATGTCCACTATCATAGGAATGAATCCAGAAATAAGAGTTACGGCCTTAGGGCCTTACATCAAATCAATGTACAAAACTCCAAAAAAACATACATCGGCACGCAGGCCGGCAATACATGAGAAAACAGGAAAAAGGCTGGCCTTCGAGGGCCAACTCAGCAAAAGGGCAGCAAAAGGACCAACGCCCGCTATTTCCCGCTAGGCTCACCTGCACCTGCATAAGAACATTCCACCAAGCGGTGGTAAACAAAGCAACGGTCAGCACAGCTGACCAAATTATAACGACCCCACCCCTTTCCCGGGGTGGCGGAGATTCTACCCTGCAAGTAAGCCATACTAGCACAAGTACTAATCTAAAGAGAGTGCAACTACACAAGGTGAGGTTTCAAGCACAATCAATCTTCTAGGTTGAGCATCAAAAAGAAGGGAACCTAGGTATGCACATGATGTTGGTTGGGTTCACCCGAAGGTTTCCCACAACCGCCTAAGCAAATCGCATGAGGCTAAACATAACATCAAATTCACAACACTCCACCCTAAGGGTCACAACCTTAGGTGGGAAACAAGAGCTTTTGGTCGGTCTAGGTATGACACCTTCCACGACCTCTCCCATGATCACACGGCCTTCATGAGGAAGGGACCTCTCGCCGATCTGCATGGAAACGGGTTCGGTTCAGCTTTGCCCGTGCTCTAATCGTCGCGATCTATCGCACGACGCGGGTACGGCTTCACCTCGGCCCGTAAGGGTTTAGCACTTTCAAGTGCTCCACAAAAATATACGCTACGCACCTAACCCCTTCACAAGGATCTAGGCTTCGCGAATTCTCAACAAGGGAGGTACATACGCTCCGCATCAATAACGTGGTGAAGGTTTGCCTTCATCCAAAACTCAAAGCATGGGGCTTTCGTAGGGATCTTCACAAGACGCCTACACGTAACTCCCGCAATACTATAGGTGAGTTCGCGGAGTCATTCTCCGGCACGCATTCTAGGTCTAACCTAAATGCAACGTCGCAAATCAAGCATCACCGATTCGGGCTCACGGCCACGAATAGGCTTCACACAAAATGCCTAAATCCGCACGACTACCGGATTTTCTACATGCAATATGCCGGGGACGGACACAATCTACCCGGAGTCCCGAAGGACTTGAGGAAATCCTACACTTCACCCATTTGGTGAAAGAGATACCTCATGCAAGCAAAGAAAGAGGAATAAATGGACAAATACAAGTCCAAAGTTCGGGAGGAAGAATCGTTACCCTAGACGTGTTCCTCTTCGCCATGGATCCGAGATTCTACGCGGAGGGAAAGAACCGCACCGGGCTGCACTCTCCGGATCTGGAAACGGCTCGCGAAACGGAGCTCCGGAGCTCCGTCAATGGCGAAATCTTCCTTCTTCTTCCTTGCCTCCTTCTTCTTCCTCTAGCCTAGGAGAGAGAAACACCTCAAAATAATGAGGATTAATCTCCTCTCATAAGCCCTAATAGCCTCCAGCATCTAATCCTAGCCATCGGATCAGATCTCAAAAGATTTGGACGGCCCGATCTTCTTCTCCGCTCAAAATCGCGGAACAGAATAAACAGGGCGCACGATCACAGGCGCACGGTCAGTGGTCGTGCGCGACGAGGGCAATGGTCGTGCGCACTATCCGGGACAGAACTCTGAATTCTTGCGAATAAGCGCACGATCGCTGGCGCACGATCACTGGTCGTGCGCGAAGAGGGAAATGGTCGTGCGCACTGTCCGAGACAGAACTCGATTCTCTTCTGAATTAACGCACGATCGCTGGCACACGATCACTGGTCGTGCGCGATGAGGCCACTGATCGTGCGCTAAGAGCAGACAGGGAAAATTCTAGCCTGCTTCAAGTGCCGCACTACCACTCCGCCTACTTCGCGGAACTACCAGATTTGGGGTGTTACAACTCCACCCTCCTTAAAAGAATTTCGTCCCGAAATCCAGGAAACAGTAATAGCATAAATTACAGTTATACTTTACCTGAGGGAAAAAGCTCGGGATACTCCGCAAGCATCGTTTGCTCTCTCTCCCAAGAGAGCTCCTCTCGGCCGCAGTTATCCCACCGGACTTTTACCATCCGAATGGACTTGTTCCGCAGCTGCTTTACTTCGGTATCTTCGATGCGTAAAGGCTTGACTTTCGTCGACAACCCACTATCAACCGGAACTTTGCCGACCGCAATGATATGAGTAGGCTCTTGCACTGCTTTCCTCAACACTGAAATATGGAACACGTCGTGCAGACCGCTCAGCTCTGCAGATAGCGCAAGCCGATAAGCCGCATCACCAACACGCTCCACGATCTCGAACGGTCCTAAGTACCTCGGACTGAGCTTTTTCAAGCGTCGAATCCTTGATACCCCTTTGAACGGTTTGATCTTCAAGTAAACCCGGTCACCGACGGCAAACTCTAAGTTCCTATGCTTGGCGTTGAAATACTTTGCTTGCCTATCCTGGGCAACCAATAGCCTTTCGCGTATAGACCGGATCGTCGAAGTTGCTTCTTCAACATCCTTTCGCTTCAATAGCTTAGTATCGCCCGTTTCCGCCCAAGACAACGGCGTACGACACTTCTTACCATAGAGGGCCTCGAAAGGAGCCATCTTTATGCTGGCTTGGTAGCTATTATTGTAGGCGAATTCGATCATAAAGAGGTGATCCTCCCACTTCTTTCCAAAGTCTAGAGCGCACATTCGGAGCATATCCTCCATAGTCCTGTTGGTTCTCTCGGTCTGTCCATCCGTCTGCGGGTGGAAGGCCGTGCTGAACTTCAATTTTGTGCCCAACAGTTCATGGATAAGCCTCCAATCTTTCGATGTGAAACGCCCGTCACGATCGCTGACGATGCTACGAGGGACACCGTGCAGTCTCACGATACTATCCACATAGAGCTTTGCTAGCTTCTCTACGGAATCATCCTTCCGGTTCGGAATGAAGTGTGATACCTTTGTCAAACGGTCCACGATCACCCATATGGCGTCGTTTCCATGTTGCGATCTCGGCAATCCGTGCACGAAATCCATCGAAATATCATCAAACTTCCATTCCGGAATCGGCAAGGACTTCAGAAACCCACCGGGACGTTGACATTCCGCTTTCACCAACGCGCAAGTATGACACTTGGCCACGTAAAGGGCAATGTCTTTCTTCATGCCCGGCCACCAGAACAGTTTCTTCATATCCATAAACATTTTAGTGCTCCCCGGGTGGATCGAGTACTTGGTATGATGAGCCTCGTACATCAACTCCGCCCGTAGAGTACCAACGTTTGGGATGCATAACCTTTCCTGCTTCCACATAAGGTCGTGTTCGAAGGAGAAATCAGCGTTTAACCCTTCAACGGTTTCCGCTTTGTATCGTTTCAAGCTCTCGTCCAACTCCAATGCTTGTCGAACTCGGTCGGCAAGGTCGTAGTGAACTTCCGTCCAGTTCAAGCGTGCTGAAGTAGACGTTCTCCTATCAATGCATATGATCTCCATCTCTTCTAGCTCACGGATTAGACGCTCATCGTGCATCAAAATCCAATTTGCTTGTGCGGGAGCCCGACGACTCAACGCGTCTGCAACTACGTTTCCTTTACCGGGAGTATATTTGATATCAAAGGTGTAGTCCCCAAGGAACTCCATCCACCTCCTTTGGCGCATGTTCAACTCCCTTTGATCTAGTAAGAACTTGAGGCTCTTATGGTCGGTAAAGATATCGATCTTCACGCCATATAGATAGTGCCTCCAAAGTTTGAGGGCAAAAACCACGGCCGCTAGCTCCAAATCATGGACCGGGTAATTCCTCTCGTGAACCTTCAGTTGCCGGGAGCCGTAGGCAATTACCTTCCCGAACTGCACTAGGACACAACCCAAACCACTTCCTGAGGCGTCGCTATATATTTCGTAGCCTTCCGTACCTTGTGGCGAGCATAGAATGGGCGCCGTGGTCAGACGGCTCTTTAGCTCTTCAAAAGCTCGTGCGCACTCGGGCGACCAAACGAACTTATGATCCTTCCTAGTCAGTTTTGTGAGAGGAAGTGCGATCCTCGAGAAGTTTTCCACAAAGCGCCTATAATAGCCGGCAAGTCCTAAGAAACTTCGGACTTCCGCTACGTTTTTCAACAAAGACCACGCTTGGATCGCTTCTATCTTCGACGGATCAACTGCAATTCCTTCGCCACTAACAACATGACCAAGGAATGCCACTGACGGTAGCCAAAACTCGCACTTGGAGAACTTGGCATATAGCTGACTCCTCCTCAAGGTGCTCAGGACTGCGTGCAGATGCCCTACATGCTCCTCGTCCGACTGAGAGTATACCAAAATGTCGTCGATGAAGACGATCACAAATTGATCTAAATACTCTCGGAATGTTCTATTCATCAAGTCCATGAATACCGACGGTGCGTTGGATAGACCGAACGGCATTACCGTGAACTCATAGTGCCCAAAGCGGGTACTGAACGCTGTCTTTGGAATGTCACATTCCCTTATTCGCAGTTGATAGTAGCCGGACCTTAGGTCTAGCTTGGAGTAAACCGTCGACCCCATCAGTTGGTCGAATAGATCATCGATTCTAGGAATCGGATATCGGTTTTTCTCGGTCAACTTGTTTAGCTCTCTATAATCAATACATAGACGCAAGCTCCCATCCTTCTTTTTCACAAAGAGGACCGGTGCACTCCAAGGCGAAGAACTTGGACGTACGTAGCCTTGCTCTAGCAGCTCTTGCAATTGGACCTTCAACTCTGCCAATTCCTTTGGCGCTATTCGGTATGGTGAGCGGGCCACAGGTTTGGCACCTGGCACCAACTCGATACAGAAATCAATCTCCCGATGAGGCGGAGCCCCAGGGAGTTCGTTAGGAAACACGTCGGCGTATTCCGCTACAACTGGGACATCACACAACCTGGGATTTGGCTCCGAAGCCTCCAACAAGGTGAAGAACAACTCGGCGCCTTTTCTCACCGCCTTAACCACTTGGAGAGCAGACATCAGCGTCTTGCTCGCTCCTCGCATACCGGCGAATATGGTTTCATCGTCGGTGTTCGTTCCCAGAGTGATCTCCTTTGTATTGCAATCTATGCATGCTCGCTGTTCCGAGATCCAGTCCATGCCGAAGATCACATCGAATTCAGCTAACGGTAGTAACGACGCTTCCAAGTCGAAATCTTGACTTCCGATCCGCACCTTCACACGGCTCTTCCTATCCGCACTCATTCGAGATCCATTGGGTAGCACTACTTCCAATCTGTCCTCTACAAAGGTAGACGGCACTCCGATTCGCACCACGAAGTCCTCAGACAGAAAAGAGTGCGATGCACCCGTATCGAATAGAGCTCTCGCCGGATAGTCGAAAATTAGGACGAAACCTAATTGTACACAAATAACACATATAGTCGTACAACAGTAAGAATCATATACATAGCTGTAAAAGCTAACTTCTAATTCGTACCTGTGACGACATCGGTTTGTCGTATAGCTTCTTGTTGGCCAAGCGAATAGACTCTCGGCTGAGTCGGAATGTGTTGGGAGGCCGAAGACTCTGCCGCTTTGCCCTTTTCCGCAGCCCGAGCATAATCCACCGCTCGATTTGCCGCCTTTGGGGGACAACTTCGACACACCGCAGCTTTGTGTCCCACCTTCCCGCAGGTGAAACACGTAATAGGAGTCCGCGCGGTCGTGGCTCCCGAAACATTCGAAGAAGCTGGTTCCGCCTGCTTGAACTTCCGCTTGTTCCTTCTGAAGTCCGGCTTGGACTGAGAGGCCGGCGCATGAAACTCGGGTTTCTTTACAACACTCTTTGCTTGTACCCTCTTCATGTCCAACTCCAAAGATCTGGCGGTTTGCACCATCACTTGGAAGCCAAACGTCATAGGGCCTGCAAGGAGCAGCCTCAACTCGTCCCGAAGCCCTTCATAGAATTTATTCGTCTTCGTCTCCTCATCCTCCACCAATGCCCCCGCATAGCGACTCAGTCTGGTAAACTCATGTAAGTAATCGTCAACGGAGCGATCACCTTGAGTTAGCCTCAGGAACTGGTTTTGTAACGCAATGCGTTGGGCAGAGGGGATAAACCGCTGGAGGAACGACTTTGAAAACTCAGCCATTGTTATTTCAGTAATGTCTCTATCGCCGAACTTGTGCAGTTCCTGCTCTTCCCACCACAGCACAGCCTCTCCGTCAAGAAGGAAAGTGGCTAAGGTGACCATCATGGCTTCGTCCGTCGCTGTCGCCCTCAGAGTTCTTCTAACTCTTGACAACCAGTCTTCTGCCACCGTTGGGGACTCAGATCCCGAGAAGGTAGGAGGATTAAAGCTCAAGAAGTGCTTTAATTGTTGGTCACGCGCTCGCCCCGCAACTACTTGCGCAACTTGACGCTCCACCCTCGGTGCTAACGCCGGTTCCACTGCAGCTACTGGCACAGGGGCATCAACCCTTGGTGCTACCGCAGGTTCCACTGCAGGTTCAGTTACCGGGGCCGCATCAGTAGTAGGCGTAGCAGGCTGTGCAAGCCTTTGCGGTTGAGCATTGATCATCGCGAAGACTGCTTCTGCGACCATTCTGATCATCTCAGCTGAAGGAGTGGTCGCTGGCACCTCAGCCGACCCACTACTTTCAGCGGTGTTACGGGGTTGAGACCGCCCCGCAGCACTTCTAGTCACCTATAATCATGCAAGGCACAATTTAGTGACCCTAAACATATCAAACATCAATCATGGAACGCTCAGGTTCCGCAAACAAGTATGTTTTTTCATTCCTAAGTGGACATTCTTATTAGTTTTTGTCGTTTTAGGTGAATGCACAGCCCGTGCGCACCACCCCTTAAAAGGAATTCGTCCCGAATTCGCTAAACTACGGATCGACGCCTTAAGTCCGATACCAAATTGTAACACCCTGCCAGTACAAAAAGTATAACAGCAGGTCCGGCCGGGACCCCACGCCATACAAACCGCACTAGCTAGGAGTTAAAAGGTGATAACCAGAAAAGTAACAACTAGCGAGAGTACAAAACGTAAGCGGAAGCATTAATTAAACCATTCAAATAGACATGTCCACTATCATAGGAATGAATCCAGAAATAAGAGTTACGGCCTTAGGGCCTTACATCAAATCAATGTACAAAACTCCAAAAAAACATACATCGGCACGCAGGCCGGCAATACATGAGTAAACAGGAAAAAGGCTGGCCTTCGAGGGCCAACTCAGCAAAAGGGCAGCAAAAGGACCAACGCCCGCTATTTCCCGCTAGGCTCACCTGCACCTGCATAAGAACATTCCACCAAGCGGTGGTAAACAAAGCAACGGTCAGCACAGCTGACCAAATTATAACGACCCCACTCCTTTCCCGGGGTGGCGGAGATTCTACCCTGCAAGTAAGCCATACTAGCACAAGTACTAATCTAAAGAGAGTGCAACTACACAAGGTGAGATTTCAAGCACAATCAATCTTCTAGGTTGAGCATCAAAAAGAAGGGAACCTAGGTATGCACATGATGTTGGTTGGGTTCACCCGAAGGTTTCCCACAACCGCCTAAGCAAATCGCATGAGGCTAAACATAACATCAAATTCACAACACTCCACCCTAAGGGTCACAACCTTAGGTGGGAAACAAGAGCTTTTGGTCGGTCTAGGTATGACACCTTCCACGACCTCTCCCATGATCACACGGCCTTCATGAGGAAGGGACCTCTCGCCGATCTGCATGGAAACGGGTTCGGTTCAGCTTTGCCCGTGCTCTAATCGTCGCGATCTATCGCACGACGCGGGTACGGCTTCACCACGGCCCGTAAGGGTTTAGCACTTTCAAGTGCTCCACAAAAATATACGCTACGCACCTAACCCCTTCACAAGGATCTAGGCTTCGCGAATTCTCAACAAGGGAGGTACATACGCTCCGCATCAATAACGTGGTGAAGGTTTGCCTTCATCCAAAACTCAAAGCATGGGGCTTTCGTAGGGATCTTCACAAGACGCCTACACGTAACTCCCGCAATACTATAGGTGAGTTCGCGGAGTCATTCTCCGGCACGCATTCTAGGTCTAACCTAAATGCAACGTCGCAAATCAAGCATCACCGATTCGGGCTCACGGCCACGAATAGGCTTCACACAAAATGCCTAAATCCGCACGACTACCGGATTTTCTACATGCAATATGCCGGGGACGGACACAATCTACCCGGAGTCCCGAAGGACTTGAGGAAATCCTACACTTCACCCATTTGGTGAAAGAGATACCTCATGCAAGCAAAGAAAGAGGAATAAATGGACAAATACAAGTCCAAAGTTCGGGAGGAAGAATCGTTACCCTAGACGTGTTCCTCTTCGCCATGGATCCGAGATTCTACGCGGAGGGAAAGAACCGCACCGGGCTGCACTCTCCGGATCTGGAAACGGCTCGCGAAACGGAGCTCCGGAGCTCCGTCAATGGCGAAATCTTCCTTCTTCTTCCTTGCCTCCTTCTTCTTCCTCTAGCCTAGGAGAGAGAAACACCTCAAAATAATGAGGATTAATCTCCTCTCATAAGCCCTAATAGCCTCCAGCATCTAATCCTAGCCATCGGATCAGATCTCAAAAGATTTGGACGGCCGGATCTTCTTCTCCGCTCAAAATCGCGGAACAGAATAAACAGGGCGCACGATCACAGGCGCACGGTCAGTGGTCGTGCGCGACGAGGGCAATGGTCGTGCGCACTATCCGGGACAGAACTCTGAATTCTTGCGAATAAGCGCACGATCGCTGGCGCACGATCACTGGTCGTGCGCGAAGAGGGAAATGGTCGTGCGCACTGTCCGAGACAGAACTCGATTCTCTTCTGAATTAACGCACGATCGCTGGCACACGATCACTGGTCGTGCGCGATGAGGCCACTGATCGTGCGCTAAGAGCAGACAGGGAAAATTCTAGCCTGCTTCAAGTGCCGCACTACCACTCCGCCTACTTCGCGGAACTACCAGATTTGGGGTGTTACACCGAGGCAACAGCAATAGGTGAGAATCGAGGAGGTCGAGCCTCGAGGGGAGGAGGAAGAAAGGTGTGAAGACAGAGTTGATGTGGGGAGTAGAGGAGGGATCGGGGTGATCCATGGGGGGGTAGGGGTGGAGGCAACCCGCAAGGCTAGCCTCCATACCATCTATCGGCGGAGCGTGGCCTCAACATCCACTGCTCCACCCCCAGCGGAGAAAATTACTTTCTCCCAGAAGGACATGCTAGAACATGAAGATCCGTTCTGCGATGCGCTGGTCATCCAGACCGCCATCGAGAACTTCACCGTCTCACGGATTTTAGTCGATAACGGGAGTTCGGTCAACGTCGTCTTCAAGAAGGCGTTTGACGAGATGAAGGTGAAGGCTCGAAGGGTGTTGGCCTCCGATGGTCCCCTATTTGGTTTTTCGGGAGAAAGGAAGGAGGTAGAGGGTGGAGTGGGGCTCCATGTGACTCTCGGAGGACAGTCCCGGAACTGCCGCTTCGTGATAGTGGATGCCCCGAGCAGCTACAGGGCCATCTTCGGACGGCCTCTCATCAGCGCGTGATGCATCCCTTCCACTTTCCACCAGTGCCTCAAGTTCAACACGGGTGGAATCCAGGTCCGGGTCCGGGGAGACCCCAAAGTTGTGAGACAGTGCTATGTGACGGCTGTCAACACCATAGCCTGGATGGGAGAAGCGGAGGAGTGGGACAAAGTGATGGAGGAAGCGGCAGAGGCCAGAGGCGAGGAGGAAGAAGAGGAGAGGATGGAGGAAGAGGAAATTCATGCCTAGGAAGGGGTCACTGAAGGACCCAGGGCGGAGGGAGGAGGAGAAGAGGAGAAAGAAGAGGGTGCCCAGGAAGGAGGGGTGGAGGAGTTAATAATGGTAGGGGGGAAGAGATGGAGGAGAGAGCCCAAGCGCTCGCTTGCGGCGGAGAGAAGGAAAAAGCTTGGGGAGACCAATCTAGGCTGGAGGCCGTGGAGGAAGTCGTGGAGCTTGAGGTCACCACTCGGCTTGGGGTGGTGGAGAAGGTCCGGATCAGCGGAGAGCTTAGTTCGGAGGAGCAGGCTGAGATCCTAGCCTGCGTGCAAAAGAATGTGGATGTCTTCGCTTGGAGCGCCGCGGAGTTGCCCGGGATTGATGCGGATGTGGCTTGCCACCGCCTCAACCTCGACCCTGGCACCCGCCCCATCCGCCAAAAGAAGAGGGCCACAGCGGACAAGCTGGAGGGACCGATCCGTGAGGAGGTGAAAAAGCTCCTACAAGCAGGTTTTGTGTCGGAGATCCAGTATCCAGGCTGGGTCTCCAATGTAGTCATGGTAAAGAAAGGGGGAGGTAAGTGGCGCATGTGTATCGACTTTTCACTACTTAATAAATCATGCCCAAAAGATTGCTACCCCCTGCCTAGAATCGACGCGCTGGTTGACTCAGCCGTCGGTTTTCCTGTAATGTCTTTCTTAGATGCTTTTTCAGGTTATCACCAAATCCGCATGCACCCCCCGGACATCAAAGATGTCTCCTTCATGACGGGGGACGGATGCTACTGTTATAAGATGATGCTCTTCGGGCTCAAGAATGCAGGTGCCACATATCAAAGGATGATGGATCGGGTCTTTCGCGAACAAAGGGGAAGAAACTTAGAGGTCTATGTTGATGATCTCATGGTAAAAAGTCAGGAACTTGGGTCTCACCTCCGAGACCTTGAGGAGACGTTTGGGACCCTGCGAAAGTATAAGATGAAACTCAACCCCTTGAAGTGTGTCTTCGGGGCTAGCCAAGGGAAATTCCTGGGTCACTTGCTCACCCCGGCTGGGGTGGAGCCTAACCCAGACAAGGTCAAGGCGATAATAGAGTTGGGGTCGCCAAGAAACCCGAAGGAGGTTCAGAGCCTCACGGGGAAGCTGGCCGGACTTAGCAGGTTCCTCTCCAAGGCGGGGGAGAAGTGTGCGCCCTTCTTCAAGGTACTGAGGGGCAATAAAAAATTCGAATGGACCCCGGAGTGTGAGGAAGCTTTTCAGGCTTTGAAAGGGCAACTCACCCAAACGCCCCTACTTCAAGGGCCGAGACCGGGAGAAGACCTATCCCTGTACCTGGGAGTAGGATCTGAGGCGGTAAGTTCAGTACTGATCCGGGAGGAGGGAAGAAAGCAATTCCCTATCTACTATGTCAGCCGAGTACTGAAGAAGGCGGAGCTCCGGTACCCGATTTTGGAGAAGTTGGCTTTCGCATTGGTGGTGGCGGCTCGGAGGCTCCGGCCCTACTTTCAGGCACATTCAATCAAAGTAGTAACAGATCACCCGCTTTGCAAAGTCATGGAGGGGGTGGAACACTCGGGAAGATTAGCAAAGTGGTCCGTGGAGCTGAGTGAGTTCAACATTACGTTCGTCCCTAGGGCGTCAATCAAGGCCCAAGCAGTGGCAGACTTCATGGCTGACTACACATCCGAATTGGGGAAACACGAACCGCCTCCCCCAGTGGCGTGGAAGATGTTGGCGGATGGTGCATCAGGAAGGCACTCCTATGGAGGGGGAATCATCCTGGTAAGCCCTCAAGGTACAAAGATCGAACAAGCTCTGAACATCCACTTCCCGATTACCAATAACCAAGCTGAGTACGAGGCGGTGATAGCGGGCCTCCGGCTGGCCCAGGAACTGGGAGTGCAAGATGTGGAGGTATCGACGGACTCCATGGTGGTGGCATGCCAAGTCCGGGGAGAGTTTGAAGCGAAGTATCCGACTCTCCAGCGGTACCTGGAGAAGGTCAGGGGAGTCATCGGGCGATTTCACACTTTCTCCATCAGACACGTGCCCAGGGAGGAGAGCACCCCTGCGGACCTCCTAGCCATGTTCGGTCCCCGAGCAGGCGGAACGGTTTCGGAACTCTTCCAACCCACCATCGATGAAGGAGAACTGATGGAGATAGATCAGCGGACCTCGTGGATGGATCCTTTCATCACCTTCCTATCATCAGGGAAGTTCCCTGAAGGAGACATAGACAGGCGACGCTTCAAGTATAATTCAGCTTATTATTCCTTGCATGCAGGAGGGCTATATAGGAAAACTCTCTCGGGACTCCTGGCCCGTTGTGTTTCCGAGGAGGAGGTCCCAAAAGTCCTGGAGGAAATTCACTCCGGGGAGTGTGGCAGTCATTCCGGGAGCCGAATCCTGGAGGGGAGGGTGTTGAGGCAAGGCTATTTCTGGCCCACCCTCAGCAAAGATGCGGCCGAGTTCGCAAGGAGGTGTTCAAAGTGCCAACTCTATGCTCCACTCCAACTCCTCCCAGCCCAGAGACTTCGGACCATCACAGCTCCCTGGACTTTTGCCATATGGTGGTTGGACCTAGTAGGCCCTTTCCCTCAAGCTAGTGGCCAGAGAAGGTTCTTGCTGGTCATGATCGATTATTTTTCCAAGTGGGTAGAAGTGAGGGTGCTCGCCAAGGTAACATCTCAAGTTGTAAGGAATTTTGTGTGGGGAGAGATAATTTGCAGGCATGGGCTCCGTCTGGCCATAGTGACGGACAATGGGCCACAGTTTGCTAGTTAAGAGTTTGTTAGCTTCGGCACCCAGCTTGGCATCGACCTCAGGTTCGCATCGGTTCATCACCCGAGAAGCAATGACCAAGTGGAGGCGGCAAACAAAATAATCGTCAACCTGCTAAAGAAGAAGGTGGAGAACCTTCGGGGAAACTGGGTAGAGCAGCTACCATCCGTTCTCTGGGCCCTGAGGACTACCCCTAACACCGCCACTGGAGAGACCCCGTTCAAACTTTCTCATGGGCCGAAGCAGTTCTTCCCATAGAGTTCGAAGTAAAGACCCCCAGGGTGGTCGCCGCAGGTGAAGGGAATGAAGAGTGGCTAGTGGCCAATGACGAGGAACAAAGGCCATCCTTGGACCTGGTGGAGGAACTCCGGGACCAGGCCACCATCAGGCAGGAGGAAATCAAGCGACGAATGGCCCGATATTTTGACAAGCACATCCGAGTAAAGCACTTTCAGAAAGGAGATCTGGTCTTGAAAAAGGTCGACGCGGCCGGAAGAGGGGCCGCGGTAGGTAAACTCAACCCCAATTGGGAGGGTCCATACATTGTAAGCGAAGTGCTCAAGTCGGGGGGGGGGGGGGGGGGTATCAGCTCCGGGATGTGGAAGGGGTACCTCTCGGCCGAGCCAGAAGTGGAGACGATTTGAAGCGATTCTACCCTTGAAAGTTTTATTATGATATTAGTTGAATACTTTACTTCTTCACTTGATAGTTATAGTTGTTATGCGAAGGCAGGCAAGGTGACAAGTTTTTATGCTGGAATGCCCCAGATCGATTCCGCTCTCGGGCTCTCACTAGACGGGGGGTTTCAGGTTGATCTCTGGAGAGGCTGGCAAGGTGACAAGTTTTTAGGCTAGAATGCCACACATCGATTCCTCTCCCGGGCTCTCACTAGACGGGGGGTTTCAGGTTGATCTCTGGAGAGGCTGGCAAGGTGACAAGTTTTTATGCTGGAATGCCCCAGATCGATTCCGCTCCCGGGCTCTCACTAGACGGGGGGTTTCAGGTTGATCTCTAGAAAGGCTGGCAATGGGACAAGTTCTTATGCTGGAATGCCCCAGATCGATTCCGCTCCCGGGATCTCACTAGACGGGGGGTTTCAGGTTGATCTCTGGAGAGGCTGGCAAGGTGACAAGTTTTTATGCCGGAACGCCCCAGATCGATTCCGCTCCTGGGCTCTCACTAGACGGGGGGGGGGGTTCAGGTTGATCTCTGGAGAGGTTGGCAAGGTGACAAGTTTTTAGGCTGGAATGCCCCAGATCGATTCCGCTCCCGTGCTCTCACTAGACGGGGGGCTTCAGGTTGATCTCTGGAGAGG
This sequence comes from Dactylorhiza incarnata, assembly GCA_033032865.1. Lineage (NCBI taxonomy): Eukaryota > Viridiplantae > Streptophyta > Magnoliopsida > Asparagales > Orchidaceae > Dactylorhiza > Dactylorhiza incarnata. The sequence goes on from JAWHQI010000396.1 coordinate 1,670,956, forward strand.
CTGGCAAGGCGACAAGTTTTTATGCTGGAATGCCCCAGATCGATTCCGCTCCCGGGCTCTCACTAGATGGGGGGTTTCAGGTTGATCTCTGGAGAGGTTGGCAAGGTAACAAATATCGATGCTGGAAGGCATCAGGTCCATTCCGATCCCGGGCTCTCACTAAACGGGAGGTGCAAGTTGATCACTGGGGAAGTTGGCAAGGAGATGAGTTCTTCATAAGGTCAGGATGAAATGCATCAGGTTGGCGAGCCTTCGACGCTGACCCGGTCCTTCTCGCTCGACGAGCGTGCTCGCTCGGCGAGAAGAAAGATTTTGCACGATAGTATGCGAGTGATGAGAATCAACCCTAGGCACTCCGGGGTATCCGGTGCTTGGCAGAAAGGTCGCCGACACAGGATATGAGGCGAGCTCTCACCGAAAAGGAAAGTACCTCGCGAAACCTAGAGTGAAATGCATACCTAAAGGGTAATAATCCTAAGGCAAATGGCGAAAGGCCAGAGCAGCCAAAAATGTCCTATGCCTATCTATTCGATAATGTGGGGCGCGAGAACGGTCATCGCGAAAATAACTTTCGCGAAGATGAATATCGAGGCAAGCGAGAACGGGATATCAACACACGAAAATAACAAAACAAAAAAGGCAAGCACAATGAACAAAGCAAAATATGCATTTACATTCCACTGTTCGGTTACAATTCGCGGCGATCTCGCCGATCAAAAGTTACAAAAGCGGGAATGGCGGCAAGCTTCAGGAATCACTCGCGAACCCTTTCTCGTCATCGCTGCTCTTGACTAGCAGAAGTGGGATAAAGAGCTCCGGGACGACGTCTTCCAAAGTCATGTCGGCCGCGCCATCGGCTAGCAGGCCGGCCGCCTTCATCGTCTGGAAGATGTAGTGAGCTGACTCGGTGGACTCCAAGCGGATGTCCTCGTCCCGCGCTCGCCGCTCTTCCTTCAGATGGAGGGGGGAAGGGGGAACGACGGCATGGGCGAGCTCGCAGTTTCGAGCTTTTAGCCCGGCCACCTCGCCCTCCAGGTCCTGGATGCGAGCGTCGGCTCTTCCGGCGGCCTCGACATCCTGCAAGTAAGATAAATTTAGGGAACGAAATGGCCGAAAGAAAGGACGGTGATGAGTTCTAGGTAACTCACCACACTGCCCTCCACGGCAAGCAGCTTTTCCTTCAGCTGCGCGTTCTCGGCAAGAAGCCCCTGATAGGCCCTCGCGAGCTCCACGTTCTGAAGCTCCAGTTGCAAGCAGCGCCTCCCCGTCATGTGGGCGAGCTCGGCAGAGCGCAACTGGGACCTCGCGCTTTCAAAAGCCAGAGTCCTCGTTGTCTCGTCTTTATAAGCCCCCGCGTCCTCGCGTCCATAAAGGACGAACGAGAAATCGAAGGCGTGGCCGCTAACGGTCTCCTTCTCCACCCAGGTAGGGAGGATAGTGGAGATGTCCGCCCAGTTCGTTTCCGGCTTCCAGTTCACCAAGAGCTCGCCGGTCTCATCTCGGCGCCTCTGGCCGAGACCAAATTTGTAATGGTTGACGGGGATGGGCGGATCAGAGGTTCTGGCAGCCTCCTGGCTGGGCTCGTCGTCCTCACCTCCCGCGGAGAGGCCGATGAGGTCGAACTCATCGAAAGCGGCCTCGCGAGGCTCCTTCCCCTTCGAGGAGGCGAGCGAGACCCTGATCTTCTTACTCTTTTTCTTCGGCGGGGATTTTGGGGGAAGGGCATGGCTACTAGAAGCCCCCGGTCTCATGCGAGAGGAGGGCTCACCTGGCGTGACGGCGCCTCGGCAAGCCTCTGCCCCCATGGTCGCGAGAGCAATGGTGGCGTCGGTCTTCCGATTGCTCGCGTAGGGGGGATGGATGGGGAGATCCCGCTCGCCTGAAAAATGTTGGAGTTACAATAAATACGGAGCTACTGGGAATAAAGTTGTAGTTGTTAAGCGAGATCTTTACCTTCCCCAGCGAGCACTGGAGGCAGCGAGTCGAGGTTGCGGCGGAGATGAACAACCTCAAAGTTCTTCTTACAAAAGAACTGATAAAGGAAGGCGTCATGTCCTCCGAGGGCAGTGGGCCGGTACGTGGTCTCGCCGTGCTGGACTGGCGAGATCGGGATATTGCCGAAGTTCCCCTTGATGAAGATGAACTTCTGGGCCCAGAAGTGGGCCTTGTTGACGGTCTCGTCGACCTTAGGACCCAAGCCCACGAAGTAGGCGGTCCCGTCCTTGTAGGCGCGGAAGGAGAACAGCTTCCGAAAGCCCGGAAGGCTGAACTTGATACGCTCCTTGCATAGGTAGCAGGCGAAAGCGGTGACCACCGCCATTGCGTTAGGGGTGAGCTGACCTGGAACAATGCCGTAATGCTTGAGCACCTGGCGAGCGACGAGGAAACCAGGATTTATTTTATACAATGAGCGAGACTCTACCTGCAGAGAATAAGAAATGAGCGAGAGCGATTAGTACCTGGCAAACTTCTGGCCACAAGGGGAGACGCAAGCCGACCGCGAAATGAGCGGTGGGGATGGCCAGCTCATCGACAAGTGGCGCGTTGATCACATCATTCTCGCTAAGACGACGCGCCGCGAATGGAGGGGTGACGTAGTCAGCGACCGAGCTGAAGTATTCCTCGTCTGTCAGGTTGCAATGGAAGAATCTATGCTCAGCGAAAGCCTTAGCAATCTTTTGCCGACCCTCCGACTCGTTAGCATCGTCGCCCATTTCGAAAAACCTGTGAGAAAGGAAGTAGAGCGAGAACGGGAAGGAGCGAGAGCTCTGAAGCAGAGTAGGAAGGAGGGTGACAGTAAATGCGGTGGTTGACTCAGCTAGGACAGCCTATTTATAGCAAAAGTAAAAGGGCGGGAAGAAGTCCAAGCGCCGGCGAGCGCGGTTAGCAAATAACATCACATCACGACCGCGAGCGAGAAAGGCCTGCGAGGTTAGTACAATCAATATCTTTGCGAGAACAGCGCAAGCAAACATAATAGCGTAAGAAGGGGGAGCCGTCACGAGATACATTCAGCGAGAACGGAGATCCCCACGAACACAACATAGCATGAAAATGAAATGGACATATTAGTAACGAGCGAGAACTAATAAAAAGCTAGTAATTATTATCAGACGAGATAAAACTAGTATATAAGTTGCAAACCATTACGAGATTGTCCAGAATAGCAGCACTCAATAACAAGTAATAAGAGTTCGCGGCAACATAAAAGTTAGCGAGAGTCATGGGGCAACCATTTCCACCTGCCCCCACCTCGCGACCCAGACCGCGGCGGTACCCTAGAATTATAATAATCCTCGGCCGCGCGGCCCTCCCGGTCCATGAGGAAAGCGTAATCCCTCATCCTCGCTATATGCACCTCCGACGTCGTAACATTCTCATCATGATCGCGTTGTCTCGCGGCCCGGAGCCTCGCACACTCTTCCATCAAGACAGCATGCCTATCCTCGGCGACTTCTCTGTCCCGCCTCGCCTGCATGTTGAGGTCCATTAGCATCCGACCATATTTTCTCAGCAACTCTGCGGCTCGTTGTTTCATCATCTCAGGATCTCGTGGATCCCCTAAGAAGTCTTCCACCTGGTCAGGAAGGGGGGACATCTCGTCGTCGCCCAACTCAGAATCGGTAGGCGGATTTTCAGGATTCTCTGCAAAATATTACGAGAAGGTTAGATAGTGCGCTTGAGTTCGCGCAGGGCAGGGGGGTCGTCGGAATGCTTACCCAGAGGGGGGCGAGAGGTCTCAGGGTGACCCTGGAAGACGTTGCCATAGTGGGGATAGAGAGATTTGCCCAGACCAGAAGGGTAGGCAGCGCTTTTGATCGGAGGGATCTTTGGCGGCACAGAGGCGCCAGTCTCCTCGCTCGTCAGAAGTTAGAACCTTGGCCTATCCACAGTTTTGTCGGGAGGAGGCGGAGACGGAGGCCGCAACGCTGGGCAAGCCGGGGGCTTCAGGGGCGAGACTGTAAGAAGCAGGTCTTGAAGAAGTTTCCTGAGTTCGACAAAAGGAGTAATGCATTCGACGAACTCTCCCGAGTTCGTCGAGCCCGCCTGTGGTCGTCGAACTCACCCCTGTTTGGCGAAATCATCAGAGGTCGACGGTGTTCTATGCTCATTAAAGCCAAAGGGGCGGTCTCGCAAGAGGAGTCACGAGATCCAGACCTCGACAGATATCTCTGAAAGACTGGGCCGAGCGAGGGCTGGCAAATCAATACCTCGCAGGCCGCTGGCAGAAGAGACCTATGTTCCGTAAAGAGATGTCCAGCGAAATGGGTTCGGTGTGCGGCAAAGTCAATGGGCGATATCGCAGGAAGGCTCGCAGGTTTAGAGCCTCAGCGTCCGGCGAGCTCAATTCGGCGTTCGACGAATGTCGAACGGAGCTCAGCATTCGTCGGACGGCGCTCGACAAATAACAGCAGGGAAGCAGCGGTCGGCGAACCGCCCATCTCATCAGTCGGCGAACAATTCAATGTTCTGCATTCGCCGAGCACATCTGTGATCGACGAAGTACTCTACGTTCGACGAAGGGTGTGTTGAACTCGACGGAGTCAAGAGGCGGTCTCGCAGGAAGGCTCGCGAGACGGACCTCGGCAGATACCACCAGAATTGGCAGGCGAGGTCCTCGCAGGGCGATCGCCTAGTTGAGGCATCGCGAGCAGGACTCGCGAGAAGGCCCGCGAGAGCTTCAGCAGTAATGTTCTCGCAGTTCCTTGCCCATAAGTTGATAGGGCCAAATTACCCTTTTACCCTTGGTGGTCTGCCTTTAGCCTCTCCAAACAGCGGAGTTTGGCTGTTAGCAGACCCATTTGGGGTGCGGATAGTAAAATCAGAAGGCGGGATCCTGCTATTTGCAGGTCAGATCAGGAAACCTATAAATAAGACCTCAAGGGCACCTTTGGAGAGGACTTCACTTCGGCTTCTCTCTCCTCAGGCTTTCTTTGGTTAGCATTTCCAGAGCTCTCCAAGGTGCCCGAGTCTCAGCTTTGGCTTGGGAGGGGAAGTGCTCAACGATCTTCCGGGTTAGTGGAGGGACCTCCTCGCTGTGACTAAGGTCTTAGTCATCTTTCTAGTCTTCGGTCTACCTTCTCCGAGGGATCAATAAGGGCTAGCTGCCCCTCATTTCGGTGAGGGCCCCGAGCTCCACAAGAGGCCGAGAAATTGGTTTCAACAACTTTGACTCTTCTGCAGAACTCTCATTTTCATCAGATTCACATTCTGCATCTGAGTTGTGGTTTGACCCATATATGGCCATCATGCAGAATGTTATAGCTTTTTGTTCTTCTTCTTCTTCTTCTTCACTTTGACTAGATGATGGTTCTATATCATAAATACAGAAAGTGGAAAAAGGTTCATCTACCATTCTTGTTAGGGAGTTCTGGATGCCTCTTGCTGAAGTGTAGTCAGCAACTCTTTGATAAATGTCATTTGACATTGCTTGTGCCAATATGTTCATGGTCTTGGCATCAGCACTTTTCAGCATCTTTTGAGCATCTGCTGATGTTGATGAAGTTGAAGGTCCTATCAAAATGACATTGAAAATATCTTCATCAATAGAGTTCATATATAACATAATCCTTGCTTTCCATAGTGCAAACTTACTGAGGTTGCACATAGGAGGTCTTGTGCTTGAATACTCTTTGTTTTGTGCCATTAGTTTTTAAAACAAAAATAAATAGAATAAAAACTCTGAAAGAATTTAAGATCTAATTGATCTTTGTGATTTAGGTGTTAGCCTGTAAAGAATCAACTACCCTCTGATACCAATTGAAAGGTCAATTGATATACCTCTGATACCAATTGAAAGGTCAATTGATATGTCTCTGATACCAATTGAAAGTGGAGGTTAGATCTTAAATTAACTCTAGGGGGTGAATAGAGTATTAAAACTTTTCCCTTAGTTTTATAGCGGAATTAAAATAGTGATATATATATGTGTATAGAGTGATTTATGAAAACTAAATAGAAACAAATCAGCACAGCACAAGCACAGAAACGTAATGCAATCCCAGAGGACACAAGGAGCTATAGTAGTTCCCCAATAAACCTGGGTACATCTACTCTTCTACCACCCTTGGTAGGAATCCACTAGGATTTTTGATCAGGTGCCCTCACACCAAGGGGTTTTTTATCAAGTGTCCACACACCACAGAGCTTTTGATCAGGTGCTCAAAACCAACAAGAATTTTTTGATCAGGTGTCTTTCCACCAAGGAGTAAACTTTTGAAGGGAGTTTTAACCCTGCACATAATGGGATAAAGAGGGGTTAAGATTGTTCTCTGTCAATATGCTGAGAGAAGACTCTAGTGGATGTTGATGTAGAAAAGGCTTCCTCTGTCTGATATGAAATTATTTGACAGTAGATTGGCTGGAAGCTTTCTTTTGAATGAATATTGATATTCCTGTGTAGCTGATTAAACTGAGAGAATGATTTCGTCAGTTTGTTGTTGCTCTTTTGAAGATCTGTACTTGCAGCTGATTACTGAGAGATGAATGTAGATATTCTCAGAAAAATGAATGTTGCTAAAGGAAGAAGAAGATCTGTTAGCTTTTTGTTCTTGTTGTTCTTCCTATATTTCTCTCCTTCTTCTTTTTCTCTGTACAGTTGTATGTAATATGTTCTGTATTGATTCTTGTCGAGAAGACTGAGAGTGATAATCTGCTATATCTTCTGCCTTTTTCTCTTTTGAAAAATCTCTGACAGATATTAAATGCAAATCCCTTATATTAATGAATAAATATATCTGAATAGATAATCTGGGAACTGTAAATCTGCTGCGCCGTATATCTCTTTCCTTTTCCATGAAATGTCCTTTTCCGAGGAATGTCAACGGCTATAATCTTGGAATAATGAAAGGAAATATATTATCCTTACTTATCTGATAGAAAGAGCCTTTGCTGAAGTCGATCTGAGATCAGAGAATGAAATAATATGATCTTCTGAAATAAATTTGCTGTAGAGATATTTTTGTCGATCTCAACAAATTTCGTCGAGCTCAGAGAACAAGTCTGTTCGTCGATCTCAAGATTTTCGTCGATCTGAATGTCTGATAAAGATTCGTCGAACGCAGACTGGAGTTCGTCGAATGCAAGGATTCGTCGACCGATGAGCCTGGATAAATTCGTCGACCGCTGAGCCGGGGTCTATTCGTCGACCGCTGAGACAATTTGTTTGTCGACCGCTGAGACGGGCTGGATCGTCGACCGCTGAGATATTGAACTGTTCGTCGACCCCTGAGACAATCTATTCGTCGATCGCTGAGCTGAGGCGCTGGGACGCTAAGATAGAAGCAAGTCAGTTGTCGAACGCAGAGAGCATGTCGTTCGTCGAACGCAGAACGCAAGCCGTTCGTCGAACGCAGAGAGCATGCCATTCGTCGAACGCAGAATGCAAGTCGTTTGTCGAACGCAGAGAGCATGATGTTCGTCGAACACAAAGAGCATGTCGTTCGTCGAACGCAGAGAGCAGTTCGTCGAACGCAGTATAAAGTTCGTCGAACGCAGAATCTGAATCTTTTCTTGAGTTCTAACAGCCTAAAACTATGACCCATTGACTATACATTGGGGTCAACTTGATCCTAGTCAGCCGATAGTGATCCTAGCCCAAATCAGTAATAGGTTTGTTCCAACAGGCCCCATAACATCAGCATGTATGAACTCAAGAGGTGCCTTACACCTGGTCTCCGACTTGTCAAATGGAAGTCGATGTGACTTTCCATATTTGCATCCATCGCACACATGGTCGTTGTCGTAGGAAGAGAGATGAGGCAGGCCACTCACTAGGCCCTTTGCCGCCATCCTCTTCAGCTTGTCCATCCCCACATGACCCAGCCTCTCATGCTAGATCACTGCGCTGTCGTTTGTCTTCAGCTTGTCCACGTAGGCATTTGCAGACAGAACATACAAATCCTTCACCCTTCTCCCAATGAGCGTGACGTCAGCATCGACGGACGATAGGTTCTTCAGGAACTTCACCTCCTTCAGTCCAAACAGCACGTGGTATCCAGCATCCACTGCGTTAGCAACCGAGAAGAGGTTCTTCTTCATGCCAGGCACGTGATACACACTCTTCAGTGTCAGCGGCTTCTCTTTACTCCCAAGGGACACCTTCCCTTCTCAATCCACGGGATGTACCATATCATCCGCAGTGATGATAGCATCTGTTCCTTCATATGCTTCCAAGGAGTCAAACTTCGACATATCTCCAGTGAGATGATGCCCGCAACCGGAATCCACAATCCAGTCGTTCTCGAGGTTGTTGGAGGCTAAGACATCGATAGACCTGCACCTCTTCCTCCACCTCTCTAGTGATCTCCTTCCTTGTTAGCAGCATGACCGGCCTCAGATTGGACCGGCAGTCCTTTCTCATGTGTACGTACTTCTTACAGGCAAAGCAAAGGGATCTCCCCATCTCATCATGTGCAGGGAGGAACTTCCTCCCATCTCCCTAAGAGGACGTTGAAGGTGTAACATATCGACTTTTATTGGGTCACTAGACCCTAGTGAGCCCAATAAAGTAGGCCCGACCAATAGAGAATGACCCATTATAGGATAATATACTAGGAGACTACGATTTGACTTTCGTCAGTTCTGTTAGACTCGTATGACCGATATGAATACAACGGAATTCGTTGCAACCCGATCCGAGGTCGTTTAGAGAAAACGACCATTTTGAGTATCGTTGTGCGCCACTACCACACTATTGTGGAATAGTGGCCAAACATACTCTGATCTGATTTCCGTCAGTTCCGTGAGACTCGTATGACCGATACGAGTGCAACGGAATTCGTTGCACCCCGATCCGAGGTTGTTTAAAGAAAACGACCATTTTGAGTGTCGTTGTGCGCCGCTACCACACTATTGTGAAATAGTGGCCAAACGTACTCCGATCTGACTTCCGTCTATTCTGATAGACTCGTATGACCGATAGGAGTGCAACAGAATTTGTTGCACCCCGATCCGAGGTCATTTAGAGAAAACGACCATTTTGAGTATCGTTGTGTGCCGCTACCACACTATTGTGGAATAGTGGCCAAACATACTCCGATCTAACTTCCGCCAGTTCTGTTAGACTCGTATGACCAATACGAGTGCAACGGAATTCGTTGCAACCCGATCCGAGGTCGTTTAGAGAAAATGACCATTTTGAGTATCGTGGTGCGCCGCTACCACACTATTGTGGAATAGTGGCCAAACATACTCCGATCTGACTTCCGTCAGTTTCGTTAGACTTGAATAGTCCACACTAGCGTCATGGAACTCGTTGATCGTCAATCCGAGGTCATATGGAGAATATGCCCATTTGGGACTATGCAGACCGCCTCGGCACAACGCACGAAATACGGAACGCGCAAACTTGGAATCGGTCCCGGTAAATCTTGGTGGACCCTCGGGACCATGGGGGACCCCGCCCTGAGGTGACCTTGGTCAACCCCCTCCCCCAAGCATGAAAATCTTGGGAAAAGAAAGGAAAAAGGTGGGGGAGGAGAGAGAATCTCACCCCCAGGAGGGAGGGGGTTGCCCATGAATAGGCAGCCCCCTGTTAGGGCAAGGGAAGGGGGGGGGGGGGGGGAGAAGATATCTACCCCCACCCATCCCTCACTTTAACCCACGTGGGATAAAGGAAGGGAGAGGGGAAGCCTCCCTCATCCCTTATAAAAGGAGGGGCCCAGCCTCCTTCCTGAGTGTACAAACCCCCTCCTCATTCCCTCTTCCCCCAGCCGCCCAGCCCTCTCCCACCCCTGTCGGAGCTCTTTCTAGCCGAACTGCTGCCACCACCTCCTCTCCATGACGAGCCACCCCTCTACCTCCCGAGTCCCTCCCCTACAGGTAGAAACCTCCCCCTCCTCCTTCCTACTTCCCTAAGGCAGCCGGCCGCCCTTCCCCATCGCCGGAGCACCGCCAGCACCACCCCGAGCCTTGCCCAGGCACGGGTGGAGGTTCTGGCCATGAGAGCTGAACCCCCAACACCGGTGGTGGTGCTGGGGGAGCAGGTCCCCACCAGGGGACCTCTGTTCCGACGAGGAACGGCGGCAGGGCCGCTGTAGGACGCGCCTCCGGTGGTACCTGCACTCTACCCCCTCCCTGCTTACATTTCCTGTAAGGAGAAAGAGCCCTCCCCCGGCGGCAACCGGTGGCACCAGGCCACCGAACCCCCGCCAGAGGATTGCCCCTCCCGGGCGCCCCAGCCGTGGGCGGCAAGGGAGGCTCTCCCAACAAAGGCGGCGACGCAGCGAGCCTGCATGGCGCATGTAGGCTATGCCACCGCCTCCCGCACCTTTTTTCCTTTATCTCGGTGGTGGCCGACGGCGCCAGGGCGCCGGACCACCACCGGAGTGCTCGTCGGCCCTCGGCGCACTGACCGGGGGCGGCGCCGGCCCCAGCCGGCCGCTGCCCGGCGGCGGCGCCGGCCCCTGCCCGGCGGCGGCGCCGGCCCCTGCCCGGCGGCGGCGGCTGCCTCTTTCCTGAGTTCGACGGACGGCGTGCTGCCGTTCGATGAACTCCTCTTTGAGTTCGACGAATTTCTCCCTGGGTTCGACGAACGACATACTCCATCTGCGTTCGACGAACTCTTGCCTAAGTTCGACGAATTCCTCCCTGAGTCGATGAACGGCATACTTCATCTGCGTTCGACGAACCGCTCCTACGTTCGACGAATTCCTCCCTGAGTTCGACAAACGACATACTTCATCTGCGTTCGACGAATCCCTCTTGAGTTCGACGAACGACATACCCCTGCTACGTTCGACGAATCCCCCTTGAGTTCGACGAATTCCTTGCTGAGTTCATCGAACGACGAATCCCTTCAGTTCGACAAATTCCCTCAGTTGCGGGGCGACACCGCCAATCCAATAACATCAAGATAATTAAAAATATGAAATTAAGGCACACGAAAATAAGGAAACTCATAAAATATAAGTAAGCTCCTACGAACAGAGAAGAGACCCTGTTGGACATGTGTGTCACATCACTTTGTTTGAGAATAACAAATCCCATATTGTATTTGATATTGTTTGTAGTGTTTTTATAGTGTGCAGGAACTATAGGGGCAATACTCCACAGGTAGAAGGCAGCATGGAATCAAACTTTTGAAAGGAGCAGCACTACCGCCAGCGCTAGCGCTACCGCCAGGCGCTAGCTCGTTCGACGAATGTGGAACTCCATTCGACGAATGTGGAACTCCGTTCGACGAAAATTTCCGTTCGACGGATGTGGAACTCCGTTCGACGAAAATTTCCGTTCGACGAATGTGGAACTCCGTTCGACGAAAACTTCGTTCGACAAAAATTCCGTTCGACGAAAGTTTGTTCTGCCACGCCACCGACGGTTTCGCAATCGCTACCGCCTGGTGCTATCTCAAGTTCGTGCACAGCGCCACGCCGCCGACGGTTTTGCAACCGCTCCACACGTACTCTACCGCAGGCGCTAGGATCTACCGTTGGCGCTATCTCCAAGTTCTATAAAATGAGCCAACTTCGATCATTTTGGCTTGTTCATCCTAGAGAGAGTGCAAGTGCCACAATTATATTGCTGCTATGCTGCCGAAGATGGATCTCCCACTAAAAGTTAAGGAGATTTCTGGAGGAGGACTACGTCACGCTACATCCGAAGGACGATCGCTTCGACCTCGCTCATACTACAACGATCCTTCATCCTCATCTTGAGAAATCTCATATAGGGAGTTTTTATTATTGTTACTTTTATTTTCATTCCATTCTTTCTTTGTAACTGTTTAGTTAATTTGTCTTGTGTTGGCGACTAGGTCTGGGTAGGACTTAGAGGGAAATTCGCCTTGTGTTGGCGACTAGTTCTAGTTGATTAGATCTAGGGGGCTCGATGCCATATCCGGGGAAAGATTGGCTAGAGCGGCTTGAGGCCTTATCCGGGGAAGGATAGGCTAAAGCCAATCGGTTTGTGGGGATACAAGTCGGTATAGAAAAGGAAAAGAAATTTACTTTTGTACGCCTCCGATTTCTAGCGATATTGAAATCAAATTTATGTAAACACTTTTTATATAATATAATCATGTCTTTATTTGTGTTTACTTGATTTCTCTCCTTTGGCGTTATCTCTAAAATATTGGTTACAAAGTTTTCAATTCAAACTTCTTTATCTAAATTGTTTATTTCAATCTCTTTAATCATAACACAATTTAGCAATTATTTTAAACTTGAAAATTATGATATTCTCACATATTAACTAAATTGTTATTTTTCCCTTTTCATATTATAAAACAATTTAGTCATTTTCACTAAATTATAAAGAAGAATTTTTATTCCCTTATTCACCCCCCCCCCCTCTAAGGGCGCTTATCGATCCAACAAGTGGTATCAGAGGCAGGTTATTCCAAACAGTTTAAAAACCAGGAATAATGGCGTCTCATGATCTCGCTTCTACTAGTGGGGAAAATTTTCTTATAAATAAAAAATCATTGGCACCACCTTTATTTGAAGGCAAAAATTATAAAGGGTGGAAAATATTAATGAAATCTTTTTTTAACTCATATGATATCAAAATTTGGAATACGGCAATTATAAGACCAGCGGATGAATCAAATAAATTGGAATGTCATTTAAATGTGAAGGCTATGAATACTTTATTTTGTGCTTTATCAAAAGACATTTCCAAATTGATTTATTGTTTTACTAATGCTTACAAAGTTTGGAAATTTCTTGATGAAATGTTTGATCTTCCGTGTGTTGGTTTGGAGCATGCACAACATTTGGAAAACATTCAAATTGGCACAAGCAATCAAGAAAGAATCTCTCAGGATGAAACCATGGAGAACACATCAAGTGGAAAAGAAGAAGAAATGTTGTCTTTGGAAGAGGAGTGCCAAAAAGATGTTAAAGGAACTTTATGTTCAAATCTTGCCTCTCCCGATAGTAATGTAAGTAAATCAAATTCTTCTATCTTTGTGACTAATTATATTTCAACATTACATATGCTACAAGTTGCTAAACGTAAAATTAAGAAATTGAAAATTACAAATGATAAATTACGTTTAGAAAATAAAAGGTTAAAAACTAATGTTAATGTAGAATCTAATTATGATGTGGCTTCTCCATCTTGCTCTTTAGTTGAAATTCCTACTCCTTGTTTTGATTGCAATTTATTAAAAGAAAAATTCAAGAAAATTGAAAAAGGGCTCTTAATTTCTAAAAGGCATAATGAAAAATTGATAATTGAAAATGATGTTTTATCTTGTAATTTATTACAATTAAAATCTTTTGTTGAAAAATTTCAAATGTCATGTAATGAATTTCATCATAAGATTTTGAATAACAAAGATAAAATAACTTACAAAATCATTTCTAAAAAGGACTATTTTCATACATCAACTCAAAAGGAGTTTAGTTTTAAAAAGAATTATGACCCTCACAAAATTCTTAGGAGTCACTATTATAAGTCTCAATATATTTTCAATCATGACTCAAATTTAAAAACTCTTTTACATGAAAATCAAAGTACAAAATATTATCCTTCATATTATAAGAGTATGTCTATAAGAAAGAGTGGAAATGAAAATCATCAAAATAATAATCAATCTTTTAAAACATAGTGTAACCCACTCTTTCAACAATCACTTCTAAAGAAAGATAATCACTCTTATAAACTTTCAAAGAATCAATATAATAAAATTCATTATGATTATCAACATCAATCTATTTTGAAAAATAATTTGAATAAACATAAATCACAATTTAATTATTTTTCAAACAAATATAATCATATAATGATATCACATAATCATAATATGAATTTAAAAGATAAACAACCAAGGTATGAATGGAGACCCTTAAAGAAAAATGACACATCAACTTTAATTGAAAGGGCCCATTTATCCTTGTCTCCTAAAAAGCCACCACGATGTATTTGGGTACCCAAAGGAACCTTCCCACTTGGTACACTTTGGATACTTAAATCTCTTATTCATTAGGATCCTATCATTTGCATTAAGTAGAAACAAATAAAAATGAAATATCACTACTCTACTTCATGATATGCGTATTGTCTCTTTTCTTTTCTTTATTTTTTATTTTTGAACAAACATGCTATGATCACTTTATATATCATGAAATATGACTTTCATATATTAAGTCTAATGTTTATCAAATCAAATTTGAATTAAAATTGAACATTAAGTCATATATTTTTCAAAGTGATCTATCTCTCATCTTTGTTGTTCTTTATCCTTTTAAATCATTTACCCTTAATTGTCTTGAATTATCATTATAAATTGAATATTGAAATTATTATCAAGACTATTGAAACTATTTTAAAGATTGGATTTAAATGGTTTATTGAAGGGTTTAAGCTAAAAATTAAAATGCGCAACGGTTTGATTATTTTCTATGTTATTTGCTGCATTTGATAGCCCTTATAATGAAAAATATTATCAAATAAAATCGAAAACAAACATTCACAAAACGCGTGTTTAATCTTTCAAAAATGTGAGTTTTAGATCAAAACTTCAAAAGCCACATCTTTTGATCCGCTCGCCCGATTTTCGCGTTTAATATCTTTACGGAAAGAGCACAGAAATCTCCATCCAATGGAGAACCAAACTTGTCCATTCAAATTCGTTTGGTGCAGTCAAAATTGCCCAAACTCAACTTTGTTTAAAAGATATATCAGTCTTCTTATTTTGGCAATTTCTGTGTCTTTGAATTCTTCATCACATGATATTCTTTGTATATTGTATGTAATGTGTGTCACCAATGTTTGCATGTAATTTAGACCTTAGAATCATCTTGTATCATTAAGATCAAATCAAACGATTAATCATTTCATTCTAGGTCTAAAGAAAATTAATTTGAAAACTTCTCATATTACATGCAACATTATCTCCATTAATCCTATGTAATAACATTGCATTCAAACTCATCATCCTAGCATCACTTCTTGGTCTATGCTTATATATTTATGCTAGGTATAACACTTACAATGTTATTCAAATTTCATGATAACTATGTGATTTGAAATTATAATAGAATACTAAAATTCCAACAAACACATAGTTTATGGTTTGATCATTAGTATAAATATCATGAAACTATATATCATCATGCAAAACCAAAGATCATTAAATCTAATTATCCAATGCAATTTTATTATAAATTTCAAAACGTTATATATGTGATCTTTGTCTTTGGTATGATTGGATGATCATCATTTTTTTTCTAGACTTACAAATCAAACATGCCCATTCAAAAGAAAATCATCAAATCATAATTGCCATAAGTTTGGAAGGATTAGAATTCACATATATCATGATGATCTAACATATATTCTATGCAAAAATCTCTAAAAACATAAATCATAATTCATGTTCTATCAAGAAATATCTCAAATCAATAATATCTATCACCTAAGAATTATGAATCTTATGATAAAAATATGAATAAGGTTTTCTTTACATTATTTGATGTATTAATATGCTTTGTTATTGATTGCATGTATCTCTCATATTTGTAGACTCTAGAATCAACTTTGTAATGAAAGTATAAATCAAACTTAATCATCACTCTATTCTAGATCTATACTTTGAAACTCTATTTTAGAATACATGCAACATTAATATTAATCTTATGACATGACATTAAACCCAAAACTCATCATACTAGCTTTATCACTTATTGAATATTAGTAATTGAATTGCTAGTTATCTCATATTGTCATCTCATAAAAGTAGAAAAACTATGCGGATTTATATAACTCATCACATTAAACAAAACTCATAGTTTATATATCAACCCATAGATTTAAAAGCATAGGTTGTCCAAAAGATTATTTCACCTATGACTTCATATCTCACAATAGCGGGGGCATAGGATTGGATACATTAGAGACCTAACCTCTAAGACATGTCTTGTCCTTAACCGGGGAGGGTTCTAGTGGGGCCTTGCGAGGCACTGGGGAGAAAGAGTGCTAGGTTGAGCGTTCTCTAGTGCGTGCATATGGGACTAACACCCCAACCTACGGCATGTGTGCAGCTCCTCATGCCCATCCGTCACTTAGTACGTACTTATATTACTCTTCGCATGATCATTTTATTTACTTATCACTTAAATCATGCATATTTTGGGTTGTCTAATAAAAAATTGTCCTCTTGTGTCTTCATAGTTTATATTTTCATGTTTAAATGGTTTTGTAAAACACAAGAATTTGAAAAGCCAAAGTTTCATGCAAATTTGATCCACCTAGAGATCTCGAAAAATTCTAAAATTTCAGCATGGAACTACTCTAAGGACACTTAATCAAAATCAAAAATAAAAAATTTAAAATTCTCAAAAAATCACGTACTGTTTGCCGCGCTATCACTAGCGTCGGCGCTAGCGTGAGTGTCTGATTTTTCTATTTTTTAAAATTTCTAAAAATCAACAAAAATATGTTTGTTTATATGTATAAATTTAGTTTTGTGTTTCTGTCTATTTTATTTTTGTTTTATTTGCATTATGAAAAATCAACTACAAAAATTCAAAATTCAAAAATACAAAAATATGTTTGTGCGATTTTTCTGTTTTTATTTCATTAAAAAATTTTCAAAAAAACTGTATGATCTTTATTGCTAATATCAAGCATGAATGAATTATATTATTTAGAATTATTTACAATTTTAAAATTTATTCCATGAAATTACTATGAACATTGTTTTGTTTAACATGTTTTGATATATCTATTTAAAGTGCATCAATTATATTGAAAAATGTGTAGAACCAAGCTTAGCATGCCTCTAAGTATGAGTAAATGTTTTATGATTGATAATGATACATTTCACTCACTTATTTTGGTAATCAACGTGTGTGTTTAAATCTAAAATGCTTGCTTGTGTGTTGTAATTGTACAATGAATTAAAACTTGCATAAGTTTATTGCCTACACTACATTTGAATTGCACTTATGAAATTTAGAAAAGTGGTTAAGTTAAAAATATTTGGGGTTTGCAAAACAAGTGTATTCGGAGAATATTGTCTCACAAATGTGAACAAAAAAATTATATATGTAGACAACTATAACTCCACAAAGCACTACTTGAATCTCCTGATAAGTCTTCATAAGAATTGTAAGGTTGAGCACCTTGGAAAGAATAGTAAAGTATCTTGTGCAATCCTTGATTAATACATCACTTTTTATAAAAATAGTGTGCATTAAAGTGTGTGAAAGTAATATACTTGTGTTTTATTGTGCACTTTACTCTACATATGTCTTGTATTTTGTTGATTTAGATCAATTGTTAACATTACCCAAAATACACTTATGTGCACATCATTATCTTTCATAACACTTCTTCTCATGAGTATTGGATTCTAATGCTTTATCTATACTACTCTTTATATAAGAAATGCACTAGATAACATAGCATGATCTCTACAATATTTTGGTATCTCTTGAACTTAAAATTAAGTAACATTGTAGTATAATCTTTCTTTGATATGTTCATTTCATGCTTGGTATCTTTATGAAAAACTTTGAGATTTCAAAAAGATTAAAACATCTTTCAATTTTGAACTAAAACTCATATTTTTAATTATGCTTTTCATGCTTACAAAAAGATGTTTCTTATAATCTTCCGCTTGCCTACAACTCTTATCTTTTTATTTGAAATCTCTTATATATACTATGCTTAAAATCTTTATCATTCTCTATATCACAAAAGCTCGATCATGCTTTATCATTTATAAAAAAAATGCCTCCTTACTACCCTCACCCCACCTTCTTTTGATAATACCAAAAGGGGGAGATTAATTGAAGAAATCTATATAGGAGAAATATAGAAGATTAAGGGGAGAATAATTCATGTAATCTATCATTTCATTTAGGGGGAGTAAAACATAAATTGCATTTATGTAGGGGGAGCATTAAGATAGGGGGAGTATGCACATTATCATGCTTATCATTTACTATAGTTGCACTATTATCTTGCTTATCATATACTATAAACACTATTGTTGATTTCTTGCTTTAAGGATTAGTTATTATCAAAAGGGGGAGATTGTTGGACATGTGTGTCACATCCCTTTGTTTGAGAATAACAAATCCCATATTGTATTTGATATTGCTTGTAGTGTGTTTATAGTGTGCAAGAACTATAGGTGCAATACTCCACGGGTAGAAGGCAGCATGGAATCAAACTTTTGAAAGGAGCAGCACTACCGCCAGCGCTAGCGCTACCGCCAGGCGCTAGCTCGTTCGACGAATGTGGAACTCCGTTCGACGAATGTGGAACTCTGTTAGACGAAAATTTCCGTTCGACGAATGTGGAACTCCGTTCGACGAAAATTTCCGTTCGACGAATGTGGAACTTCGTTCGACGAAAACTTCGTTCGACAAAAATTCCGTTCGACGAAAGTTTGTTCTGCCACGCCACCGACGATTTCGCAATCGCTACCGCCTGGCGCTATCTCAAGTTCGTGCACAGCGCCACACCGCCGACGGTTTCACAACCGCTCCACACGTACTCTACCGCAGGCGCTAGGAGCTACCGCAGGCGCTATCTCCAAGTTCTATAAAATGAGCCAACTTCGATCATTTTGGTTGTTCATCCTAGAGAGAGTGCAAGTGCCATAATTCTATTGCTGCTATGCTGCCGAAGATGGATCTCCCACTAAAAGCTTAAGGAGATTTCTGGAGGAGGACTACGTCATGCTACATCCGAAGGACGATCGCTTCGACCTCGCTCATACTACAGCGATCATTCATCCTCATCTTCAGAAATCTCATATAGGGAGTTTTTATTATTGTTACTTTTATTTTCATTCCATACTTTCTTTGTAACCGTTTAGATAATTCGCCTTGTGTTGGCGACTAGGTCTGGGTAGGACTTAGGGGGAAATTCGCCTTGTGTTGGCGACTAGTTCTAGGTGATTAGATCTAGGGGGCTCGAGGCCATATCCAGGGAAGGATTTGCTAGAGCGGCTTGAGGGATCTGGGGAAGGATAGGCTAAAGCCAACCGGTTTGTGGGGATACAAGTCGGTATAGAAAAGCAAAAGAAATTTACTTTTGTACGCTTCCGATTTCTAGCGATATTGAAATCAAATTTATGTAAACACTTTTTATATAATATAATCATGTCTCTATTTGTGTTTACTTGATTTCTCTCCTTTGGCGTTATCTCTAAAATATTGGTTACAATATTTTCAATTCAAACTTCTTTATTTAAATTGTTTATTTCAATCTCTTTAATCATAACACAATTTAGCAATTATTTTAAACTTGAAAATTATGATATTCTCACATATTAACTAAATTGTTATTTTTCCCTTTTCATATTATAAAACAATTTAGTCATTTTCACAAAATTATAAAGAAGAATTTTTATTCCCTTATTCACCCCCCCCCCCCCTCTAAGGGCGCCTATCGATCCAACAACCCCTATGAATAAGGATTGAATGGAACTTCCTCCTAAGAATGGAGTCGACCTTGAAGCCTCCTGTTATGGAGTGATTGGACGACTAACCCTTTATTTATTATGCTCTCCAGTCTCATAATGGTCCTGCTTTACTTTCAGCATTTATTCATTAAATCTAGTTTCGCACTGGTCCCCCTGCTTTTACTCTCGGCATTTATTCTTTAAATCCAGTCTCGTACTGGTCCCCCTGCTTTACTTTCAGCATTTATTTAAATCCAGTTTTGCACTGGTCCCCCTGCTTTTAATTTCAGCATTTATTCTTTAAATCCAGTCTCGCACTGGTCCCCCTGCTTTACTTTCAGCATTTATTTAAATCCAATTTTGCACTGGTCCCCCTGCTTTTAATTTCAGCATTTATTTTTTAAATCCAGTCTCGCACTGGTCCCCCTGCTTTACTTTCGGCATTTATTCTTTAAATCCAGTTAATCCTTGGTCCCCTTACTTATACTTTTGTTCGTTCAGTTCCAGTAATCCAGTCTCGCACTGGTCCTTCATTTACTGCTTTCTATACTTTCAATTCTCCAGTCTCGTACTGGTCCTGATATTTTGGGCCCCTGCTTCCGGCCTTTCTTTCTGCTTATGTTCACTTTAATTATATTCTAGTGCTAACCGCAGTCCGACGCTGGCTAGTGGTGCTTCTCCTCCTTTTGTGAGGCCTTAGTTAGGGAAAACCTGGAGTTGAATCCCTCCTCCTCAGTTATCCCCAAATAAGGTGCCCTCCTACCGCCAAGCCTCCCGGTCAAGAGTCGAGTGACCGGTCGAGTAAGAATGCCGCGTCAAGTTTTAAAGTGTCTGCTCTGTGCGGCTTTTGAAGATTGTTTTGGAAGTGGCGGGTCGGTCAAGCCCGCAGACCGTTCGTACCGGTGCGGGTGGGTTGACGACTCATGACGACAGGGAGATGTGCACAGCGGTGATCACCACTCTGAACCCGCAGTTTTTCCTCCGCTGGTCGGCCTAAATCTCGGAATCGCCGGATGTCGCTCACATCCAGTTAGTACACCAAGTTGTACGAGAGGGCCTGAGTGATACGGTACGACTACATTCAGAAGTGGCAGGACTGGCCACTGTCACCAACGACCACAACGGTGAGGCCCGCGGGGTTAGCAACCCCGCTTGAAGCAAAGAGGTCCAAGCTGTGTCGACACAGGGTTTTGTGTGTACAGGTTTGAATACCTGGTTGCGGGTATGTGCGAGTTAGTGTTTTTTGTCGTTTCGTACCGCACGTCTGTGCCACCTCGTGGAAATTATGATTGGTAGGCATTATAGATATATATACGTATATATGATTTACCTGTTGTTAAACATCTACCTTGCTTCGGCTATTTATTCATGTCCTTTGCCCGTCCCCAGGATACGGATCTGGGGAGTGGATGTGTTTTCTACTTAGCTCTGTGACTAACAGTTATTTTATAACCAATCATGGGAGATGGGACAGCGTGAAGCCCCCGTGCCGCAGGACGAGTTACCGGCCTTAGAGATGGCCCGACCGGATACTCCAGACTCGCCCCCTATCTTCCGCGACGTGAGTCCTAGAGTGTAGGACTAGTTTAAGAGCACTTTGTTATAGTCATATGTAGCCCCCGAGGCAGATGTACTAAACAGTAGGCTTCGGCCTTTTTCCACTTTATGTATATATCAGCTGTGTGCTTAGTTTTCCTGTTCTAATGCTTCCGCTATGTGAATCTAATGTGTTGTTGTGATTATTGTGCCTGACAAAGTGACCACTCAGTGCTTGAGAGGGTGGGCCGCTGCCACCCGGGAAGCGCTAGTGGCCGTCCTTGGGCAGTAAGATCCCCCCTCCCTGAACCAGGTTCAGTTTTGGGGAGGGGGGTCTTACAAATGGATCAGAGCTACCACGATCCGACCACATGGGGCAGTCTTTAGATCCTCCCTTCCCAGTTTCCGTTCCTTGGTTCGGGACGAACCACGCAGCGGAAGCCCGGTGGACCCTTAGGTTTAAGGTTTAAGGATCCTAGATTGCACGGTAGTACACCACGCATTTTCCGCTTCCTTTTAGTCAGTTCTGCAAAATTCCCTTATTTTTGCAAATACTGATGTTCGCCTGTTACTTCTCCAGATACCGGAGTCCAGTAACGGAAGGTCCTCCTCTAGGGATCAGTACCATCCTACCACTCCACCACCAGCCCCGGCAGCCCCAGCAGCAGTCCCTTTTGTCGATACGGATCTAGGACGGACACTGACAGCCCTGCTAGCCACCTTCCAGACGGCCATCCTACGGCCACCACAGCAGACCACCGTGCCTACCGACCTTCTGACGACGTTCCGGGGGCTAAATCCCCTACCTTCCGAGGCACTGAGTCTTCCATACAGGCAGAAGAGTGGGTGGAGAGAGTAGAGGAGCACTTGGTTGGGATTATGTGCCCCTCCGTGGCCGCAGTATCCTTGGTGGTGACCTTGCTAGAGGGCTATGCCCGAGATTGGTGGAGGGCAGCCAGCCGCTCCACATTTAGGGGGCGACCACTCAGCACGATCCTCTGGGGAGTGTTCTCAGAGGCCTTCCTAGAGCACTTTATCTCAGACGCAGATAGGATTGCACTTCAAGAACATTTTCTGCAGATCCGGCAAGGAGAGAGGACGGTACCGGAGTACCAGCGAGAGTTCATCCATCTGTCCCGTTTTGCCGGGACCTTGGAAGTTACAGACAGGGATAGAGCGTCTAGATTCTATCGAGGTCTACGAGACGATCTTCGACAGGCGTTGATCATGATCTCCCAGTCGACCTTTCACACGATCGCCTCTCACGTCGCAGCTTTAGAGATGGATTAGAGGATGGTGGCCCAGCAGCGTAGGGGACATACGAATGTTTCCCGGGCTCAGGGCCGAGGGAGAGGAGTAGGACCTCGCAGATAGGACCGGGATAGGAGACAGCGTCAGCGCCACTAGCCATATAGGCAGGCACCCCAGCCCCGACCAGCACCTCCAGCCCCAGCACCTCAGCCAGCCCCAGCACCTCAGCCAGCCCCAGCCGCACGACGAGATGCCCCCTTTGCAGGGAACTGCTACCTTTGCCAGCAGCCTCGGCACATACGAGCTTTCTGCCCTCAGGCTATAGGTAGGCCCAGCCTAGGAGCAGTACAGGGAGCCGCGGAGAGAGGACGGGGACGAGGTGGATGCAGAGGATGACCTGCAGGCAGGAGAGGCCAAGGCAGACAGGGCAGAGCAGCACCGCTCGAGGCATACGCTTTAGATCTCCATCACGGCCCTGCACCAGATGTGGTGATAGGTATCTATTTTCATTAGCCACGATATCCTAGGAGGATGATATAGTAGAAATCTATGATGTAGTCTTTTGTTTAGCTGGTGTAGTTACTACTCGTGTATATCTGTAAAAAGCTTATGATCATAGTACATATATATATTATCATTTTTACGTCTGGTAGAAGGACATCCCGCTAAAATGTTGTTCGATACCGGTTCCACCCATTCCTTCGTCGCACAAAACTTCATCGCAGACAAAGGAAACACCGTACGATCATCTGGAATGTCGATACGAATATGACTCCCATATGGGTCAGACATGACATCCACAGAGAAGTGTCCTTCCAAGCAACGCTAGGAGGCGTAGAATTTGAAATCAACGCAACCATTCTAGCGATAACTGGATTCGACATCATTTTAGGAATGGATTGGTTGGCCGAGCATAGCGCCCAAATCAATTGTTCGACTCAAGAGATCCACCTCTGGAGCCCAAATGGGCAGTTAATCTCACTGACAGGTATACCCTCTGTCACCCGCATCATCTTAACATCCGCTCAAATAGTCAAAGCAGTCCGATGAAAGGACGAGGTGTACCTAATCTACTTCGAGATGGAAGACAAGACGCAAGTGCTCTCTATAGTACCCATAATTCGAGACTTCCCAGACATCTTTCCGGAATCCCTTCCCGGGTTGCCCCCGCAACGAGAAGTGGACTTCCAGATTGTACTTGCTCATGGAGCTCGACCAGTGTCCCGAGCACCTTACCGGATGGCCCCAAGGGAACTAGCCGAGCTCAAGATACAACTACAAGAGCTAATTGACGCAGGTTTTGTTCGTCCGTGTACCTCGCCCTGGGGAGCTCCAGTACTATTCGTCAAGAAGAAGGGTGGATCCCTGCGACTGTGCATCGATTACCGAGAGCTAAACAAACTCACCATCTGAAATACCTATCCACTACCTAGGATAGATGAATTATTCGATCAATTGCAAGGCGCGTTCGTCTTCTCCAAAATGAACTTAAGGTTCACTTACTACCAACTTCGAGTACGAGAAGAAGACATCCGCAAGACCGCCTTCATCTCCCGCTATGGACTTTATGAATTCATGGTAATGCCGTTCGGGCTGGCCAATGCTCCGTCCGCCTTCATGGCTCTGATGAATAAGGTGTTTGAACCCTTCCTAGACCACTTTGTGATCGTCTTTATAGATGATATACTCATCTACTCCAAGAATAAGACCGATCATTCTAGGCACCTCCAAATGGTTTTACTCAAGTTAAGAGAACACTCACTCTTCGCGAAGTTTAGCAAATGTGAATTCTGGATGGAAGAAGTTGGTTTTCTTGGGCATACGGTTAACAAGAATGGGGTAGCGGTGGACCAAGCAAAGGTACAAGCAGTACGAGACTGGCCGCCACTTAAGTCAGCAGACGATATCAGGAGCTTCCTTGCCCTCGCCGGCTACTACCGCAAGTTTGTAGAAGGTTTCTCTAAAATTGCCTTGCCCCTCACCTCCCTCACCAAAAAGGATGTAACATTCCAGTGGACTCCTGAATGCGAAGCAGCGTTCGTAGAACTAAAGAACCGACTAATATCGGCTCCGATTCTGACACTCCCCTCAGGCACTGAGGGCTTCCAAATCTACGCCGACGCATCACTAAAAGGGATGGGAGCCATACTGATGCAACACGGCAGGGTAGTCGCATACGCCTCATGACAGCTAAAGCCTCACGAACTAAACTACGCAACCCATGACTTGGAATTGGGTGCGGTAGTATTCGCACTAAAGCCTGGAGGCATTACCTCTACTGAGTAAGATGAGAGATCTTCTCCGACCACAAGAGCCTCAAATATATCTTCACCCAGAAAGAACTTAATCTCCGACAGCGCCGATGGTTGGAATTCTTGTGCGATTACGACTTCGCCCTCCAATACCACCCCGGCAAAAGCTAATAAGGTTGCAGATGCCCTGAGTCGGCAACCTCCGATAACCGGAAATTGGCTAGAGATGATACCGGAAGAGTTAGTCAAGTCCTTGGCAGACATGGATATCATCCTCATCACCCGAAGGAACCCGATGGATTACCAGGCCCAGCTATACTGGATGGAGATACAGTGTGACATCAGAAACAGAATACGAGAGGCCCAGAAGATCGATGTAGAAGCAGCCCCAATCATTCAGACTCTACAACATGACGCTCAGGAAGACTACAATCTATATGACGGCATCCTGCAGTACAAGCACCACATATTCATTCCCTCTGCCGAAGGAATCCGGGAAGAGATACTCCGCGAAGCACATCAATCAAGGTATTCAATACATCCGGGAGTAGTGAAAATGTATACAGATCTACGAAGAACCTTATATTGGCCAGGTATGAAGAAGGACGTCACCGATTATGTAGCACACTGCCAGACCTATCAAATGGTTAAGGCAGAATGTCGTAGCCCAAGAGGTTTACTACAACCCCTGCCCATCCCAAAATGGAAGTTCGAAGATATTTCCATGGACTTCGTTCATGGCTTACCCCAATCTCGTGCAGGGAACGACTCCATATGGGTCGTAGTAGATCGCCTCACCAAAGTGGGTCGTTTTATCCCAAACAGATAAGGCGACGGCGTCGACATATAAGCACGGCTATTTATAGAAGAAGTGGTCTGATTCCATGGGGTACCCAAGTCAATCGTGTCTGACCGTGATTGGCGCTTTACGTCAAAAGAATGGAGGAGAGTGCAAGCTTATCTGGGAACCAGATTGGCTTTTAGCACCGCCTTCCACCCCCAGACCGATGGGCAAACCGAAAGGACGAACCGGATGATGGAAGACCTCCTCTGATTGTGCATAGTAGAACACAATGAACCTTGGGAACAATTACTACCTTTGGTAGAATTCTCATACAATAACAGCTTCTAGGCAAGCATCGAGATGACACCGTACGAAGTCCTCTACGGAAGACGCTGTCGAACACCACTATCATGGGCACAGGATGAGGACCTGAAGCTTTAGGAGTCACCTACATAGATGATACCACAGCAGCTATAAGGTTAATTCAAGAACGAATGCTGGAGGCACAGAGCCGTCAGGCCAAATATTACGATGCACGTCATCGACTGGTGGAATTCCAGGTAGGAGACATGGTATTCTTGAAGATTAAACCAATGCATGGGATATCTCGAATAAAGAAGCAGAAAAAGTTGGATCCCCGCTATCTGGGCCCATATCAAGTCATGGAGAGGATTGGCCACGTGGCATACAGGCTAGCTCTACCAGTTGAACTGGGATATCTCCACGACGGATTCCACGTCTCCCCGCTAAGACGTGTCCTTCGCCAACCAGAGCATCACCTTCCCATGCCACCAGCGACAGTGCAATCTGACTGATCTGTCCAACTCGAACCAATAAAAATAGTAGACTCCAAGATCAAGGAACTGCGGAACAAAACCATCACGATAGTCAAAATTTTGTGGTCAAACTGTGGACGCGGGGAGTTTACCTGGGAACCCGAGACGCTCGTTCGGGAAAAATACCCGGCACTATTTCCCCAGGTATGTCCCTTTAACCCCCCCCCCCCCCCCCACTTTAGGCAATTTTTTAGGACGAAAATCCCATTATTTTTATTGGATTGTAACATCCCGACTTTTATTGGGTCACTAGACCCTAGTGAGCCCAATAAAAGTAGGCTCGAGCGATAGAGAATGACCCATTATAGGATAATGTACTAGGGGACTATGATTTGACTTTCGTCAGTTCCGTTAGACTCGTATGACCGATACGAATGCTACGAAAATCGTTGCACCCCTATCCGAGGTCGTTTAGAGAAAACGACCATTTTGAGTATCGTTGTGCGCCGCTACCACACTATTGTGGAATAGTGGCCAAACATATTCCGATCTGACTTCTGTCAGTTCCATTAGAGTCGTATGACCGATACGAGTGCAACGAAATTCGTTGCATCCCGATCCGAGGTTGTTTAGAGAAAACGGTCATTTTGAGTATCGTTGTGCGCTGCTACCACACTATTGTGGAATAGTGGCCAAATGTACTCTGATCTGACTTCCGTCAGTTCCGATAGACTCGTATGACCGATACGAGTGCAACGGAATTCGTTGCACCACGATCTGAGGTCGTTTAGAGAAAATGACCATTTTGAGTATCGTTGTGCGCCGCTACCACATTATTGTGGAATAGTGGCCAAACATACTCCGATCTGACTTCCGTCAGTTCCGTTAGACTCGCATGACTGATACGAGTGCAACGGAATTCGTTGCACCCCGATTCGAGGTCGTTTAGAGAAAACGACCATTTTGAGTATCGTTGTGCGCCGCTACCACACTATTGTGGAATAGTGGCCAAACGTACTCCGATCTGACTTCCGTTAGTTCCATTAGACTCGTATAACCGATACGAATGCAACGGAATTCGTTGCACCCCGATCCAAAGTCGCTTAGAGAAAATGACCATTTTGAGTATCGTTGTGCGCCGCTACCACACTATTATGAAATAGTGGCCAAACGTACTCCGATCTGACTTCCGTCAGTTCCGTTAAACTCGTATGAACAATACGAGTGCAATGAAATTCGTTGCACCCCGATCCGAGGTCATTTAGAGAAAATGACCATTTTGAGTATCGTGGTGCGCCGCTACGACACTATTGTGGAATAGTGGCCAAACATACTCCGATCTGACTTCCGTCAGTTTCGTTATACTTGAATAGTCCACACTAGCGTCATGGAACTCGTTGATCGTCAATCCGAGGTCATATGGAGAATATGCCCATTTGGGACTATGCAAATCACCTCGGTACAACGCACAAAATACGGAACGCGCAAACTTGGAATCGGCCCCGGTAAATCTTAGTGGACCCTCGGGACCATGGGGGACCCCGCCCTGAGGTGACCTTAGTCAACCCCCCCCCCCCCCCCCACCAAGCATGAAAATCTTGGGAAAAGAAAGGAAAAGGGGGGAGGAGAGAGAATCTCTCCCCCATGAGGGAGGGGGCTGCCCATGAATAGGCAGCCCCCTGTTAGGGCAAGGGAAGGGGGGAGGGGGAGAAAATATCTCCCCCCACCCATCCCTCTCTTTAACCTACGTGGGATAAAGGAAGGGAGAGGGGAGCCTCCCTCATCCCTTATAAATGGAGGGGCCCAGCCTTCTTCCTGAGTGCACAAACCCCCTCCTCAACCCCTCTTCCCCCAGCCACCCAGCCCTCTCCCACCCATGTTGGAGCTCTTTCCAGCCGAACCGCTGCCACCACCTCCTCTCCATGGCGAGCCACCCCTCTACCTCCCGAGCCCCTCCCCTACAGGTAGAAACCTCCCCCTCCTCCTTCCTACTTCCCTAAGGCATCCGGCCGCCCTTACCCGTCGCCGGAGCGCCGCCAGCACCACCCAGAGCCTTGCCCAGGCACGGGTCGAGGTACTGGCCGTGAGAGCTGTACCTCCAACGCCAGTGGTGGCGCTAGGGGAGCAGGTCCCCACCAGGGGACCTCTACTCCGACGAGGAACGGCGGCAGGGCCGCCGGAGGACGTGCCTCCGGTGGTACCCGCACTCTTCCCCCTCCCTCCCTACTTTTCCTTTAAGGGGAAAGAGCCCTCCCCCGGTGGCAGCCGGTGGCGCCAGGCCACCGGACCCCCGCCAGAGGATTGCCCCTCCCAGGCGCCCCAGCCGTGGGCGGCAAGGGAGGCTCCCCCAGCAAAGGCGGCGGCGCAGCGAGCCTGCATGGCGCATGCAGGCTACGCCACCGCCTCCTGCCCCTTTTCCCTTTATCTCGGTGGTGGCCGGCGGCGCCAAGGCGCCGGACCACCACCGGAGTGCTCGCCGACCCCGGCGCACCTACCGAGGGCAGCGTCGGCCCCAGCCGGCCGCTGCCCGGCAGCGGCAGCGGCCGCTTCTTTCCTGAGTTCGACGGACGGCGTGCTACCGTTTGACGAACTCCTGTTTGAGTTCGACAAATTTCTCCCTGAGTTCGACGAACGGCATACTCAATCTGCGTTCAACGAACTCTAGCCTGAGTTCGACGAATTCCTCCCTGAGTTTGACGAACGGCATACTTCCTCTACGTTCGACGAACCGCTCCTACGTTCGACGAATTCCTCCCTGAGTTCGACGAACGACATACTTCATCTGCGTTCGACGAACTGCTTCTGCGTTCGACGAATCTCTCTTGAGTTCGACGAACGGCATACCCCTTCTACGTTCGACGAATCCCCCTTGAGTTCGACGAATTCCTTGCTGAGTTCATCGAATGATGAATCCCTTCCGTTTGACGAATTCTCTCAGTTGCGGAGCGACACCGCCAATCCAATAACATCAAGATAATTAAAAATGTGAAATTAAGGCACACGAAAATAAGGAACCTCATAAAATATAAGTAAGCTCCTACGAACGGAGAAGAGACCCCTATGAACGGGGATTGAATGGAACTTCCTCCTAAGAATGGAGTCGACCTTGAAGTCTCCTGTTATGGAGTGATTGGCCTACTAACCATTTATTTATTAAGCTCTCCAGTCTCATACTGGTCCTGCTTTACTTTCAGCATTTATTCTTTAAATACAGTTTCGCACTGGTCCCCCTGCTTTTACTCTCATCATTTATTCTTTAAATCCAGTCTCGCACTGGTCCCCCTGCTTTACTTTCAGCATTTATTTAAATCCAGTTTCGCACCGGTCCCCCTGCTTTTAATTTCAGCATTTATTCTTTAAATCCAATCACGCACTGGTCCCCCTGCTTTACTTTCAGCATTTATTTAAATCCAGTTTCGCACTGGTCCCCCTGCTTTTAATTTCAGCATTTATTCTTTAAATCCAGTCTCGCACTGGTCCCCCTGCTTTACTTTCGACATTTATTCTTTAAATCCAGTTACGCACTGGTCCCCTTACTTATATTTTTGTTCGTTCAGTTCCAGTAATCCAGTCTCGCACTGGTCCTTCATTTACTGCTTTCTGTACTTTCAATTCTCCAGTCTCGTACTGGTCCTGATATTTTGGGCTCCTGCTTCCGGCCTTTCTTTCTTCTTATGTTGCACTTTAATTATATTCTAGTGCTAACCGTAGCCCGACGCTGGCTAGCGGTGTTTCTCCTCCTTTGGTGAGGCCTTAGTTGGGGAAAACCTGGAGTTGAGTCCCTCCTCCTAAGTTAGCCCCAAATAAGGTGCCCTCCTACCGCCAAGCCTCCCGGTCAAGAGTCGAGTGACCGGTCGAGTAAGATTGTCGCGTCAAGTTTTAAAGTGCCTGTTCTGTGCTTATGCTTTTGAAGATTGTTTTGGAAGTGGAGGGTCGGTCACGCCCGCAGACCGTTCGTACCGGTGCGGGTGGGTTGATGACTCATGGCGACAGGGAGATGTTCACAGCGGTGATCACCACTCCAAACCCGTAGTTTTGCCTCTGCTGGTCGGCCTAAATCTCGGAATCTCCAGATGTCGCTCACATCCAGTTAGTACACCAAGTTGTACGAGAGGGCCTGAGTGATACGGTACGACTACATTCAGAAGTGACAGGACTGGCCACTGTCACCGACGGCCACATCGGTGGGGCCCGCGGGGTTCGCAACCCCTCTTGAAGCAAAGCGGTCCAAGCTGTGTCGACACAGGGTTTTATGTGTACAGGTTTGAATACCTGGTTGCGGGTATGTGCGAGTTTGTGTTGTTTATCATTTCGTACCGCACGTCTGTGCCACCTCGTGGAAATTATGATTGGTAGGCATTATAGATATATATATGTATATATGTTTTACCTGTTGTTAACCCTCTACCTTGCTTCGGCTATTTATTCTTGTCCTTTAGCTCATCCCCAGGATACGGATCCGGGGAGGGGATGTGTTTTCTACTTAGCTCTGTGACTAACGGTTGTTTTATAACAAATCACAGGAGATGGGACAGCGTGAAGTCCCCGTGCCGCAGGACGAGTTACCGGCCTTAGAGATGGCACGATCGGATACTCCAGTCACGCCCCTGTCTTCCGCGACGTGAGTCCTAGAGTGTAGGACTAGTTTAAGAGCACTTTGTTATAGTCATGTGTAGCCCCCGAGGCAGATGTACTAAACAATAGGCTTCTGCCTTTTCCGCTTTATGTATATATCAGCTGTGTGCTTAGTTTTCCTGTTCTAATGCTTCCGCTATGTGAATCTGATGTGTTGTTGTGATTATTGTGCCTGACAAGGAGACCACTCAGTGCTTGAGAGGGTGGGTTGCTGCCACCCGGGAAGCGCTAGTGGCCGTCCTTGGGCAGTAAGATCCCCCCCCCCCTGAACCGGGTTCAGTTTTGGGGAGGGGGGTCTTACAGAAGGTCCATCTCCGGAGTTCTTCTTTCTCTTGTCCCAGGATCTCCTCTTTCCTGAGAACAAAGCCTCGTCATCTCCCCCTGAGAGGGATACTCCTGCCATCTGCTTCGCCAAGCTCTCATGTGACGACAACAGGTTCTCTAGCTCCAGTAAGGAGGGCTGAGTAGCCCACCATTGCACAGAAGTAACGAAGGGGACATACTCCTTCCTCAAGCCTCGGAGTATGTGCCGCTTCAACTTCGCCTCTGATATCGGCTCGTCTGGATCCAAGGCTGAGATCTCCCCACACAGGTTCTTCACCTTCAGGAAGAAGGTGGATATCGCCATCTCGCCTTGAGTCGTCCTAGCCAACTCATTCTCCAGGAATTGTAGCTGCGCTACATTCTTCTTGTTGAATAACCCATCGAGGGCTATCCAGATCGCAGACGCTGACTTGCAACCTATGATGTGGTCGAACAAGTCAGGCGATATGGCTCTCTTCAAGGTGAACTCCACTTTGGCGTTGGTCTTTCTCCAAGCTCTCACAGCTGGATCATTATCTCCGGCAGCTACTACTTCCTCTTGCTCCCCACCACCAACAACCTCCCAGAGATCCTCTCCAAGAAGGTAGCTCTCCATACAAGACATCCACTTCTTGTAGTTGATTTGAGTAAGCAGCTCAATGCCAAGTCCCCTAGCATACCCTCCTCTGCCTTCCATCTTGGTTGCTCAGTCCTTGTTCTCACTATCCCTCTGATACCATGTGAAAAATATTTGAAGTCGGAAGAACACGTCAACCAACAAGGGAATAAGGACACCAAATAGATGAACACAAACTTTCACAAATAATACCTCTAGGTAGCTAGTTACAAACGAACAGGGCTGAATACAAGTTGCATCCAACTTGATTCACGACAGCCAATGAAGTAAAGAACTTATTCACGGATAGTGTCCGCTTCTCCTCCGGAGCACACCACACAGGTGCTACTCGCTCCTCGCTACCGCTGGCATTAAATCCTAATGCCCAGCGTTAGCTCTGCTACTCGCAAGCTCGCTGCTCGCACTCCTCAGTCGCTAGTCGCTGCTAGTCGATACTCGCCACACTCAACGCCTGGCGTTGACTCTAACGCCCCGCGTTAACTCGCGTGCAGGAAACTCTCCCTAGGTCGCTTGCCGAACTGACTTCGGGTTCGATGCTCGCCAGGTAATGATGCTCGCCACTCTGAATGCATGCTCTTAGAGGGGGGGTGTGGGTACCCCTCCTATTTATAGAAAAAGGGAGGCCTTCTAGAAGCCGAGCTAACGCCGGCGTTGACTCTAACACCGGGCGTTAGCTCACTTCAAAACTCAACACCTTGCCCTTGAGTGCCAAAGATTTAGTCGGTGTATGCTCCTGTGTAACCCCTACAACATGGATCTGATCTTGAATCCATCTTTTCCTCCTCGGGGAATAGCGTGCACTGATTTCTACCCTGTCGCATCTATATTTTGAAGCTTATATAATTGCATGCACTAAATTCCAAGATCTCGTTGATGAACTCATGGCGAGCATTATCGTGGAATGTGCAACTTGAAGTTGCACAATGCGATGGGGATGTTACGTTTTTGTGTGGTGTTGTGGCTTGTTTCCCATCCGTTATTATGCATCATGGTGATCTTCTTCATTCAGTTTTCTACTTCTTCCCAAAGTCCATGCTCACCATACCAAGATATTCAAGAAGAGTGTTAGACCTAAAAATTTAGACTTGGGTATGGGCAAAGGTTATTGGCCCACAAAATTAAAACCTATGGGTCCAAGAGCGAGAACAAGAGGGATGGAGATCTGGTTACCCGAACGACTGCTAATGCCAGCTAGCCATAGCTAGGAGACCACAATGCACACCTAGGAGTGTATAGTAACTCCCCCTCCTAAACCAAATGTTGTGCTAGGTTGAGGAAAGAGTCGGGATCTGAGCATGCAATGAAGAGCTCGCAAGTTCTAGGTGAGATCTCACATGGGCTCGTGTGAGAAGCCTTTCACCTTCGACATGGGATCAATTTATAGTCAATAGTGTCTTGTGGGTGGGGGTGCAGGTGTTAGAGGATGGAGCCCGCCCACTTATGGTCGCCGATGAGGTCCAGCAAGCTAGTGAAGGCATCATCCAAGGTGTTGAAAAGGTCAATGAGGTCGCGACAAGATGTTGAGAGGATCTTATGCAAGCTACGGATGAGTTACGTAGGGCCTCCGCACAACTCCTTGGGTCAACGATCAATCTTCTGAAGCCATGTTTCCACTATTACAGATAAAATGTTGATTGTCTTTGATGAGCATGGGTTGTACCGATGGTATTCCAGTGTTTCCAATCAAAATATGTGTTTCTAGTTGGAATTTGAGTTTATAGCAGATTTTAAGTATTTTTTATTAGATATTCGTTGTCTCCTAATCTCTGTTGTATTCATTGATGAATCCTTAAACAAATATGATAATATTCATTCTACATAAAAAGATAATGGGGAAACCCTTACTATAACATCCATATAAGGAAAGTATTGTTCATGATGTTTCAGAATATGAAGTTTCATATTTGTACAATCTTTTGAAGTATCGAATTTATCATAATCTGATCACTTTTGAAAAATTTAACGGCGAAAATTGGAAAAATTCAACATAACAAATCGATTGTATATACAAAAATCTGATCGTATTTTTCCAACCGGATTGAAATAATATGATAATATTTTTTTTTCATATATAACCAAACAACAACAACACTCAAACCATTATCCCACTATACTGGGGTCGGCTATAAGGATCCTTTGTCGCCAATGTGCCCTATCTTTAGTCATAATCTCACTAATTCTTAAGTACATCATGTCTTTCCTTATAGTTTCATTCCAAGTCATTATTAGTCTACCCCTCCCCTGTTTAACATGCCTAGTGACTAAACTCTCACAAATCCTAACAGGTGCCTCTAATGGTCTCTTTTGAATGTGTCCAAACAATCTTAGTCGAGCTTCTCGCATATTCTCTGTGTTGGGAAAAAACCCTTATATTTTACTTAACAAATTATTTTAAAAGTGATTTTAACTATTAGGTTTCAATTACCCAATTGTATAGTGAGGGTAATCTGGTCATTAGATGTCTTCGGATGTCACACTAAATCTTGGGTGTCAAAATCGGATTTAGGGAAGCAAAATTTAGGCTAAGTTAACATTTGCGTCGAATAGAATTCGACGCAACATCGAGTCCATATCGACGCTGCTCTGACTAGAAGTCCGAGTGGTTCAACCCCTCTGTCGATGTAACTCAAGTCGACGTCACGTCGAATAGAAGTCGACGTAGATGTCATGGGCTTGTCGAAGTAATTTGAGAAGTCGACGAAGCTTCTACTTCAACTCGACGCAGAAGGGGATATCTGTCGAAGCCAACTAAAGTCGACGCAACGTTGACTTCATCTCGACGCAGTTAATGAGAGTCAGAGCCATGCAGATCAACTCGATGGTTACGTCGATATGATATCGAGGCTACGTCGACTAGCTGAGATCAATCATAGCAAAGATCAAATCGAAGTTGCTCCTACAAGAACTCGAAGTTGCGTCGATAAGAGAGGATGTAAACTCGACGCTACGTCGAATACTGTCTGAAAGAGTACAACTTTCCAGATGTCTTTTTGATTTCTCTCACATGGCCCACCTCTCTCAAGACCGTTCCCCAACGACTCCTTAATTACCTTAAATGGAATAAAGAATTAACTGAGGTCAGAGAAAAGCTTTCGTGGAAACAAGCCTAAACGTTGGTGGACGGGTCGGGAATAAAAGAAGGAAGGAAGGATTTATTGCCTAGACAAATATACCCTTCAGGACTTACCTAAAAAGGAATAAAATTCAAATTCAATGAAGGGACAATAAAAGGAAACAGAAGAAAGAGAAAAACAAGGCACTCATCACAATCGGCCATATTGTTCTATTGAGTCTCCTTCTTCTTCCTCTCACACAGGAACCCTAATAGAAGAAAGTACATAGGAGGAATATCTGCTGCTCTTCTTCTCTCCAAGAACAGAACAGAACAAGGCTGCTTAACAACACAATCATATAGCAGCCAGAGTTCAATCAGAAAGAAGATAGGAGGATCTGACAATCATAACTACTGCAAATCATCATCATCATAAGCAGAAGTGTTGGATCTTGAGGCGCCCTTAGAGGGGGGGTGAATAAGGGTTTTAAAAACTTTAAACTTTAATAGAGAATTTTTGATATTTTATTTGAATAAGAGTGAATATAAAACAAAGAGTAGTAAATCAATTTTATTAAATAGAAAAAGACATGATTATCATTAATAAACTTGATTACAAAATTTGATTTCTATGATGCTAGAAATCAAAGAGAATAATATGAAAACTCTTTTTGTTTTCTATATCGACTCGTATCCCCACGAACCGGTTAACTTTAGGCGATCTCTCCCCTAGATACGGCCTCAAGCCGCTCTAGCTAATCTATCACCAGAAAGGCCTCGAGCACCCCCTAGATCTACTCCCTAAACCTAGTCGCCAACACGAGGCGAATTCCTCCATAAGTCCTACCCAGACCTAGTCGTCAACACGAGGCAAATTTACGAACCGATTACAAAGATAAAAATAAAAGACAAATACAAAAGACAAATATAAAACTCCCTATGAGGTAATCTGAAGGAGACGCCGAAGAATCACTGAAGATCGTTGAAGTCCAAGCATGCGTTCTTCACGTTGAGTTAGCGTGTTGATCCAAACCTCCTTTGATTCCTCCTTTTGAAACATGAGCGGGAAATGTGTTGGTCTTGAAATACGGCCCTCACAAAGTTTCTGAAGTGCTGGAATTAGGCTCTTGGCAATCAGTCGTCGGAGACATCGATATCATCCAATTTATAGAATTTGAGCTAACGCCGGCGTTAAGTGCTAACGCTGGGCGTTGACCATGTATAGCAACATATTGATGGCTCGGATCTTCAAAAGAGGAAGGCGATTCTGCACCTTAGGAATTGTTTTATTTTAGGCAATATCAATGTCAGCGTTAAGGCTAACGCGGGCGTTGGGCAAATCATTCCTAAAGTTTCTCCTGCAATCACGGCTGCTTTCTCTTTGCCAAAATCGTCGACTGGATAGCGCCCAGCGTTAAGACTAATGCCTGGCATTGAGTTTCTTTCTTTAATCAGCTGGCACGCCATTTCGTCGAACAACATCTTCGTCGAACGTCTCATTTCTCATTTCGGCAACCTCCATTTCGTCGAACGGAATTTTCGTCGAACGCATTTCGTCGAACGGGCTTCCCATTTCGTCGAACACAATTTCGTCGAACGTCGTGGTATGCATTTCATCGAACGGGCTTTTTCTTTCGTCGAACGCCATTTTCGTCTAGCACTAACGCCCAACGTTAAGCTTTGTTGAAATTATTGAAGTGAAGTGGAAGGTGGCCGGCGGTCTGTATATTGGTGACCGCAGAGACCGCGCGGTCTCTGTGCTGATGCTCTGTCGGTCTGGCTCTGGCGGTTTGCTGTGATTGGCCGATTTGCTCTAGGTGGTCTAAGGAGTGATCTATGTCCGCGCGACTTGTGCGCGGTCTGCTGCTGATTTGCGGTCTTGGGCAGGTTGTTGTCCAAGTGGTGTGATCGCGCGGTCTGCTCTGTGAGACCGCTCGCGATCTGATGGGTGGTGACTGTACCTCTCTTGCGGCGGTGACAACATCCGTCCTCTCGCCTATAAATAGGGGTGCAGGGTCCATCATTCATAACGAGAACTGTAAGAACTTGAGCCTGGGTTGTTTTGTACAGTCTCAACTTTGAGGTCGGGCGGTCTCGGAAGCGAGTTGACTGTTTGTTGTGTTTGTAGATTTGCGGTCAGCAGGTTGCGGTCTCCTTCCTTGGTGATTTTCCAGTGGCTTGAATAAACAGTTCGGCAGCGGCTTGTCTCTAGACTGGTTTATGTTGTTCTTGTGTTGTTCGCAACGAGCTCAGCAATCAGGCGACCTTCTGTTGTTAGGCGATCTGAGTTGCGGTTTGGCGACAACTTCTGTTCTCTGTTCAGTTCAATAAGCTCCAGTTCGTGCGGTCTGAGGTGGTGGTCTTGCAGTGCAGGTCATCTTGCCTGTATTCTGTTCGTGCGGTCTCAGGACAAGTCGGGCGGTCTCTGTAGTGCAGCGGTCTGTGCGGTCTCTGCTTTGTCAGGTCGCCAGATTTGTGTTTTTTGGTGTGTTTTGTTCTTCTCTCCTTCTTGATTCTTATGAATCATGTCTCGCCATGTATGTCTCGAAATGTAATGAAGTTTTGTGATTCAATAAAGACTATTGTGTTGCTGTGTGGCATTGTCTTTGTGAAGAAGAAACCACATTGTCACAACCCGCATTTTCCCAAGAATATAATACGTATTATCAGAGCAATGGGAAAATACGCATCGTGATGTCACGCCTGCAGGAGACGACTACAGACGCTCAGGCAAACACTCCTTACGATAATTTTATAAAAAGACATATCCGTGTTCGGATTAAAAGAGAAATTTTCATTTTTAGCTTAAGACAGCGTCCCTCGGTCTAGTGGATCATCTAGTCCACAAGTAGAAAACTATACATACGCAGCGGAAAAATAGGTTTGTTTCTTTTAGCCTACATGAGTAAGAAAATAAACATTCCAGAAATGATATGAACATATCTATGTTTAGTATAGTAAGAAAGGATTTTTCTACGAATTTCAAAGTATGCGATTTTATTTAAAAGTATGATATGCAAGAACGACATTTTTATATCAATAAAGTAACTACTACATCTTAGCGAAAAGGCTTTCCAGAGAGCAAGTAGGTAAAGTACTCAAAGTAACAGCAAAGCAAACAGTAAGTAATCTAAACAAAAAGCCATACGGGCGCCAACAGCTGACACGAACTCGCAGGGAAGAAGGAAAAACAGCTAAAGGAGAGAGAACAACTAAGCAACTGCCCCTTACCTAAGAGGGGAAGGGCCTCGACAGGAACACTGAACGACGCCGCCCTAACTCCTACGGCGGCTAAAAACCTGAACCTGAGACATTCATAAGAAAAGAATGTCTCAGCCCAAGAGGGTGCAAGAAAACCAAGATTAGCAGTAAGAGAAATAAGAGAGTGCAGAAAGGAAAACTAAGCAGGTAAACATCTATAATCTTACAACAACCCGAGCCAGCTCAAATGAGTGCATTCGGTAAGAAGAAAAGCCTGCACCATAAGGTAATAGTCAACACAATCAAAGCCCACCACGTGTCCGCCTTTGCGGCTCAGAGGTGATGATCATACATATACTATCATAATACACATATATAAGCATATGTGCCTAAGAACTTGAGACTGATCAGCTCGAGGGAAAAGCGTCCCCCAAAAGAAGGTACTGCGACGGTGGTATCTTCCACT
Organism: Dactylorhiza incarnata; assembly: GCA_033032865.1. Classification (NCBI taxonomy): domain Eukaryota; kingdom Viridiplantae; phylum Streptophyta; class Magnoliopsida; order Asparagales; family Orchidaceae; genus Dactylorhiza; species Dactylorhiza incarnata. The sequence goes on from JAWHQI010000396.1 coordinate 1,709,215, forward strand.
AACGCCCGCAGCCCAAAACCGGGTCGTGGTCCTTTATCCACTGCCACCCAAAAACTAAATCCGGGTGGTGGTACTTTATCCACTGCCACCCAAAACTACCCACCGTGCAAGGCTTAAAACAAAAGTTCTAAATAATCAAATTAAGTTTCAATTAAGACACGGGACGTAACCCGAGATACCAGCACCATAACACCCTAAGGATAGGGTCACAAAGAAATAAACACTACTCAACGATTCATTTGAAAACACTTGGTGAGTCCAAACTTGACTCCCAACGAACTTCTCGAAACCGTGCAATGAATTGGGCACGACAAGACACCATAAATGAACACTAACCAACTATAGGGCAACTCAAGAAAGAGCACAGCTTAGTTTGGCGGTCAAGGAAGATCTCCTAATCAACACAGGAAGATGAACTTTAGCATTCGCTACGGAAGTAAAGCTATTTAGCAACCTTTAATAACTTCTGTATGTATATATATATGAGTGTTATACAATAGTATTCGATACTTTCTGCTACTAAAAGTGCAAAGCTGCCGGTCCCTGGAACAAGTAAAAGCCCAAAACCGAAATTCGTCCACTTATCCTTCACCTTAAACAATTGCTAGCCTCGCTAGGTCACCGAGGACTAGCAAGAGAAATTTCCAGGAAATTTAGCATTTAGACTTTCCCAAATCGTCAGGGAATCTAAATTACGAAATTTCCAGGGAATTTTAGCCCGCCGCAATACCCAACTTAGCCAAACGAAGGAAGAAATGTAGGATCCGGGAAATTTGTCGAGCAAGACCATTAATGCTTACTAATTAAATAAGCCCAAAAGTTAACCAACAACATATAGACCAAGAAGAAGCCCCGCATAAAACCAATAGCTGACAGGCACAACTTCCCCACGAGACGAAACCTCTAGCATATAGCCTAGGAAATTTAACTTTGCATAAACCTAAGTAAATACCTAGCCCTCAAATTTAAACACAGAAAATTTACGAACCGGGTAATTGACTTAGGTTTAAACCAAGAAAATTTCTTAGCGTATAGGCGCAGAGCTTCGTATATCAAGAGTTCAAATTAGGGGGAAACAAGGGAAAATAAAATGAATCAGTAGCTACCATGCTAAAATCAGGGAGGAGACAACCACCATATAATGTATGGAACCTTGCTCACAACCAAGAAGATCACCACAACATAATCCTATTAGGTAGGACCATGAATAAAGCAGCCCCAAAATGACGGGTTTTATGAAGCAGCCCCCAAACGGAGTTCTATAAGGCAACCCCCATGATAAAATTTATTAAAGCAGCCCCCCGAATAATATGCTATAAGGCAGCCCCCGAACAAGAAGAAAAAAACATAGGAAGCATCCCCTAACAAATGATAGTTATGGTGTTGCTGAAATTTTAGGTAAAACAAAGGAAGGAGAAATCAAATTTGTCTATTTACTCGATAGTGAAGAAATAGATATGGAAAAATTGAACTCTTCTTTTATAGTGTACCAGGGCTAAAGGACCTTAGCATAACAGCCAATTTGGCTGGTAAGAAAATTGTATTATAGATTTAGGAGAGGCAAAACTTACTTATGCTGGCATAGCAAAGTTGCAGAAAATTTGCAGATTAATAGTAAATATGACGCTACTAAAATACAGGGGGGGGGGGGGGGGGGGGGATAGAAATTACTAATTGTTTGATTTAGAGGCAGCAGACTTATTAGTTAGTGTGCAAATTAACTCTGACATTGATAATTGGCCCCTCTCCAAAGAATTAAGAAACAGCAACCCCTCTCCCAAGAATTTTATATATCATCCATCCAAACTTCCACTCATAAAATATGCAGGATTAGCCAACTGAAAATGATTAGGAACTAGCCCAATGAACCGAGCGTATATATCCAAGAAATTTCTTTGCCTAGAAATAAGGGAATTCCAACATATATACCAGGGACATTTTAGCATATAACCCGAAAATTTTGAACATATATACCGAGAGAAATTCCTAGCATAAAACCAGGAGAAATTCCTAACTTGATGTTCATAAACTCCTAGCAAATAACCAGGAGAAATAACCACGAAATTTGGAACTGGAGCTGTAAGTCAGCCCCTAAACAATCCCAATCAGAATATATGAATAGCAGCCCCCAAAAGGATTATAACAGCAACACCTTCACACCGGAATGATCATCTCATAAAAAAATATATAACTCCAGAAAGATTGTTGCATACAACATTCCCAAACCGAAATAGATTATATAAATATTTAGCAGCCCCTAAAGTTCTAATTGCAAACAACAGTCCCCATTTTAACCAAGGCAGGAAACAGTCCCCCCATAGAAAATTTGAAACTCCCAACTGGTTTAAACATAGCAGCCCTCCCAAATTCAATATAACACCAGCCCCAAGATTTCTGCGAATGGATATTAATTGGATGAAAAAGCTACAGGTAATAACTTCATATCCTTGAAGATTCAAGGATGCTATCTAGATACACATAACAATCAAATTAAACCTTTTTTAAGTCAATCAATAGATGTGTTCTACTCAAATTTCAGAACAACAAAGCTGCACTCGAATATACTTTCGATCAGAAACCCCTTGGCCACCTACCACATTCATGCTTCATGGGTTGGCTTATAAATAGAACTTTATTTGGAAAGAAGTTCTATAATTGACTGGACAAAAATATTAATTCTAGCATTGCTGTAATCATACGAGTTTGTATTTTACCACTGGACTGGAAGCTGGGGGGGTGGGGTAAGAAAGCAGTAGAAGAAGGAGAAGGGGGAGATGAAGAAGTTTTCTTGCCTGAATCGGGAGCCGACACCACTCGACGACGAAAAAGCTACGGCTGGAAGACCTCAAGACCACCGCCGTTGCCGACGATCTCCCTCCGCAACCCCGCTCCGGCGACGAAACGAGCCCCCGGCGATCCTGAACCTTCCTCCTGCGACTGCACCGGCGCCTTGCGACACTCGTCGACGAAAAGCCCTAACCCTTCTGAACCGATATGAGTATGCCTATATATATATATATATTTATATATATTTACATTTATATATATACATATATATATATTTAGAGGCCGGTCCTGTGCGAATACATGGCCGTGCTGTTCAATAAGAAGAATGTAGCTTGGCTACAGTTTCTTGAAAATGAGTTGGCGAAGGCCTCTCAAGGTGATTTTTTCATCTCTACTTTCTTTCTCAAAATGAAGAACCTCGCAGCAGATATTTCTGCATTGGACCCTGATGAGCCCATCTCGGAGGCAAAACTGAAGAGGCATATCATCCGCGGGTTGCGGAAGGAGTATCTTGCCTTTGTGACGTCAGTTCAGGGTTGGGCAAATCAGCCATCTCTGTTGGAGCTGGAAAACTTACTTGCTTTGCAGGAAAGTTTGGCAAGACACATGGCGGGGACTTCTATCTCTGGGGGAGATAGTGATGTTTTGTTCTCTGGGAAGAAGAAGAAGAAGTGGGAGAAGAAGAAGCCAGGTCATGATGGACCCTCTACTTCAGGTCAGAAGGATAGGGGTTATGCTCCTAAGTCTGATGGGAAGAAGAAGGGAGAGGGACCAAGGTGCTTTAGGTGTAATAAGACCGACCACTTCAAGAAGGATTGCCGGGTTAATCTTCAGCCGGGACATGCATCGGAGAAGGAGAAGCCAAAGTCTGATGAAGCTAGATGGGGAGGAGCCTTTTGCGGCCAATATGACGGCGATGCCCGTTAAGTCCTTGGCTGCCATCAACTTCGAAGAGGATTGGATCGTGGATTCAGGGTGTGGGCATCACCTCACCGGGGATGAATCAAAGTTCTCTTCTTTGGCGCCTTACTCAGGTAAAGATGTTATCATTACGGCTGATAATTCTGTTCATGCAGTAGAACAAGAAGGTGTTGTCTCTCTGAGCAGTGATAAGGGTCCACTCACATTAAGGAGTGTTTATCACGTGTCGGGTATGAAGAAGAATCTCTTCTCTGTGACCAATGCGGTCGATGTCGGTTATCACGTTCTGTTTGGCCCAACAGAAGTGAAGTTTCTTAAAACTTAACCGGAGATGTAATTCATGTTGGAAATCGGGTAAAGGACTTGTTCGTTTTATCGACAAGTACCTATGTTCACAAGATGAGGACCAATGATAGCATGGCTATCTGGCATGAAAGGTTGGGGCATGTAGGCATGGACAAATTGAAGGCTATGGCGGTAAGGGGCCTTGTCAAGGGCTTGCCTAGCTTGTACTCCTATGGAGACGGTCATGTTTGTGCGGGATGTCAGTTTAGTAAGTCTCATCGACTTCCATTTGATAAATCACAAACAAGGTGCAAAGCATCGTTGGAGTGCATTCACGGTGATTTGATGGGACCGACTGTCACCCCAAGCCTTGGAGGCAACAGATATATGTTGGTGTTGATCGACGATTATACCAGATATGTTTGGGTATATTTTCTCAAAGAGAAGTCGGAAGCTTTTGCGAAGTTCGTGGAGTTCAAGGAGCTGGTGGAAGGTCGGTTAGGCCTGCGGGTGAAAAATTGAGAACTGACAATGGTGGGGAGTTCACCTCTGGTGAGTTCTCAAGTTTTTGCAGGAAGCACGGCGTCCGGAGAGAGCTCACTTGTGCCCATACTCCACAGCAAAACGGCATTGCAGAGCGGAAGATCTGTCATCTGACGGAAACCTGCAAATGCTGGCTTCATGCCAAGAGTATCCCAAAGTCCTTTTGGGTGGAGGGAATGTCTTGTGTGGCATACGTCATCAACAGGATGCCTCTAAGTTCTATCAACATGAAGACCCCTCACGAACTGATGTTCAAGGAAAAGCCATGTGTTGCACACGTTCTGGTGTTCGGGTCAACCTGTTATATGCATATCCCTGATGCTCTTCGGACAAAGCTAGATGCGAAAGCAAGGAGGCTAGTCTTTGTTGGATATGTTGAGCGAAAGAAGGGGTGGAGATGCATGGATCCTGAGACACGAAGTTCATTGGTATCTCGGGATGTGGTGTTTGATGAGGTGACTTCCTACAAGGGGAGTTCAAGAGTTGAACTACCCGAGAGCAGGGTTGATGAAAAAGAGAAGGCTGCAGAAAATCTTCAAGTGGAGTTGCCTATTTCACCAGGAGCTCCAGCTATATCAAGCTCAGAGAGGGAGGCTTCAGGTTCTGGAAGCAGGGGGGGTAAGAAAGCAGTAGAAGAAGGAGAAGGGGGAGATGAAGAAGTTTTCTTGCCTGAATCGGGAGCCGACACCACTCGACGACGAAAAAGCAACGGCCGGAAGACCTCAAGACCACCGCCGTTGCCGACGATCTCCCTCCGCAACCCCGCTCCGGCGACGAAACGAGCCCCCGGCGATCCTGAACCTTCCTCCTGCGACCGCACCGGCGCCTTGCGACACTCGTCGACGAAAAGCCCTAACCCTTCTGAACCGATATGAGTATGCCTATATATATATATTTATATATATTTACATTTATATATATACATATATATATATATATAGAGGCTGGTCCTGTGCGAACACATGGCCGTGCGAACGGTGCGAACAGCCCCGCCGCCGCCGGCTGCTGCCTCGCCGGCGACCGGTAGGCCGGCGTTCGTCGGCGGATACGCCGACGAACCCCTGGGCGGCCGGTCGCCCGCGAGGCAGCAGCCGGCGGCGGCGGGACAGCAAAAAAAATTATCTATATCCAGCGCCACCGCCGCCGGCTGCGGCCTCGCCGGCGACCGGCCGCCCGGGGTTCGTCGACGTGGCCGCCGACGAACCCCGGGCGGCCGGTCGCCGGCGAGGCCGCAGCCGGCGGCGGTGGTGCTGGATATAGCTTGGTCGTTCGATGCATGCAGCTTGCGATGCCATCGGACGGCAGCAACCGCACTGTTCGCACAGTTCGCACCCGCCTGTGTTCGCATGTGATTCCTCCTCTATATATATATATATATGTATATATATACATTTTTTTTTTATTATGAAAATAAAAATTGTCTATACGCACTCCCGCAAAAAACCTAGCATCATACTCACCGGATGGCGACGCACACGAAACGGTAACGCCCCCTATCGCATCGATGCCTCGAGTTAATATTTCGTTTTAAAATAATTATTATTAATTTCATATGTTCATTAAAAATAATAATAAGAAAACCCGGGGCGTTACACACATAGTTTGCCAGGGAAGCTGGATACGCAAGAGGGCTTGGTATTGAACTCCTCACATCGACTAACTTCAAAAAGTGGAAGTCGTGTATGGAGAGTTACTTGCTTGGCGAGGATCTATGGGAGATAGTTGGAGGAGAAGAGACACAAGAAGTTCATCTAGCAGGAGATAATATGGCAGAGGTGAGACTTTGGAGGAGGACTAATGCAAAGGCAGAGTTCACACTCAAGAGGGCTATCTCACCAGAGCTATTCGATCACATCATTGGATGTAAATCTACTGCTGAGATTTGGACGTCTTTGGACGGGCTGTTCAATAAGAAGAATGTAGCTTGGCTACAGTTTCTTGAAAATGAGTTGGCGAAGGCCTCTCAAGGTGATTTTTTCATCTCTACTTTCTTTCTCAAAATGAAGAACCTCGCAGCAGATACTTCTGCATTGGACCCTGATGAGCCCATCTCGGAGGCAAAACTGAAGAGGCATATCATCCGCGGGTTGCGGAAGGAGTATCTTGCCTTTGTGACGTCAGTTCAGGGTTGGGCAAATCAGCCATCTCTGTTGGAGCTGGAAACTTACTTGCTTTGCAGGAAAGTTTGGCAAGACAGATGGCGGGGACTTCTATCTCTGGGGGAGATAGTGATGTTTTGTTCTCTGGGAAGAAGAAGAAGAAGTGGGAGAAGAAGAAGCCAGGTCATGATGGACCCTCTACTTCAGGTCAGAAGGATAGGGGTTATGCTCCTAAGTTTGGTGGGAAGAAGAAGGGAGAGGGACCAAGGTGCTTTAGGTGTAATAAGACCGACCACTTCAAGAAGGATTGCCGGGTTAATCTTCAGCCGGGACATGCATCGGAGAAGGAGAAGCCAAAGTCTGATGAAGCTAGATGGGGAGGAGCCTTTTGCGGCCAATATGACGGCGATGCCCGTTAAGTCCTTGGCTGCCATCAACTTCGAAGAGGATTGGATCGTGGATTCAGGGTGTGGGCATCACCTCACCGGGGATGAATCAAAGTTCTCTTCTTTGGCGCCTTACTCAGGTAAAGATGTTATCATTACGGCTGATAATTCTGTTCATGCAGTAGAACAAGAAGGTGTTGTCTCTCTGAGCAGTGATAAGGGTCCACTCACATTAAGGAGTGTTTATCACGTGTCGGGTATGAAGAAGAATCTCTTCTCTGTGACCAATGCGGTCGATGTCGGTTATCACGTTCTGTTTGGCCCAACAGAAGTGAAGTTTCTTTAAACTTAACCGGAGATGTAATTCATGTTGGAAATCGGGTAAAGGACTTGTTCGTTTTATCGACAAGTACCTATGTTCACAAGATGAGGACCAATGATAACATGGCTATCTGGCATGAAAGGTTGGGGCATGTAGGCATGGACAAATTGAAGGCTATGGCGGTAAGGGGCCTTGTCAAGGGCTTGCCTAGCTTGTACTCCTATGGAGACGGTCATGTTTGTGCGGGATGTCAGTTTAGTAAGTCTCATCGACTTCCATTTGATAAATCACAAACAAGGTGCAAAGCGTCGTTGGAGTGCATTCACGGTGATTTGATGGGACCGACTGTCACCCCAAGCCTTGGAGGCAACAGATATATGTTGGTGTTGATCGACGATTATACCAGATATGTTTGGGTATATTTTCTCAAAGAGAAGTCGGAAGCTTTTGCGAAGTTCGTGGAGTTCAAGGAGCTGGTGGAAGGTCGGTTAGGCCTGCGGGTGAAAAATTGAGAACTGACAATGGTGGGGAGTTCACCTCTGGTGAGTTCTCAAGTTTTTGCAGGAAGCACGGCGTCCGGAGAGAGCTCACTTGTGCCCATACTCCACAGCAAAACGGCATTGCAGAGCGGAAGATCTGTCATCTGACGGAAACCTGCAAATGCTGGCTTCATGCCAAGAGTATCCCAAAGTCCTTTTGGGTGGAGGGAATGTCTTGTGTGGCATACGTCATCAACAGGATGCCTCTAAGTTCTATCAACATGAAGACCCCTCACGAACTGATGTTCAAGGAAAAGCCATGTGTTGCACACGTTCTGGTGTTCGGGTCAACCTGTTATATGCATATCCCTGATGCTCTTCGGACAAAGCTAGATGCGAAAGCAAGGAGGCTAGTCTTTGTTGGATATGTTGAGCGAAAGAAGGGGTGGAGATGCATGGATCCTGAGACACGAAGTTCATTGGTATCTCGGGATGTGGTGTTTGATGAGGTGACTTCCTACAAGGGGAGTTCAAGAGTTGAACTACCCGAGAGCAGGGTTGATGAAAAAGAGAAGGCTGCAGAAAATCTTCAAGTGGAGTTGCCTATTTCACCAGGAGCTCCAGCTATGTCAAGCTCAGAGAGGGAGGCTTCAGGTTCTGGAAGCAGGGGGAGCGATGCTCCAAGTTCGCCTGGAAGAGGATCTAGCACAGAAGAAGCAGCTGAGGATGTGGTGTTTGATGAGGGACATTGCTTTGCAGGAGGAGATGGATGCTCTCAAGAAAAATGAGACTTGGTCTCTAGTGCCCAGGCCCAAGGGCATTACCCATGTGATATGCAAGTGGGTCTATAAGCTCAAGAAGAAAGTTGGCAGCACGATCGAGCGATACAAGACTCGTCTTGTGGCTCGCGGTATCTCACAGCAGTACGGAGAAGATTATGATGAGACTTTCAGTCCAGTGGCAAAGATGACTTTAGTTCGATTTGTTATTGCTTTGGCGGCATCCAGTGGATGGGAGATTTGGCAGCTCGACGTGAAGAATGCTTTCTTATACGGAGAGATTGACAAAGATATCTTCATGATCCAACCGTCGGGCTTCATCTCGGAGGATTGTCCGGACTACGTCTGCAAACTGAAGAAAGCCCTGTATGGGTTGAAGCAAGCTCCTCGGGCGTGGTATGGGAAGATCGCAGAGTATCTTCTATTCTGCGGGTTCTTTGCTTCAGACTCTGATTCTAGCTTGTTCGTCAAGAAGGAGGGGGTGCTTCGGGTTATTGTTCTGCTGTATGTGGATGACATGATCATCACCGGGAACTTGAAGGAGGCAGTAGCGAGGCTGAGAGCCGATCTTGCTATCAGATTTGAGATGAAGGATCTGGGTGAGCTTCACCATTTCCTTGGACTCGAAGTTCAGAGGCGAGAGAGCGGAGTGTTCATTTCTCAGGCTGGATATGCGGAGCGGATCGTTCAACGATTCGGCATGGAGGAAGGGAAGAGCAGCTTTATACCTCTGGAATAGCATCATAAGCTTCGGAAGGATGAGGGGAGAGTTCTATCTGAACCGTTGGTGTTCCGAGCTCTGGTTGGGAGCTTGATCTACTTGACCATCACAAGGACAGATATTGCTTATGCAGTTGGCAAGGTAAGTCGGTACACGGCGGAACCACGGAAGCCTCATCTTCTGGCGGCAAAAGGAATTTTGAAGTATGTGAAGTCGACCTCTGATCTGGGTCTCCTATATAGGAGAGGGTCAAGCTTGGAGTTGTATGGGTACATGGATGTTGATTACGGGGGAGACGTGGATGATCGGAGATCAACGTCTGGTTATGTCTTTATGACAGGCCCCACAGCTATTTCTTGGTGCAGGAAAAAGCAAGACTCGGTGTCTGTATCTACACAGAAGCGGCATACAAGTCTTCGGCCTTGGCATCTCAGGAAGTCGTTTGGCTCAGGAGGTTGGTAGAGGACGTTCATGAGGAGGTTCGAGGTCCCACTATGCTACGCGGGGATAATGAGAGTGCTCTCAAGTTGGTTAATAATCCAGTCTGTCACGTGAGGACCAAACACATTGAGATTGAGCACCATTTCATTCGTGAGAAGGTGTTGGGAGGATCTCTTATGGTCGAGCATGTTCGGAGTGTGGACAATGTTGCTGACATCTTCACAAAGCCGCTGGCAAAGGGACCGTTTACTCGATTGCAGAGTTTACTCGGGCTAGTTTCCACTTCCCACTTCAAGGGGGAGTGTTGAAATTATTGAAGTGAAGTGGAAGGTGGCCGGCGGTCTGTATATTGGTGACCGCAGAGACCGCGCGGTCTCTGTGTTGATGCTCTGTCAGTCTGGCTCTGGCGGTTTGCTGTGATTGGCCGATTTGCTCTAGGCGGTCTAAGGAAGGAGTGATCTGTGTCCGCGCGGCTTGTGCGCGGTCTGCAGCTAATTTCCGGTCTTGGACAGGTTGTTGTCCAAGTGGTGTGATCGCGCGGTCTGCTCTGTGAGACCGCTCGCGATCTGATGGGTGGTGATTGTACCTCTCTTGCGGCGGTGATGACATCCGTCCTCTCGCCTATAAATAGGGGTGCGGGGCCCATCATTCATAACGAGAACTGTAAGAACTTGAGCCTGGGTTGTTTTGTGCGGTCTCAACTTTGAGGTCGGGCGGTCTCGGAAGAGAGTTGACTGTTTGTTGTGTTCGTAGGTTTGCGGTCAGCAGGTTGCGGTCTCCTTCCTTGGTGATTTCCCAGTGGCTTGAATAAACAGTTCGGCAGCGGCTTGTCTGCAGACTGGTTTATGTTGTTCTTGTGTTGTTCGCAGCGAGCTCAGCGATCAGGCGACCTTCTATTGTTAGGCGATCTGAGTTGCGGTTTGGCGACAGCTTCTGTTCTCTGTTCAGTTCAATAAGCTCCAGTTCGTGCAGTCTGAGGTGGCGGTCTTGCAATGCAGGTCACCTTGCTTGTATTCTGTTCGTGCGATCTCAGGACAAGCCGGGTGGTCTCTGTAGTGCTGCGGTCTGTGCGGTCTCTGCTTTGTCAGGTCGCCAGATTTGTGTTTTTTGGTGTGTTTTGTTCTTCTCTCCTTCGTGATTCTTATGAATCATGTCTCACCATGTATGTCTCGAAATGTAATGAAGTTTTGTGATTCAATAAAGACTATTGTGCTGTTGTGTGGCATTATGGTTGTTTGGCTATAACTTAGTTGATGCAACTCCTGCTTACTCCTAAATGATTCAAATCAAAAATTTTAACAAGCTTAACGCCTGGTGTTATACAGATTTCAATCCTTCAGCTTGTGGTTAGTGCCTGACCATTGTTGCAGCAACCTGGTGTCATATCTGTCCAAACCTGCATGCTAAAAACACAATGGCAAACAAGATCAAATACAAGTAGGATTTGTTATTCTCAAATCAAAGGGATGCGAAAAACCATGTTCCAACAATCTCTTCCTTTTGATAATAACAAATCCAATTAGAGATAAAACGTATTCATAGATAAAGAATTTGTGTTTTTATAAAGATATATGACACTCAGCAATTATAAGATAATGATAGAAATTATAGTTCATTGAACATTGTGCTCCCCCAACAAAGATGCTCCCCCTTAGTGTATACTCCCATAAACAAGATTCATGCTCCCCCTTAATCTAGTGAATCCTACTCCATTAATTATTACAATTTATCATTTTATTCTCCCCTTTGTTATTAGCAAAAGAGGGTGGAGTGAAACAAAACTAGAATAAAGAAGACAAAAGTTGGGACATAACTAAGAGAGGAATAAGAGTTTTGTCTAAACATAAAGTAAGCCATGATCGAGCTCAGGGAGAGAGTAGTACAACGGAAACAATATATAATAAGCGTGAAAGAACAACATTCTATGATTTTACCAAAAGAATTCTACCACTTGTTTTTCAAATTAATTTTTAAGAAGAATATTACTTGTTTGTACCACTTGTAAAAAGAGATGCAATATTGTTTGACAAATACATGTGAAAGACAAATCCTTAGAAATAAGCATGAGAACACATGATATAAGGATACATGATTAAATAGAGAAATGCGAAAAAAGCAAATAAGAGTAGTATTTTTGTTATAGTTTGACCAATTCAACAATATGTCTAGACTCTTCACATTTGAGCATTTTAACTTTGAAAATTTTCATAACTAATAGGCAAGCATGATTTAGCATATTCAAAAAGATAATAGCTACAATGTAACCAATTCGTATTTCAAGTAAAGAAAACATTGTAGAAATCATGCATTGCAATCTAGTGCTTTTACTTAAGCTTTTAGAGAATTATGTAATGTTTGCATTAGGATCCAATTCTCATGAGTGGAAGCTTTATGAAAAACAATGATGTGTGCATAAGGTGTTTTGATAAAAGTATACAAGTGAAATAATCAAAACACATGACATATATAATGAAATAGTGACAACAATATTAAGGATGCAATCTTATAATTACTTTCACACATCAGATCTAGAATAAAGTTTCAAGGCACAAATAATGAGTACAACAAGCAAGGTGCTTCGCCCACACAATGCTCATTAAGACTTATCAGGGAGCGAAGTATTGCTTGGGGGATCACATAAGCAATTTTATTGATTTTTATTTTTAGTGATCCGGTGTACAAATAGAAGTGATAAAAGATGAATGTGTTTGCACAAGACACTTTACAATTCTTTCCAAGGTGCTCAACCTCACAATGCTCATTAAGACTTATCAGGAGGGTGAGTAGTGCTTGCTGGAGTTATCTTTGGCTTTGTATTTCAGATTTTTATTTTGGGCTGAAGGTCTCCAAATTCACTTGTTGTTGCAAACATTTATATTATTGAAATAACACTTCTATATTGTGCATGAAATTTATTTTTGAAAGACGATGTAGGTAATTTAGACATACAACTTAATATGTTAAAACTATTACACTACACAATCATGCAAGACTAAGATTATGAACACATGTAGATTACCAAAATAGTGAGTGTATAATTCATTGATTAACATAAAGCATTACTCATACTTAGAGGCATGCTAGGCAATCATACATAATTATCTATAGACTATTTTATTGCACATAATCAGATTAAGGTCAAGGCACGACAAAAATAATGTTTAGAAAATTTGAAATTAAAATTAGACATTGAAGAGAATCTTAATGTGTATACCTAATCAATTTTGACCATTTGAAACAAAATGACTAAGATGTATGCTCTTGTGAAGACTTATAGTCAAACCATAATTTTGTAAGGAGTTAACGCAAAAAACAAATAACAAAAACATATTTTTGATCATTTTAAATTATTTGAATTTTTTTTTGTATTTTAGAAGAAAACAACAAAATTAATAACAAAATAATTTGAAATCAGACACAATAAACTGAGAATAATCATTAAAAAAATACCAGAAAGATACTAGTGAACGCAAAATGTTCATCTGGAGAAAAAGGCTAACGCCTGGCGTTAACTAGTTAACGCCGAAACAGTACTCGATTTTTCAGAATTTTTGAAAAAAATTCTTTTGGCATAGATAGTATATATATAGACCTTCTTAGGGTAGAAATTTCAGAGAAGTTGGAAATGGTTAGAAGGCTATTCAAACATGTTTTATTTGATCAAAAAATGGTTTTTTATATTTTTATTTGGTTTTCATATATTTGTGTTTTACAAGATCATTAGAGCTCAAAAATGATAAAATATGCAAAACACAAAATAAGCATGTTCGATCAAACCAAGAATGCATGAATAATATTAAAGAGTGTATGCACAACATATGATATAGGTATGTCCTAGATTATAATATCCTAACTATATGCCTACACACTAGCCCTGTACTAAGTGACGGATGGGCATGAGGAGCTGCACACTTGCCATAGGATGGGGTGTTAATCCCTTATGCACACACTAGAGAACGCTTAACCTAGCACTCTTTCCCCCTAGTGCCTCGCAAGGCCCCACTGGAACCCTCCCCGGTTAAGGACAAGACATGACATAAAGGTTAGTTCTTCTAATGCATACAATCATACGCCCTCGCTATTGTGAGAGACATAATGTGGGTGAACGATCATGGACATCCTAAGCATTTTGTACTATGGAAACAATTTAAGGTCACATAGTTATTTTATCTTTCAATTTTTCTACTTTAAGATGGATTCATTATGTCATTATTAATAACTAGTATGAATGATAATATTTATTAGTTGATAATGATAGTATGATGAGTTCATATTATGTCATAAGAATAATGCATGTCTTTTATATCGATAGAAATTCAATTGGTAGACCTAGAATTAAGTGATGATATGATTTGATGTTATTTATATCAAGGTGATTCTAAGGTCTAGATATAGTAAGATACATGCAACCACAATACATAATTTATTCATATAATTATCATGATCTCCAATCATATGTTAGGACCAAAAGGATCTTTTGTAGTTATGTGTAATGTTTGAATTAAAAGATCTTTTGATATTACATAATTATGATCATTAATTTTATCACATAGAAATTTTGATATCATAATTAATTATTGTAAGTGAAATATATAAAACAATTCATATTCAACCTTTTCAAAATATTAAAGAGAAAGATTGTAAGGTAATCAATACAATGAGAAACAAAATTTTTTTTTTTTTTGAAAAATAATTTTAATTTATAGTTTGAACTCTTATAATTTGATCTTGGACTTCCCGAGGTCTACCCTGAGAGAGGTTCACCCGGTACTAGGTGATGAGATGAGATGATAGCCCAAATCTCCCTTTCGCAAGATACATGTAAATAGAAAAGTTAAGTTCAAAATAATAATTTTTTATACTTATTTTTGTTTTATATTTTTTTATTTGATTTTTGCATATAGGAATAGAAATCAAACAAATAACCAAAGAATGGAAGAAAATAAGATATTTTTTGTAATTTGGTTTTTGTAATTTTGTATTTTAATTTTTCAAAAATTAAGTATAGGCAGAAATGCAAGCATGAGTAGTACATATAAAATAATATATTTTTAGAGATTTTTTAGAATTTTAAAATTACAGAAAATCAGATACTTGATCTAGCGCCGGCGTTAAGTCCTAGCGCCTGCGTTAGCTCACAGAGAGTGCTTATCTTAATCATATAGCCTAGATTTTCTTCGATTTTGCTTCTGATTTTTCTTAATTATGTTTGTGCAATGTAAGGCCTGTCTAATGAAGTGAGGAGATGAGAAGAAATCGCAAAAAGTTCTGGAAGTTAAAATTTTAGTACATGGGTTTCATATTCATTAAAGCTTCATATTCATTAAACCTTAATTCTTGAATTTTGCACAACATATGCATGAGTGAAATGATCATAAATAAGTGAATTAATATTCATGCAATTTTTCAATTCCGGTTTGACATGATTATGATTAAACATACTAGGGGTAATCAAAAATGACGCAAATATATTAAATACCTAAGCAAAACTTGCGCATTTTATAAATTTAGCCTAATACCCCTAAAATACCTTTTAAATCCATTTCGACAATTATTTCATTAGTCTTAATAATACATAACAAATTTAGGATTTAATTTATATATGACTTTTCATAGGAAATGGATCTAGAAGAATAAACATAAAAAGCATAAGTAGATCACTCGAAAGACGATAAGACTTTTTATTCAACTTTATTCAATTTGATTTATTTATGAATTTTGGATTAATATGTGAAAGTCATATCACAAGTTATATAAAGTGATCATATCATGATGGCTCAAGGAAATAAAAAGGAAAATAAACAAACAAAATATAGGTTAGGCATATCATGAAGTAGAATGATGATATTTTATTTGTAGTTGATTTCTACTTCATGCAAATGATTGGATATAATGAATGAGAGATTTAGGTATCCAAAGAGGACCGGGTGTGACAGTTTCTTTGGGTACCCAAATACATCGTGTTTGCTTTTGGGGAGATATGAATGAATGGGCCCTTCTGATTTGAGTTTGTGTTTCATCTTTAACTTTGGGCCGCCATTCAAACCTTGGTTTAATATTATTTTTATTTGTCAAAATTTCATGATGATTTTGTAAAACATTGTTTATAGGAAATTTGTTTATCTTTAAGTTTATGTTGGGAGAAAGATGATGTTGTAAATGATAATGATTTGGAATTTCATTTTCAAGCATTTGATATTTTTCATTTCCTTTGTTAGGCTTAGACACCTTTTGAGAAATCATATTCAACTTGCTTTTAGATATAGTTTGATATTGTGAATTTGTATTTACAATTTTCATAAGCAAGTTGATTTTTGATTTTAATTTATCATTCTTGATTTTTAAATTATGTCTAGCTTTATTATAAGTGATTGTGCTATTTTTAAGAATGGAAACAATTGAATCAATATGATTTTGATAGTTATTTCTATATTCATCAAATGTTTCATCCATCTCTTTAATTTCAATTTTATAGTCTTTACACTTAGCACAATCATTTTCCAAAGATGAATTTTCTAAACATAATCTTTCATTTTGTTCTTTTATAAAAAGAAGTTCCTTTTCAAGTTCCTTGCATTTTTCTTTTAGATCATTAAATTCTATACAAGGTGTAATGTTTTCAACTAAGGAGCCTTGGGTAGAACTAGATAATTTAGAAATTGATTCTTCATTAATTTTTGCCTTTAAATTTTTATTTTCTAAGCGCAAATGTTTATTAGCATTTTGTAATTTCTTAATTTTGCGCTTTGTAGTTTGAAGCAATTGTAATGTAGAAATAGAAGTACAGAAAATGGGATTTGATTTCCTTATATTGCTTTTGGGAGAGGCACGATTTGAACATATAGTCTCTTTTACATCTTTTTGGCACTCCTCTTCCAAAGATAGTACTTCTTCTTCTCTTCCATTTGATGTGTGCTCCATTGATCCGTCATGAGAGGAGCATTCTTAAAAACTTGCGCAAGCTTGCATATTCTCCGGTTCTTGCGATTGTTCCATACCTGTAGAAGGAGAATCATATGTTCTTTCAAGAAAATTCCAAATCTCATATGTGGTTGGTAAAGTATAAATAAGTTTGAAAATATTTTGGTCTATCGCACAAAATATACTATTCATAGATTTTGCATTTAAAATAATTTCGTTTCTAGTTAGTACGCTAGGTGGCTTTTCAATAGTAATATTCCAAACTTTTTCATCTAAGGCCTTGAGAAAATTTTTCATTAATATTTTCCACCCTTTAAAATTTTTGCCCATAAATAAAGGTGGTGATAATACTTTTTCATTTATATTAAAATTTTTCCCACTAGCACATGCGAGATCATGATCAATAGACGCCATTATTCCTGGTTGTTAAGCGGATTTGGAATAACCTAGCTCTGATACCACTTGTTGGATCTTGAGGCGCCCTTAGAGGGGGGTGAATAAGGGTTTTAAAAACTTTAAACTTTAATAGAGAACTTTTGATATTTTATTTGAATAAGAGTGAATATAAAACAAAGAGTAGTAAATCAATTTTATTAAATAGAAAAAGACATGATTATCAATAATAAACTTGATTACAAAATTTGATTTCTATGACGCTAGAAATCAATGCGATGACATCTGTATTGCAGACGAACATGTGGCCAAGGTATACCGCGATGCTCTTGAGACTTAAAAGGTACAGGTTTCATTACTCTTTTTGTTTTCTATACTGACTCGTATCCCCACGAACCGGTTGGCTTTAGTCGATCTCTCCCCAGATACGGCCTCAAGCCGCTCTAGCCAATCTATCACCAGAAAGGCCTCGAGCACCCCCTAGATCTACTCCCTAGACCTAGTCGCCAACACGAGGCGAATTCCTCCCTAAGTCCTACCTAGACCTAGTCGCCAACACGAGGCAAATTTACGAACCGATTACAAAGATAAAAATAAAAGACAAATACAAAAGATAAATATAAAACTCCCTATGAGGTAATCTGAAGGAGACGCCGAAGAATCGTTGAAGATCGTTGAAGTCCAAGCATGCGTTCTTCGCGTTGAGTTAGCGTGTTGATCCAAGCCTCCTTTGATTCCTCCTTTTGAAATATGAGCGGGAGATGTGTTGGTCTGGAAATACGGCCCTCACAAAGTTTCTGAAGTGCTGGAATAGGGTTCTTGGCAATCAGTCGTCGGAGACATCGAAATCATCCAATTTATAAAATTTGAGCTAACACTGGCGTTAAGTGCTAACGCCGGGCATTGACCATGTATAACAACATATTGATGGCTCGGATCTTTAAAAGAGGAAGGAGATTCTGCACTTTAGGAATTGTTTTATTTTAGGCAATATCAACGCCGGCGTTAAGGCTAACGCGGGCGTTGGGCAAATCATTCCTAAAGTTCCTCCTGCAATCATGGCTGCTTTCTCCTTGCCAAAATCATCGACCGGATAGCGCCCAGCATTAAGACTAATGCCTGACGTTGAGTTTCTTTCTTTAATCAGCTGACACGCCATTTTGTCGAACAACATCTTCGTCGAACGTCTCATTTCTCATTTCGGCAACCTCCATTTCATCGAACGGAATTTTCGTCGAACGCATTTTGTCGAACGGGCTTCTCATTTCGTCGAACACAATTTTGTCGAATGTCGTGGTATGCATTTCGTCGAACGGGCTTCTTCTTTCGTCGAACACAATTTTGTCGAACGCCATTTTCGTCTAGCGCTAACGCCCAGCGTTAAGCTTAACGCCTGGCACTAAACAGATTTCAATCCTTCAGCTTGTGGTTTGTGCCAGACCATTGTTGCAGCAACCTGGTGTCATATCTGTCCAAACCTGCATGCTAAAAACACAATGACAAACAAGATCAAATACAAGTAGGATTTGTTATTCTCAAATCAAAGGGATGCGAAAAACCATGTTCCAACAAGAAGTTCATCAAGATCAGATCCAGTGAAAAGACAAGAAGATGTTTTCATACAACCATCATAAGAATTTTGAAAATAGAATTCCTGCAACCCTCCTCTTTTTCTTTCTCCTTCCCTTCTATAAAAGAATTTTATTAATCCCTCTTTAAAGGATTCAGTGGTTCAAGATCTCCTTATCAAAAGATCTGGTGATTCATGATCTCATTGTCTAAAGATCAGTGGTTCTAAGAGTCTCCTTATCAAAATACTCAGGCACAATGGTGCATCCCTACCAGGTGGTAGAAGAGGGGGATACTCACATTTGTGGGAACCTCTATAAAAAATTCTGTGTGTCTTCTGGTTGCTAACTTTCTGTGTTGTTCCTTATAGACTAGATTTCAGTTTCTGCCCTTTTTTTTTTACTTAAACTGCAATAACTTTATTCTGAAAAATATCTTGTGAAGCATAATACTTAGGTTTATTGTATTTGCATAACTATAATAGGAATAATTTTTAAATCTCTATTGACCCCCCCCCCCCCCCTCTAGAGAATTCTTAGAGGCACACTATGCACTTTCACTCTGCAATTGTTGCCACTACTACCTTATCCCTGATACATTCACTCCTAATTTTATCTAGTTTTGTGTGTCTACACATCGACCGAAGCATTCTCATCTCCACAAGTCCCATTTTTTGCTCATGTACACAATTCACACCCAACACTCAGACCCATAGAGCATCATTGGTCTAATTGCAGTAAGGTAAAACTCGCCTTTAAATTTTAATGGTACTTTACGATCACATAAGATCCCTGACGCGCCTCTCCACTTCATCCAACCTGCTTGGATTTTATGTATCACATCATTATCAACACCCCCATCTTTTTGAACTATCGAGCCAAGATATTTAAAGCACTCACTGTAAGAAATATCTTGATCACCTAACTTAATAATTAAGTCATTCGTCCTTCTTGCACTGCTAAATTTAAGCTCCATATACTTCAACTTTGCCTGCTCAACCTAAAACCCTTCTTTTCTAGTGTCTTGCCAAGATTCTAGTTTTGCGTTTACACCCTCGTGTGTCTCATCGACCAAAATGATATCATACACAAACAATAAACACCAAGGTATTGCTTGTTGGATATGTCCGTTGAGCTCATCTAAGGTAAGGGTAGAGAGATAAGGGCTTAAAGCTGAACCTTGATGTACGCCACTAATGGTAAGAAATTCATGTGTTAATCCTCTAGATATCCTCACCCTTGTCACTGAATTTGTATATATGTCTTTGATTATGTCAATGTATGATACATTTACACATTTTTTTCTAAGACTCTCCATAAAATCTCTCTTAGAACCCTATCATAAGCCTTCCCAAGATTGATAAACAGCATATGCAAATCTTATTTTCTTTCTCGATAGTTGTCAATGTGTCTCCTCAAGACATGTATAGCTTCCATGGACGACTGCCCTGGCATGAATTAAAATTGATTCTCTGAGATGCTAGTCTCTCATCTTACTCTTCTTTCTATTACTTGTTCCCATAATTACATGGAGTGACTCATTAATTTAATTCCTCTGCAATTAACACACCTGTGTATGTCTCCTTTGTTTTGATACAAATGTGTCAAGATACTTTCTCTCCATTGGTCCAGCATCCTGTTTGACTTCAGTAACTTATTGTAGAAACATTTAAGCCAAAAAATTCTTCTTTCCCTAGACATTTCTATACTTTGATAGGTATATCGTATGGACCAATCGCCTTTCCAATTTTCATCTTCTTTAGATCACCATTTACCTCTGATACTTGAATTTTACGATAAAACGTTATGTTACTACAATCCTATGATTTACTTAAACTCTTCTAAGTTTAGTTCATTGTCTTTAGTTTTATTATAGAGTTGATAAAAGTATTTTTTTTCCATCACTCTTAAATAGTCACATCATCCATCAAATCGTATATGTTTCATCTTTTATGCATTTAACTTGGCTTATATCCCTTGTCCTATATATGTCACACTCTCCATCTTTGGTATCTAGTCACTAATAAAATTCTTCATTATCTTGACTTCTTACTTTTCTTATTGCTTGCTTAACTTCTTTCTTGAGAACTTTATAATCTTTGCCAATTTTCATCATTCCTACAAGCATAGAGTGTTTTATTGCTGGCCTTCTTGCCCTAACTTTGTCTTAAACTTTCTCTTGCCACCACCATGATTCTTTATTTGGGTGCACACGACCATTTGATTCTCCAAGTACGTTGTTTCCACTTATCCTTAAATGTGAAAACATAACTTCCAATGAGACACTAGGATCAACATAAGGGTCATCAACTAGTTGTTCCATAACTGCTGTCTTGAAAGCAACATATTTTTCCATCTTCAAGTTCCACCACTGAATTTTTGGCAACACTTTTGTCCTTGTCTTAAACTTTTTCGTATATAACCAAAATGTGAATAAATTAGTACTTAAAATAACTGTAAAAATAACATAATTCATATTTGGAAAAATATGACATGAAACCCCAAAATATGACTTAGAGAAAAAAATATCTCTCTCGCATCATCTTCTAGGTGGGAGAGTGTAACTAAAACTTTTCTGCCTCAGTAAGGGTATAATAGATATGAGTATTCACTAAACCTCCATGGGTGCCATCCTCGCCCTTTTATGTGACTGTCTTCATCGATACATCTTCCAGTATCTGTTCATAATAAGATGAAAATGATATGTCCATGAAAAACTCGGCGTAAATCATGGAAACCAACCTCACTTGTTTAGAGGAGGTAGAGGAAAGGTTGGATGCAGCTAGATGAATGATGCTTGACCTTGCATCCGCTTTTGAAGATTCTATTGACTTCTCCATGGAGGCTACACTAAAGCCCCTTCTATTGGATGCTTCACAGGTGGTTCAAATGGTGATCTCCTGGACTTTAGCTTGTCCACTGGCCTCATCGATAATTACTCCAGAGAGACCATTATTAGTACCTTGTGGAAGGCAGTTAGATGACTCCTTATATGGTATTTAATTAAAAACATTGAGCATTACATGACTTATCTACCAATAGAAGGAGGTGGCGATGGGCTGGACCAAGATGTGGCTTGAGGTCTCAACAGATTGGAGCTCCTCTCCATTTGGGACCAAATTGAGGGGTCAATTTTATGTTCAAGAACAAATCCTTAGTAATGTAAGGGTAAAAGTTTTTATATATATGGAAAATATACAAATGTAGTGATGATGGTGAGGACATCTGGAGGATTAACACGGGAATTCCCAATCACTATTGTCTTACATCAAGGGTTATCTTTAAGCCCTTATCTCTTTACCCTTGTCTTAGATTAGCTCACTGGACATATCCAACAAGCAATACCTTAGTGTTTATTGTTTACAAATGATATTGTTTTGGTCGATGAGATGCGCAAGGGTGTAAACTTGAAACTTTGATCTTGAGGAGAAACTTTAGAAAAAGAAGGGTTTTAGGTTGAGCAGCTTAAAGATGGATTCTATAGAGCTTAAATTTAGTAGTTTAAGAAGGATGGATGATTTCGTCATTAAGTTGGGTGACCAAGATATTTCTCGCAATAAGTGCTTTAAATATCTGTGATTGATAGTTCAAAAATATGGAGGTGTAGAAAATGATGTGATACATAGAATCCAAACAGATTGGTTGAAGTGGAGAGACGGGTCTAAGATCTTATGTGATCGTAAAGTATCATTAAAACTTATATGTAAGTTTTATCGTAATGTAATTACACCAGCATTGCTCCATAGTTCTGAGTTTTGGGCAATGAATTGTGTATATGAGTAAAAATGGGAGTTGCAGAGATGATAATGCTTAGGTGGATGTGTGGTCACAGGAAGTTGGATACAATTATGAATGAATGCATTATGGATAAGACGGGAGTGGCACCAATTGCAGAGAAGATCCAAGAAGATCGATTAAGATGGTTCAAACATATATAAAGGAGAACATTAGAGTAACATGTTAGGCGTTGTGCGAGTTTACCCACTAGACGTGTTAAATACGGTAAGGGTAGACCAAAAAAGACTTTGAGTGAAACTATAAGAAAAGACATTATGCATTTAGGTATTAGTGAGATTATGACTAACGATGGGGTACAATGGAAACAAAGGATCCATATAGCCTACCACACTATGGTGGGATAAATGCCAGATTGTTGATGTTGTATATGGAAAATATAAGAGGATGAAATTACTTAACCTGTTGGGTGAGAGAAGAATGTATTTTGACCATGAAATAGATAGTATCCATTTGGTTCCAAATAAAAAGGATCCTCATTCCTTCAAATGTGCTTTTCCTCTACCATACACTCCTTCAAAGATGGCCTCCCAATGTGTTACCACTCTTCTCACTGAAGGTGCTTTTGATCTTCCTTTGACTCTCCACCATCATCTCAGTGATATGCTTGGAGGATTCAAAGGATCCATGGAATCAGATTGGAGCTTTGTCATATGCAGGGGAGTAGCAAACGACAAGGAGAGAGAAGAAAGATGAAAATATGAGGTTGACAGAAGGATTTTGGTCATCTTTTTGTATCATAGACGTGGAGAAACCAACCACGCGGGCATCATTTTTTTTTAAGTTCTCACATAACTTAGAAAAAGTTGCTTGCCCATCACTAGAGGGGTGATGAATGGAGTGTCGAAGGAATGAATGGAGAGGATGGATAGCCCACCGCCAATCACTAGAGGTGGGGATCTCATTAAAAGATTCTTATGCTGCATTGCAATGATGGGAGATTCAAGTCAGATGGGAGAAACCAATGGGTTCATCACAAAAGACTTCAATCCTACTCGCCCGCATTGGGATCTCTTGCACCTACTTGTATAGTTTCTTTTTTTTTTGTAATAAGGGTGGACATACCCTCCACTGCAAGGCTAACAATATTTTTTTTGTAATCATTTATTAAACTTTAATACATGATTTTCACTCAAGCCCTTAATCAAAGCAAAAAAATGCGCGTGGAGATAAAAAATATACGCATGCTTGAATACTCGCTGGGAAAAGATAGTCTCGTCATGTAATTAGATTTGAAGGACTCAAGGCATCATATCTACAAGCAAATGGGAAATAATTTGACACTAAAATTGTCGTATTTCTCACAATGGGTGGCCCAATTGTTGACACTCCCCTCATGCGTTACAAAGTTATTTTGACACAAGTTCATATCACCTGATGTGGAAGTGGTTCTAGCTTTGATGCACATGCATAATAACTTTCCCTTCCATTCCCCCCTCTTCCATCATCTCTCAGTCATACAACAATTTTCCATTCCTTTCTCTCCTTCTTCTATCATAATAATATATATCTAACAACGATTAAAAATATACAAGAAAACAGAGATAAAATCTACTATTACACCATATTATTATAATATATAATATATTGTATGAGTATTTTATGTTAATATTGTTGGGATTTTGGCAAAATCCCACTTAGAG
This sequence comes from Dactylorhiza incarnata, assembly GCA_033032865.1. Lineage (NCBI taxonomy): Eukaryota > Viridiplantae > Streptophyta > Magnoliopsida > Asparagales > Orchidaceae > Dactylorhiza > Dactylorhiza incarnata. Next base: position 1,733,298 of record JAWHQI010000396.1, read on the forward strand.
AACCTAAAATTGTTTCTGTGAGTGAGAGAGGGAGCATGTCTGTTATAGTGGCACTCAAAGTATTCAACATTGTGTCGATCAAGTTTGAAATGGATTATATAGTACTTTTAGCTTAGAGTCATTTCCTCGGTCAACAAACCAGTAACAGATCCTTATTGTTTTAGTATCAACACATGCAGACATATATTGAGCGGAATATTCAACAATCTCCTCATATGTTGGTCATTAACCAGACTTCAATATAAATGGTTTGTGCAACAATCAACCAAACATGAATTGTTCACATTAATGTCGACATGTTAAGCAGAATCGGACTACACAAAGTTTATGCAAGAATAGGAATAAAAATAATTCAAAGAAACATCACACAGTGCCTAAAGTGAACTGTAGGCTGTAGCACAGAGTTCATCAGAACCTAGTGTATAACAGTAAACCAAAACACAAAAGTCCAAACACAAAAACATGGAAACAAGAAATAATAAAAACTCTAAACAGAGGTATCAAAGGCACCAAACTATCATCATCCTTAGATATACAATAAGTCATCATTTGATGGATCCCAATCAATAAGTGCTCTTCCACCTTCACAGTCTCCTGCAAATTTCAAATAAAGAATTTCATATAAGAATGAATTCAAACATTTGAAATATACATGTATCTAGTTTTACTATAAAAACATAGTACTTAGTGATTCAACCAAGGGGGCATCTACTGTTTAATGTTTGAAAATAAATCAAGAATCCATTATCTGTTTCTAAAGAAACGATGATATTGGCTTCTAGACACCACAACTATATTTGTGTTCCAAATTTAGAATGTCATGGTCATTGTTCTCCTAATGTTCAAACGTTCAGAATCAAAATTTGGAATGATTACATTTAACTAGAGAAGAAATTTATATCACCAAGTTAGATTGTGTTATTAGATTTGGAATAACACAAGCTTCAAAAGTAAGAAATTAGAATTCCGATGAAATTATTATCATCAAAATTTGGAATGAAACAACTCACCGAAATTATGATCAACCACCACATACATCAATGAAGCACAAACTTGCTTATTAGAGAGATCTGATTGTTGGAACATGGTTTTCCGCATTCCTTTGATTTGAGAATAACAAATCCTACTTGTATTTGATCTTGTTTGCCATTGTGTTTTTAGCATGCAGGTTTGGACAGATATCACACCAAGTTGCTGCAACAATAGTCTGGCACTAACCACAAGCAGAAGGATTGAAAGTTGCCTAATGTCAGGCATTAGGTCTTAACGTTGGGCGCTAGCGAATCGACGGGACGAGATGTCGTTCGACGAAATGGCGTTCGACGAAATGAGATGACCATTCTATGAAATTGTGTTCGACGAAATGAGATGTTGTTCGACGAAATGAGATGACCGTTAGACGAAATTGCGTTCGATGAAATGAGATGTTGTTCGACGAAATGGCGATCGATGGGATGAGATGTCCTTCGACGAAATGGCGTGCCAGCTGGTTAAAAGGAGAATGAAACTCAATGCCAGGCGTTAGGTCTTAACGATGGGTGCTATTCGTTCGACGAATTTGGCAAGGAGAGCAGCCGTGATTGCAGGAGGAACTTTAGGAATGATTTGCCCAACGCTCGCGTTAGCCTTAACACTGGCGTTAGTATTGCCTAAAATAAAACAATTCCTAAAGTGCAGAATCTCCTTCCTCTTCTGAAGATCCAAGCCATCAATATGTTATTATACATGGTCAATGCTCGGCGTTAGCACTTAACGCCGACATTAGCTCAAAGTCTATAAATTGGATGATTTCGATGTCTCTGAGGACTGATTGTCAAGAGCCCTATTCCAGCACTTCAGAAACATTGTGAGGGCCGTATTTCCAGAACAACACATCTCCCACTCATATTTCAAAAGGAGGAATCAAAGGAGGCTTGCATCAACACGCTAACACAATGCGAAGAACGCACGCTTGGACTTCAACGATCTTCAGCGATTCTTCGTCGTCTCCTTCATATTACCACATAGGGAGTTTTATATTTGTCTTTTGTAATTGTCTTTTATCGTTGTAATCGGTTTGTGAATTCGCCTCGTGTTGGCGACTAGGTCTGGGTAGGACCTAGGTAGGAATTCGCCTCGTGTTGGAGACTGGGTCTAGGGAGTAGATCTAGGGGGTACTCGAGGCCTTTCTGGGGATAGGAAGGCTAGAGCGGCTTGAGGTCGTATCTGGGGAGAGATCGGCTAAAGTCAACCGGTTCGTGGGGATACGAGTCGGTATTGAAAACAAAAAGAGATTTTACTTTATCGCCTACGATTTCTAGCATCATAAGAAATCAGATTTTGTAATCAATTTTATAAATGATAATCATGACTTTTCTTGTTTAATAAAATTGATTTCATTTCTAATTTCATTATCTCTTTACTTTTGAATTAACTTACTTTTACCAAAATATCAAATGTTTGTTTTAAAGTTTAAAGTTTTTAAAACCCTTATTCACCCCCCCCCCCCCCCCGCCCTCTAAGGGCGCCTCAAGATCCAACACTGATAAATCAAATTATTAGACTAAGATTGATCTAATCATCTCTAGGCTCATTTCCCCCACTATTTTGATTAATCGATCTTTAAGCATTCTTTTCGTCAGAGGATCAACTAAGTTATCCTTTGACCTCGCATCAATCAAAATGATAACTTCTTATTCTTTCAAATAATTCATCAAAGCATATCTCAGTCATAGATATCTTCTCTTAGTGTTATAGAGAGCTTTTTTAACGACCTGAACTGATGTCAGATTCTCACATCATAAGTTCAAAGATTTTACTTGTAGTCTAGACAAAGGAATATCTAAATCAGATTTTGATCCAGACTACCTCTTCGACAACCAAAGCTAAGGCAATTAGTTCTGATTCCATAGACGACTAAGCTATATAAGTCTGCCTTTTGGATTTCCAAGTTATTGCAGCTCCACCCAATGTAAATATACATCCATTGGTGGACTTACTATTCCCATTTTCTGAGCACAAGGAGGCATCAGAATATTCATACATTGTAGATGAGTGTCCAGTATAACATAGAGCATGATCTCTTGTATCTTTTAAGTATTTCATTAGTCTATCTAGGGCATCCTAATGCGCTTTGCCTGGATTACTGGTGAAATGGCTCAACATGCCAACTATGAAGAAAATGTCTGGTCTTATACAAATGATGGCATACATGAGACTTCCAATTATTCTAGAGTACTTTACTTGATCAACACCGATCCTTACATTCTTGACTAAGAGTAATTCCACGCTTATCAACACTAACTTTCATTCCTAAAAGGGTATCAACATGAGTAAGATCCTTCATGTCATATTCTTTTGTAAGAGTGGATTTTATATCACTCACTGCAGAAAGATCCGACCCAAGAATCAACATATCATCAGCGTACAGACATATGATGATTATTTTATTCGACACCGAATTATAATAAAGTCATTTATCTAAATAACCAGACTAGACTCCATAGCTCTTTACCACTTGGTCATATTTATAGCCCCACATCTTAGGTGTTTTGTTAAGCTCATAAGTTGATTTTTTTCAATTTGCACATCTTTTCTTTGAAATCATTTGGAACATAGCCTTCTGTTTGTGCCAAATAGATTTCTTCATTAAGCTCTCCATTAAAGAATGTTGTGTTTACATTCATCTGATGATCTATAAAGTCTCGATAGATACTAAAGCAAGAAGAATTTTTATAGTTGACAGGTGACACACAGATGAATAAACATCAAAATAGTATATTCCTCCTTATTGGTTATAGCCATTAACTACTAGACGTGCTTTGAATCTAGCTATTGACCTGGCATTATTCATTTTCTTCTTTAATACGCACTTGTAGCCAATAAATTTAGCTCATTTAGGTAGTTCAACTAGATGTTAAGTGTTGTTTTATTGCATCGAGTCCAATTCATCATCCGTGGATTCTGCTCACATCATGGAATCTCTAGATCTCCTTGCTTCTTGATAGAAGAATGGATCATCCTCTAAGTAGTAGGTGACAAATTTTTTACTAAAGTCCTTAGGGATTTTTTCTCTTATAGACACTATAACAGGAAGGGATTAACATTCTAATGGTTGGGTAGTAGTCTTAGAGGGGCCAGCTTCATGTTCTATAGTAGTTTCTGAAATTATGTCTGTAGATCGAATACGTTAAAGCTTTGATCTTTGACAATTTTATTTTCAAATAATTTAACTTCTCTAGACTTTATTACTGTATTAGGGGATAGATCTAAACACCTATCAGCTGTATTATCTTCTACACTACCTAGATATAAATAGGTTGTATTTCTAGATCCCACCTTAGGCCTCCTGAGGTCATATATTCTTACAGAAGCAATACACCCCATGTTTTTATAGTAACATACCAACAATGATGCTTATGTCATAACTCATAAGGTGTGGAAGTAAGCATAGAGTGAGGCAATCTATTAAGAATGTGATTTATAGTTAAGACTATTTCTCCGCAATAGGAGGTAGGCATGCCAGCTGTAAGTAACATTGAATTTAACATTTAAGTTAATGTTTTATTTCTCCACTCAGTAACACTATTCGACCGAGGTGAGTAAGGAGCAGTGGTTTCCAGTATTATACCCTCTAAGGAAAAAAATTCATTAAACTCAGTTGCAGTATATTCTCCTCCTCTATCACTTCTAAATCTCTTTATTTTCAACTTTAGCTATTTTTAAACTCTAGATTTGAAGATCTTACAAGTTTGAAAGTTTCATCTTTCGATTTCAATAAATAAAGATCATAATATCTAGAAAAATCATCTATGAAAGTTATTAGATATTTTCTTCCACTTCTAGTGGCAAGAATCCTAAAATCACAGAAGTCTGAATATATTAACTCAAGAAATTATGTGCTTTTAGAAACCGACTTAAAAGGTTTTCTAGTGATCTTGGTTTATGCACACACCGCACATCTATCAAATTAAATAGATAAGTCTAAAGGGATGTTATGACTTATAGCTAGATCATGTATTTTCCTATAGTTCACATGTCCATGTCTATAGTGTAATAGCTTAGGATCAATAAGATTTGAACTCACTTGGTTAATTCTATCATTGTTTATGCTAAGCCTATACATTCCATTTATCATATATGCACAACAAAAATAATGAGAATTAACTATAAAGGTTATTCTACCATTTAAGGTTGAAAAGGACATTCCAACCTAGCAAGCTCAGAGAGATTAAATTTTTCTTAAGTGAAGGAACTACTCTAACAAGCTTTAGATTTAGTAGTTTACCTGAATATAGTACAAAATCTGATGTCCTATTATGAGTTACTTGAGTTTCTCCTCCATTGCAATTCTCTGCAATATCCTTAACCAATGAAACCATTTGTGAGTAAGCCATTGTCATTTGTAGCATGATTGCTGGAACTTGTATTCCGCGTATTTTGGTTTGAGAATAACAAATCCCATTATGTATTTGATCATACTTATCATGTGTTTATAGTGTGCAAGACCTACATGCACAATAATCCTATTTTTTTTATCATGATATGCAATGCAGATCGAAGAACATGCACTGAATTGTGAGATATCGAGGGTGGTAGCACCTACCGCTGGAGGCAGAGATGAAGACTGAGGGATAGCTGGCAAATTGCATTTGAACGCAAGGATTGACATGAGCAAGCCCATCTTTAGAAATTCATATTGTAATGTTCTAAACCTAAGGCCATGCAACATCATATTGAATGCTCGACAATCAACAACTGATTAAGGAGACAAAAAGAGCAAGAAATCAACGGCACAGCGTATATGGATCTAACGTGCCGCGGTATTGCTAGTGCGGAGTGGTATGTGTTGCTTAGAATGATAATGCCTAATCTGGAGAAAAACACCAACCATCTTTGCCATGATCTGTGTGCCTTATGGTTTCCTTACAGGATATCGCGCGATGGTAGCACCACCATCGGCGGTAGCTCGCAGACTCTATTTAAAGACAGGATCTGCTCCTTCCAATTAATCTTCTTGAACCCAAAAGGTACAACTTCAAGAAACTTTGTGAGAGACCTCATTCTAGACATCTAGAGCACTCCCTGCATCAGTCTTGAAGATCAAGCGAGGAACTCGGAGGAGGATTCAATCGACTCCCATTCAACGTGAAGGACAAACTAATCAACAATGGTGATCTATTGCGTTCCTTCATCATTCCCTTCAAAGTTTCCTTAGGGAGTTCAATATTCTAAAATCATAGTTATTCATCTTCTATTATCTTCTCTATTTTGGTTACTACTTTTGTTTTGTTAGTGGAATTCATCGTGGGTGTTGGCGACTAGGTCATGCAAGGCTTAAGGAGGAATTCACCGCGTGTGTTGGCGTCTAGGTCCTGCACGACTTAAGGAGGAATTCACCGCAGGTGTTGAAGACTAGATCTAGGGTTTAGATCTAAGGGGCGGCTTGAGGCCTTATCTAGGGAGAGATAGTCTAGGGCCAACCAGTCCTTGGGAGAAGGGTTGGTATAGAAAACAAAAAGTATTTTTCATATACCGCATTTGATTTCTAGCGTTATACAAATCAACTATGAAATAAAATCATGTCTTTCTTTGTTTGATTAAGTTGATTTCATTTTCTAATCTCTAAAATGTTATAAGTAGTCTTTTAGTAAAACTTTTTTCTAATAAAGACTAAATTTCATAAAACATTTATTCACCCCCCCCCCCCCTAACAGCGCTAGTAGATCCAACAAGTGGTATCAAAGCTAGGTTATTTCAAAATAGTTTCACCATCATGAATAATGATAATTCATGATCTCGCATCAAATAGAGGGGAAGATACTTTATATAATGAAAAATCATTACCACCACATTTATTTACAGGTACAAATTATAATGGGTGAAAAATATTAATGAAAAAATTTCTTATCTCCATTAACCTTGACATTTAGAATATAACCTTTAAAGAATACATTATACCATCTATGTGTGTGAATAATTGTTATATTCCTACCCCGACTTATAAATTAAATGAATTTGAAAAAGGAAAATATGTTTTAAATGCTAAGGCGTTGAATTGCTTATTTTGTGTGATTGATAAAAATATTTTCAAATTGACTTACTCTTTTTCTACTGTGTATGAGATTTGGAAATTTCTTGAGAAACTTATAGTCTTCCTTCTACAAATAATGAACAAAAGCAATTTCCTATGGATCAGAGAGAAGAAACCAATGAGAACTTGTGCTTGGAGGAAGAGCTATCCAACTCATCAAAGAGAGAAGAATGCAACGTCACAATATCATACTCGGATGATGAAAGATCAAGGTTATCTAATCACCTAAAGGGGGGGGGGGGGGGGTAAATAAGTGCTTTAAGAGATTTATGTTTTCTTTTTAATTTTCTACTTTTAAGCACAACAAAGCAACAAACAAGAACAATACACAGCACAGTACACCAAGATGTATATTGGTTCCCCAATTATGGGTACATCCACTTTCCCCCTTCACCTATCTAGCAGAGTGCTATCTTAGGCCAACTTTTACAGATTTCTCAGATCAAATGATCTTACACTCAGAGTCCTTGACTCCTACAACTCAGGAACAATAGTTCCCTACCTCATACCTTCAACAAATGGTCCTACAACTCAGATCTTCAATCATAAGATCCTACACTCAAGCCAAAAGCAGCCCTACCTCAATCTCTCCAACAATTGATCTATACTCAGATCTTTTCAAAGACCCTACCTCAGATCACAATGATTCTACAACCTAGATTCCCACTAGAATCCTACAACCCAGATTCCCACTGGAATCCTACAACAAACTCAGATCCATAAAAGTTCCTACAAGTACAAAGAAGATTGTAAGGATTTTGACCAAACAATAACACTTATGTCTTCAATAGAAGCACTGTGAAAGCTTCTTCTTCCTTGATCAACACTTGAATATATCTGCTTGAAATGATTTTGGCTAAATCAGGAAGATTTACTCAAGAGACAAATGTTTTACAGAAAGAAAGTTGTTGTGTTGAGCCTTGGAAGAAATCTCTCTCAGGATTGCAACTGCTGAAGACTTGGCAGAATTCTAAAGCATGAGCACTCCAAAATTCTTGCACAGAAATATTCTCTCAGTGTATGCACACGTGCCTTCTTGTATATGGGTTTCATTTTAATTTTCTTATCCCTTTATATAGAAGACTGGATCGGCTGAGGCCTTGCTTTTGAAAAAGGAATGCTTCAACGGCTAGAGATTTTTCATAAGGAAAGATCTTCAAATGGTAGCAATCTGAAATCAGTGAGTATTATTAATTTCCTCTTAAAGCACCTTGATTATTACAACAGAAAACAGAATTCAAATCAATTTGAATGATTGCACAATTTGCGGCTTGATCTCAGTTTAGGGCTGTTAGAACATGCTTCAGGTCGACAAAATAATCTATGCAGTGAATAAAATCCTTTAGCACTTATAGATATGATGTAGTAGATAAAATCCTTCAGCACTTATAAATATTATGTAGTCGACAACCTGCACCTTAAGGACACAACCTGATGTAGTCCATACTTAAGAAATCAATCTTGGAAAGATCCTTCTGTCACAGTCTTGACGATGCAGTCAATAAATCAAGTCTTCTTCCAGTTGATGCAATCAACAAATTACTTAACTATCTAATCGATGCAGTCGACAAATTACTTAACTGTCTAGTCGATGTAGTTGATAAATGGCTTAGCTTCTAGTCAATGCAGTCGATGTTTTCCTTAGTCATTCAGTCAATGTAGTCAAAATTTTCCTTAGTCATTCAGTCAATGCAGTCGACATTTGACTTAGACTAATCTTTGCTTCTGATGCGCGAATCTTACACACTGTTATAGGCGGGCGCAAGACTGCGACACAAAATGGCAGTATACCGATCGTTCAAGTAATATAAAATGGGAGTGACTTGAGATTGAAGTCCTTTAGGTCGGATGGGTTGTGGACGGTTTGGATTGGTTTGCGGAAAACAAAATAAAATATACTAAATTAACACCACTATGCAGGCCGCTATGCACTGCTTCGCAAGGTGGATGGAGACTATGCAGGCTATTATGCACTACTTCACAGGGCGGGTGGGCGAGAATGCAAGCTGATGGAATGGTTTCACATCGGCGGAATTGAGGTGAAGGTCGTTAGCACCTCGTCACAAAGCTCACACCTAGCAATTGCTTGTGTAGCAAACCCAAACACTCACACCATAATTACCACAAGAGCTCACCTCAAGCACTCATACAATAATAATAACATTGCATAACAATGAGATGAAGATTAAATCAAATGTAGAGTGCAAACATCATCAAATAAAGAAGATTACTCTAACAACAATAGTCCAAGAGGAGAAAAATGCAAGAAATACAACAGAATCCGGAGGCTCGTTGTAGATTCACGGTAGGAATCGTCGGGTTGTCAATCTGCATCCTAGCTCGGTCCCAACTATCTTTCAGGGTAGAGGAGGGCTGTCACTTCCTCCCAATGGACCTGTCTTCTCTAGTATATTACAATCTGACCACGTTCAATGCGAAGAACTCCTTGCTTGGCGATGAAGATGAGTGTAGAATCCTCTCCTTGAAGCGCTTGGATGATGCGAGGTGGCCTCGGGCAAAATGGGGAGGAAGTGTGGAAGAAAATGGAGCATTCGCCCCTTCCGGCGGAAGAAATCGTGGAACAGTTCAGGATCCTAAAAACCTAAAAATCGCAGCTTAAATAAAAACAGTTCAGAATTTTGTTCATGCACGACCCTACGTGAGTAAAAATGCACAACCTTGAGTGAACAAAATTAAACACAATTTTGTAGACAAAAGAGGAGCTCGTGCGATTTTACTCACGCACGGGCAAAACCAACCGTGCGTGAACAAAATGCATGGGCAAATCCAGAGCACCATTCTAGACCACAGATGAAAGCGCATGGTCAAAGCGATCGTGCGTCAAGGAAATGCACGACCGTGCAATTCATGCAGACATGAAATCTGGCAAAATCTGTAATCTGCCCACCTGTACTATCAACCAATAAGCTGGGGCACACACCACCAGCACATAGAAATACAAAAAAAAGGGTTGGGGAGCACCATGTGCTTACCCCCAACAAACATAGCGCACAATTGCACACAAAAATGGGCCTAAATAGTGCACTTAGAGTGAAAGTGAATTTGAGTGAAATACAAGCAACTGAGCCTTGAAAGTGAAGTGCACACGAGTGAAAACTAGCCCATATGAGTCCATAAAACACTATAAATATTGGACTCATAACACCCCCAGACTTAACCATTTGCTCATCCTGAGCAAACTATCTCTTAAGAGGGAGAGAAAAAAGACTAGCTGGCTTAGAAATTGCAAGGGAGGAGTACCATGCAAAGTCGCATGCTCACGCTCGTAAAATTATAGTAGAAGAAATTCCTAATTGTGCATAATAGTTTATATTTTTCTAAGAGCGTATCTATATATTATTACTACTCAAAATCTGAATCACGGTGAATCATCCGGTCACGCATAGTAAGAAAGTAAACCGATCGCCAAGGTGAGCATTGCCAAAGATCGATGCTCTGGACAACCTCCAAGGAAGTCCATCAATGTCGGTGACCATAAGCTCACCCGTTTGCACTCTCTCCACGACACTAGTTTGTTTCACCGCGCAAATCAGTAGGACTTTAGGTTAGAAATGGTGAGGCTTGGGTTACGGTAGGGTATACAAAGATAAACATGAGGGCTTAAAACACCTAAACCCAAATGACCTAGCACAAAAAGCTATCCATGCAGCAACAAAAATACGCGGGCGCACCACACCCCCAGACTTGAACTTGAGATTATGGGTGTGCGCACCGCCTACTCCCAATACACACTTACACAAAAATATTTTCATTATAACTCTTTTTTTTTCACAATTTTTTTTCTTCTTTTTCCTTTCATTCATATATCATTTTCTCATTTCATTCATTTTTTTCAACTATTTTCAGCACATTTATTCATTGGAGCACATCCACATATCCACAATATATACTATTTCATCAACACCCTCAAACTAAAAATAAGAAAACAACTACAACTCTAATTTGGGTGCGCGACTAGGATAGGCTTTTTAGCTTTGGTGAGATAGCAGTGGATCTGAATCAAGAGGACGGGATAGGCACAACGGTGCTACCGAAGATTGAACGATAGGAATGGTACAAAAGCTCAACCTGGCCAAAATGAAGGCCCACATCACGCTCACGCACTGAACTAACTTGTACCAATGCCTCAAGAGTCGCTTGGGGCATGTTCTTATCCACCGAGAAAGATAATCCTTCCTCCCGACCCGAGCAATACAAACCTAGTAACTGTCTAGATACATCCCTACGCTACAGTCAGATTCACACCGGATTCGCCAATTTTGAGTAGAATAAATAATATTTACGCAAATAGAAAAATATAAAACTATAAGCATAAAGAAAAATTAATTCTACATTGATCTCTACGCGAGATGCGAGTACTCGACTAGAGCACTACAGGAGTAAACATTTTACTCCATCTCACAATCCTAAGGCAGCACAATAATTTTCCCAAATCACTCAAAATAAATGGGTTCAACTCACGGCGTGCTAATGGTTAAGCACGCGCTCAAGTAGGTGTTGTGGTGTGCAGTGAGAATGCAACAAAAAACTGAAATAATAGCTTATAGCATGCTATTCAATAATGCATATGAGTGGGCATAAAAAACTGCTCTCCCCCGACTTAAACTAAACAATCCAACACAATATATGACTATGAAATTCAAAATAAAGCTAGGGAAGAGAGTACCCAACACTCAGCAAGTGAGCATACCAGAAGACGCATGTAAATCTAGGGCAAAGCTGCCAAATGAAGAATCACAACCACCGCCTTCCAGAAAAAGAACTTGCAGGGGTGAGATCCTCAAAAAAATGACAAACTAAAATGAAATACAACTACTAAACTAAACTAGATAAGATGAAAATGCATGAGAAAGTAAGATAACTACTGGGGTTATTGACCTCCCAGCACGACTTATTCAGAACTTTAAGAGTTCTAGCTGATGGGAGTATGGAAGGAGAAGTGGACAGGTAACTGGCCAAATATCCGTGTCGGTAGCGGGTACCGATATGGCGATAGATTAGTTACCCCTCTACCTAAATAATAATACCTGCTCCTCGCAGGTAGAGGGAAAAGAATGTAAGTGGAGGAGGAGATATCCTTACTCAACTCACCAAAAATATCCTTGCCTAGCAAGGTGTCGTCTTCAGGGAGGCGGCAGGAGGTGAAGGTAATGAGTGAGGCTTCCACTATGGATGAGGGATCAACCTCCTCACATTTGAGGATATGCTCATCATTGACTTGAGCATCATGATCCAAGTCCTCCTGATGTACCTGTGATGACTCAACCTGCACAGGCTCAGATGAAGAAGGGGGGGAGGGTCAGGTAATAAAAGAGAAGAAAAACTTAAATAGACATCAATCAGAGGAGTGGTCCCGGTCTCACTACCAAGAGGTTGCGGTAATAATATATTATCGGCATTGTCGACAATGTTGCAGGGCTCTGCATGATTAACAGTGGCCTTGCCCAAGATTTGGACTTCCTCCACAGGTGCTGAGGTTAAATCCCCTTCACCTTGAAGGTTGTCCTCCTCCATAGGAATAAGCATAATACTTAGATCTCCTTCCTCATCCTATGACGCATCATCAATAATGTCGTCAGAGACGAATGTAGTAGTATACACAAAAGTGGGAGGATTAGCGCTTTGATAAAAGTCAAGCACCGATTCCTCACGAAGAATCGAATCCACGCACTGTGATATATGCACAGGGGAGATGGGCTTAGCCAAGTCAGAGCCTAGATCAGCCACATATCTGATGAGTGTGTCCATATCATCCCCTTCAAGGCATGAAGGTGATACGAACACATAACCAGATGTTGAAGGTGTGCCACCAAAGGTAGGAGTCGGGATGTTTTTGGTGTGAAAATTTTCGAATCTTTATGAAGCGAGCAGGAGTTAGTCAACTTAGAGTTCACAAGCCAAACAACCAGAAGCAAATGGAGGCAAACAAGTGATCTTTATTGATAACAACTTCAAATTACAAGGCAAGGCATGCTTGGCGAGACATGATTTCTCCAGCACAAACACCAAAGGAAAAAAACAAGTTGAAGATAACTTGAGACCGCGCGGTCTCCCTTGCGACCTCAGCAACCTGCCAGACCGCAACCCTCTGCCGATCTCGGAACAACACCAGACCGCTGAACAGACCGCACCCTTCCTTTCGAACTCCTGATTCTCCCGAACTCCAGCAACACAACTCCAAGCCGCAGACCGCTCGAACACTTTCAGAGGAAGAGGTGATCGCTGCTGCCCGCACTATCCGCAGAAGCTGCACAAGAAGAATTCAATCAGCAGACCGCCCGGTCAGACAAAAAGAGACCGCAGGAAAGAAGCGAACTCAGCTTACACTTGGTGTGTGTTAATTTGCTGCTACAGTGGCTCCTATTTATAGGCGTGGAACCTGATCCAGTCACCACCCTATGAGATAGGATCACCACCCTCCAGACCGCGCGACCTGACCGGTCACACCGCGCGATCAGCAACAGTACTCCTGCTTCATTTTTGGTGAACTCGCCAGCTTCAACATCAACTATGAGAGACCACCACTCTCACATCAGATCGCGACTCCAAGGGAGATCGCTAGACCGCCCGAAGCTGTTCACCCCCTGTGTTCGTCCGAGACCGCGAACACAGCTAGTTCGGCATCAACCCGCGAACCCAAGTTCGCATGTCGGTCTCCACCTGAGACCGCGAACAACGTCCAGCTCGCATACCAGTCTCCTCCTGAGACCGCGAACTGAGACCGCGCGACTAAGACCCTTAGTCCGCAAATACCACCAGAAAGCCCGGTCAGCCACCAGACAGCATTCTGGAGAGAACTTGAACAAACTGTGCGGTCACACCAGACCGCCACAGCCTTGAAGACAACCCGCCACATGGTCACGCACAGACCGCGCGCACCTGAAGACGATCAACCCGCCACGCGGTCAGAGACAAACCGCGCAGCCTTCACCTTCAGCCGCCTTGGACCCACGCCAGCGATCAAGCCAGGAGACCGCAGCTAGGCTTTAGATAAGCCAGACCGCAGAGACAGACCGCCAGACCGTGCGATCACACCAGATCGCCCGACCTCCTCCCAGACCTCCCATATAGGGCTTTCTTCAACTTGCAGACATGCTCCGGGAAATCTTCAGACACAAAGCCTAGTGGCTGTACCATGAAGATATCCTTGTCGATCTCGCCGTACAAGAAAGCGTTCTTGACGTCGAGCTGCCAAATCTCTCATCCACTGAACGCCGCCAAGGAAATGATGAAACGAACTGAAGTCATTTTTGCCACCGGACTGAAGGTCTCCTCGTAGTCTTCATCGTATCGCTGCGAGAAACCCCGAGCAACAAGGCGAGCCTTGTACTGCTCGATGCTGCCGTCAGCTTTCTTCTTGAGCTTGTAGACCCACTTGCATGTAACAGGAGTAGTGCCCTTGGGCTTGGGCACAAGAGACCAGGTCTCATTCTTCTCGAGAGCTGCCATCGCTTCTTGCATTGCAACGTCCCACTCCTTTACACCTCTGGCCTTCTCAAAGCTCGATGGCTCCCTCTCATCCAAGGGACCAGCGAAGAAACATGAGACGAAGCTCACTGCATTTCCTCCTATATAGCGATCAGGGGCAACAATCGCTCGCTTCGACCTCCTCAGCTCCTTCCCCTGAACCGCATTGTCTTCAGCTGCTTCTTCCCTAGCTCCTCTTCCAGACGTGCTAGGAGCATCGCTCCCCCTGCTCCCTGAACCAGAAGCCCCCTTCTCGGAACTAGAAGGAGATGGACCACCTGGTGACACAGGTAGCTCCACCTGAAGATCCTCCACAGCTTTCTCCGGCACTTCCACCGTGCTCTCTGGTAGCTCCACATCAGAAGACCCCTTATAATATGTCACCTCATCGAATACGACGTCGCGAGATACCACAAATCTCCGCGTCTCCGGGTCCATGCACTTCCATCCTTTCTTCCGCTCATCATATCCCACGAAGACTAGCTTCCTTGCTTTCGCATCTAGCTTCGTCCGAAGAGCATCTGGAACATGCACGTAGTAGGTGGATCCAAACACCCTAAGGTGTGCCACGCTTGGCTTCTCCTTGAACATCATCTCATGCAGAGTCAACATATTGATGGGACTCAAAGGCATCATGTTGATGACGTAGGCAGGACAAGACATTCCCTCCGCCCAGAAAGACTTTGGGATACTCTTGGCATGCAGCCAACACTTGCAGGTCTCCGTCAGATGACGGATCTTCCGCTCTGCAACTCCGTTCTGCTGTGGAGTATGTGCACAAGTGAGCTCTATCCGGATGCCTGCCTTCCTGCAAAAGGTAGAGAACTCACTAGAGGTGAACTCCCCTCCGTTGTCAGTCCTCAGCTTCTTCACCCGCAGTCCTAGCCGACCCTCCACAAGCTCCTTGAACTCCACAAACTTGGCAAATGCCTCCGCCTTCTCCTTCAAGAAATATACCCAAACATATCTGGTGTAATCATCGATCAACACCAGCATATATTTGCTGCCTCCAAGGCTTGGGGTAGCAGTAGGTCCCATCAGGTCACCGTGGATGCACTCCAACGACACACTACTCCTTGTCCGCGACTTGTCAAACGGTAGTCGATGAGACTTGCCGAACTGACATCCCGCGCAAACATGACCTTCACCGTAGGAAGATAGACTTGGCAGGCCCTTGACCAGACCTCTCACCGCCATAGCTTTCATCTTGTCCATCCCTACGTGCCCCAACCTCTCACGCCATAGTCTTCATCTTGTCGACGTAGGAACTTGTTGATAAAACAAACAAGTCCTTTGCCCTTCTCCCGACATGGATGACCTCGGCCTTTACGACCTCAAAATTGCGTAGAAACTTCACTTCTATTGGTCCGAACAGAACGTGATACCCAGCGTCTACAGCGTTGGTCACGGAGAAGAGGTTTTCCCTCATACCAGGCATGTGATAGACACTCTTCAAAGTAAGTGGCCCTCTATCACTACCCAAGGAAACAACCCCCACCTTCTCTACTAGATGCACAGTATTATCAGCAGTAATGATTGCATTGTTACTTGTATAGGGATGTGCAGAAGAAAGCTTGGTCTCGTCTCCGGTAAGGTGATGACCACACCCAGAGTCCACGATCCAGTCCTCCAGATAGTTGATAGGAGTCGAAGCTCCAACAGAAGTCAAGAAGGCTCCTCCCCAACCTCCTTCAAAGTGCCTGGCCTCAGCTTCCTCCTTCTCCGCAGCATGCCCAGCTTGGGTGACCACCTTGCAATCCTTCCTGATGTGGCCATACTTGCCACACTTGAAGCACTTCGGACCTTCACCCTTCTTCTTCCCGTCAGCCTTGGGAGCATACCTCCTTTCCTGCTGCCCAGAAGTTGAAGGCCCATAGCCTCCTCCAGCGTTCTTCTTCTTCTTATCCCACTTCTTCTTCTTCCCCGAAAAGAGCACTTCGCCGTCTCCCCCAACCACCGACACCCCCGCCATCTGCCTTGCTAAACTTTCTTGCGATGCAAGCAAGTTCTCCAGCTCCAACAGAGACGGCTGATTTGCCCATCCCTGCACCGACGTCATAAAGGCAACATATTCCTTCCGCAAGCCGCGGATGATGTGCCTCTTCAGCTTCGCCTCAGAGATAGGCTCATCAGGATCCAATGCTGAGATTTCAGCGCACAAGTTCTTCATCTTCAGAAAGAAAGTGGAGATAGAAAGATCACCTTGAGCCGACCTTGCCAGCTCATTCTCCAAGAACTGTAGCCTTGTTATATTCTTCTTGTTAAACAGCCCATCCAGGGCTCTCCAGATCTCCGCAGCCGATCCACATCCCAGAATGTGATCAAACAGATCAGGTGAAATTGCTCTCTTCAGAGTGAACTCTGCCTTCGCATTCGTCCTCCTCCAAGTTCTCACCTCAGCCCCATTATCCCCTTCCGGGACAACTTCCTGCGTCTGATATCCTCCAACTACCTCCCAGAGGTCCTCACCTAGAAGATAGCTTTGCATACACGACTTCCACTTCTTGAAGTTAGTCGATGTAAGCATCTCAATTCCAAGACCCCTCACTTCCATTGCTCTACCACTGGTTCCTTCTTCACAAAGGCGATGGCTACTCTAAGTCACTCACTGCTCTATCCACTCAAACCTAGCTCTGATACCATATGAAATTTTTCGAATCTTTATGAAGCGAGCAAGAGTTAGTCAACTTAGAGTTCACAAGCCAAACAACCAGAAGCAAATGGAGGCAAACAAGTGATCTTTATTGATAACAACTTCAAATTACAAGGCAAGGCATGCTTGGCGAGACATGATTTCGCCAGCACAAACACCAAAGGAAAAAACAAGTTGAAGATAACTTGAGACCGCACGGTCTCCCTTGCGACCTCAGCAACCCGCCAGACCGCAACCCGTTGCCGATCTCAGAACAACACCAGACCGCTGAACAGACCGCACCCTTCCTTCCGAACTCCTGATTCTCCCGTACTCCAGCAACACAACTCCAAGCCGCAGACCGCCCGAACACTTTCAGAGGAAGAGGTGATCGATGCTTCCCGCACTATCCGCAGAAGCTGCACAAGAAGATTTCAATCAGCAGACCGCCCAGTCAGACAAAAAGAGACCGCAGGAAAGAAGCGAACTCAGCTTACACTTGGTGTGTGTTAATTTGCTGCTACAGTGGCTCCTATTTATAGGCGTGGAACCTGATCCAGTCACCACCCTATGAGATAGGATCACCACCCTCCAGACCGCGCGACCTGACCGGTCACACCACGCGATCAGCAACAGTACTCCTGCTTCATTTTTGGTGAACTCGCCAGCTTCAACATCAACTATGAGAGACCACCACTCTCACAGCAGATCGCGACTCCAAGGGAGATCGCCAGACTGCCCGAAGCTATTCACCCCCTGTGTTCGTCCGAGACCGCGAACACAGCTAGTTCGCCATCAACCTGCGAACCCAAGTTCGCATGTCGGTCTCCACCTGAGACCGCGAACAGCGTCCAGCTCGCATACCAGTCTCCTCCTGAGACCGCGAACTGAGACCACGCGACTAAGACCCTTAGTCCGCAAATACCACCAGAAAGCCCGGTCAGCCACCAGACCGCATTCTGGAGAGAACTGGAACAAACTGTGCGGTCACACCAGACCGCCACAGCCTTGAAGACAACCCGCCACACGGTCACGCACAGACCGCGCACACCTGAAGACGATCAACCCGCCACGCGGTCAGAGACAGACCGTGCGGCCTTCACCTTCAGCCGCCTTGGACCCATACCAGCGATCAAGCCAGGAGACCGCAGCTAGGCTTTAGACAAGCCAGACCGTAGAGACAGACCGCCAGACCGTGCGATCACACCAGACCGCCCGACCTCCTCCCAGACCGCCCAGGCCCAAAAGTCCTCTAACTTCCACTTCAATAATTTCAACATTTGGCTCATCATCCTCATCCAATTGGCGAAGATACTCGGAATAGTCCTTCAGGGCGTGATATATGCTTTGACAAAACAAGCACCATTTTATATTACTCTGTGGTCCTTGCGGGGCCAGAGAGGAATATAAAACGGTAAATGCGGCGAGGACAACTGTCCATAAGACTTGGCCATGGGGTATGAAGGATCGTAGGAGAATGGTGCACCATACACCGGGTCATGAGAATTATGCCCACCATCTCCAGTAGGGTATTTATCACTAGCATGGGAAATATCTCCACACCAATGGAAGCAGATATTAAATGTAACCCACATTGTGTGAAGATACCAAGATTCAACAAAAAAATTTAATTGTGCAAAATACTACACCTACAATAAATTACTAAGGCAACCTAATTTAAAATAAGAAAAATACAAAAGGAATAAGACGAAATAAACAAAAACAAAGCTATACACAAAAGAAAGAAATTCTCTCTCAAATTCTCCCTCTCCAAAAACTCACACGACTGTGTTCTCCGGCAATGGCGCCAAAAACTTGATGTGTGAATCCTACACATCCCTACAGGTGGGCGCGAGACTGCGGCACGAAACAACAATGTACCGATCGTTCAAGTAATATAAAATGGGAGTGATCCCCAAGTATTGATCTCGAAGGAACAGAGTAAGGTGGCGTTTACTTTTGATGGGGGATTTGAGATTGAATTCCTTTAGGTCGGATGGGTTGTGGACGGTTTGCGGAAAATAAAATAAAATAAACTAAATTAACACTACTATGCAGGCCGTTATGCACTGCTTCGCAAGGTAGATGGATATTATGCATACTATTATGCACTCCTTCACACTGGGGATGGGCGAGAAGGAAAGAGGATGGAATGGTTTCAAACTGGCAGAATTGAGGTGAGGGTCATTAGCACCTCGTCACAAAGCTCACACCTAGCAATTGCTAGTGTAGCAAACCTAAACACTCACACCACAATTACCACAAGAGCTTACCTCAAGCATTCATACAAGAATAATAACATTGCATAACAATGAGATGAAGATTAAATCAAATGTAGAGTGCAAACATCATTAAATAAAGAAGATTACACTAACAATAGTTATCCAAGAGGAGAAAAATGCAAGAGATACAACCGAATCTGGAGGCTCATTGTCGATTCATGGTAGGAATCATCGGGTTGTCAATCCGTGTCCTAGCTCGGTCCCAACTATCTTTCAGGGTGGAGGAGGGATGTCACTTCCTCCCAATGGACCCGTCTTCTCCAGTATATTACAATCCGCCCACGTCCAATGTGAAGAACTCCTTTCTTTGCGATGAAGATGAGTGTAGAATCCTCTCCTTGAAGTGCCTGGATGATGCGAGTTGACCTCAGGCAAAGGGGGAGGAAGAGTGGAAGAAAACGGAGTAGTCGCCCCTTACGGCAGAGGAATCGCGGAACAGTTCGGGATCCTGAAAAACTAAAAATTGCAGCTTAAATAGAAAAAGTTCAGAATTTTTTTCATGCACGACGGTGCGCGAGTAAAAATGCACGACTGCGCGTGAACAAAATAAAACATAATTTTGTAGACAAATAGGAGCTCGTGCGATTTTACTCACACACGGGAAAAACTAACCATGCGTGAACAAAATGCACGGGCAAATTCAAAGCACCATTATGGACCACAGATGAACGTGCATGGTCTAAACGATCGTACGTCAAGGAAACGAACGACCGTGCAATTCATGCAGAAATGAAATCTGGCAAAATGGGTGATCTGCCCACCTACAATGTCAACCAATAAGCTGGGCAAACACCACTAGCACATAGAAATATTGAAAAAGGGTTGGGTAGTCCCATGTGCTTACCCCCAATAAACATAGCGCGCAATTGCACACCAAAACGGGCCTTAAGAGTGCACTTAGAGTAAAAGTGTATATGAGTGAAATACAAGTAATTAAGCCTTGAATATGAAGTGCACACGAGTGAAAACTAGCTCAGATGAGTCCATAAAACTCTATAAATATTGGACTCATCAGCTTCTTCCATTAATTTCTTTTAACTATGTTGTTTTCCCTCATGATAATGACATGTCTAATATAGGATTAGATCATCAGTCAACAAGAGTTCTGCACCTTGAGGGATTACAGGGGCAAAACCATGTTTAGGTGACCATAAGCCTAAGAGGGATCATGCGGGTCTGCTCGGGGCCAACCTTTGAATCTTTAGAACCTGCCACCGAGTGAGCCTACGACCCTACCAGCTAGATGAGAGCCTGGTCAGCGGGTCTGCTCGGGGCCAACCTTTGAATCTTTAGAACATTACCACGCAAGCTATTACACTACGCGTGTATAAGAAAATAAAGTTTTTAAAGCAAAGATGCTCTCATTATGTGAACCTAGGGATAAAAATGCTTCAAGTCATCACCGCTCCATGTGTGACCGATGGACTCACCTTCCACATTCTGGAGGCGATATCCTCCTGACTTTAGGGCTTCTTCCACAACATAGGGGTCCTCCCAATTGGGATTGAGCTTCCCCACCGCAGCAGACCTTCCAGCTGCATCGACCTTTCTTAACACAAGGTCCCCCTTCTCAAATTGCTTGATCCTGATGTGCTTGTCGAAGTATTTGGCCATCCGCTGTATAACTTCCTCTTGTCGAATGGCGGCGAGATCCCGTACCTCCTCGATCAGATCCAGGGAGAGCTGCAGCTCCTCCTCATTTCCTGCTCTCCATTCATCATCGCCCTCCCCGACGACCATTACCCGCGATGTTTTGACTTCAAACTCCACGGGAATAACAGCCTCACAACCGTGAGAGAGCTTGAATAGGGTCTCCCCTGTGGCGGTATTGGGCGTGGTCCTTAGAGCCCACAGAACCGAAGAAAGTTGCTCCACCCAACTCCCCTTTAAGTTCTCTACTTTCTTCTTGAGTAGGTTCACTATGACCTAATTTGCCGCCTCCACCTGCCTGTTGCTCCTAGGGTGATGGACGGATGCGAACCTGAGGTCTATCCCTAACTGACTGCAGAAGCTGATGAATTCTTCACTGGCAAATTGTGGGCCATTATCTGTGACTATGGCTTGTGGGAGCCCATGCCGACAGAAGATCTACCCCCTTATGAAGTTGCAGATTACCTGGGAGGTGACCTTGGCCAAAGATTTAACTTCCAACCACTTTGAGAAATAGTCGATCATGACCAAGAGGAACCTTCTCTGCCCACTCTCCTGGGGAAAAGGTCCAACTAGATCCATCCCCCATATGGCGAAGGGCCACGGCGCTGTGATGCTCCTTAGCCTCTGAGCCGGCAAAAGCTGAAGAGGGGCGAACAACTGACACTTCTGGCACTTCTTGGCGAACCCCGCATCGTCCTTGCTCAGCGTTGGCCAGAAGTACCCCTACCTCATTATCCATTCCTCCGGCGTCCTACTCCTCGAATGACTACCACATTCGCCGGAGTGGACCTCCTCTAGGATCCTCAGGACCTCCTCCTCAGATATGCATCGTGTTAGGAGTCCTGAGAGAGACTTCTGATACAAGTCCCCCTCATGAAGCACGTAGTAGCCGGACTTGTACCTGAAGCGCCTTTGATCTGGAACCTCTTCCGGAAACTTGCCTGTTGTCAGGAAGGTCATGAAAGGGTCCTTCCATGAGGGTCATTGTTCTATATCCATGAGTTCCCCCTCTTCAATCGATGGGAGGAATAGATCTGTCAAGGTCCCTCCATCCCGAGGACCGACTTTGGCCAACCGATCCGCAGAGGTACTCTCTTCCCTTGGTATGTGCTTGATGGAAAAGGTCTTGAATGTTCCGATGAGACCCCTCACTTTGGTTAGATATCTCATGAGGGTGGGCTCCCTTGCATCGAACTCTACCTTAATCTGTGAGGCTATTACCATTGAATCTATGAGGACCTCCACATCATGAACCCCTAATTCCTGGGCCAGACACAGGATTGCGATCACTGCTTCATACTCTGCCTGGTTATTGGTGATAGGGAAATGTATCACCAGCGCTTGCTCAATTTTCACCCCATAGGGGTTTTCCAACACCACTTCTCCTCCTAGAGAGTTCCTTCCTAAGGCCCTGTCCACCAGCAACTTCCAGGGGACGAGGCGGGGGGCTTGCTCCTCTTCCATCTCAACTACATAGTCTGCCATGAAATCTGCCACAACCTGAGCCTTCATTGATAGCCGCGGGACAAAAGTGATGTCAAACTCACTCAGTTCCACATACCACTTTGCGAGCCTCCCTGAATGCTCTACCCCCTCGAAGATTTTGTGAAGGGGGTGGTCGGTTACTACTTGGATCGAATGGGCGTGGAAGTAAGGCCTGAGCTTTCTGGCCGATATGACCAGAGCGAAGGCCAGCTTTTCTAAAATTGGGTATCGGAGCTCCGCCTTCTTCAGAACCCTAGTTATGGAGTTCACGGCCTCAACCCCTACTCCGAGATACAAGGCTAGACTCTCACCCTCCTTAGGGCCCTGAAGCAGCGGAGCCTTGGTGAGTTGATTCTTTAAGGCTTGGAAGGCCTCCTCACACTCCTTCCATTCGAACTTCTGATTGCCCCGAAATACCTTGAAAAAGGGGGAGCATTTCTCTCCTGCTCGGGAGAGAAACCTACTCAACCTTGCTAGCTTTCCAGTCAGGCACTGTACTTCCTTAGTATTTTGCGGTGATCCCAATTCCATTATGGCTTTCACTTTGTCTAGGTTAGGCTCCACCCTTGCCGGGGTAAGGAGGTAACCTAGAAACTTCCCCTTGCTGGCGCCGAAGACACATTTTGAAGGGTTCAACCTCATCTTGAACTTGTGTAGGGTGGCAAAGGTCTCTTCGAGATCCTTGAGGTGGAAGCTCACATCCTTGCTCTTCACCATGAGGTCGTCTACGTATACCTCCAAGTTCTTTCCTCTTTGTTCCCAGAAGACGCGATCCATCATCCTCTGGTATGTTGCACCTGCATTTTTCAGCCCAAACGACATCATCTTATAGCAGTAGAAGCCTTCTCTCGTGATGAAGGAGATATCCTTGGCGTCTGGGGGGTGCATCCTGGTCTGATGATAACCTGAAAAAGCACCTAAAAAACTTATTACAGAAAAACCGTCGGCTGAGTCAACCAGCGCGTCAATCCGAGGCAAAGGATAACAATCCTTAGGGCAGGCTTTGTTTAAAAGAGAAAAATCGATACACATTCTCCAGCGACCATCGCCCTTTTTCACCATTATGACATTGGAGACCCATCCTGGATACTGGATCTCTGAAACAAAACCTGCTTTGAGGAGCTTCCCTACTTCTTCTCGGATTGGCTCCTCCAGCTTGTCTGCAATGGCCCTCCTCTTCTGGTGGATGGGGCGAGTTCCAGCCACAAGGTTGAGCCGGTGGTAGGCCACGTCCGCATCGATGCCCGGCATGTCTGCCGCTCTCCATGCGAATATGTCCACGTTCCTTTGGATGCACTACAG
Source organism: Dactylorhiza incarnata (assembly GCA_033032865.1). Classification (NCBI taxonomy): domain Eukaryota; kingdom Viridiplantae; phylum Streptophyta; class Magnoliopsida; order Asparagales; family Orchidaceae; genus Dactylorhiza; species Dactylorhiza incarnata. The sequence continues at coordinate 1,757,212 of JAWHQI010000396.1, forward strand.
CATCTTCCTCATGTCCTCCGGGCCAAGGCCCCCACTGATCCGCACCTTCTCCGCCTTCCCCTCCTGGGTGGTGACCTCCATCTCGACTACATCCTCCGCCGCCTCAAGCCGGGGTGGCTCTCCACATCTCCCCCTTGCTTCTTTTCCCTCTGGTAGGGTTTCCTCTTCCACTGCAGCCTCTTCCAACGGCTAGGCCTGCTCCCCCTGAGCTTCCTCCATCTCTTCTCGGATGCTTCTCTCTCCTTCTTCTACTGCCTTTCTTCTGGCCCTTCCGGCCCCCTCATCTCCCTATCCACCATGTCAGCCTCCGCCATCTAGGAGATGGTGTTGACGGCAGTCACGTAGCACTGCCTCGCCACCTTTGCATCCCCCCAGATTTGTACCTGGACTCCTCCGCTGAGAAACTTCAAGCACTGGTGGAAGAATAAGGGAACGCACCGAAAGGTGCTGATGAGAGGGCGTCCGAAGATTTCATTGTAGCTGCTCAGAGCGTTGACGATGATGACCCGGCAGTTCCTGGGGACCCTCCCAACGTCACCTGGAGGCCAACTCCTCCCTCAACCTCCTTCCATTCTCCGGAAAATCCGAACAACGGCCCATCCGAGGGCTGCACCCTCTTTTCTTCCACCTCCATGGTGTCGAAGGCCTTCTTGAAGATTACGTTCACGAAGCTCCCATTGTCGACCAAGATCCGGGAAACCGTGAAGTTCTCGATTGTCGTCTAGATCACAAAGGCGTCACAGAACGGGTCTTCAAAGTCTGGCATGTCCTCCGATGAGAAGGTGAGCTTCTCCGAGGGGGTGGGGCTTGGGAGGTTGGGAGGTTGATGCTACGCTCCTCTGAAACATTGCTTGGATGCTCCTCTTGTGAGTTGCCTCAATCCCAACCCCTCTATGGATCACTCTGATCCCCATGGCTCCCACGTCTGCCCTATCCTCACATCTATCCTCCCCCTCATCGGATAGTACTTCTCCAATCCTTACAGGTCATTGCCGCTGCTGACCTCTTGCCCTAACCTCCAGAAACTTCGGGCGGGTGGCCGTTGTGTGACCCTCCTCCTGGTGGAAGTCACAATAGGGCAACGCCACCCTACCCCCTCTTCCTCACCTTCCTCTTCCTCCTCTTCCTTGGCCTACTGCCATGGCTTGCTCTCGAGGGGGTGAGGGGGTATGGGACCTTGCCTCCATCTCGGATGATTGACACTCCCTTCCCCCCTCCCTTGGTACCCTCTTTCCTGACCTCGCACTGGTCCTTTTTGGGGTCTCCAAGCCAACCAGTTATTGGGCTCCTGATTCCCCCAATCCCGCTGCTGCCCCCCAAAACCCCTGACCTCTGGGCTCATCCCTTTTTCTTCCCTCCTGATTCCTTAACTTCAGCTCGCTCATCCTTGCCAACCTCTTCGCAAACTCTAGGTTTGCAGCCTCCCCTTCGATCTCTTCTATCGCCCTCTCCATCAATTCCTCGAAGGATAAAGGGGCCTTCCGCTTTAGGTCCATCTTGAAGAACCCCTCCCGTATCCCCACTATGAAGGCCAACTGGAGGGTGAACCCTGGCACCTCTTGGACTTGTAGGACCTCTTCCTAGAACCTATACACATAATGAGCCAGTGACACCCCTGGCCCTTTCTTGATTTTGAAAAGTGCCTCCACATCCTTCTTCATCTTCTTTGATGTTGAAAAACGCAACCTGAAGCTTTGACGCAGATCCTCGAAGGCGTAGATAGACCCCACTGGGAGCTGGTGAAACCAGTCCCTCGCCTTCTCCTTCAGGGTGGTGGCAAAGAGCCGCACTGGAAGGCATCCGACATGGGGAGGATTGAGACCATGTCCTCGAACCACTGCATGTTCAGGACCGAGTCATCCTTGCCAGCGCAGTAAGACATCTCTGGCCCTCTGAACCCCTCTGGAACCAGGGCCGAGAGGATCAACTCACAAAAGGGGATACCTTCCCCTGCTCTGTGAGTGGCCCTCTCACGCGGAGTCAACTCGCAGACTTCCGCACTCGCCGGGCTACCGAACAGCTGCCGCCCTGGGAGATCTCACGCATTCGCCTATGCCGCTACCTACTTCCCAGGCCGCTGGCCGAGGGCATTCCCTCTTATCTGCTGGGGCGGGATCATCGAAACTACGGGTGTCTCGCACTCGCTCCTCGCGGCGAAAGCCAGCTGCGAGGTCTGCAAGATATCCCACCTAAGGCCTTCAAACATTTCTAGTGTTACCTCTTTCGTGGGTGGCTGCGAGTGGCCTTGGTCGGATCCTTCTCCTCCCTCTCCAGCAATTGAGCTCAGCTTGGGATTTTCTTGCACAGGATACGGTCCATGCTCACCGCACCAAAAATGTTGAAACCGATGACCGGTCTCTTGAGTTCGGACCCACAGGGGGTTGTAGCTCATGCCTACTTATCCCTCACCTACGCTCTTGACTATGGACGAAAAACTAGGAACAGACCCAAGGCTATAGCGAGGAGGTCCCGCCACACTCCCGGAAGATCTTAGAGAGCTCCCCCTCCCAAACCAAAGCTCAGTCGGGCACCTTGGAGAGCACTAGCGGCCAACCAAAACTTGCCTAAGAGGAGAGAGCCTGAAAGATCCGGTCTCCTCCAAGGTGCCCTTAAGGATCTATTTATAGATTCTCCAGCTTGGACTGCAAATAGCATAAATCCGCCTCTTGGTTTTACTAATCGCAGCCCAAATTGGTCTCCGAACAGCCTAACTCCGCTGTTCTGAAGGGCTATTGGCAGCCCACAAAGGGTATTTGGGTAATTTTACAACCAAAGCCTTCTGGGCGAGTGGTCCGTGAGGGCACCACTCGCCAGGCTTCCTGGACACTTGATTCTGACTGAGCGAGTGGTCCCTGGGGGCACCACTTGCCTGGCCTCTCGTGCACTCAGACTCCTGAATAGGCGAATGCCTTGGAAATGAGATCCGCACTCGCCCCGAGACCCCTCTGCCTCTCATAACCCAGGTGAATGCCCTTCTGACTTGCTTTCCTCCCCGTCCTATGTTGGAGGCCCCACTCGACAAATATGGGGTTGTACAGAGTGATACAGATTCTGATTCAAGCTCCTCTTCATCAGAGAGTGATGAAGAAAATGCGCTGAAGCTTCCTGCCTGGTTACCTTGGGAGTCTCTTCTGATGATGAAGAGGATCAAGTAAGTCTCTTTAATGACTCTGAATTTAATTCAGAAGATTTCAAAATCTGTTTTAAAGAATTTTGTAATGATTACCTAAAAGTTCAAAAAGAAATAGAAATTGTTAAGGAAGAGTTGGAAGACCTTAAGAAAGATGATTTGTATTCTATAAATTATGACTTGAGAAATCAAATTTATAAAAAGGAAACAGTAATCACTAATCTAACCAATGAAAACTCAAAACTAAAAGAAGAGCTGACAAAGGCAAAAGCTTTTGAGGACTCACTCAATGGGAGGAGTCAAAAGCTCAAAGATATTACACAAAATCTCTCCATGAGATTTAAGCACCTAGGTCTAGGAGCAGACCCATCCACTAGCACAGAAGTCCCTAGTAGGCCTGCCTAGAAAAATCCAGTTAGATTTATTAGACCTAGTGACTATCAAACAAATGAGAGGAGTGTAATATTTAAGGATTAGCAGAATAATAATCCTGATAAAATCACTTTATTTAATAAAGTGAATCCTAATAGTGAGAAGAGACCTCTAGGGAAAAATAATTCAAAGAAACCAATAAATATAATTCAAAAGGCTAAAGTCAAAGGTAGATTCATTTAACATTCTGCAGATTTATTGTATTTAGGTACATTCTATGCACATTTCCAGTACAGAGATAATAAACTTAAGTTTAATAACCCTATTCTCTACCATTAAAAGACCATTCTTATACTCTTTCATATCACCCTATAATGGCAAAAACAAAGGGCCCAAGGTAACCTGGGTACCTTCTAATGTTTAAATTACTTGTGCAGGAAGATGTAGGGTTCTTCTTTCAAAGAGAATGAAGGGAAAGAAAGAATCAAGTGTTCAATAATGAACTACATATATTCAAACGGTGTGATCTCTACTATAAAATTCTTTGATGTTGATATAGTTCATAAAAATAATGTTATAAATACTATTTTTCTTTTAAATCATTGTTGGGAAAAACAAGAAGAATTTTCTAATAAAATAGAACTGTATATTCAGAGCTGCGTCAAATAGAATTCGACGTAACTTCGGGTTCTTCTCGACGCTAGCTTCAAAAGCCATGAGAAGTAGATTATTCAAATAGCATTCGACGCAGCGTTGATTGAATATCGACGCATACGTCGATTTAATTATTGTTGTACAAATTCGTGGTCACGCTGATTACTAATCGACGCAACGTCAACATGCCTGCGTCGACCTTATTGTTGATGAACAATTTTGAAGGTGCGTCGATTGCGAATCGACGTAACCTCGACATGTCAAGCGCGCGCAGTTTTGCTTCTAAAAGCTGCCTCGACACATTTTGGCGCGCTGAATATTAATCTTTGTCGACGGTGCATCGAATACAACCCTAAGTTGTGACGAATCGTCTTCTCTTAAGCAACTTAAACATCGAATTTATTACGCTTTCGTTCTCTCTTTCCTGCTCTTGTGCTTTCTTTCTCTCCATCTCTCTCGTATTCTTGTTTTCTCTCTCTCTCTCTCTCTCTCTCTCTCTCTCTTTCATTTTTGCAGGTACTATAAGTAAGATTCAATGGTTCCTTCGAAGGTGAACTCAGGATTTGACATTGAAATAGAATCATTCAATGCTGCAGCAGAAAGTTTCAAAGCGATCTTGGATCTCTTCCAAACAGCAGGACTCACAAAACTGATTTCTGCCAGATGCAAGATATATGATGAAGAATTAACAGACTGAAAGATAATATCAATATTGAAGAGGATGGGTCCCATCGAGGGAAAATTTCTAATACATATATTCATATTACTAAAGAATTGCTGAATCACACCTTTGATTTGCCGGTAGGAGAGGAGCCATTTGGACTGACAGCTGAAGAAACTCGACAAGCTTTGCAGATCATGAACTTCACTAAAGGCAAGCCAATCAATCTTAAGAAGAATGACTTTTCTGAAGAGTATAGATTTCTGCCAAACATTGTAGGCAAGGTTTTACTATGTAAAATCTCTGCTCATGATGCAATTCCTAAACAGCAACTACAAGTAATGGGAGTTTTAGTTCTGAACAAGAGGATAAACTGGGGGAGGTGCCTCCTAAAGATGATAGGACACAAATATGCTAATAAGGAGAATTCTTACATAAGAATGATGAGCCAAGTTCTGCTCCATCATTATCCAAGTGTATGCACATCAAAAGGGGTGTCAATTCCACCTGGCAAAAGAATCAACATTGGAATCTTCTCCAAGTGGATCAGGCAAATTCCAAAGTCTGGTCAGGCAGCCCCCTCTCCTCCACCTTCTCCAGTTCAACAGGATCATGAGTCAATTCTACCAGATCCCCCAAGGAATAATTTAGAAGTTCAACAAGATACTATTCTGGATGATGTGATTGCTCAGAACCTCACTACAACAAACTGCACCTGTTGTAAGGACTGGAATGTAATTGAAACACAGTTTGTTACTAATAGTTATATTTAGTAACAAAGTTTTTTTGTTGTTACAAAAAAGAACTTTTTTGTAACGAATATTTTAAATTTTGTTACAATAATAATTAATTTGTTACTATAACTATAAGTATTTGTAACAACAATAATGTTACGTTACAAATAAAAAACTTTTCTCACAATAAGTATCAATTGTAACCACATCATGAAAGTTTTTTGTGACAAAGACATTGTCCTTACTAATAGTAATATTTTATTATTAAAGTTTTGTTACAAAAAATATATCATATTTTATTTTCAATTTTTGTATAATTTTATTATCAAAGTTTTGAATTATTATTTTTTTTTGAAAAAAAAATTTGTATGCGCGCGACAGTACCCCGCCTCGATAGTGCTCTAACGCGACGACAGTACTCCTACAGCTCGCAAACATTCGTGCGCGGCTGTCGCAGATATGTGGTACTATTGCGACATGTATTTTTGCGCGTACGGGGGTTTTTATAAATCTTTAACTTTTTATAAAAGTTTTTCTGCCTCTCTCCCATGCAACTCTATCTCTCTCTCACATGAATGAATGAAATATACGGATGAAAATTTCCCTCCATAAAATTTTGAACAAAACAAAACTAAAAATTAAAAATATATTAAATGTAAAAATGAATGCAAATTAATACATTAATTTTTTAATATAATTTTGGAATTAAAATAAAATCACGCACGAACCCGCGTGCACGCAAATGCACTCTCGCGCGCACGCAAATGCACTCTTGCGCGCACGCAAATGCGCTCTCGCGCGCACGCAAATGCGCTCTCGCGCGCACGCAAATATATGTGCAGCTGCGTTGAGTGCATGTGTCCGTGTTGTGTGTGCAGTTGTGTGTGCATGTGTCGCATGTGTGTGCATGTGTTTGTGTTTGAGCCCCGCGCGTGTTGCATGTGTCGCGCGGGGATCACATTAATGAATTATATGGAGGGAAATTTCCCTCCATAAAATTGCATGTGCACAAAACAAATCAAAAAAATTAAAACATATATATTAATATAATTTTTGAATAAAGATAAGGATCGCACACGTTTTTTCAGTCGCGCGCATTGCATCAGCTAGCTCTATCTTTTTTTCTCGGGAGCATAAATAAATTTGTCAGCGCACACGTTTTTTGCTCGGGAGCTATTGTTTTAATGAAAATATGTCATATATATATAGGCAATTGTTAACCGCACCCCAGTTTTGGCTATCCGCAACCCTTTTATATGAATTATTACGTGTTTTTTTAGAAATACGCCTTGTACAAGCATTTTTAGGAAAAGTGTTCAACACAAAAGTTGTAGATATCGTCGAGATCTACAACTTTTGTGTTGAACACTTTTGCTAAAAATACACGCACAAGACGTATTGCCGCCCGAATTGAAACATGGGTGTAACTATATATATATAACGATTTTTTGGAAATACGCATTGTGCATGCATTTTTAGGAAAAATGTGCAACACAAAGTTGTAGATCTCGACGATATCTACAACTTTCCTGTTGAACACTTTTCCTAAAAATGCTTGTACAAGGCGTATATCCAAAAAAACGCATAATAATTCATATAAATCATGAGTTGCGGATAGCCAAAACTGGGGTGCGGTTAACAATTGCCTTTTTGATTGATGGATGAAACGCGCTTTAATTTAATGAAAATAAATGTGTAATGAAATTCATAAATACATGTCAAATCAATTCATAAATACAACGCGTTGTTCAATAAAATTTACTTTTTACATAAGATTTATGTTTTTTTAAAATAAGAATTACCCCCCCCCCCCCCCCCCCCCCCGCTCAATTTTGTACGCTCTCAGGAGCTCGATCAACTGACAGTGCACATGAGGCCCATGTTCCCCGCTCGACAATACCCCCGCCTCGACATTGCCCGACAGTGCACATGAGCTTTAAATAAGATTTATGTATTTTTAAATAAGGTTTATCCGTTTATGTATTTTTTTAAAGTAAGAATTACCCCGCTCAATTTCATCCGGTCTCAGAAGCTCGATCAACTGAATAAAAAATAATTGAATATTAATTTAATTTTCTCACCGGACACAAACACGCACACACACACAGACACATACAAACACAGACACGCAAACACAAACACAGTCACAGACATAGATACAAACTGACATAGACACAGAAATAGTCAAACACAAACACAAACACGCATAGACACGCAAGCAAAGACACAAACACGCATAAACACACAGACACTGACTGGGGTGTAACACACATAGATACGCAAACACAGACACACACAAGCACAAACAAACATGCATAGACTAACAAACACTCACACACAACCCAAATACACAGACACAGACAAGCACGTGCACATACAGACATAGATACATAGACACAAACACATGGACACAGACACAGACTTGTATAGATACATGGACACATACACAGACACATGGACCGACACACATACGTACGTACACAGACACAGACACACACACACACACACATGCACACACACACACACAGACACACACACACACACACACACACACACACACACACACACACATGCACAGACACACAAACACGGACACACACACAATCACACACACACACACACAGACACACAAGCACACATAGGCACACACAGACACACATAGACACATAGACACACAGACAGACACACATGCACAAACACACAAACACATACACACACACACACACTGCACACAGACACTGACACAGATAAACACAAATACAGACACATACATACACACATGCCCAAACATAGACACACAAACACACAGACACATACACAAACACAAACATAGAAACAGACACATAGACACAGACACATAGACACATACACGCATATATAACTGGAGATCACACAAACACAAACACATACACACATATATAGCTGGAGATCACACAAACACAAACAAACACACACACATACACACGTAGGCACAAACGACACAAACACAAACTGACACAGACACACCGACACACACACACACACACACACAGACATAGATATATGACACAGATAGACATACACACAAACAAAGACACACAGACACAAACACATACACACATGCACAAACACACATAGACATACAAATACAGACAGACACAGACACAGTCACACATAACAAGCTAGAGATCACACATACACAGACACACAGACACACACTTTAGAAAAGTTATGTATATTAACTTAATAATAAGCACTATTAGAAAAAGAAAAGTTATTTTTATTTATAACATGCGCATATATTAAAATTAATTCCCGTACTTAAATAATTTGTTTCACATATAATTCAATCACATCACATGTGATGATCATCGCGTTGAGTTTTTTCTCGACAGGCTCAAGCTCGAGTTGAGTTTTTTTCGAGCCGGCTCATCCAGCTCTCGAGAAGGCTCGACTCAACTTGCATCCCTACACGAGATAAGTTTTATAAGGAAATCAGAGCCAAACTTGGATAAAAATAAACTTTTTTGTATATTAATTTTGCATTTCAAAATAAATTCTTATGATTTTTAATGACTAAACTAAGAACATCAATTTATGGAGGGAAAAATAAAAAATTCCCCCCAAATTTTCCCACACTTTCTCAAGTACACTTCCTCCTCGGCTGCGCTATTCCTCCATCCATCGTTCCTGCTGCTAATCGAGGACTCGTCTATGGGAAATTCCAGCTTCCTCAACCCTAGCCACAGAAAAGGCCTCCACTCTTCTTCCTAAACCTCAACTCGACGGAGGAGAAAAATCTACCAGATAAACGTCTCCGCCTGATCTTCAGGTACCCCGCATATCCTCACTCCTCGCCCGACACCCTCTTCTCCCGCAGTCTTCCGCTCATCCATTTCCAACCCACAAAGATTCAAGAGGCCGCAATAGTTCCACAGAGCGTCGGTCATCATCTCGCTGCAAGAGGGCGCAATACTTCTTCCTTCTACGACAGCAAGCACATCCTCCGCTCATTTCTTCCTCCAAATACTTCTTCCTTCTTCGATCTAGGGCTCGGCGCGGTGAAGGGTTAAAACCCTATGTGGGCCGGTTCAGATCTTTTAAAAAGAAGTATATGGAGGCCTATAGATTTAATCGCAGCCATCCGATTTGGACCTTTCTTTAAATCTAGGCCCTCAACTCTACTTTAATTTGATTCTTTATTTGAAATCTCAAAATTACGATCCCTAAAATACTTGGCGGCAAAACTCCCACACTTTTCTTTTAAGTTATTACACTTCGATCGGCGCTGAAACCCTACTCGCCCACGATAGCCCACGACTGCATCGCACATTCTCTACCGCCTCTCTCAGAAACTCCTCCTACGAAGAACCAGCGAATCCATCTTCCGCTCCATCGCCGACAAAGTGCTGACGTACTCCTCTCCCGTGCATCATCTCTGCAGGAAGCAACAGCTCACACTATCCGGCCCCGACTCCTTCCTCTGCAGTTCTGGAGATTTCTTCAAACCCTCATCGCAGACCCCAACTTCTTCACACTCTCCGGCCCCGACTTCTTCAAATACCTTCATCAGCCAAACTCCTTCCTTCTTCAAACTCCTTCCTCTGAAAAAATCCTTCCTCGGCAAAAATCCTTCCTCAGCAAAACTCCTCCCTCGGCAGATCCGGCGAGTTCGTCACAATCTCCTACCGAATGACTTCTTCAAACCCTCCTTGCAGACTCGCAAGGGCTGAGGGAGTGCCAATCATTACGCTCCATAATAGGTACTCTCTTTTTCTTAACTCCACAAATTTCCTTCATTCATTACCTCTCCCACCAACGATGAGAACTTGGGAATTTTTGGCATTTTTTTTACTGTTCTGCAGGATTCCAGATGCTCGATGAGAACTTGGTAAGCATCAAAAATTCATGAAAGGGGAACTTCTCCTCATACCACTGAACTTCAACTCCTAAAAGGGGGCTTTCTCTTCTATCAATGGCCTCTTCAACCTATTTTCCATAGATCGAGAGGCCTCTTCTTCTGGTTTGATTTTCTTTTTTGTCTTCTTTTATACCTCCTCTCTGTTTTCATTCCTTGCCTATTACTCACTTTAAGTTCATTTAATATAGTGTTCCTCTATGAATTTTAAAACAAAAATTGGTTGATATACATTGGCATCAATGTTCATTTAATACCCATATTGTATTTTAACATGTGTCATCTTCCATGATTTTTAGGTGAGGAGGACTTCTTTGTCCGATTTGGATCATCATAAACTGCTTATAATTGTAGCTTCAACTAATTCATAAGTTCTTCTGGTAGTCTAATTTCTATCTTCTAAGCAATTTTATTAATTTTAATCCTTGCATTATCCATGATTACACTATTATGTATTCTATTTTTTTTGCTTTACAACTAATTATTGTTTTCCAACCAATGTACATGGATCAAAGTGTAGGTGAAAATCATGGATATTGCGATGTAAATGTGAATGTAGTGTATGTGATGTCAGTCGATCATAGTGTTGGTGAAAAGTGAGAATATCGATGATGTACAATTTTGTAATAATTTAACACCTCCCGCTCAAAACAATATTTTAGGTTGCCTCTATTTTGATTCTCCCGCTGTTTTCATTCAAGACGGAGCATGCAAAATATTCTATACCAGTAATTGACTGGTTTTGACAATGAAAACAATAGCATATAAAAAACATGGAACTTTTTTCATGTGCAGTTCTCTAAAGAAGGGTTTCTCTTATGGTTTCTGTTTGATTCAAGTTTAGTGATAGTTTTAGCATGTAGTATAAATATATAGCTATAGGAAATTATTAAATGTATGCTTGCATTATTAAAATTCTAAAACCATTGAACAAGAAGGTGTTTTTTTAGGTTGCTTGAATTTTGGCTTTCTATTTATTATTGATGCATCTGCTTAAATGATTAAAATGCTATTCTACTATCTTCTTAAGTGCTGCTTAATTTTGGGTTGCAATATAATTTCCCATGGCTTGATCTGCTTCCTTGATTTGGAAATTTCAGCACAATTTTCTCATTTAATTTAAAATATATATGCCGTTAAATTTGAAGAATGTTTATAATGCTTAAACAAACCCAGTCATATATATATCTCATAGTTCACTCTTCCTGTGACTTTTGAAAAGTTTTTTTTTGTGCTTGGAATGAAAGAGAGTTTTCTACAAAAATATTCACACGAATGCATAAGATGTAGCAAGTTTATTTGAAGTGATAAATTAACATTCCTGATCTGATTTTTTGTTGCAATAAAAGTTTATTCTCACTAAAAGAAAGGTGGCACATTAAATTATAATTGACCATGGTTAGTTGTTTCATGGTTTTACCTCAAAAACTCGCTTCAGGACTAACAAGACTATTGTACTGCAATATTAGACTATGGATGTGAGTTTGTATGGATGTTTCTGCTCTTATTTATTTGTAGGGTGATCTTAATTGCTCTCTTTTATTTGTAGGGTGCTCGAGCATTGACCGACAAGTGACTAAATATTCATTAGTCAGAAAGTGATGGACGATTCATTTTTCGAAAAATGACGGAAGATTTATTAGAAACATGTTGATCTTGTAATGTAATATTGTATTATTTTAGAAGAGATGATAATAACTTGTACTCTATGTAATACTTTTTGGTGAATAAATACATGTTGATCTTGTTACGAAATATTAAATATATGTGTGTTTGTAAGATTATTATTTGTAATAAAATCTCAGGTACACAAAAAATAGAAATGGAATATTTTTGATATATAAATGAATTGGCTGTAATAAGAAGAATGGAAAACAAATGTAACGATATTTTCGTTACTATTGTTTAATTTATTGTAACGAAATAATGTTTATTATATTTTATTGTAACGAAGTTAGTTTATTTTTAGTGAGGAAAAAATAAAACATTTGTAATGAAATAATTTTAATCATAACTGTTTTTTTGTGAGGAAAAAAAAAAACATTCGTAACGAAATAATATTTATTGTGACTAATTTATTGTGAGGAAGAATCTCTTTTTGGTGAGAAAATATCGTTTGTTACAATTACTTTATTTGTAACGACATGCATACATTCGTTACAAGAACCTTTAGCGTCGAGCTTTAGAGGAGGACCGTTACTTAAAGTTTTTTTCGTTACCAAAGAGTTTTTGTAACGAATTTTGGCACTTATTGTAACGAATTAGGTCCTTACTATAAGTGCAGTTTGTTGTAGTGCCTTCTGTCCATTCCATCTACCCCAACTCTAGAATCTACACCACAGATCTCTAACCAACCACCACAACAACAACAACCATCCATCATCATTTCTGTTGAAAATCCTCCAGATATCCATTATGATCCCCTACCACAATATATCATCACTCCAGAAGATAATCAAACACAATCCTCTATCCACCAAAATCTCACAGACTTCAATGAGGATTCCACAGCAATTCCTCCAGTTATCTTATACACACCTCCACTTGACACACCTCTTGCTTCTATCTCCCATCCTACACCTCCTTTCGATGCTGAGCAAATAATCTCCAAAGCAGTAGGGCTGGTTACTAGCACATTTGCTGATCTATTACTGACCCAAGCCAGGAAGTTCAACAGAAAGTATTCACAGATGGAGAGTGAATTGCAAGAATCAAAATAGTCTCTCCTGGATCTCAAAACATTTATTGTTGGGGGCTGCTTTTACAATACCTAAAAATGTGGGGGCTATTTTCTTATACTTATTAATTAGTAAAGTGAGGGCTGCTGTCATGCTCAAATCAAGGGCTGCTTCTATACTACTATGTTAGGGGGCTGCCATATAAAAACAAAGATTTTGGTTTGGGGCGGCTGTAGTTGGATCCTTGGGGGTATTTCTGCTCTTTTGGGCTGTTTTGCATCACTCTTGGGTTTTATTACTTGCAAACAAAAAAATAATTCTACGCGCTTTGCTTATAAGTAGCTAGAAATGTATAATAGTGTGGTGGTTCTATTTGCTAACTCCGCGACTTACTTAATTGGTGGAATTTTGATGGTTGCGGCCAATTTTTTCACTCGAAATCTTCCTTGCTATATTCGTGTCAATATGAGGAACCAGATCTTAAATTCCCTGGGAATTTCGTTTCTAATTCATGGCGAGTCGGGGGAATTAGGGGCCAAGCTCCTCTGGAAATTTCTGTGTCTAGTTCTCGATGATTTAACGAAGCCTTTAAATCGCTAACTTGAAAGGGGTGTAGATAAATTTTGGCTTCGAACTTTATGTCCGTACTAGTTGTCGGCGGTTTCACACTTGTAGTAAGATATCATTGCTATTGTATAATTTTGTTTGCATATGTGTCAGTAGCAGATTCACTCCCCTATATTAAGCATAAGATCCTCCTCGAGCGTCAAACCACACATGCTGCTAATAAGTTTTGTTGGATATGACTTTGACTGGAGTGTGGGTGGACGTAGGGGCCCTCACCACAGTGGTTTTGGGTGAACCGATGAGTATTGTTCTGGTGTTTGGCCTTCGTGATGAGTTCACCTTCATCTCGTTCCGACACCAAGCCTTGCATGGTGTCGTCTCGCTAAATTCTTCGACCTTGTTGTAAGTTAAGTGTTGATCTATTGATTAACTGATGAATCCAGTGCTTACTAATCCTCTCATCTTGAGTTGTGGATAAAAACCATTTGTCATCCTGTTTTCCCTGTCTGACACTCCTCTGTTTGTTCTGTGGGATTTATGAGCTAAGTATGCTATATTGTCTAATTATCCGGGATAGTTGTGGTGAGTGGTTCTTGATCCCTATGATCTTCGTTGTCTAATGTCCTGAGTGTTCTCAGGTGAACTACACCGTGGTAAAGTTATATGCTTATATATGCATATACTTATGTATATGATTATGCACCCTGCTTCTGGTGCTTTGTGTGAGTCTGTTGAGCGTGTGAGCTAAAGGTCACCGCCACAGTGCCTCTTTTGGGTTGTTGGTTTGGGTGGATTGGAGCCACCGCCGCAGCACTCCTGTTTGGTTTTTGGGCTGCGGGCGTTAGTGGAGATACCACCGTCGCAGTGCCTTCTTTTGGGGGACGTTTTTCCCTCGAGCTGATCAGTCTCAAGTTCTTATAAACATATATGCTTATATATGTGTATTATGATTTTATATATATTTCCATCACCTCTGAGCCGCAATGGCGGGCACGTGGTGGGCTTTGATTGTTTTGGCTATTACCGTCTGGTGCAGGTTTTTCCCCTTACCGAGTGCACTCGTTTGAGCTGGCTCGAGTTGTTGTAAGATTATTCATGTTTATTTGCTTAGTTCCCTTTCTGCACTCTTTTACCTCTGATGCTGCTAATCTTGGTTTCCTTGCACCCTTTTGGGCTGAGGCATTCTTTTCTTATGAATGTCTCAGGTTCAGGTCTTTAGCTGCCGTAGGAGTTAGAGCGACGTCGTTCAGCTTTCCTGTCGAGGCCCTGCCTCTCTTTTAGGTAAGGGGTAGACCTTTAGTTGTTTCTTTTCCTTCTTTTCTATGGGTTCGTGTCAGTTGTTGACGCCCATAGCTCTAGATTTCTTGTGCTAGTTTACTTGCTAGTTGATTTGCTGTTACTTTTAGGTTGTTTACCTACTTGCTCTTTGGGAAGCTTTATGCTAGGATGCATTAGTTACTTTATTAATATAAAAATGTCATTCTTGCATATCATGATTTTAAATAAATGCCACATACTTTGAAGATTGTAGAAAAATCTTTTCCTACTATACCAAACATAGATATATGCATATCATTTCTGGGATGTTGACCTTCATGCTCATGTAGGCTAAAATGAACCTATTTTCTGCTGCGTAGGTATAGTTTTCCACTGGTGGACTAGATGATCCACCGGACCGAGGGACACGGTCTTAAGCAAAAAGATTAAAATTCTCTTTTTAATCCAAGTACTTATATGTCTTTTATAAAATAATCGTAAGGAATGTTTGGCTGAGCGTCGGTAGTTGTCCCCTGCTTGACGTGGCATCATAGCGCGTATTTTCCCCTTGCTCTGATAATATTTATTAAATTCGTGGGAAAATGCGGGTTGTGACAGTTGGTATCAGAGGGAGATTAGCCGGGTTGCAGTGTTAGTCTGGTTGCCCGGTTAACCGCCTGGTGAGAATCGTTATTCATTGCATACACACACCAAGGGGTCATCAGTATGTCTTGGCTGAAGCATGAACACTACACTCATAGCATGATAAGAAGTATACGGTGCATATTATGTAGTATGAGATGCATAATATGTGTTTTTATATGGATCCTCATAGGTGACAACATACGACTGTTATGTAGTATGGGATGCATAACGTAGGTCGCATGCGTGTCCATTAGCTCATTTTTCTTTTTCGTTACACGCGATAATATGTAGTATGGGATGCATAAGATCGCATGTGTACGCCGCTCATAGCATGCATTAAGGCCTTTTTAGATTTCATAGCACTGCATATACATCATAACACAGCATTAGCACACGTGCCAAGCTAAAGACATACATGATGACGCTCGTACACACATGATTTGAAATAAATTTTTTGGCAGTCATGCATTTATTTTATATGCACATAAGTTGGCAGGATGATGGTATATCATGTAACATCCCGACTTTTATTGGGTCACTAGGCCCTAGTGAGCCCAATAAAAGTAGGCCCGTATAATAGACATAACCCGATGAAGGGTTATGTGCTACGAACCCCGAATTGACTTCGGTCAGTTCCGTTAGACTCGTAGGAACAATACGAGCGCAACGGAATTCGTTGCACTTCAATCTGAGGTCGTTTGGAGAAAACGACCATTTTGGGTGTCGTGGCGCGCCACTGCCTCATTATTATGAATAGTGATCGTACGAACCCCGAATTGACTTATGTCAGTTCCGTTAGACTCACATGAACAATACGAGCGCAACAGAATTCGTTGCACTTCGATCCGAGGTCGTTTGAAGAAAACGACCATTTTGGGTGTCGTTGCGCGCCACTACCTCATTATTATGAATAGTGACCGTACGAACCCTGAATTGACTTCTGTCTGTTCCGTTAGACTCGTATGAACAATACGAGCGCAACGGAATTTGTTGCACTTCGATCCGAGGTCGTTTGAAGAAAATGACTACTTTGGGTGTCGTAGCGCGCCACTACCTCATTATTATGAACAGTGACTGTACGAACCCCGAATTGACTTCTGTCAGTTCCGTTAGACTCGTATGAACAATACGAGCGCAACGGAATTCATTGCACTTCGATCCGAGGTCGTTTGAAGAAAATGACCATTTTAGGTGTCGTAGCGCGTCACTACGTCATTATTATGAATAGTGACCGTACGAACCCCGAATTGACTTCTGTCAGTTCCGTTTGCCTCGTATGAACAATACAAGCACAACGGAATTTGTCGCGCCTCAATCCGAGGTTGTATGGGTAGTATGCCATTTTAGGACTATGCAGACCATCTCAGTGCAACGCATAAAATACGAAGTACACGAACCCGGAATCGGCCCCGACAAATCTTAATAGACCTCCGGTGCAACGAACGGTGTCACCTAAAATTGACCTCGGTCAAACCCCCCTCCCCCCAGCTTGAAATTTGTTGGAACAAGAAAAGAAAAAAGGGGGGGAGAGAGAAGCCACTCCCCCAAAGGAGGGAGCTGCCCATGAATAGGCAGCCCCCCCTTTAGGTCAAGGGGGCAGGAGAGAGAAGGGAAGGGGAGGGGGGAAAATATCTCCCCCCACTCACCCTCCCTTAACCCCACGTGGGGAAAAGAGGAGGGGGGGGGAGGTCTCCCCCTTCCCTATTTAAGGAAGGGCACGGCCCCCTCCCTCAAGCCCACACCCCCCTGACTCCTCCTCCCCTGCCGGCTAACCCAGCCACCACCTCCCTATCGGAGCCCTGCCCAACTCAAAACCGCCGCCACCCTCCCTCCTCACCATGGCCGGCCGCCCTTCAACCTCTCGAGCTCCACCACCCCTACATGTAGAACACCCTCCCCTCCTCCTTCCTACTCCCCTGAGCCAGGCCGACCCTATCCCCGTCGCCGGAGCGCCGCCAGCACCACCCCGAGCCTTGTAAGGCTCGGGTGGAGGCTGGTCGTGGAAGCACAAACCACCAGCGCCGGTGATGGTGCTGGGGGGGGGGGGGGAGTAGGTTCCCCCTCGGGGACCCTAGCGCCGGCGAAAGGAGGCGGCCGGGCCGCCGGAGGAAGAAGCCCCGGCGGCGCCCGTGGCCCAGCCCCCTCTGCTCCCGTTTCCTGTACAGGAAACACCCCACCCCGGCGGCGGGCGGCGGTGCCAGGCCGCCTGACCACCACCGGAGTGGTCGCCAGCCCCCGGCGCACCAGCCGGGGGCGGCTCCGGCACCCTCCCAGCGGAGGCGGCGGCGCAGCGAGCCTGCATGGCGCATGCAGGCCGCGCCACCGCCTCCCGCCCCTTCTGTCTTCTTTCTCGGTGGTAGCCGACGGCGCCAGGCCGCCGGACCACCCCTGGAGAAGTCGCCGGCACCCGGCGCACCGACCGGGGGCGGCGCCGGCCCCAGCCGGCCGCTGCCCGGCTGTGGCAGCGGCCGCCTCCCGTTAAGGCTAACAGGAGCCTCCCGATCTCCCCCAGGAAATCGGGCGGCTCCCCTATTCTTATTTCCCGCCCCCGCCTCAAACTGAGTGCTCCCACAGCGGATCCGCCGCAGATCCGCTGTCGGAGCCGCAGAAAGGCGCAGGGTGCAAGACCCCTGCGCCTCTTCGCTGCCTCTAACTGCACCCCATACTCCCTTCCCCCTTCCCCATTTTTCTGAGGAAAAATGGGGCCTTTTCAGCCAAAACCTCAAAGATGAAAAATGTGCCCCACTCTGAGGGGCACCTCCTGTAAGTTTTTGGGATTTTTAGGAATTCATTTGCTATTTTTAAAACCCTACCAAAGGTTTATTTTGAGAAAATTAAAGGCCAAATGAGTTGGGAAAAATCACCAAAAATTATAGGCTCTACTATAAGGTACTTTACAACCACTATTAAAGTTGGGGAGTGTGACGTATTATTTTGGTCCACTAAAAGCTTTTACAAGCAAAATAAACGCCCAAAAAGGGGAGCGAAATTAATCGGAATAAATCGGCGTCCTCGCGACGCGTATTTTAGCGGTATAATAAAATTACGCGTATCGATCTAAGGAATCGATTGGGTTTAAAATATTGACGCGAAAATTGGGACGAGATCGCGACCGGCGCCGCAATGCAGTAACGCTAAGATAATAATAAAAATGAATCCGCGACAAAGGGAAAATACCAAATCTCATGGAACGTAAATAAATTCCTGGAAATGGAGTAGAACCCCTATAAACGGGGAGAAAGCAGAACCTCCTCCTAAGAACGGGGTCGACGTTGAAGCCTCCTCTTAGGGAGTGATTGGACTACTAACCCTTTATTTATTTTACTGCTTTCTGTATTTTCAATACTCCAGTCTCGCACTGGTCCTATTTACTGCTTTCTGCATTTTCAATACTCCAGTCTCGCACTGGTCCTATTTACTGTTTTCTGTACTTTCATTTCTCCAGTCCCGCACTGGTCCTAATATTATGGCCCCCTGCTTCCAGCCTACTTTATTGCTTAATATTATGGCCCCTGCTTCCGGCCTACTTTATTGCTTAATATTATGGCCCCCTGCTTCCGGCCTACTTTATTGCTTAATATTATGGCCCCCTGCTTCCTGCCTACTTTATTGCTTAATATTATGGCCCCCAGCTTCCGGCCTATTTTACTTGCTAACTCAGCGCTGTCATTGGTCCTACGCTGGCAAGCGGTGCTTATCCTCCCTTCTACGAGGCCTTAGTTGGGGAAAACCCAGAGTCGAGCCCCTCCTCCCAGGTTAGCCCCAAGCAAGGAGCCCTCATACCGCTAAGCCTCCCAGTCAGAGGTCGTGTGACCGGTCGAGTAGTTGTCACGCGTCTTAAAGCGCTTGTTATGTAATTAAGCAGTTGAAGATTGTGTGGAAGTGGCGGGTCGGTCACGCCCGCAGACCGTTCGTACAGGTGCGGGTGGGTTTGACGACTCATGGCGACATGGAGATGTGCACAGCGGGTTGTCACCACTCCAAACCTGCAATTTTGCCTCCGCTGGTCGGCCTAAAAATCGGTTCGCGGGATGTCGCTCACATCCAGTTAGTACACCAAGTTGTATAGGAGGGCCTGGATGATACGGTACGACTGCATTCAGAAGTGGCAAGACTGGCCACTGTCACCGACGGCCACATCGGTGAGGCCCGCAGGGGTAGCTCCCTGCTTGAAAAAAAGTGGTCTAAACTGTGTCGACACAGGGTCTTTTGTATGTGTACAGGTTTGAATACCTGAGTACGAGTATGCGCGAGATTGTGTTATACTGCTCGACTATGGATAGTAGGGCTGGAGGCCCCTACCTATAGATATATATATGTGTGTATATATATATATGATTACCTGCTGCTAACCCTCTTCCTTGCTTCAGCTATTTATTTCTGTCCTTTAGCCCGCCCCTGGATATGGATCCGGGGAGGGGATGTATTTTTTACTTAGCTCTGTGACTAACGGTTATTTCTTATAACCAATCACAGGAGATGGGACAGCGCGTAGCCCCCGCCCCGCAGGATGAGTTACCAGCCTTAGAGATGGCCCGATCGGACACTCCAACCTCACCCCTATCTTCCGAGACGTGAGTCCAAGAGTATAGGACTAGCCTAGTGTCTTTTATTATAGTCAATGTAGCCCCCGAGGCAGTGGTTGTAAACATTAGGCTTCAGCCCTATTTAAATATGTAAATATAAGCAGTATGCTTGGTTTTGTTCATTGCTTCCGCTGTGC
Organism: Dactylorhiza incarnata; assembly: GCA_033032865.1. NCBI lineage: Eukaryota > Viridiplantae > Streptophyta > Magnoliopsida > Asparagales > Orchidaceae > Dactylorhiza > Dactylorhiza incarnata. The sequence goes on from JAWHQI010000396.1 coordinate 1,777,530, forward strand.
GTTCTGATGTGATGTTGTGATTCTCGTGCCTGACAAGGAGACCACTCAGTGCTTGAGAGGGTGGGTCGTTGCCATCCGGGAAGCACTAGTGGCCATCTTTGGGCAGTAAGATCCCCCCTCCCTGAACCCGATTCAGGTCTGGGGAGGGGGGGGTCTTACAAATGGATCAGAGCTACCACGATCCGACCACATGGGGCAGTCTTTCGATCCTCCCTTCCCCGGTTCCGTTTCTTTGTTCGGGACGAACCAGGCAGCGGAAGCCTGGTGGACCCTTTAGGTTTAAGGTTAAGGACTCGAGACTGTACGGTAGTACACCCGCATGCTTTCCGCTTTATTTTCGTTTCAATCCTGCAAAATTCCCTTATTTTTGCAAGTACTGATGTTCGTTTGTTACTTCTCCAGATACCAGAGTCGAGTAACGGAAGGTCCTCCTCTAGGGATCAGTACCACCCTACTACTCCACCACCAGCCCCGGCCACTCCAGTCGCAGTTCCGTTTGGGGATACAGAGCTAGGACGGACCCTGACAGCTTTGTTAGCCGCTTTCCAGACGGCCACCCTACGACCACCCCAGCAGGCCACTGTACCCACCGATCTTCTGACGACATTCCGGGGGCTAAGGCCCCCCACCTTCCGAGGTACCGAGTCAGCCATTCAGGCCGAAGAGTGGGTGGAGGGGGTAGAGGAGCTCTTAGTCGGGATGATGTGCCCCGCCATAGCCGCAGTGTCCTTGGTGGTGACCATGCTAGAGGGCTACGCCCGAGATTGGTGGAGAGCAGCCAGCCGCTCCACGTTTAGAGGGCGACCACTCAGCACAATCCTCTGGGGGGAATTCTCAGAGGCCTTCCTGGAGCACTTCATCTCGAACGCAGACAGGATCGCACTTCAGGAGCGTTTCTTACAGATCCGGCAAGGGGAGAGGATGGTACCGGAGTACCAACTAGAGTTCATTCATTTGGCCCGCTTCGCCGGGACCTTAGCAGTTACGGACAGGGATAGAGCGACTAGATTTTACCGAGGACTACGAGACGATCTCCGTCAAGTTCTGATCATGATTTCTCAGGCATCCTTCCAAACGATTGCCTCGCACGCCGCAGCTTTAGAGTTAGATCAGAGGATGGTGGCCCAGCAGCGTAGGGGACATGCGAAGGTTCCCCGGGCTCAGGGCCGAGAGAGAGGAGTAGGTCCTCGCAGACAGGACCGGGGTTGGAGACAGCGTCAGCGCCACCAGCCTTATGGGCAGGCAGCCCAGCCCCGACCAGCACCCCCAGCCCCAGCACCTCAGGTCGTCCCAGACGCACGACGAGACACTACTAGAAAATTGACTTTTAGCCAGGACAAAGTACCGTGGCTAAAAGTCCAAAATCGTGGCAAAAGACTTTTAGCCACGGACTGCCGTGGCAAATGGGCGTGGGCAATACGAGTGTGGCAAAAAAGTATTTGCCATGCTCTTTCTGTGGCAAATACCCTATTTCTATGACTTTTAACCACGATTTTAGACTTTTAGCCACGATAATTTGATTGTTTGCCAAGGAAAATGGTCGTGGGCAATATGAGCGTGGCTAAAAGTCAATTTTCTAGTAGTGAGATATCCCCTTTGCAGGGAACTGCTACCTATGTCAGCAGCCCGGGCACATACGAGCTTTCTGCCCTCAGGCTACAGGGAGACCCAGTTTAGGAGCAGTACAGAGAGCTGCGGAGAGAGGACGAGGTGGACGCAGAGGACGTCCCGCAGGCAGGAGGGAGCCAGCTAGGCAGGGCCGAGCAGCACCGCTCGAGGCATACGCATTAGATCTCCAGCACGGTCCTGCACCAGATGTAATGATAGGTATCTACTTCCAGTAGTTACGATATCCTAGGAGCATGTTATAGTCATATATATGTTGTGACCTTTTGCATAGTCTCTACTTTTGTACATCTGTAAAAGTTTATGATCATAGTATATACATATTATCAGGTTTACTTTTGGTAGAAGGTCATCCCTCTAAAACGATGTTCGATACCGGTGCCACGCATTCCTTCGTCGCACAGAACTTCATCGCTGACAAGGGAAACACTGTACGATCATCTGGGATGTCAATTTGAATACGACTTCCGGATGGTTCAGATATGACGTCCACAGAAAAGTGTTCCTTCCAAGCAATGCTAGGAGGCATAGAATTCAAAGTCAACGCAACCATTTTGGCGATAACCGGATTCGACATCATTTTAGGGATGGATTGGTTGGCCGAGCACAGCGCCCAAATCAATTGTTCGACTCGAGAAATCCACCTCCGGAACCCGAATGGGCAATTTATCACACTAACAGGTATACCCTCTGTCACCCGCATTATCTTAACGTCCGCGCAAATGGTCAAAGCAGTCCGGCGAAAGGATGAGGTGTACCTAATCTACTTTGAGATGGAGGACAAGACGCAAGTACTCGCTAGAGTGCCCGTAATTAGGGACTTCCCAGACATCTTTCCAGAATCCCTTCCCGGGTTGCCCCCGCAACGGGAAGTGGACTTCCAAATTGAGCTTACTCATGGAGCCCGACCGGTATCCCGAGCACCATACCGAATGGCCCCGAGGGAACTAGCCGAGCTCAAGATTCAACTACAAGAGTTAGTGGACGCAGGTTTCGTCCGCCCAAGTACCTCGCCCAGGGGAGCCCCAGTGCTATTCGTTAAAAAGAAAGATGGATCGCTACGTCTCTGCATTGACTACAGGGAACTGAATAAGCTCACTATTCGGAATACCTATCCCCTGCCTCGAATAGATGAATTGTTTGATCAACTACAAGGCGCGTCCGTCTTTTTAAAGATGGATTTAAGATCCGGCTATTATCAGCTCAGAGTACGAGAAGAAGACATTCCCAAGACCGCCTTCAGCTCCCGCTACGGACTTTACGAATTCATGGTAATGCCGTTTGGATTGACTAATGCCCCGTCCGCCTTCATGGCTTTAATGAATACGGTGTTTAAACCCTTCATAGATCACTTTGCAATAGTTTTTATAGATGACATACTCATCTACTCGAAGAACAAAACTGATCACACCAGGCATCTCCAAATGGTTCTGCTCAAGCTAAGGGAGCACTCGCTCTTCGCAAAGTTCAGTAAATGTGAGTTCTGGATGGAAGAAGTCGGCTTCCTTGGACACACAGTTAACAAAAACGGGGTAGCAGTGGACCAAACCAAGGTACAAGCAGTACGGGACTGGCCGCCACTTAAATCGGCAGCAGACATCCGGAGTTTCCTTGGCCTCGCCGGCTACTACCGTAAGTTCGTAGAAGGATTCTCTAAAATTGTGTTACCACTTATCTCCCACACCAAAAAGGACGTGACGTTCTAGTGGTCTCCCGAATGCGAAGCAGCAATCATAGAGCTGAAGAACCGACTGATATCGGCCCCGATTCTGACACTCCCCTCAGGTACTGAGGGCTTCCAGATCTACGCCGATGCCTCACTAAAGGGATTGGGAGCCGTGCTAATGCAACACGATAAGGTAATCGCCTACGCCTCACGTCAGCTAAAGACTCACGAACTAAACTACGCCACCCATGATCTGGAACTGGGTGCGGTAGTCTTCGCACTAAAGGTTTGGAGGCACTACCTCGACGGAGTGCGATGCGAGATCTTCTCCGATCATAAAAGCCTCAAGTACGTCTTCACCCAGAAAGAGCTGAATCTCCGACAACGCCGATGGTTTGAGTTTCTGTGCGATTACGACTTTGCCCTTCAGTACCACCCCGACAAAGCCAATAAGGTTGCAGATGCGCTAAGCCGGCAACCTCGAGGACCAGGAATTGGCTAGAGTTGATACCAGAGGAATTAGTCAGATACTTGGCAGAATTGGATGTTATCCTCATCGCCCGAAGAAACCGATGGAATACCAGGCCCAGCTTTACTGGATGGAGATACAGTGCGACATCAGGGACGGGATATGAGAGGCACAGAAGATCGACGTAGAAGCAGCCCCGATCATTCAGGTCGTGCGACACAGTGCACAAGAAGACTACAATTTGTATGATGGCATCCTGCAGTATAGACACCGCATATTCATCCCCGCTGCAGAGGGAATCCGGGAAGAAATATTTCGCGAGGCACACCAGACAAGGTATTCAATACATCCGGGGGTAGTAAAAATGTATACAGACCTGCGAAGGACATTATATTGGCCAGGAATGAAGAAGGACGTCACCAACTATGTAGCGCACTGCCAGACCTGTCAAATGGTCAAGGCAGAATGTCGTAGCCCAGGAGGTTTACTACAACCCCTGCCCATACCAGAATGGAAGTTCGAAGATATTTCCATGGACTTTGTTCATGGCTTACCCCGATCTCGTACAGGGAACGACTCCATATGGGTCGTAGTAGATCGCCTCACCAAGGTGGCCCGTTTATCCCAAATCGGCAAGGCGACGGTGTCGACATATTAGCCCGGCTATTTATAGAGCAAGTGGTCTGATTTCATGGGGTACCCAAATCGATCGTATCTGACCGCGACGGGCGCTTTACATCGAAAGAATGGAGGAGAGTGCAAGCTTATCTAGGGACCAAATTAGCCTTTAGCACTGTCTTCCACCCCCAGACCGACGGGCAAACAGAAAGGACAAACCGGACAATGGAAGACCTCCTCCGATTATGCATTGTGGAACACAATGAGCCGTGGGAGCAGTTACTGCCTTTGGTGGAGTTCTCGTACAATAACAGCTTCCAGGCGAGCATCAAAATGGCACCTTACGAAGCCCTTTATGGAAGACGCTGTCGAACACCACTATCATGGGCACAGGATGAGGACCCCGAAGCTTTGGGAGTCACCTACATAGATGATACCACCGCCATAATAAGATTAATTCGAGAACGTATGCTGGAGGCACAGAGCCGACAAGCTAAATATTACGATGCGCGTCACCGCTTCGTGGAGTTCGAAGTAGGAGACATGGTTTTCTTAAAAATTAAGCCTATGCATGGGATATCCCGAATAAAGAAGCAGAAAAAGTTAGATCCTCGCTATCTGGGCCCATATCAAGTCATAGAAAGAGTTGACCCGGTAGCTTATAGGCTAGCTCTGCCAGTTGAACTGGGCAACCTCCACGACGTATTTCACGTCTCTTCACTAAGGCGTATACTTCGCCAACCAGAGCAACATCTTCCCGTGCCACCAGCGTCATTGCAATCTGACCGATCTGTTCAACTTGAGCCAGTAAAGATAGTAGATTCCAAGCTCAAGGAATTACGGAACAAAACCATCACGATGGTCAAGATATTATGGTCAAACGGGGGACGCGAGGAATTCACCTGGGAACCAGAAACTCTCATCCGAGAAAAATACCCGGCACTGTTTCCCCAGGTATGCCTTTTTAACCCCTACTTTAAGCAATTTTCGGGGACGAAAATCCCTTTATTTTTATTAGATTGTAACATCCCGACTTTTATTGGGTCACTAGGCCCTAGTGAGCCCAATAAAAGTAGGCCCGTATAGTAGACATAACCCGATGAAGGGTTATGTGCTACGAACCCCGAATTGACTTCGGTCAGTTCCGTTAGACTCGTATGAACAATACGAGCGCAACGGAATTCGTTGCACTTCAATCCGAGGTCGTTTGGAGAAAACGACCATTTTGGGTGTCGTAGCGTGCCACTACCTCATTATTATGAATAGTGATCGTACGAACCCCGAATTGACTTCTGTCAGTTCCGTTAGACTCGTATGAACAATACGAGCGCAACGGAATTCGTTGCACTTCGATCCGAGGTCGTTTGAAGAAAACGACCATTTTGGGTGTCGTAGCGCGCCACTACCTCATTATTATGAATAGTGACCGTACGAACCCCGAATTGACTTCTGTCAGTTCCGTTAGACTTGTATGAACAATACAAGTGCAACGGAATTCGTTGCACTTCGATCTGAGGTCGTTTGAAGAAAACAACCATTTTGGGTGTCGTAGCGCGCCACTACCTCATTATTATGAATATTGACCGTACGAACCCCGAATTGACTTCTGTCAGTTCCGTTAGACTCGTATGAACAATACGAGCGCAACGGAATTCGTTGCACTTCGATCCGAGGTTGTTTGAAGAAAACGACCATTTTGGGTGTCGTAGCGCGCCACTACCTCATTATTATGAATAGTGACCGTACGAACCCCGAATTGACTTCTGTCAGTTCCGTTAGCCTCGTATGAACAATACAAGCACAACGGAATTTGTCGCGGCTCAATCCGAGGTTGTATGGGGAGTATGCCATTTTAGGACTATGCAGACCATCTGAGTGCAACGCATAAAATACGAAGTACACGAACCCGGAATCGGCCTCGACAAATCTTAATGGACCTTCGGGGCAACGAACGGTGTCACCTAAAATTGACCTCGGTCAACCCCCCCAGCTTGAAATTTGTTGGAACAAGAAAAGAAAAAGGGGGCGGAGAGAAGCCACTCCCCGAAAGGAGGGAGCTGCCCATGAATAGGCAGCCCCCCCCCCCCCCCCCCCCCCCACCCCCCTTTAGGGCAAGGGGGCAGGAGAGAGAAGGGAAGGGGAGGGGGGAAAATATCTCCCCCCACTCACCCTCCCTTAACCCCACGTGGGGAAAAGAGGAGAGGGGGGGAGGTCTCCCCCTTCCCTATTTAAGGAAGGGCACGACCCCCTCCCTCAAGCCCACCCCCCCCCCCCCCCCCACGACTCCTCCTCCCCTGCCGGCTAACTCAGCCACCACCTCCCTGCCGGAGCCCTGCCCAACTCCAAACCGCCGCCACCCTCCCTCCTCACAATGGTCGGCCGCCCTTCAACCTCTCGAGCTCCACCACCCCTACAGGTAGAACACCCTCCCCTCCTCCTTCCTACTCCCCTGAGCCAGGCCTACCCCCTCCCCGTCGTCGGAGCTCCGCCAGCACCACCCCGAGCCTTGTAAGGCTCGGGTGGAGGCTGGCCGTGGAAGCCAAACCCCCCAGCGCCGGTGGTGGCGCTGGGGGGGGGGGGGAGTAGGTTCCCCCTCGGGGACCCTAGCGCTGGCGAAAGGAGACGGCCGGGCCGCCGGAGGAAGCAGCCCCGGCGGCTCCCGTGGCCCAACCCCATTTGCTCCCGTTTCCTGTACAGGAAACACCCCACCCCGGCGGAGGCCGGCGGCGCCAGGCCGCTGGACCACCACCGGAGTGGTCGCCAGCCCCTGGCGCACCGGCCGGGGGCAGCACCGGCACCCTCCCAGCGGAGGCGGCGGCGCAGCGAGCCTGCATGGAGCATGCAGTGTTGGGTTTTTCTAGAACCATACATCAGATGTAGGCGCAGCAGAAATAAACAGAAACAACCCAAAAATGCTTGGATCGGCCATGAATGTTGAATCAAGAAGTTAATAAAATACTAGGTAAAAGTTACCTCAATGGGGTTGGATCAAATCCAACCAAGATGCTCCAAGAGTTGATTCCTGTCGGTGGCAAGAAGAGTTCTCACGTAGAATTATGTCTACGTCTCTACAGTGATCCACACGAGCCGGGAGAAGAATGACTGCACCTTGAACTTCCACGAACTGCTAGGTTCGCTCCAGGAAGATCACACACGGCGACGATCGCCGGAGAGGAGGTCAGCGGACGCGATTCAGAGACGGCGGAACACTTCCGTCGACTAGGGTTCGTGAGGCGAGAACGGAACTCCTTCCGTCGGCCTTTTTCTTCTTATATTATCAAAACCCTAAAAACGAAGTCCTATTTATACCCAAAGGATAAACAGCTTCTAGAAGAATCGCTATCCGCAGACCACTCATCAGAATAAGGGCTTCTGTTACAATTCGTCGGAATTCCACAGAAGATCATTCGTCGAGATTTCACGGGACAATCCGACGAATCCGACGAATCAGATCAGACGGCAACATTTGCCGAGAAAATGATCTCTGTAACAATTCGTCGAGTCTTCACGGGACAATCCGACGAATCCGACGAATCCGACGAATCCGACGAATCAGATCAAACAGCAACATTTGCCAAGAATGATCTCTGTAACAATTCGTCGAGTCTTCACGGGACAATCCGACGAATTCCGACGAATCAGAACAGACGGCAACAATTGCCTAGTCAAGGCTCTCTGTGATAATTCGTCGAGATTCCACGGAATGACCCGACGAATCCCGACGAATTCCGACGAATCCAGACAGACGACAACACTTTGTCGAGTGAAGGATCTCTGTCATAATTCGTCGAGTTTCCACGGAATGACCCGACGAATCCCGACGAATCCCGACGAATCCGACGAATCCAATCCGTGTAAACCCGACGAATTCCGACGAATCATATCCGATGAATTCAGACAGCAACATTTGCTGGACTTCCCCATTCTATATGGTGATTGGTAACCTTTACCAACACAGTCAATCTTCCATCTTCTCCACATGCTCTTATGTGCGACCCTGCAGGCTCATATCGCGTTGGCAGTGAGATTACATGTTTGACCACTTCTAGATCACAATGGCAACTCCAACAGTCTCCCACTTGATCTTGAAAGTATCAAACCAAAAACCTCACAAACAATGAGCGGCATCTAGCAATGCATCATTGCTCCCCAAGCAATAAGAGTTCATAACTCATAAGCCTTTATGACCAATGTTCCAGCGTTGTCTTTGTCCCTTTGTCCCTTACATCCGGAAACAACTAGAGGTATGGACCGTGTCACCCTCATAATAGCTCAATCCAAGTTTCTTGATCTAGAACGGACTTCCAGAGAATGGTGAGCTCAATATCACATATTGACTCTACCAAGCATGGCCATGCATTTCTCAGTCCAATTCCATCAAGGGGCCCATGGATGCAACTCCTGTTATATAGGAGGACAAATCCCATATCTGCTCACACCCAAACACCCAAATGATTCGTAACGTACCCAACGACCATCCTTATCATCAACCTTCTTCAAGGAAGACTTTAGATGACATCAAAGCACGCTCTTCCTCACTCGATGAATGCTGTGACTTCAGGTCAAAGGACCACAACACCATTGTCAAATGAGACCTACTTGTGACACTTTTAAGTAACAATCCACAAAGTAGTCTCAGGTTGGGTCTGTCCAGTACAACTTGTTCACTAACAAGTACCCACGTGATGACTTGATATCACAATATCATGACCTGTGAGAACCGGTCATCAGTCAACGCACATGCTAGTCTTAATGTATCATCATCACCCTTAGCTTCTACGATGATACCTCGACCAGGGACCTTTTAAGAATGAAGCTTCGAAATCATAGGCTCTCACATTCAAGTCACGTACTTGATGTCCTATGGAAGCGAACATTCTAAGGCTTTTTATCACGAATTTTATTCTATCATATAGAAACAGTATATCGTAATAAAAGAACTTGCCATTAATTGTAGAAAGAAATAATCGGTACACAATTCATCATATGAATAAATAGTAAACAGCCAACAGAATATTTATTTTACATGCAACCCACAAGACTCCCACTAGAGTTGATCACTCAGGTATCGTATACCCATGGATCTAGTATGACCATCATGCTTTCTCTGTGCGAGAGGCTTTGTCAGTGGATCTGCAATATTCTCCTCAGTCGGCACTCTGCAAATGTTCACATCTCCTCGTTCGACAATCTCACGAATAAGATGGAACCGCCGAAGTATGTGCTTGGAGCGCTGATGGGATCTAGGTTCCTTAGATTGTGCAATTGCACCATTGTTATCACAGTAGAGAACTACGGGACCAACAATGCTAGGAACTACATCTAGCTCGCCGATGAATTTCCTAATCCATACAGCCTCCTTCGCTGCATTAGCTGCAGCGATATACTCGGCCTCAGTTGTAGAATCAGCAACTGTCTCTTGCTTGGAACTCTTCCAGCTCACAGCTCCTCCATTCAAGCAAAACACAAACCCTGACTGAGACTTTGAATCATCCCTATCAGTTTGGAAGCTGGCATCGGTGTAACCACTTACAACGAGCTCTTCCACTCCACCATACACCAAGAATACATCCTTAGTCCTTCTCAAGTACTTCAGGATATTCTTTACGGCTATCCAGTGACATTCACCGGGATCAGACTGATACCTGCTAGTCATGCTCAAAGCAAAAGAAACATCGGGTCGAGTACATAACATTGCATACATGATTGACCCAATTGCCGAAGCATATGGAATCAACTTCATGCGGTCCTTGTCTTCACAAGATTTTGGACACTGGTCCTTAGAGAGATTCACACCATGAGACATGGGTAAAAATCCTTTCTTGGACTCAAGCATGTTGAACCGCTTCAACACCTTGTCAATGTACGTACTCTGGGTCAAACCCAGCAACTTCTTCGATCTATCTCTATAGATCTTAATACCGAGTATGTAAGTCGCTTCACCCAAGTCCTTCATAGAAAAGCAGTTCCCTAGGTTGTTCTTAACAACTTTCAGGGTAGGTATGTCATTCCCGATCAGCAGTATGTCATCTACATACAATATCAGGAAGACAACAATGCTCCCACTGATTCGCTTGTAAACACACGGTTCATCTTCATTCTTGACAAAACCAAACTCTTTGATCTTCTCATCAAAACGAAGATTCCAACTTCTAGAGGCCTGTTTCAGTCCATAGATGGACCTATTCAGCTTGCATATTTTAGTGGCTTCATTTGGGGATACAAAACCCTCAGGTTGTGTCATGTACACTTCCTCAAGGAGGTTTCCATTTAGGAAAGCCGTTTTGACATCCATCTGCCAGATCTCGTAGTCATAATACGCAGCAATAGCAAGCAATATCCTAATGGACTTTACCATGGCAACAGGGGAAAAGGTCTCATCATAGTCAATACCATGAATTTGCTTGAAACCCTTAGCCACCAGTCGCCCTTTGAATGTCTGTACATTCCCATCCATGTCGGTCTTCTTCTTGAAGACCCACTTGCACCCTATGGGTCGTACCCCTTCAGGTGGTTCCACCAAGTTCCAAACTTGGTTTATATACATGGAGTCCATTTCGGATTTCATAGCCTCAAGCCATTTGTCGGAGTCCGGTCCATTCATAGCCTCTTGGTAGGTTGCTGGTTCATCATCATGATCCATAAGCAACACATTACCTATTTGAGACACGAGAAATCCATATCTCTCAGGCTCAAATCTTGGTCTACCAGATCTACGTAGGACTTGTGTTTCGTGAGCAGGTTCTCTAGCTACAACATCTTGTAGTCCTGGCTCAGAATCCAACTCTGGTTCATTCACTATTTGTGGTTCTTGAACTTCTTCAAGTTCTACCTTTTGCGTCTTTCTTGATAAGAACTCTTTCTCCAAGAAGACACCCGTCCTTGCGACAAACACTTTGCCCTCAGACGGTAGGTAAAAGTAATATCCCTTCGTTTCCTTAGGATATCCCACCAGATAACACTTATCTGATTTGGGTTCCAGCTTGTCAGGCATTTGACGTCGTACGTATGCCTCACAGCCCCAAATTTTAATGAACGACATACTAGGACGCTTCCCAGTCCATATCTCATATGGTGTCTTTAGAACCGTTTTTGTCGGAGCGCGATTCAGTGTCATTGCAGCAGTCTCTAAAGCAAAACCCCAAAAGGAAACAGGCAAGTCTGCATGACTCATCATCGACCGTACCATGTCTAACAGAGTACGATTTCTCCTCTCAGACACACCATTATGCTGCGGTGTCCTAGGTGGAGTGAGCTGTGATACAATACCACACTCTTTCAGATGATCACGGAACTCATGACTCAGGTATTCGCCACCTCGATCAGATCGGAGTGCTTTAACCTTTTTACCCAATTGTTTCTCCACTTCATTCTTAAACTCTTTGAACTTTTCAAAGGTTTCGGATTTGCACTTCATAAGATACACGTATCCGTATCTACTGAAATCATCAGTAAATGTAACAAAGTAGAAATACCCACCTCTAGCCATAGAACTCATGGGTCCGCATACATCACTATGTACAACACCCAAGAGATCCTCAGCCCTCTCAGTATAACCAGTGAAAGGGATTTTAGTCATCTTACCTAATAAACAAGACTCGCATCGCTCAAATGATTCATAATCAAATGAGTCCAATAGTCCATCTTTATGGAGCTTGGATATGCGCTTCTCATTTATATGGCCCAAACGACAATGCCAGAGATATGTAGGATTTGAGTCATTTGTTCTTAGTCTTTTATTACTATCTACATTATAGATCGGATGGTCCAGGTTCAAAACATAAAGACCATTAAACAATTGAGCTACAGCATAACAAACATCATTCTTAAATATAGAACAACAATTGTTCTTAATTATAAAAGAAAATCCAATCATGTCCAAACATGAAATGGATATAATGTTTCTAGTTATGGCCGGAACAAAATAACAATTATTAAGTTCTATTACAAGCCCACTGGGCAAAGAAAGACGGTAAACCCCTACGGCTACAGCAGCAACTCTTGCTCCATTGCCGACACGTAGGTCCACCTCTCCTTTACTCAGCAATCTCCTCCTTCCTAGTTCCTGCACATTTGTACAAATGTGAGAACCACATCCGGTATCCAATACCCAAGATGAAGGAGCAGAAAGGTTTATCTCTATAACGTAAATATCCGAAGCGGAAGTCATACCTCCCTTCATTTTATGCAGACCCTCAATGTATGAAGGACAATTCCTCCTCCAATGACCAGCCTTGCCACAGTGGTGGCATTTCCCTTCCTTCACGGTGCTCTTCCTTTTTCAGTGCAGAAGATTTGGGCTCAAGATGTGACTTAGGTCCCACCTTCGTCTTCTTGAAGCCCTTGGCCTTACCCTTGCCTTTATGTACCATCAATATGGGACTAGCAGGCTTGGCCTTCTTCATGTTTATTTCGGCAGTTCGCAACATGCCTAGGAGCTCGGGCAGTGTCTTGTCTATTTCATTCATGTTGTAGTTCAAGACAAACTGCTCATAACTATCCGGCAACGATTGCAGGATAAGATCTGTGGCCAACTCTTGACCCAAAGGAAAACCCAGTCTCTCCAGGTTCTCTATATACCCAATCATCTTGAGTACGTGAGTACCAACCGAGTCTCGAGCTCCCATTTTGCACTGAAATAAGGCCTTCGTGACATCGAACCTCTCTTGACGAGCTTGCCCTTGAAACATTTTCTTTAGGTGCTCGTCAATCTCCTTGCACCCCATGTTCTCGTGTTGCTTCTGAAGCTCAGAGTTCATGGTGGCAAGCATAAGGCACTCGACGTCTAAGGCGTCATCGGTATACTTCTTATAAGCATCCTTATCAACACGGGACGAGTTCCCGGTCGGCACCTCGGGGGCTTCTTCTTCCAAGACGTAGAGCTTTCGCTCTTGTCTGAGAACAATTCTCAGGTTCCTATACCAGTCCATGTAATTCGTCCCACTAAGCTTGTCCTTCTCAAGGATAGCTCTTAGGGACAAGGTGGAGTGTGAACCACTTGCCATGGAATTCTACAAGAATTCATGCAGAATTTAATCAGTACCTTAATTTCAAAATACAATTTATTTTTAATTTGGACTTCAATTAAATACTCCCACTATTTTATTCAAATTGATAACCCTCACTATCAATTCGGAGAGTCCATGCGAGCTACTCTCTTAGTGGACAAGATCCGTATTTCACCAACACCACGAGTCCGCTTTGGCGTTCCTCTCATAATGCGGTTATTTAGGTAGGCAACGCTTGCCAATTGCATCCCCATGCAATTCTTGTATGGCTGGTGAATAACTCCTTATTCGCATCCATCATATGGAGCATGCCAACCCTATGCCTCTAGGCACTCAACCTTTGAGGTCACCTAGTTAAGTTAGACCCGATGTCGACAGTGGGATATCACAATTATCCGCTCGCACCCTTACCAAGATAGATTAATGCACCTTGCTTTGGCAAGCCCACACTTCATCGATCGAGGCAGGAAGAGTGTCATCCATCGGAAGGCATCCGAACACTTAATATTTGATGAAGGGAATTTTTAAAAATAGGTTAACACTTAACCATGATCAACATTTGATCAACGTGCACATCCACAGAAAAACAAACTTTCTAAAATTCTCATGCATCCCTTATGTGCACTATATAAGACTATCAACCTTTGATAGACTAAAGGGCTAAATCTGGACATTTAGAACTCTTCCAAATCTTCAAATTTACATGCATTGGACAAAGGCAAAGACAACTCGACTTAAAGCAGTAGACAAGCTCGTCTCTCATTGTTGGATTCAAAATCCAAAACAATAGAAGGGTTCATTAACCACTTGAGGGACGGTTACTGCTAAGGAGACAATAATTTCTAACAATTAGAAATTACCACGAAATCCCAGACGTTCCTGGCGGGGTTCCAAGACCCCCTTTTAAAATCATCAACATTTGATGTTCCAGGAAGAAATCTTGACATTTAGAACGCTTCTAAATACCTAGATTTGCACGTACTGGAATAACCAAACTTCTGAAACAACATCCAAGACCAGAACCTCCCTCTGATACCACTGTTGGGTTTTTCTAGAACCATACATCAGATGTAGGCGCAGCGGAAATAAACAGAAACAACCCAAAAATGCTTGGATCGGCCATGAATGTTGAATCAAGAAGTTAATAAAATACTAGGTAAAAGTTACCTCAATGGGGTTGGATCAAATCCAACCAAGATGCTCCAAGAGTTGATTCCTGTCGGTGGCAAGAAGAGTTCTCACGTAGAATTATGTCTACGTCTCTACAGTGATCCACACGAGCCGGGAGAAGAATGACTGCACCTTGAACTTCCACGAACTGCTAGGTTCGCTCCAGGAAGATCACACACGGCGACGATCGCCGGAGAGGAGGTCAGCGGACGCGATTCAGAGACGGCGGAACACTTCCGTCGACTAGGGTTCGTGAGGCGAGAACGGAACTCCTTCCGTCGGCCTTTTTCTTCTTATATTATCAAAACCCTAAAAACGAAGTCCTATTTATACCCAAAGGATAAACAGCTTCTAGAAGAATCGCTATCCGCAGACCACTCATCAGAATAAGGGCTTCTGTTACAATTCGTCGGAATTCCACGGAAGATCATTCGTCGAGATTTCACGGGACAATCCGACGAATCCGACGAATCAGATCAGACGGCAACATTTGCCGAGAAAATGATCTCTGTAACAATTCGTCGAGTCTTCACGGGACAATCCGACGAATCCGACGAATCCGACGAATCCGACGAATCAGATCAAACAGCAACATTTGCCAAGAATGATCTCTGTAACAATTCGTCGAGTCTTCACGGGACAATCCGACGAATTCCGACGAATCAGAACAGACGGCAACAATTGCCTAGTCAAGGCTCTCTGTGATAATTCGTCGAGATTCCACGGAATGACCCGACGAATCCCGACGAATTCCGACGAATCCAGACAGACGACAACACTTTGTCGAGTGAAGGATCTCTATCACAGTTCGTCGAGTTTCCACGGAATGACCCGACGAATCCCGACGAATCCGACGAATCCAATCCGTGTAAACCCGACGAATTCCGACGAATCATATCCGACGAATTCAGACAGCAACATTTGCTGGACTTCCCCATTCTATATGGTGATTGGTAACCTTTACCAACACAGTCAATCTTCCATCTTCTCCACATGCTCTTATGTGCGACCCTGCAGGCTCATATCGCGTTGGCAGTGAGATTACATGTTTGACCACTTCTAGATCACAATGGCAACTCCAACATGCAGGTCGCGCCACCGCATCCCGCCCCTTCTGTCTTCTTTCCCGGTGGTAGCCGGCGGCGCCAGGCCGTCGGACCACCCTTGGAGAAGTCGCCGGCCCCCGGCGCACCGACCGGGGGCGGCGCCGGCCCCAGCCGGCCGCTGCCCAGCGGTGGCAGCGGCCGCCTCCCGTTAAGGCTAACGGGAGCCGCCCGATCTCCCCCAGGAAATCGGGCGGCTCCCCTATTCTTATTTCCCTCCCCCGCCTCAAACTGAGTGCTCCCACAGCGGATCCGCCGCAGATCCGCTGTCGGAGCCGCAGAAAGGCGCAGGGTGCAAGACCCCTGCGCCTCTTCGCTGCCTCTAACAGCACCCCATACTCCCTTCCCCCTTCCCCATTTGTCTGAGGAAAAATGGGGCCTTTTCATCCAAAACCTCCAAGATGAAAATGTGCCCCACTCTGAGGGGCACCTCCTGTAATTTTTTGGAATTTTTAGGAATTCATTTGCTATTTTTAAAACCCTACCAAATGTTTATTTTGAGAAATTAAAGGCCAAATGAGTTGGGAAAAATCACCAAAAATTATAGGCTCTACTATAAGGTATTTTACAACTACTATTAAAGTTGGGGAGTGTGACGTATTATTTTGGTCCACTAAAAGCTTTTACAAGCAAAATAAACGCCCAAAAAGGGGAGCGAAATTAATCGGAATAAATCTGCATCCTCGCGACGCGTATTTTAGCGGTATAATAAAATTACGCGTATCGATCTAAGGAATCGATTGGGTTTAAAATATTGACGCGAAAATTGGGACGTGATCGCGGCCGACGCCGCAATGCAGTAACGCCAAGATAATAATAAAAATGAATCTGCGACAAAGGGAAAATACCAAATCTCATGGAACGTAAATAAATTCCTGGAAATGGAGTAGAACCCCTATGAACGGGGAGAAAGCAGAACCTCCTCCTAAGAACGGGGTCGACGTTGAAGCCTCCTCTTATGGAGTGATTGGACTACTAACCCTTTATTTATTTTACTGCTTTCTGTATTTTCAATACTCCAGTCTCGCACTGGTCCTATTTACTGCTTTCTGCATTTTCAATACTCCAGTCTCGCACTGGTCCTATTTACTGCTTTTTGTACTTTCATTTCTCCAGTACCGCACTGGTCCTAATATTATGGCCCCCTGCTTCCGGCCTACTTTCGTGCTTAATATTATGGCCCCCTGCTTCCGGCCTACTTTATTGCTTAATATTATGGCCCCCTGCTTCCGGCCTACTTTATTGCTTAATATTATGGCCCCCTGCTTCCGACCTACTTTATTGCTTAATATTATGGCCCCCTTCTTCCGACATATTTTACTTGCTAACTCAGCGCTGTCGTTGGTCCTATGCTGGCAAGCGGTGCTTATCCTCCCTTCTGCGAGGCCTTAGTTGGGGAAAACCCGGAGTCGAGCCCCTCCTCCCAGGTTAGCCCCAAGCAAGGAGCCCTCATACCCCTAAGCCTCCCAGTCAGAGGTCGTGTGACCGGTCGAGTAGTAGTCATGCGTCTTAAAGCGCTTGTTATGTAATTAAGCAGTTGAAGATTGTGTGGAAGTGGCGGGTCGGTCACGCCCGCAGACCGTTCGTACCGGTGGGGGTGGGTTTGACGACTCATGGCGACAGGGAGATGTGCACAGCGGGTTGTCACCACTCTGAACCTGTAGTTTTGCCTCCGCTGGTCGGCCTAAAAATCGGTTCGCCGGATGTCGCTCACATCCAGTTAGTACACCAAGTTGTACGGGAGGGCCTGGATGATACGGTACGACTACATTCAGAAGTGGCAAGACTGGCCACTGTCACCGATGGCCACATCGGTGAGGCCCGCAGGGGTAGCTCCCCTGCTTGAAATAAAGCGGTCTAAACTATGTCGACACAGGTTCTTTTGTGTGTGTACAGGTTTGAATACCTGAGTACGAATATGCTCGAGATTGTGTTATACTGCGCGACTATGGATAGTAGGGCGGGAGGCCCCTACCTATAAATATATATATGTGTATATATATAGATATATGATTACCTGCTGCTAACCCTCTTCCTTGCTTCGGCTATTTATTTCTGTCCTTTAGCCCGCCCCCGGATATGGATCCGGGGAGGGGATGTATTTTCTACTTAGCTCTGTGACTAACGGTTATTTCTTATAACCAATCACAGGAGATGGGACAACGCGTAGCCCCCGCCCCGCAGGATGAGTTACCAGCCTTAGAGATGGCCTGATAGGACACTCCATCCTCACCCCCTATCTTCCGAGACGTGAGTCCTAGAGTATAGGACTAGCCTAGTGTCTTTTATTATAGTCAATGTAGCCCCCGAGGCAGTGGTTGTAACCATTAGGCTTCGGCCCTATTTAAATATGTAAATATAAGCAGTATGCTTGGTTTTGTTCATTGCTTCCGCTGTACGTTCTGATGTGATGTTGTGATTCTCGTGCCTGACAAGGAGACCACTCAGTGCTTGAGAGGGTGGGTCGTTGCCATCCGGGAAGCACTAGTGGTCATCTTTGGGCAGTAAGATCCCCCCTCCCTGAACCCGGTTCAGGTCTGGGGAGGGGGGTCTTACATATCATCCTAAGTTTAGCATAACATCATTTCATAAATTCCCAGAGCAAGGTAACAGCAAGAGCAAGTATCTACTCTTTTCTGATCTGTATCGAGTTAGAAAATTCTGGTTCCTAGCTGTTGCGTCTTAAGCTAGGTGTATTTAGGTGTTCGTTCGTAATTGCAGTCGCTGACTCCAGAGCGTCGTGCGTCGGAGTCGGCTCTACGGTTAGAGGGGGAACCCTTAGGTGCGCTTAGTGAGGTGGTGACTAAGGAGTTGCGTCGGAGTATCGAGGCGTTGTTGAGGCAAATGGTTGTGAAACAAGCGCAGTTTTTTTGCCCATGTGTTTTCAGGTTAAGGTTTTGACCTAGTTTACTCGTTGGCTTGAGAATGTGGAATTGGAATTTTGTTATCTCAATTTTGTGCGAGTTAAGGTAGAGGATGTTGAGTGTGCCTTCTTTTTTATTTGAGTTTTACTCGATGTTTTGGCTATATAGCTTAGCAGGCGGTCATCGTTAGGTTATCGATTGTTGAGCAGTTTTTCCCCACAGGTGATTTCAGGTTAGATTCTAATCTAACTTTTAGCTTTCAGCGTTTGTACTAGATTGTTTTCGCTCGATTAGTTGCGTATCCAATTTTATAGGAGAATTTAAGGCAAAGAACCGTTAGGCTCGCGTCCTTCTCGATTCTGGTGACACCCACTCGTTCGTGGCTAGGACTTTTATAGAGCGTCGTAGGTGACCCTCGTTTCGATTGGCGATCCGTTTAATGTTAAGTTCCACTCTGGTGGCTCCGTGGTGTCGAATTAGGGTATCTAGGGTTGTCCTACCCTCTTAGGTGGATTCTTAGCTTTTGCTAATCTAAAGGTGCTAGACCTGGAGTTTCCGTTGTGATTTTGGTTTTGGGTTGGTGGTCCAGGTTTGATGTTGTTATCCAACGCAAGGTAAAGCGTTTGGTCTTTAAGCTGGACATCGATCAGCCCTCGTGCGTGTTTGGTTTTCTGCGCTATGTTTCCCCGATTAGTTCCGCGGTGTGTGCCAGGAGCTTTTAGCTTTCCATGGTGTTGCTTACCTTATTTCTACGCTAGAAACCGTTTTCAGTTTGTTGTGTATTGGGTTTTTCCTGTGGCGCGGGAGTCCCCTGTCGTCTTCCCAGTTAATCCCCCTAGTTCTTTTACCTGTGAGAGTTGAGGAGTTTGTTTCTGACCTTGAGCCGGGTACTTGTCCTATTGCTAAGGCACCGTACCCTTTGGCCCGCGTGTGTTGCGAGAGTTGCGCAACCAGATAGATGAGTGGTTGCAGTGTGGCTTTTTCTGGCCTAATTCCTCGCCCTGGAGTGCTCTCATCTTGTTCGTAAAGAAGGAAGTTAGTTCGGTGTTTTCAAAGGTTGATCTTCGTTTAGGCTTCCTTTAGTTTGGGATCCGCAAGTCAGATGTTCCGCGAACTGCTTTCTGTTCTCGGCTTGGTCATGTCGAGTTCTTGGTAATGTCCTTTTCTCTTTGGGTAATCTTATCTGCATCCGCTCTCCTAGCCCTTTTCGGTTAGCGTTTCTATCTAGCGAGTGTGAACTTACTTCTCCCTTGCCTTTTTCATCTTTTTGTATTCTGAGTTTCGGTTCTAAGTTTCGGGGCGAAACTTTTTGTTAGGAGGGGTGGCTGTAACGCCCCGGATTTTCATATAATTATTTTAATAAAACATATGGAATTAATAATAATTATTTGAAAGCGAGATTTTAATTCAGGGTGTCGATGCGTAGGGGCGTTACCGTTCAGAATCGTCATCGTCGTCCGGCGAGTTATTTCTAGTTGGGGGCGTAAATGCGGTATTATGTATGTAATTGTGTATATATACGTATATATGTATGCATATAGTATTAGGTATGCATAAGTATTTACATGTTAGCGTGCTGTTATAAAAATATACGAATATAGATATTCATATGTGTGTGCGTGCTTGAAATTTTTTTAGGAAGGTTGTTCAAAAGTATATGTATTTATGTATACGTATACTTTAATCGTTAAGGTGCAAAGATTATATATATCGATTTATACGAACTTGAGTACAACATATATACATATATGTAGGTATAAAGTCTGGGATACAATAGGCTTTATGTTTGTATGCGGGTGGACATATATATGCAATCATATAATATACATATAAAAGTTATTTATATATGTATAAGTTATATATAAAACATATATTTATATATAAAAGTTTTTAATTACTTATTTTATATATATATTAGTTAAACCTCCCCCTTCCTAAAGCAGATCGGTTTTCCTTCTCCCCTCCCCGATGACCTGCAGTTGCCGAAGTAGAGTTGGTAGTGGGTTAGGGTTTCGTCGGGCGTAGGCCGTCGGGAAGGATCAGGGGCTGCCGGAGTTCGTTTTTCGTCGCCGGAGCGGGGTTGTGGTGTGCTCTCGTCGGAGTCGGCGGCGGTGGTGAGGTCTTTCCGTCATGGTATCGCTTTGTCGTGAGGTGTCGTTCCCGATTTAGGCAAGAGAACTCTTCCTCCTCCTTCCCTTCATCTCCTTCCTGGTTTTGCTTATATATATATGCAGCAGATTTCTTGTTTTCGTTGGCAAATTTCTGGATTTGTCGGGGGCCGATCCTCTCTAGCTTTGGTTTGCAAAGTTCCTGGATTTTATAGCTATGGGCCTTATTCTTCTTGTCTAATTGGAAAGGGGGGGCTGCTGTTTTTGTTTTGGCTTTCCTGATTAAATGTGGGGCTGCTATTTTTGTTTTGGTTTTTCCTGATTAAATGTAGCTGCTGCCCTTTCTTCTTGGTTTTCCTGATTAGAGGGGGGCTGCTATATTGTTGGGGGGCTGTTTTTACAGTACCTGTTGATTGGGGGCTGTTTTCATGCTATATTCTTGGGGGGCTGCTTTTACAATACCAGTTAATTGGGGGCTGTTTTCATACTATATTGTTGGGGGCTGCTTTTGCAATACCTGTTGATTGGGGGCTGTTTCCATGCTATATTGTTGGGGGGCTGTTTTTACAATACCTGTTAATTGGGGGCTGTTTTCATACTTTATTGTTGGGCGCTGCTTTTACAATACCTAGAAATGTGGGGGCTGTTTTCTTATACTTATTAATTAGTAAAGGTAGGGCTGCTGTCATGCTCAAATCAAGGGTTGCTTCTATACTACTCTGTTAGGGGGCTGCCATATAAAAACAAAGATTTTCGTTTGGGGCGGCTGTAGTTGGATCCTTGGGGTATTTCTACTCTTTTGGGTTGTTTTGCATCACTCTTGTGTTTTATTACTTGCAAACAAAAAATTAATTCTACGCGCTTTGCTTATAAGTAGCTAGAAATGTATAATAATGTGGTGGTTCTATTTGCTAACTCCGCAACTTACTTAATTGGTGGAATTTTGATGGTTGCGGCCAATTTTTTTACTCGAAATCTTCCTTGCTATATTCGTGTCGGTATGAGGAAACAGATCTTAAATTCCCTGGGAATTTCGTTTCTAATTCATGGCGAGTCGGGGGAATTAGGGGCCAAGCTCCTCTAGAAATTTCTGTGTCTAGTTCTCGATGATTTAACGAAGCCTTTAAATCGCTAACTTGAAAGGGGTGTAGATAAATTTTGGCTTCGAACTTTATGACCGTACTAGTTGTCGGTGGTTTCACACTTGCAGTAAGATATCATTGCTATTGTATAATTTCGTTTGCATATGTGTCAGTAGCAGATTCACTCCCCTATATATTAAGCATAAGACCCTCCTCGAGCGTCAAACCACGCATGCAGCTAATAAGTTTTGTTGGATATGACTTTGACTGGAGTGTGGGTGGACGTAGGGGCCCTCACCACAGTGGTTTTGGGTGAACCGTTGAGTATTGTTCTGGTGTTTGGCCTTCGTGATGAGTTCACCTTCGTCTCGTTCCGACACCAAGCCTTGTATGGTGTCGTCTCGCTAAATTCTTTGACCTTGTTGTAAGTTAAATGTTGATCAATTGATTAACTATTGAATCCAGTGCTTACTAATCCTCTCATCTTGAGTTGTGGATAAAAACCATTTGTCATCATGTTTTCCCTGTCTGACACTCCTCTGTTTGTTCTGTGGGATTTATGAGCTAAGTATGCTATGTTGTCTAATTATCCGGGATAGTTGTGGTGAGTGGTTCTTGATCCCTATGATCTTCGTTGTCTAATGTCCTAAGTGTTCTCAGGTGAACTGCACCGTGGTATAGTTATATACTTATATATATGCATATACTTATGTATATAATTATGCACCCTGCTTCTGGTGCTATGTGTGAGTCTGTT